>OX442320.1:11660865-12254865 GCA_949358305.1 Strigamia acuminata
GTGTCGTGATTTAAAGACGATCAACAGATTTTCGGGGACCGAAGACGAATATTTTCGACGAGTGGAAACCGCATTTATTCTCTGCGCATTTTGAACGCAAATTGCAGCGATGCGGGCACGTACAAATGTCTGATGAAGAGTGGCGAGGGCGTGTTGAAGAGCGTAGGAAATTTGTCGATTGTAAAATGAATGTTTCGAATTTATTTTCAAAATCTTTTTGTATTCTTTTGTTTTTTCCTTCATTTTTTGACGAGTTAAGACTAAGCGAATTATTTGGATTTCGTAGTGCCAATATTTTTGTTCTGAATCTCATTTTTTGTGTCTATTTGTGTATAGTCATTTATATATTTGATTTGTAGAAATCCCGAGTTGCATTCATGACATTTTTATCATTGATCGGGTTGATATGTTTGTGGTTGGGTTTTTTCCTTTTGTTTAGAATTGGATACCGTGTTAGATGTCGCTGTGAATGTAATGTTTAAAAATTCGTTTTATTATTATTCCTTTCAACTTTCACTGAATTTTGATTTGTGTTCATTCTTTTCCATGTCTTTTTCACGATGGATTTTGCCCGTTTGCATAGTATTGTCTACAGTTCAGATAGAATTTATTTAAGCTCGTTCAAAATATTGTCTTTGATCGGTGGCGCCACTCAACGGGTAAAAAAGAAGACATTTTTCGTCTTTTTACAGCTGTTGCGTGTGTTGAATAAAGTGCATACGTTTCTTAAATCGACAGTTCCGGTTTCACGTGCGAACGATAAATCGAGGACTTACTACGGTAATACGTTTATTAAACTACTGGATGTCGCATCTCGAAGGAGGTCTTTTTCAACTGCACACCGGTAGTCGTCCATGGGCTATAAAACGAATCACGTTCAAGAAAATGCACTTTCAGCGGTGGCGCCACTCAACGGGTAAAAAAGAAGACATTTTTCGTCTTTATACAAACAACGAAATGTATATTCAACAGGATTTGCGTGAGTTTAATAAATTGAATACGTTTTGTTTATCGACAGTTCAGGCTTCGATGCAGGCGATAAATCGATAACTTATTACGGTAATACGTTTATTAAACCATTGGATGTCTCCTATCAAAGTCCACGGACTATACAACGAATCTCGTTCAAAAAAGTGAACTTTGACGGTGGCGCCACTCAACGGGTAAAAAGGAAGACATTTTTTGGTTTTATTCAAACTACGAAATATGAAGCTTCAATAGTTTCCTTTTTACCCGTTGAGTGGCGCCACCGTCAAAGTTCACTTTTTTGAACGAGATTCGTTGTATAGTCCGTGGACTTTGATAGGAGACATCCAATGGTTTAATAAACGTATTACCGTAATAAGTTATCGATTTATCGCCTGCATCGAAGCCTGAACTGTCGATAAATTCAATTTATTAAACTCACGCAAATCCTGTTAAATCTACATTTCGTAGTTTGTATAAAGACGAAAAATGTCTTCTTTTTTACCCGTTGAGTGGCGCCACCGCTGAAAGTGCGTTTTTGAGTTTTACTTGTCGCGGCGACAGCAACCGCACCGGGAGTAGGACAACTTTCAACTTTGAGGTTTTTCGTAGTTGGCACCGTAACGGCGACTAGAGTTTTGTGAAATACTTAATGTTTTGGCAGCGGCAAACTAACTGTAAGTAGTAAATTCGATTTTTATTGTTTCACTTAGGTTTCCTTTGTTTGAAAACGACAACGGCGGCCATGTTGCATTTGTTTGTCATGTACGGAAAATGAGCGAGAAGATTTAATTTTAGTGGCTTTAACTACAAGCTGAAGAGCTACGCAATTTATTCCTTTATTTCTCGCCATTTTGTTAAGGAAATTTAAAGAAATTTATTAAATTAAATTTTTCGAAGTTATGTTTGTAAATTTATGCACGCCGGTTTTTGCATATTTTTACATTTCTTTTACGAATTTTATTTGCTATTGTATTTATTGATATTTTTTCTCTTATCCAGGAGTATTATACTCGAGTTGTCACACGGATTGAGCAATTTGAAGACACAGAAGACTACTGGCTGAAACTTTATATTTAGTTATTCATAATTAATTTTTTATTTCCTGTATTCCTGATTTGTTTATATTTTGTGTTTTCATAATTTATTGTATCTATTTTATTTCCTTTCCTTCTTTCTTTTCTTTCCTTCTCCTTTCCTTCTCCTTTCTTTTCTTTCCTTCTCCTTTATTTTCTTTCCTTCTCCTTTCTTTTCTTTCCTTCCTTTCTCCTTTATTTTCTTTCCTTCTCCTTTATTTTATAATATCCCCACGTGAATCGCTGCTCCTTTCTATATATTTTCGCTAAGTCTTTAAGAAATTGGCGATGGAGGTAGTGCATTGTAGATAATTGATTTATAAGAAATAAAAAATACTATTCAAAAGAAACTTTATTCAATGAATTTTATACACTGTTTACAAAATGAATTAATGGACATAGAATAAATTTACAAAATGAATTAATGGACATAGAATAAATTTACAAAATGAATTAATGGACATAGAATAAATTTACAAAATGAATTAATGGACATAGAATAAATTTACAAAATGAATTAATGAACTCATAAAACAAATGGAAGAAAGAGAGAAGGAAGGAAAGAGAAGGAATAAAGGAAGGAAGGAAAGAGAAGGAATAAAGGAAGGAAGGAAAGAGAAGGAATAAAGGAAGGAAGGAAAGAGAAGGAATAAAGGAAGGAAGGAAAGAGAAGGAATAAAGGAAGGAAAGAGAAGGAATAAAGGAAGGAAGGAAAGAGGGAAGGAAGGAAAGAGAGAAGGAAGGAAAGAGGGAAGGAAGGAAAGAGAGAAGGAAGGAAAGAGAAGGAAGGAAGGAAGGAAGGAAAGAGAGAAGGAAGGAAGGAAGGAAGGAAAGAGAGAAGGAAGGAAGGAAGGAAGGAAAGAGAGAAGGAAGGAAGGAAGGAAGGAAAGAGAAGGAATAAAGGAAGGAAGGAAAGAGAGAAGGAATAAAGGAAGGAAGGAAAGAGAGAAGGAATAAAAAAAGGAAAGAAAGAGAGAAGGAATAAAGGAAGGAAAGAAAGAGAGAAGGAATAAAGGAAGGAAAGAAAGAGAGAAGGAATAAAGGAAGGAAAGAGAAGGATTTGCAATAAATACAAAATGCACATGATAAAATATGAAACACGATAAAATTTTAAATATACATGTTAAAACAAAATAAATTTCGCGAGGACACTGCTTGTTGCCATTCTTGAATTCGTCGTCGTAGGCCTGTATCGATATGCCAACTCCGTTCTTTTCGTTTTAATTCGGAGGTGCCGGTTTTGAGGTGCATTTCTAAAATAAAAATGAGAAGCAAAATTAAAGTACTAAACTTGAAAATAAAAAAAATGAAAGGAATAAAAGCAAACAACTAAAGCCAGCCTGCCAGCAAGCAAGCAAGCAAGCAAGCAAGCAAGCAAGCAAGCAAGCAAACAAGCAAGCAAGCAAACAACTAAGGCAATAATGGCGGTGAACAAAGAACCATGGCATTAATGACGAACTCGGGAGAACAAAAGACTAGCTCAATTCATTCAATAAAATTAACTACCTACGTCTTAAAAAGCAGAACAAAACTACGCCGACTAAAAACCAAAATGAGGAATATTCTCACGGGTAAAAAATGAGCGCACGCTAAAGCTAAAACTTTCCATTCAAATAAAACTACCAAATCTCCACTAAATAAAAATAAAAATAACGATAAATAGTGGAAAACAAATTTGAAAAATAACGGGAGACTAAATATACACGCAAAGACTAGCTTAAATAAAATTAAATAAATAAATAACAGAAGAAAGCACTTACTCGTGATGCGACGGTCGAATGACTAATGAATTATCGAATACCGGAAACCACATCTTAATTTGCATAAGTGACGTCATTTGTCACGTCATATGGCCCTAGCGGTGACTCATTTCCACTAGTGACTTTTGCGAGCAAGACATCGGCCTGCTGGCATCCGGCAAACTGCATCTGAGAAATGAAAAAACTTTTTAAGGTAAATATATAATTTATTACTTTTGATGCAGGCTACTTTGAATATAATTTCTCTTTTATTTTCTAGGCCACTCTGGATAAACGCCATGCGAAAACCCAACCAAAACGTAAGTATATTATTTTAATAAGCTATAACGCTGCTTTCAAATTAAAATTGTATTTTTTCTTTATTTAGGTCACTAAGGACGAGCGACAGACCGAAAATTTGGAAAACACCACACGAAATACAGGACTTAATAAATAAAATGTAAAAAACTCATATTTAAGTCAAAATTCAGAAATAAAATTAAAAATTCAACATACTAAACAAAAACGCACGAAATTTTTTCAAAAAACACTTCCTCACATAAACTAAAATGTGCTACGAAATTTTTTATCAAAAAAAAAAAACAAAAAAAAACTCCAAAAAAAGCTTACTCCCAAATTTAAGCTGTCGGGGACAGCTACCACTCGCAACCGGAAAAACTCCCGTTAAGCCGCAGTGCCTCATATATAAGGTGCCAGGGCCTAGGGGCCCAATCCTAGGCCCTGGAAATGAATTTTACCTGCAGTTTTCTTGGTGTCTTCTCTTCCTTCAGTGTCCTTCCATGATGTGGTCTCTGAAATAAAACTTAATAAAATATAATTAAACAATTTCTCGAAATTCGAGACACAAATACATAGAAATATACAATAATGACACATTATACATATAAATATACAATAATGACACATTATACATATAAATATACAATAATGACACATTATACATATAAATATACAATAATGACACATTATACATAATTTTTTTTTTTTAAAAAAAACAATTATAGATTTAAAGTGAAATTTGAAGCCGTAATGATGAAATGACGTCTAGAACACTTCAAAATGTTGTCCCGAATCGTTAATTCAATTTAAACACACAACAGCAAACTAGAAGGAAAAAACGAGAAAAACCAAAGCCATTAATAACTAATAAAGCAACAACTTACAAAAATGTAACTCACCGGACATATGTGAGCAGTTTTTATGTTCAGAAGTTCATTGTGTCAAGCAATGGCGGCGAAATATATAAATAACTAATTCGAGTAAACGATAAAAGAATATGAGAAAAATAAAACGCCCGAATAAATATTAACGCAATAACAAAAATTAAAATTAAACTTGCCGTAAGTGTGCGAACAGCTTTTAAGTCCAACGTTGTTAATCCTTGTCGTAAGTAGCGGCAGCTAAAACTAAAAAAAAATAATAATAAATAAAAATATGTAGGCCGAAAAATCTAGAAACAACGAAAAAATATGTAGGCCTAATAAATCTAAACTCAAAAATATGTAGGCCTAATAAATCTAAACTCAAAAATATGTAGGCCTAATAAATCTAAACTCAAAAATATGTAGGCCTAATAAATCTAAACTCAAAAATATGTAGGCCTAATAAATCTAAACTCAAAAATATGTAGGCCTAATAAATCTAAACTCAAAAATATGTAGGCCTAATAAATCTAGAAACAACACAAAAATATGTAGGCCTAATAAATCTAGAAACAACACAAAAATATGTAGGCCTAATAAATCTAAACTCAAAAATATGTAGGCCTAATAAATCTAAACTCAAAAATATGTAAGCCTAATAAATCTAAACGCAAAAATATTAAATCTAAACTCAAAAATATGTAGGCCGAAAAATCTAGAAACAATGAAAAAATATGTAGGCCTAATAAATCTAGAAACAACGAAAAAATATGTAGGCCGAAAAATCTAGAAACAATGAAAAAATATGTAGGCCTAATAAATCTAAACGCAAAAATATTAAATCTAAACTCAAAAATATGTAGGCCTAATAAATCTAGAAACAACACAAAAATATGTAGGCCTAATAAATCTAGAAACAACACAAAAATATGTAGGCCTAATAAATCTAAACGCAAAAATATGTAGGCCAAAAAAAAAGTGTACGATAAATAAAAACGTCACTTACCTAAGAGCTCTAACCACTTTCATTCGGCAGCATTCCCATCTCGCGCCAATAATTTCCAAACGTTTTGATTATCGATGAATACTAATGAGCATAATGAGCAATTTTAGGCTATTTTCTAAGCTCACGCCATTTCTAGTGCGTCACTTCCGAGAACAACTGGCTTCGCCACCTGTCGGTAAAATATAAAACTTAAGACGCTTCAACTAGCGATTTAATGAATTACCGATGATGGAAAAATTAAAACAATACAAAATAACAAAATAACAACCTCTCTTCATAAAATTTAAACATTAGGAGTTCAATGACGCCATCTTTTACCAATACTGTGATAAATAATACCTGGAGAAAAATAATTCAATAAAATTACAATTAACGTACACACAAATCATTGCTCTAAAAAAAAAACTCTATTCCAAAAAGTAATTGAAATACTCCCATTGGTTGGGAGATTCATAACACCAGTATAAATGCATTGAAAATCTTCGCACAAGTCTACTGGAATCTGAAAACAGCATCATATTCAATACACAACTGAACTAGAGCACCAACCAACCAATGGGAGTATTTCAATTACTTTTTGGAATAGAGTTTTAGTTACTTACCAACTAATCGATCCCAAACAAATACCAAAAAAGTGCAAAATGAAGCCCGCTTTACCGCTCATCGCTTCATTGCTCCCATGTCTGCATCATGCAGGTAAAAACAACCTCAAACGAAGAAAATAAAACGTCAATTTCAAACCATCGCTTTTAACCCGCAGCAGACTGCAGATTCGACCCAAACATACCGTGGCAAGTTCTGGAAAATGTTTACTCGTGCAATGCGACCGAGATTTGCTGCAAAGACGCAAAACGCCCCACCTGTTGTGGAAAATTGTCGCTCCAAGAACAAGGTATGCATCTTCGTTTATATCTCCCAATTTTCATGTAATTCTTTGCCAACTTACAGTTTGAACGAAGTCATCTTGGGTGTGTGCATCGCGTATTTCCGGTCAGATTGGGAAAATAAAATTTGTTGCTGTCTCTGTCAGAAACGATCCCAGCTCTCAGATTTAGGGGAATAAAAATTTAAAAAAAATTTAAAAAAATGTCCATCGAATCGATTTATTAATTGATTGATTTATTTTTACTTTTTTTATCATTATTCTTTGATTACACATCACTATGGAAAGTGGTGTCCTGCGAAAATGCGCCCATTAACCTCGTTTCGTCCGACTTAAAAACGCTTAACAAGCGCTGAGGTGTCGGCATCATGTACGGCGCTGGACGCGGAACCGTGTCGCGTAAAATAAATTCACGCGCTTTCGATTTAGGAATTCGCGAAAGGCTGGATGAATTTTCGATTTCGTGGAACCATCGTCGGAATTCTCTTTGTCGGACGAATCAACTAAATAAATAACAATCAATACAAATTAGCAAGAAATCAACATAATCGAGAGATTCAATTCGACCTTTTGTGCCTGCGTTAACAATTTGACCACAGCTTGTCCCACGAGTCTCCATTTTGGCGAAGGGTTTGTTATAGTATTCAAATCGAGATCAAATAGAAATAGCCTTGATCCGTCGTCTGCCATTGCTCAACGAGGTGTCGACATCTAGCGAGAAGTTGGCGAGGTGTGGATAGCGCACTCTGGTGCCCGTTTGAAATCAGCCCGACTCGCGAGGTGGAGGAAAATTGAATTTATCCCCACGAGGTGAAACGGAACGAATATGTATTGGGTTCTACTGTGTTTTTGCTTGTACACGTCGGTCGGGAAAATAGATACAGGTAACTAGGGGACTTTTCTTTCGATCAAAGTACAAAGGTGGGTGATTGTCTCAAAAAACGTTGAGAGCCGGATGGTGTGGTCTCTAGCCTATACAAAATGGCCGCCACAGCGCAGGTGTGGTCGGTTTGGAAATTGTAAAAACGAAGAAATCGGATGAAAAAATAAATTTCTTTTATTGTTTCAGCCGACTGTGACTATCCGTTGGTGGCACACGCGACTCTGAAAGCGACTTCGAGCGCATCCGTGAGCAGGGGACCGGACAAAGCTCGACTAGATGGTAAGAATGCTTGAGAAATATGAAATGTGAATAGTGAATAGTGTATGCAGATGCGTGAGATGATATTCATTCCCTTTGCGTTGGTAATTCTTTGCGGTAAAACGATGGAATTGAGGACGATCACTTCTTGGGGGACTTGCACGCTTTTATTTTAGATACAGACAATAGTAATGTGTATTTTTGACATTTTAACAGTTCAATATGTTCTTCTGTGAAATGTTGACAGCATCACCAATTTGCTCTCCAGTTGCGGGCTTCACGCAGTAGCACTTTGAGCCTGTGCATTGGCTGCTTTCGTAGTTACCAACCGCATCGCAAGCGATCGTTCGGCCAATACCATGTTGAGCGAGGTAATGCTTTTCGCGGGCACATTCTGAATTTAAACAAAACAAAAACATATAAATGAACATGTTGCGGCCAGGAGTGACTAATGCATCTATACTCAAAACCACCACAACGTTGACCTATTTCTGAGCCAAATTACGCCTAACTGTGGTCTGTGCTCTGCTACGCGGACAAGTAGTTCTGTGTCAAAGCATGACAATTCTGGTGTTATGGGCTACTTTTTTGTGCCACTACACCAGTGATACGGCTTCTAATAGGTCAACGTTGTGGTGGTTTTGAGTATAACAGAATTATTAACCTTCCCATAGCCATGGTAGGTCAAAAAATTTACAGAAGTGGAAAAATCACTGTAATTCTTTTTTTTCTGATAATTAATTAATGAGGTTAACTTGTATTCCTCAAAAACTTTTTTTTCTTATTTTATAATGTCTAAATACAATTAGTTTTTCAATTATTATTAAGATAATTTAATATTTATAACATAAAACACCCTTAATGGGAGCGCCGTACACTGCTTTGCCATCTGTTTGCACTAGGTGGCGTATTAAAATTAGTCCTAAAACATGTGCTTTTACCAGGAAAAATGCGATTGCACCAGGAAAAATGTGATTCTGCACATGCGCAGAAGCATTTTAAAAGAAGGCCGATTTGACCGACCTTAGCTAGCAATGGTGGAAACTAGGCTTGGCTATGGGAAGGTTAACGTAGGTAGGCAAGTTCCCTGCTCAGATTGCACTCACCTTAACTGGGTAAAACAAAGCGAAACCAATCAAACTAACACCCACACAAGCGATAAATTCAAAATTTCAACGCTGTTCCAACTATTGATGCATTAGTCATTCCTGGCCACGAAATCAGCACAGGACTCCCGTTCATCGTCGCTAACGACTGACAAAACGAAATTCCTGAAGTGCCTGCAGTTTGTAAATGTGCTGCCCTGGCCATTTTCCTCTGGCAGACTTTTGCTTAAAAATAAGTTAGGGTTACTTACGGCATTCGGCGTCTCTAGATTGGGATACATGGAATTGGTAACCGGTTTTGTATCCTTCAGCGTTAACGCAGACGCAGCTTTGGGAATGAGAATTTGATACATAAGAGAAAATATTTTTTGGAGCATCAATATCTTATTTGACTTACTATGCTTCGATGCATTGTTTGGGTGAGTAGGTTCCGTCTTCTAAGCATGAGGGAACGTGGATGCCAACCATTCCGGGGTTGTTTTGCTGGCGATCCAAAGCATCCTGGCGTTCTTCGTGGCAAGGCTTTCTTGCTGAAACTGTTGAAGATGAAATGTATGGAATGAAATGGCAATAAGTGATTTAACAGTACAAACCTGCAGCCACCACTAAGACAAGAAGAAAACAGTGGACTGAAACCATTGTCTGTAGCTAGAAGTTTATTAAAAAAAACTCGAGTTTGAAATGAAGGCAGGGTTTGTGAGGGAAAAGTCTGCCTATTTATACTGCTTGTAGTCTTGTGCACACTCATCAGTTTGCTATAAACCAGGTAAACATGAGCTGTCATTGAACACCTGTTTATCATAGACATTAATTGCTTTGATAAAATGCAATTGCATAATCATTTTTTATGGGCAAAGATAAATTGAAAAGATAATGCAGAATTGGGAGTAAAGTTTTCTATGTTAGGTTGAAGAAAAAGTGTGGCTTTATGTCAATGAATGGCCAAAATTGTGTAGACTAAATAAACAAAAGGAATGGTTGGTTGTATAAAATATGTGGGAGTCATCAATGATGGATCAGATTTAGTGATGGATGTGAATTCAATTTGAATGTCACCTTCAGAATTGTTAATTTTGTAACTGTAAATACTACGGAGTGTATGAGATAGAATGAAATTTCCAATTCATAAACATGCTCAACTTCCAATCGAGGATTCTTGGATCTGGACTATTCAAAAATTGTGTTTTAATGCTAAAAAACATTTAAACAAATCACACACTGTAATTGATAATAGTAATTTTTAGTGTTTGTGTACAAATTTGTTGCTGGACAAAAGTTTAGCACCACATTCAAAAAAGCACAAAAAAACTGGTTTATTTAGAAAATCATTGTTTATTTCAACAATACATTTCAATATTTAGTTGGACAACCAAAATGTTGTATGTGTGATTGCGCAGGCCGAGTCAAAACCTAAATGCGATGGGTTTAGAACCACTGAGCAATGTCTTGACTTTATTCTTAGGATCATTATCCTGCCGAAAAATCCATGACAAAGGCAGTTCGTCATCTGCAAATGGAAGCATAACAATCCTCCAATATTTTTTATAAACATATTGGTTCATGATACCCTTAATTTGTACGCGTATATTATGTCTGCGAGCTGTTGTGGCATCTGAATGACGGAACATTTAATCATAATCATGGAAAAGTACTTTGTTTATGTCGGTGGGAATGATTTGTTACAATACCACTAGAACATGTGTTGAGATAAAACATGAAAATTGTAATTATATTTTTTACCATCGTTCTGATTTAAATTTTTGTTTTTCTTGTGGTTTAGAAAGTCTTAACAACAATATACAGTAAAAATTTTATTTTTTCTTTTCTTTTTCAATTAGGTAAGATATAGTTTGACATTTTAACAGTTGAGTTTCCCTTGTTCGGTAATATGCACTCCGTCGCCATAGTGATTGCCTTCTTTGGGATCCACGCAGAAACAAACCGATCCTAAACATTGGCTTCTTTTGTAATTGCCAACTTCATCGCAAGCGATCATTTTGCCGATAAGATGACTGTTTCGAATGAAATCCTTCTCGCGAGCACATTCTGAAGTAAAAAATAATCCAAAGACAAGTTATTTATTATTATTATTATTATTATTATTATTATTATTATTATTATTATTATTATTTATTATTATTTATTATTATTTATTGTACTGACTGCATTCGGATTCTGCAGAATTGCCGACGTGGAATCGAGTGTTATCGATAACTTCTCCGTCCTTGTCCACACAGTTGCAGCTGGTTGAAAAGAAATATTAAAAAAAGGAGAAATATTTATGTTGGAAGATGTTACTTACTATGCTTCGATGCATTGTTTCGGCGAGTAGGTTCCATCGGCATCACATTTCGGAATAGTTAGGCCTAGGATGTGCTGGTTCTGCTGCAAGCGCTCCAATGCTGCCTGTCGTTCTTCGGCGCACGGTCGTCGTGCGGAAACTAAATTGAAGCCAAAATGTATGGAAAATGTATTGGATTAGATTGAAAGTGTTTACCGGCAGCCACGACGAGGCAAAGAAGAAAACAACGTGCGGAAATCATGGTTTGCGTGCAGTGCGAGTGATTAAACAAGTGCAAATTGTAACGATTGAGCGTGCGAATTTATACAGTTCACAATCTGCGTGCAATAATCATTGTATTGAGAAAAGTGAACATTTGCTTTGGATTGTTATCACAAAGCGATAATTAAAGCAAAGTGCACTTTCTGCAATTCATAATTAACCTTTGAGTCACTCCAGTCTTGCAGTGAAGTGCGAGATTATGCGTGATTGTGCGAGAAAGGAAAAATTTTCTAATCTTTTTTAAATAATCTTTAAAAAGGTATATTATACTGTCACTAGGTGGCATTATGTCTCCGTTATCGATGAGAAACAATGAAACAAGCATGTTTTCCTCAGTGTTTACAAATCATGTCATCGATTGTGTAATCCCAGAATGCATTAAGTTTGGGACAGACTTGGAGACAATGGTACTAGATGGCGCTGGGTTGAAATTGAAGAGGAAAAAAAAATATTTTTTTTTGGTTTTGAGTGTAAATAATTTTTTTCGGCATCATTTTTTGGGGTGCCAAACATCCGGGTAAAAAGCAATAAAAATTAATTGCTTGAATTAACTTTTGTTGTCTGAATCAGTAGAGTGAAATTCCGAGAATCAGAGCACTGCACTTTTAAATCAGTCGAAATTATTTATTACAAGAAATAATAGAATCTCATTAAAATTTAATTCCAATAAAATTAATAAAACAAAATAATAATAATAATTTTTAATTTTAATTTTATTTTTGATATTTTATTGACTTTTATTGAATTGTATTGAATTTTATTTTTTTTTTCTGTGTTCGTGTCTGAAGGGTGATTCCGGGATGCGCGCAACAAATACCAATGATTTTCCAAAGCGAGGAAATGGAATGAGAAGAAACATTTAAATTTTTCGCTCGTGGGCACTCGAGATTCCTTTTTTGCATGCATACCACAGTGGAGGGCACCTCGGTCTATACAGGTTAGACTTACAACATTAAAAAAAAAAATTTCTTAAAAAATTTAAAATTAATTAACCTGAACAAAAGACCAATGCAGAATTAATTCAGGTAAGAATTTCTATTTACAATTTTACCATTTGGAGTCGTTCAGGTTGATTCTGGACCTGTCCGACTCCATTTTGTAAAATTAAAAAATTAAAAAAAAATTTTTATTTTCGGTCATTTATTTAAAAGTGATAGGAATGAATCAAATTTCATTGATAGCAGATTTAAAGGTCATTTTTATTGGGGCGGCCATTTTGCAACTTTTCTTTTTCCTCTCCTCAAGCTACCGTGACCTTCCACTCCCCTTTTTTTCTCTCTCTCCATTGGACTGACCCAGTGCAGTTCCTTCTTTCTCAGTGTGTGGTTTAGTTGTGGTGTGATCGCCACTTGCGAGTTGTGTTGTTGATGATTTGAGATGCAGCAAAAAGTATTGGAAGTGAAGCGTCGTATTTGAAGGGTAAGTGCCACCACCGGGGTGTTTGTGTCGGCTTTGGGTGCTGATTGGCCGGTCAAATCAGGGGAGAAGTCAAACTGGTGAAATAATTTCGGGTTTTCTGTGGATAGTTGGGCTGGAATTTTTATTTTGGTTCAATTGGTGCGTTTTTTGATTGTTTGCTTCTTGTATTTGAGTGTTTATATTATTTAGGTTAATAAATATGAATGGGAATAAATGTTGTTAATTAAACAGCGCACTAGGTTTAGAGGTTAAGCCTTAGAAATAAGATTAAGAAAAGATTATAAATGCGGGACAACACTTTCAAGTGCCAATGTTTTATCTTTTGGAAGTGTTAAGATACCCAAAACTGGTTAAAAACTGTTTAAAAAATTTTAAAAACAATTAAAATTGTTTTAAAACAGTTAAATTGGCTTTTAAAATTGTTTAAAATGCATTAAAACTGTCAAAATTGGCTTTAAAAACTGTTTAAAATGCATTAAAACTGTCAAAATTGGTTTAAAATAATTAAATCTGTTAAAACATTGTTTTAATGGAGATGAAACTGTTAAAAAGTAGCCATAAAATTTTTTTATTCATTTTATTTTTAGCTTTTTTGAAAATATATTTTGTGTCTGTTGGTTTTTTTTTTTTTTTCTATTTTTTCAAGTTCCATCTTCAATTTCTGACATATGTTGAGTGCAAATAATGGCAGGTGAATTTTCCAAACTGTTTGAGTTGAATACATGGATTATATCATGTTACATTGAAATCTAAACCAGGGATCGTTTAAGATGGTATCATGAGAATTGAGGAAAATAAGCGAGTTTTTTATCTGAATTTTAAAATTTTAATTTTATGAAATTTTTTTTAAAAATTATTATTTTTTAAAAAAAAAGTTCGAACTCGTGATAAGGAAATAAAAGGGCTGGGTCCACTAATTTTCGGCACATGTGCCAAAAGGTCAGTGAACTTTTAATTTGTACTATACTGAAAACAGCAGTTTGGAATGAAATCGAATTCCATTCAACTTTGAATGTTCAACCAACATACATTTATTGGTGCCATTTTTTAATTGAATTTTCCAATCAAGAAAAAAGTTAAATAAGGTCAAGTAAGCCTTGCACTAAATCTTCCAACTCGTCTGTGAATTATAATGAGATGTGCGGAGGAACAGATAGAAATTTACATAAAAAATAATGATATCGACCCATTTTGAAATTCCACCAAAAATAAAGCAATAAAAACTAGAAATACGATACATCGACACTTTATTCGATGGATTTTATTTTATTGATAATAAAAATCATGTTCCAAAAAAAAGTTTTCGAGGAATAAACGTATAAAAGCATGAGACGCGGACTATGCGAGAAATCGTGATGATAGAGTATCTTTATGATGTATTGGCGTATGTTTACCATATCTTATGTTATTTTACCGTGCTCTTTGTATCTTCACTTTGTTGTAAATTACTGCTCTGTTGCCATGGTGATTCAAGCCTTTGAGAATTATCGTATTCATATCGCTTGGAAAAATAATCGCGGTACGGAAGTACGGTAGATCCTGCCGAAAAATTTTAAATTTAGGCCTATTTTTTATGTAGAAGTGTTTTTTTGCGAGTGCCTACCGGCTTCCTTTGTAGCATTTTTGGCCTCCTAAGTTTGGTTTGGGGGACAGTTTAGTTCACGGCCTTGAAAACCTGTTGAATGCCCGTCCGGGTCATGAAATTGAACGGACATATATTTGTAGTGACTTGAAATGATGCTATAAATCCTAATTATTCAATTAGAAAACTGGTCTATAATTATTACAAGTGTCATTGCACTTGGCAAGTTTTCTTTCACTAAGTTAGACCAATCCAGACCAACTTTTACTAAAGACGTTTCGATTTGTTCAGCAAACTGTTAAATGACTTGACAGTTTTTTTCCCACTAATGTCAATGTTCTCTAAATTAAATGATTTAAGATAATAGTCTTAGAAAAAAGTATTTTTGGACCAAAATTTAAATTTTAAATATGTCAAGTAACTAAAAAAAAATAATTGGAATTCTTTGTAAATCCTGTTGTGGAATCCACTTGTAACTGTCATCATTAACAGCACTTTTCCATCTGGTTATTTCTCATTAGGGCCATAAGACTATCATAAATAAGTGTATAGATGTTTTTGTCCACATTTGGGACTTCCACACATGGAGAAATGGGGAGGGAACATATTTTTGTCACGTAGGGAGGAGAAATTTAAAAGTTTTCTTCAAGGTCTCATGTTAAAGTGATTTTTTTTTGTTGCAAGTCAATGGTGAATGAAGAAAAGATCAACATTTTTTCACACTTTGTCCTCTGGTGCCCTTCTTCTTTGAAGCATAAAATGTTTTTCTTGGGTTGACACAGAAAGAAAACAAGTCTGATTGCACTAAAAATCTCCCATGCCCCACATCTTGGCTTTTCTAGGCTGTAGAATGTCTGGTTGGGTCTAGATTCCAATCCCACAAACCCCCCCCCCCCCCCCCCCCAAATAAAAAAATGTCTAGAATGGCAAGTTTTTGCAAGTGGTTCAGGTTATAGAAAATTTAATTTGTTGAATAAGTTCATGGAAATGATAAAATGTCAATCAATCAATCATTTATGAGAGTGCAAAAGAAATTCTTGTCTAAGAAGTGTCAAGTTGAGAAGATTTAGATTTGTTGATGTTGTTGTCAACTTTAAAGCACTTGAAATGAAGTATTAATGATATTTGATAGTTTGAAGAAGTAATGTTTCTCAATGTGGCCTTGGTCAAGTGTTGAGAGAGGGAAAAGTGTTACAATAGGATGTGCTGCATGAATTGGTGGTTTCAATTGTGTGGTGGGATGTGTTTAGTGGGTGTTGGATAAAGATGAGTATCTTCTAGTGGGAAAACATGTTTCTTTTGGGGAAAGGTCAAACTTATATAGAAAAAGCAGTAGTCTATTTGCAGATACTGCTTGTTTCCCTCTTTAAAACCAATTAAGCTGTACAGTAACTCACAAGGAGACATAGATAAAGTGAAGGGAACAAAACATTATTAAAAAACATTGTCTTTCTTAATAACACATCATGTTTTCAACCCATTTTCATTGAATTGTTCTTTTGATAAGGCATTTCCTGCTTGTCATTCTCAAGTTGTTTACAAATAGTACAACTTTATTTGTTTATTTGCAGTTATGTTGATGCACTTTGGCCATTCATACTGGAAATATGTCAGCCATTTGTGAGAATTTTGTGCAAAATGCTTGGAGAAAAGATCTCTGTTCAAATTGCTTCAAACTTAAACAAGATCACCATGTCTGTTCAAAGTCGGTGGACACATTTGATGAGAAATACATTCATGAGGAGACAAGTGTTTACCATTCCCATTCTGACACCGTCAAAGTACAAGCAGCGACAACTTGGAAAGGATTAGCAATCCAGAAAAACTTTATACAAAATGGGTACATAATTAATGGAGTTAGTTCAGAACATGAGCACACCTCCATCCAGAGCTGCAATGAATTCCTTGAGAAATTCCAAGTCATTCCAACAAGTATACTTAAAAATGGCCATAGGAAATCTTCGACCGGTAGCGTTGGTTTCAGAGAAGAAGATCCCCAGGTTATTGGGTACGGTGGGGAATTTGAGGCGGCACCGGCCGAAGACTCCGAAGACGAAGAATCCGACCAATTTGAGGATTGTGATTCTTTGGAGAATTTTGAAGCCACCGAAGAGGACAGAGAGTTCATGAAACTTACGGAAAAAAACACGGAGTTTAATTCTCTTCATCGCAATCTGTTGGCGCCTTCTACCGAGGAGAAAACTGCAACTGTTGCCAAATATAACTGTGAAGGGGAGAGCTCAGTTTGTATAGAGAAGGAAGTTATTTCTAAACCAGTTGACGAGGAGCAGAGTGGAGGCAACAGGTTCCATCTACCTCGTGCCGCTATTAGGCCATTTTGTCGTGAAAGCGTATCGTCAATATTAGACGCTAAGGCCACGACTCCGGCTCCGGAAGTTCATTACGACGAAGACGGGCACATAGTCATCAATGAGATGAACTCTAGGAACATAGAAGAGAAGGAGGTTGTTGCTTACGAAGTGAGCCCGGTCTCTAAAATTGCTCCTGAAAGTTTGGAGACTATGTTTACAACTACGGATGTACCACCTGAATTACCGACAAGTCCACCTCCTGATGAGCTGGAGCAGCCATTGGCTAATTCAGCATACCTGAAGGTAAATAATGGCAATGACAGCTATTATTGCTCTACGGCTGTTGTTTTTTGTACTGGTTCTGATACTGAACACATATCTGTTGACCAGGATTTGGAGAAACCAGTGAAGATCAAACCTATTGTCCCAGCCAAGCCTAAGTCAAGGACTCCTGAATGTTGTGGATTGAATTCAGATTCAGATTCAAGTTCAAATCCATCTTCCGAAGAAATCTATCAGGATACTAGAGATGTTTTTCAGGACTCGGATGACATGAAGGAATTAAGCTTCAAAGACAAAATTGCAAATCTTAATAACAATTTGGATTTCAATAGAAAAAGCACTAAAAGACAAGCTCCTCAGCCACCGCCGTCCATCGGAGTCGAAGAAACTCCGTCTCCAGATACTACGAATACTAATATACCTATTGCAGTTATATTGCGAAATCCTCCAGTGAAAAGAATAAACAGCAGCTCATCTGATGCTGAAGAGCAGGACCAAGTTAATGGATTGAGATGTACGCCAATCGTCAAGCCAATGTCGCCACCGATAACTAGGAAAGCCGTATATACCGGAAATAATAAACTTAGAACTTGCCACTCATTGGATGTGTCATCCACCAGAATATTATCAACACCAATGTCTGAAGATAATAACAAAAAGTTGAAGGGAAAGTTTTCTCTCAAGAAGCTATTGAAATTTGGTAAAGATGGAGAAGACAACGCCAAGAGCAAATCAAGTCCATATTCAGGCACGACCTTAGAAAAGAAAATAAAGCTGGAAATTTTGCACCCAATGGATTTAGCCAACATGTCATCTTCGAATCCAACAACTCCAAATGGCGATTGGGATCCACTGATGACGGGGGAAGCAGGAACATTCACATACTTGAATGAAGATAAGGTAAATAAATTATCCGAAGATTGTTAGATTTGTTTTTGTTTTGGGATGTTAAAATACAAAAACAAAATCACAAACATCTAAAACACTTAAAACACAACTTTTTGAATGCAGCTAATGAAATTTTGTACTTCACATGTGCAAAATTTAAATGCCTGCGTAAGTTTACGATGTTTTGATAAATTTTACATTTTTCTAACAAAGGTTGAAAACTTTAAACCGGCTGCATATGCAGCTGTAAAATGTTAAATCTGGATGTTTGTCAAGAAGTATATTTACAAAAGACCTATTTCCTGTTTGCAATTCAAGTTTAAACCCCATTAACTTTATTTAGCAAGGCCAAGAAACCAGGAAAGAAGATGCAATGTTTAAAGAGATGATTTTCTAGGTTGCCAAACACATTTCCTGAAATAGACCATAATTGAATTGCTACTTCAAGACTTGAGCATAACGGAGACACAAAAATTTTATTGTACGGTCTAATATATTTATAGATAATGTCCTCATCTCCTGGATCACCAAAATCACCAGATGTTGGTGCAACCAAAGTCAAACCACCACCACCACCAAGAATTAAAAATGAAACTGGAGCTCAGAATAAACCATCAAGACCACCACCACCTTTCAAGGGCCTGAGTGATTCATCCACAACAGTGGTTAGTCCATAAATAGTCATAGAAATTCAATTTGTACCAAGCAGATTCAGTAGGTCAAGGATTTCTACTTTGTTCTTTGGAATAATCAGATTTACCTTTTGGATGTCTATTTTCATTTTCCATGTTAATACACATGTCAGGAACCCAAACAGAGTATTTGGTTCTGTTTATTGGGTGTCTGCCAAGGCTATTTGAATGGAACACATGTTGAGCAATGATTTGTTGTTTTTATTGCATGGCTTTCTTTGTACTTTGCTGTTTATCTTTAAATGTGTGGTGGTTTTTTTTTGTTTTTATTTAAAGGTGACATCACCAGACACTAAGGAAAAGAATAGAAACAAATCAGAAACAAATGCTGTGGAGTTAATGCCATGTGCTGGAGGCGAGTATGCTAATTTAGGTAACAAAGAATGATGAACTCACAATTTAACATTTCTAGAGCAAAATTGATTTAATTTGTATGTTGACATTTTTAAAGTTTAAATTTAAAACAGCTTAACCACTGATAATTCAATGATCATTAAACATGACTCACATGACTAACAGTTGTGCTTTCTTCAAAAGAATGTTTTGCTGTGAAACTTTTTAAAAACTAATAATTTTAAGGTGCAGCAAATTTTAAAATGTACTCCGTAACATTTTTGGAGTTTTCAATCTGCTCTACTGTTGTTTGCAGGAGAAGTCAGAGTTGTGTTGGCACCGAAGAAACCCGAAAGGAACTCGCCGGCTAGTATACGAAAGGATCAACAAGAAGACCCGGTTGAGGCAAACGAAGACAAAGAGAAAGCAGAAGTAATGACTTTGGTTAAATACGCTGCCTTTAAGGTCCTGGGGTGCGAGAATAAAAACGCGGGCGAGTTTTTAGCCGCTTTTTCAAGTAAAAGCAAGCTTTTAAATTTTACCCGCTCCCTTGTGATTCCACCTTAAGAACCATGGCTTTAAGAGCGTTATTGGACTAAAGTCCGGGGGAACGTTCTTACAAGAGATATATAAGTCATATAATTGATTAACTTTGTCACTCCCGCACAATCCTGTAATCATGAAATTCATTGTGGACTTGCCGAGTTTCCATTTTGTTTCTTATTCGTTTTTCTTGTATAGTTTTTGCCGGAACATCTGTATTGTGAGCCACCGGATTCGCTCGTGAATTCGACGACAGAAGACGAAATGTCGGAAACTTCGACTTTGAAATCCCCGAGTCCGACAATAAATAAAGTTTCTCGCCATTCTCGAAATGCCAAAGCCGTTGGAATGGTCTTCCCGGATTCTGGTTTCGCCGAAGTGAGTTCGACCGATTCGGACGCCGGATCGGTTTCGAGTGCCGAGGGACAGTTTCCTTCGCACAAGGTGGAGTTGAGTAGTTTGTATGCCGAAGTGAAAAAGAAAGAGAAGAATTCAAAACTGCGACAAATGGTTCCCAAACATTCTTCGGATGACATTGCACCACCGGTGCCACCGCCTCCGCGTTCCCACCAGAGCGAGAGTTCGCCGACAGATTGCGACGAAGGCTCGCTTGGTTCTCCGAAAGGTAGTTCCCCGGAACCGGTAGCTGTCAAATGTTACAACGGCAAATGGAAGAAATGTTGGAGTTTACATGCAAATTGCAGCGGGATACGTGGAGATATGGAGGAAAATTACAATGCTCTTGTAACTGCCAATCATGAAGCTCTTGCCAAAATTGTAGAACATGTGAGTGATATCATGAGCAGGGGATAATATGGACACGCCATTTAATATATAGCCGCTGTGGAAGCCATTTTGACACGTTTTTCTTTAATTTTTAGGTTTCTACGCAGAAAGATTTGTCGTGCTTTGCCGGTTTACGAGATACGCCACTGCGATGGGTGGATTTCAAAGTGGGACCGGTTGCATTGGCAAAACTAGAACACACTGCCTTCTATAGTGCCATTTGGGGATCGAATACTGAAGTCACTTTATTGGTACGAAATCAATTTGGAATCGCAAATCCGTGCGGACAATTAGAAATTTATCAAAAAATTGTCAAATTTCATCGAAATTTATCAAAAAATTATCAAATTTATCAAAAAATTATCAAATTTATCAAAAAATTATCAAATTTATCAAAAAATTATCAAATTTTATTGAAATTTATCAAAAAATTATCAAATTTCATTGAAATTTATCCAAAAATTGTCAAATTTCATTGAAATTTATCAAAAAATTGTCAAATTTCATTGAAATTTATCAAAAAATTGTCAAATTTCATTGAAATTTATCAAAATATTGTCAAATTTCATTGAAATTTATCAAAAAATTGTCAAATTTCATTGAAATTTATCAAAAAATTGTCAAATTTCATCGAAATTTATCAAAAAATTGTAGCATTTCATTGAAATTTATCAAAAAATTGTCAATTTTCATTGAAATTTATCAAAAAATAATTGCGGCCATGCGAAAATTAAAATATAAACCCCGTTAATTTAGTATTTACGATCTTAATTGCTCGTATTTAACAAGATAATTTCTTTTCACTTTCGAAGGTATCCGAAGATATTTTTCCGATTCCCTTTCCAGCCAAGGCGCCGTTCTTGCTCTCACCGCTCGCCACATTCCAAGACTTCATCCCGCTGGACTTCGAAAGCGAAGTTTCGGAAAACAAACTCCAGCACAGGATGATTTGGGTCTTCCCTCCGGTCAGGGTCCAATCGGTGGAAAACTTTAGTGCGAAATTGAAGAGCTTCATCGAAGAGGACGTTGAGAATTGTGCGAATCTGATCACATTTCTTCTCCTCCAATTGATTTCTGCTCTCAAGCACCTCCAGGCCGACGGAATCGAAGAAGTCGGCTATCCCCCGGACTGGGTGGTCGTGATGGGCAGCGAGGACGAAGACTGCACCAATCTGTCCCTCAACCTCATCGGCAGCTCCACTCGGGCCTTCCCTCACCCGGATGCGAGCTGCTATTCCCTCTGCGCATGCGCACTACTGATAATGCGATTATTGCTCACCGGCGATGCGAATTCGGACGTGGAAGACATTTGCCAGGTCGTGCCCGACAATGTTTCGGCGAAAACGGCTTTTCGGGTCGTCGTGGGCATTTTAGAGAACGAAAAAGTGACGAGTTTGTCGCAGGTGAAAGCCATCTTGGAATTGGCGCTCTACGGGCCGAAATTCGGTCCGAAACACCACGAAAGCGCCTTGCAGAGGTGGCTGGATCTGGAGAAGGCTTTTGCTTTGAATAATTTAATTTCGTGCCTTAATAATAAAAGCGAATTGACGGTTTTTGAGAATTTTCATCTGCGCTTTTTGACCAAGACCAATAGCAGGTGTTTGCGTGAAGCGCTGTTGTCGCTGACGTGCAGTAAAGCTTAATTATTAAGCCTTACAAACTAGTATTTTTGTATTGGAATTTTTATTAGTCATGTGATCGAGGGATTTTGGACAAATAAATACGTTTTTATCGATCTTGTATATAGAGAATGTAGACATTTTGGTTGAATTAAATCTCGTTTGTGGTTCACGTTTCTATTTTTGTTTTATTTAATCCCACTAGAGGGAGAAAATTTTGAATGATGAAGGGAATGTGCGGTGTTGGTGGTGAAATTGAGAGGTGATGACGTTTTAGATTTGTTCCTTTTGTGGAGTAAATAAGGGAATGGACCAATGAGGACGGTGGAGGAGGTGTTTTAAATTTGACTGACAGGTTTCGTGTTCTCCCGCCAGTCACCCTTGTGGTAAGACCACGGCCGGGCAGTGTCCTCCACAAATCGTTATTTTTATGCCGCGCTGTTCAAAGTCCGTCCGCTGTTATCAGAGGTAAGTTCACGTTCTTTCACAACACTCGACGGTTGTTTAGGAACATTTTAAATCAACATTTTAGTTTTTGCAACCGGTCGAATATTCTGTATCCATTTATCCGGAAATTTGGGCTTGGAAAGGTCAGAGGTTTCGTTCCAATAGAAACCAGATGTCAAAACACGCCCCTGACGACAAAATTGATAAATATTGAAATTAACTGTCAGGAAATTTGCATCCGAAAAGAAAAACGAGAGAAAAAAATGTGAGTTTTGTGTTACAGTTGCCTAGCAACCGCATCCGAATTGATAAAAACAAGTCGGGGTCCGCGAAGGACACGAAACATTAGAATAACGAGAAAATTATGAATTGAATATGACAACAAACGTTGGAGCCGGCGCGGTTGAATATATAGAGGAGGGATTGTCGGGAGGGAGATTAGCGACCGGGCGTTAAGTAAATAAATAGACGTGTTGGGGGGAATGGCGGAAACCATCTCGTTTGTCATGCGAACATCTGTGTTTGACATGTTTGACGGGGAAAGGGAATTAATTCGCGGTGATTTATGGGATGGAAAAGCGCCGTTTAGTGAATAACCTTTTAACACGTGACGTAATTGCGGAAATGACTGTTCTTGACGTTGTGACCATGTTTGGACGGAAATAAAACAAAACAAAACAAAAAATAAATAAAACAAAATAAATAAAATAAAATAAAACAATGGCGCTCGTCGTGGGCGCCATACTTTGAAAGATGGCCGTCATT
Source organism: Strigamia acuminata (assembly GCA_949358305.1). NCBI lineage: Eukaryota > Metazoa > Arthropoda > Chilopoda > Geophilomorpha > Linotaeniidae > Strigamia > Strigamia acuminata. Next base: position 11,684,177 of record OX442320.1, read on the forward strand.
TTGACGTGTTTCCAATGTATGGCTTTTATTTATTTTGTTTTTTGATTTAATTCTTGTTTGTTTGTCTGCCATTTTTTTATGGGGGCATCTGGACGATTATTGAGATGGAAATGTCAGTTTAGAATAAAAGAATGAATAGATGGGTGTGGGTGGATGTTGTTTCCATTCCACTCCACCATGTGCATGACTCGTGAGTCACCAAACTGTCTGCTAAATTAGCTTCCATTTTATCTCGTAATGATGATGATGATCATTAATTGCACTTTGGCTGTGCCAGAAAGCCAATTTCACACTCCACTTATGAATTATTCATTTATTGGTGATTCTTTATCTATTTTTGGTTTTTGGAGAGATTAGTTGATTGAAAACAGGATTTTTTAATTAGGCAGATGGAAAAGGGTGTAATTTTATTTCCCTGTAATAAATTAACTTTGAACTGCCAGATGGCCGCCATTTTAATCTGTTTAATCTCGTTATAAAAATAAAGGAATGAAACACACATTTGAATTGAATCTCGTTTTGCCATTTTAGAGGTGATTTTTAATACTCGAAACGACATGTGCTATGTGATAGTAACCTCGAGGACTTTATTATGGAGTTTATTAACCATAGCATCAACATTAGCAATGTTAGCTGCAATCACGACGCCATATTGGTTAATGGGACCGCGCCGGCTACCGGGATTAATCGGAAGCAGCGAGATAAAACAAGTGGAGTCTGGATGGTATTCGCCGACGTTGGGGATTTACAACAGATGTACAAAGGTGAGAATTTTTAAAATAATTTTGTTACATAATGAATTTTTTTTTGATTTTTTTTGTTGTAATTTTAGATTCATAATATCGATAAATTTTCCGACAGTTGCGCGCCATTTTTGACCGGTTTTGATATGGCCGACGACGATTTCCCGCATTTCTGGAAAGCCGCTTTGGTTTTCTTCTCCACCGCGTTGATTTTTATGGTTTTCACGATTGTAACGTCCGTTCTCGGCTGCTGTTTGAGAAGCATAAAAAAGAAAAGCATTTTCACCATCTCCGGAACGGTTCAGGCGGTTGCCGGTAAGTTTTAACGTGTAAATAACGTTAAAAAGACATTAATCTGAGTTTTTCGTTTGCTAGGTTTGTTCTATGTGGTCGGTATAGTGTTGTATCCCGCAGGTTGGGGATCGCAAAGAGTTAAATTAGTTTGTGGAGAGGATGCTGCTGCGTACACAATTAGTGGTTGTAATTTAGGTGAGAGTTGTAAATTTCATTGGATTTTATTTAGTAATTGATTGTATTTTAAGGTTGGGCGTTTTATTTGGCTGTTGGAGGAACCGTGGCCACATTTATTTGTTCTCTGCTGTCTGTTCAGGCCGAAGTGTCGACTTCGAGTGATAAAGTCCAAGAGGAGATTTCGGAAGGCAAAAATCTCATTTGTTTATTATAAATTGCAGCATTTTATTTGTTTTAAAAGTTTTTTTTTTTTTTTTTTACGAACCTTGGAGTTATTTTGTGTTGATGAGGAAACGAGTCGTTTTGTATGGATATTTTATTTGGTACTTAAGCATTAATCAGTCTTAACGGCGTATAAATATTACGCCTAGTTAGAATTGCGGAACAAAAGCATTGTAAACATTTCTTTTATACATTAAAATACAATTTAATAATAATTTCAGATTTTTAAACCAATTTAAATTAATTTTTTAGATTTTTAAATTAATTTAAATTAATTTTTGCAATAGAAAATCAATTTTTCAGATTTTTAAATCGATTTAAATTAATTTTTGCAATAGAAAATCAATTTTTCAGATTTTTAAATCGATTTATATCAATTTTTCAGATTTTTAAATCGATTTATATCAATTTTTCAGATTTTTAAATCGATTTATATCAATTTTTCAGATTTTTAAATCGATTTATATCAATTTTTCAGATTTTTAAATCGATTTATATCAATTTTTCAGATTTTTAAATCGATTTATATCAATTTTTCAGATTTTTAAATCGATTTATATCAATTTTTCAGATTTTTAAATCGATTTATATCAATTTTTCAGATTTTTAAATCGATTTATATCAATTTTTCAGATTTTTAAATCGATTTATATCAATTTTTCAGATTTTTAAATCGATTTATATCAATTTTTCAGATTTTTAAATCGATTTATATCAATTTTTCAGATTTTTAAATCGATTTATATCAATTTTTCAGATTTTTAAATCGATTTATATCAATTTTTCAGATTTTTAAATCGATTTATATCAATTTTTCAGATTTTTAAATCGATTTATATCAATTTTTCAGATTTTTAAATCGATTTATATCAATTTTTCAGATTTTTAAATCGATTTATATCAAATTTTCAGATTTTTAAATCGATTTATATCAATTTTTCAGATTTTTAAATCGATTTATATCAATTTTTCAGATTTTTAAATCGATTTATATCAATTTTTCAGATTTTTAAATCGATTTATATCAATTTTTCAGATTTTTAAATCGATTTATATCAATTTTTCAGATTTTTAAATCGATTTATATCAATTTTTCAGATTTTTAAATCGATTTATATCAATTTTTCAGATTTTTAAATCGATTTATATCAATTTTTCAGATTTTTAAATCGATTTATATCAATTTTTCAGATTTTTAAATCGATTTATATCAATTTTTCAGATTTTTAAATCGATTTATATCAATTTTTCAGATTTTTAAATCGATTTATATCAATTTTTCAGATTTTTAAATCGATTTATATCAATTTTTCAGATTTTTAAATCGATTTATATCAATTTTTCAGATTTTTAAATCGATTTATATCAATTTTTCAGATTTTTAAATCGATTTATATCAATTTTTCAGATTTTTAAATCGATTTATATCAATTTTTCAGATTTTTAAATCGATTTATATCAAATTTTCAGATTTTTAAATCGATTTATATCAATTTTTCAGATTTTTAAATCGATTTATATCAATTTTTCAGATTTTTAAATCGATTTATATCAATTTTTCAGATTTTTAAATCGATTTATATCAATTTTTCAGATTTTTAAATAGATTTATATCAATTTTTCAGATTTTTAAATCGATTTATATCAATTTTTCAGATTTTTAAATCGATTTATATCAATTTTTCAGATTTTTAAATCGATTTATATCAATTTTTCAGATTTTTAAATCGATTTATATCAATTTTTCAGATTTTTAAATCGATTTATATCAATTTTTCAGATTTTTAAATCGATTTATATCAATTTTTCAGATTTTTAAATCGATTTATATCAATTTTTCAGATTTTTAAATCGATTTATATCAATTTTTCAGATTTTTAAATCGATTTATATCAATTTTTCAGATTTTTAAATCGATTTATATCAATTTTTCAGATTTTTAAATAGATTTATATCAATTTTTCAGATTTTTAAATAGATTTATATCAATTTTTCAGATTTTTAAATAGATTTATATCAATTTTTCAGATTTTTAAATCGATTTAAATCAAGTTTTTGAATTCCTAGAGTGTAAAATCAATCAAAAACAATAATTTGTAGCACGAAAACAATTTAAATCAATTTTCCAATCCAAAATGAACAAAAACTTCCATAAAATTCATAAAATTCACAATCCCAGTTGACCCGACGAAAAAAACTGATTAAAATCCAGCCTCATCAACAACTGCGCGACGAACGGCGTCGCCTGATAAGTCTGCGTGCTCGACAAAATCTGGAACAAGAGCGACGCCTGCAACTGAAACTGTTTCTGCATGTCCACCACCTTTGCACTAAACGCCGCCGTGTGCATCGGATAGCTCTCCGACAGCCTCGGCGGCAACGACGCCGCCACCATAAACTGCTGACAAAACGACAAACACAAGTCCATCATCTCCACAATGCACCGCGAGATGGGCTTGATCGACAGGAACGACTGCGCCAACAAACACACGACGAACTGCTCATGCGCGCACTTGATGGCCTCGAAGTCGTGCGTGCTCTGGATCTTGTCCACCAACAAACTGTGCTGACTCTCCAGCACGTCCACTTGCAGGTAATATTGCAAGTTGTTGATGACAAACGCCATGAGGTTGCGCAGTTTCCAGGCCGAGGGGAAGGTTTGTTCGCGTTTCTGGCACTTCCACGCCATCTGGAGGGTCCAGCAGTGCTGCAGGTCGAGTTGCACGCGTTTGACGGACATGAGGAAGCGGAACATGACGTTGTATTTCTCGATGATGGGTTTCGTGAAGATGATGTGCAGCGGCCAGGGCACGTTGTAGCTGAGCGAGAGGTTCGTCCAGCCGATTTCGGTCGAGCGGGACGCGAATTCGATCTTGTCGATTTTGTCGATTTTGTCGGTGGGGGCTTTGGGGGTGTCTTTGATGATTAGTTTGAATTTTTCGATGAGGGCGTCGTCGTCTTGGAGGACGGAGTGGAGGGCTGATTGGAAAGCGGTGTTGACGTTGTGTTCCATTGTGGGCGAGATTTGGTGTTGGAGGTATGTGCCGGATTGTTCGATGAATGCTTGGAAGAGTTCGCCGCGACCTGCATCGATTGAGAAAATTGGGAAAAATTTAATTTTCAGTCACAAAAATTGAGAAAATTGAGAAAAATTTAATTTTCAATCACAAAAATTTAATTTTTCAATAGAAAAATTGAGATTATTAAATTTTTCAGTGGAAAAAAATTGAAAAAATTGGGAAAAATTGAATTTTTCAGTCAAAAAAATTGAAAAAATTGGGAAAAATTGAATTTTTCAGTCACAAAAATTGAGAAAATTAGGAAAAATTGAATTTTCAGCCAAACAAATTGAGAAAATTGAGAAAAATTTAATTTTTCACTTGAAAAAATTTTGAAAATTGGGAAAAATTGAATTTTTCAGTCGAAAAAATTCAGAAAATTGAGAAAAATTGAATTTTTCAGTCAAAAAAATTGAGAAATTTTGGAAAAATTGAATTTTTCAGTCGAAAAAATTTTGAAAATCGAAAAAAATTGAATTTTTCACTTTAAAAACGCGATAAATTGAATTTCTCATTTGTTTCAATTCACATTTTCACAATCCTTAGTCCTTACCCAAAAGGAAAAAATCCTTCAAAATCTGCAGATGACTCACAAGATCCACCTCCTCCACCACCAACTTCCACAACTGCTCTGCCACGCAACTCCGAATCTGATTAATAACGCCCTCAAACTTCCTAAAATCAAACTCCTCCTGCTCCTGCAGCTCCAACATCACCTCAACATAAACCTCCTTATTCGCAAACACGAACCCCTGCCCCAGCCCCATCCCAACCCCTTTATTCTCCTTCGACTCCAACAACTGAATCGACTCCCCAACAAAACACATTTTCTCCGCCAAATTCGTCGGAATATAAACCGGCAACAACGCCGGCTGCACCACGAACTGCCCGTCCAACAACTGCACCTCCTCGCCCTTCTTCTGGATAAAAAACTCTTCGTGGGGGTCCACCAACAGCCCGAACAGCAACCACCCCGACAACTGCTTCAACAACACGCCGTGGCACGTCTTCATCACGTTTTGCACCGCCGACGCGACCAGCGGGATCCCCGACGCCTTGTGCTTGTGCAGCGCGTCCAGGATGTTGCAGCCGTGCAAATTATTCGTCTTAATGTCCTCGATAAGACGCACCAAAGCCGGGAAGAGCAGGTGATATTCTTCGAGCGATTTCTGCAAATAGGAAACGGGTAAGTGAGGATTTTTCAGCATTTCGTCCTGCATTTCGAGTAGTAATTGTCTGTAGGGTTCCAGGACGAGGTCGAGGCCTCTGCACAATGATTTCATGTAGGTTCCTTCACGTAGGAGGCGTTTTGTGGCTTTGCTTTCGTTTTTTGGCGCGAAAAACCCGTTTTGACGGATGAACGTGAGGATGGTTTGGTGGCAAGTGATGATTTGGCACAGGCGGTCGAGGATGCATGATTCCGACGGGTGGATAAAGGGGATGTCTTTGACTACTTTGTACGTTCCTGCTGGGGATTCGATAAAGAGACTGCCAGGGTAACCGCTGAGTGAGAGGAGGATTTCGTGCAGCATTTTTGTTTAGTTTTCGCTCCTTGTTGTTATTGTGGTGGGCGCCATTTTGATCGGTGCTGCCGTGCGGTGAGAGGGGTTGGAAGTTGGAGACAAAATGACGGGTTTTGTTTACTTATTTTTCTAAGTTTTTATTATCAGTTTTGTTGTTGGGAATCATGAATTTGGTGAGGGTTTTGAAGGGATGTCAATATTTTGGAAGAAATGGATTGAAGTGGTAAGTTTTGGTGGTGGATTTGGAGGTTTTTTGATTTGTTTTGTGGTTTTTTTGTTTTTAGTTATTCGTCGCGTCGAGAATCGTTTCAGTCGGAATCGTTTTTGGACATTGGTACACGAGAAATATATGGAGAAGAACACGATATTTTTAGGCAAACGGTTAGGAGATTTTTTAAACAAGAAGTTGCACCGTTTGAAGAAAAGTATTCACATTTTAAAGATGATTTGTTGTGATTTTGAAACGATTTGTTCATTTTTCTAGGTGGGCGAAACAAGGCCAAGTCGATCGTGAAGTACGAAATGAAAACAAAATTACAAATAACTCGATTTTATTCAAAACATTGATTTATTTCTCATACAAAAATTGATTTATTAAGCCAAAAATCGATTTATTAACCAGAAAAATTGATTTATTCTCTAAAAAATTGTTTTAGATTTTTTTAATTTTCAAATTTTTCCCAAAAGTTGTGGCTAAAAGCTGGCAAGTTGGGTCTATTAGGTATAGACACACCGGCCGAGCTCGGAGGCAGCGGTGGAGATTTTCTGATGGCATCTATCGTCATGGAAGAGCAGTATAAAATATTTTTTTTTTGATGAAAAAAAATTGAATAATTGTTAATTTTAAATTTTAAATGATTTCAGAGCGTATTCTAATTCGTCCGGACCTGGTTTTCACGTGCACAGTCACATCGTGATGCCGTATTTGGCTCGGATTGGCACTCCAGAGCAAAAAGAGAAATATATACCGGAAATGACATCGGGGAAGTTAATAGGAGCGATTGCGATGAGCGAACCGGGCGCAGGAAGGTGAAAGGGGGAGAAAAATGGAGAATTTTGGTGAAATTTTTAATTTTTTCTGCTTTTTTTGTAGTGATTTACAAGGAATTCGAACAAACGCACGTAAAGATGGCTCGGATTATATCATAAATGGACAGAAAGTGTTCATAACTAACGGATTTACGTCCGATATGGTGATAACTGTGGCGGTTATGGATCCAAATGCAAAAAGTGCTGCTCATGGCATTGGACTTTTCCTCGTGGATGCTACAAATCCCGGGCTTAAAAAGGGGAAGAAGTTGGAAAAAATGGGCATGAAAGCTCAGGTTTAGTCGCTATTTTAACACTTTTCTTGCTTTTTTAAAACTTTTTTACACATTTTTAACGTTTTTACACATTTTTAAACGTTTTTTACACATTTTTTGACGTTTCCACACATTTTTTGACGTTTTTTACACATTTTTAACGTTTTCTACACATTTTAAAACGTTTTTTACACATTTTAAAACGTTTTTTACACATTTTAAAACGTTTTTTACACATTTTTTGACGTTTTTTATACATTTTAAAACGTTTTTTTAACATTTTTTGACGTTTTCACACTTTTTTTGACGTTTTTTATACATTTTTAAACGATTTTTACACATTTTTTGACGTTTCCACACATTTTTTAACGTTTTTTACACATTTTTAAACATTTTAATGGATAGTTTAATTTCTTTTTCATTTTTAGGATACATCCGAATTATTTTACGAGGACTGTAGAGTTCCAGCAAGCGCATTGCTCGGCAAAGAAAACAACGGTTTTTACTACCTAATGCAAGAATTACCGCAAGAAAGACTTCTAATAGCAGTGGTCGGTGTAGCCCATGCAGAATTCATGTTTGAAGAGACGAGAAAATACGTTCTAGAAAGAAAGGCGTTCGGGAAAACGTTATCAAAACTCCAAGTAACAATTCCGAAACAACAAGAAAAGCAATTCTCAAATGTCAAATTATTTCCAGACAGTTCGACACAAATTAGCCGAAATGAAAAGCGAAATCGCAGTCGCAAGAACCTTCGTCGACCGATGTCTCGCGTTGCATTTGCAGAAAAAACTCGACATAACAACGGCCGCGATCGCCAAACAGTGGTACGATTTGTAGGAAATTAAATGGAAAACGTTTTTAAAATTAATGATTTTTTCTCAATTTTCCATAGGACGACGGAGTTACAGAACAGGGTCGCGAACCAATGCGTGCAATTACACGGCGGATGGGGCTACATGTGGGAATATCCAATTTGTCGCGCCTTTGTCGATGCTCGAGCTCAATCTCTCTACGGCGGAACGAATGAAATCATGAAAGAATTAATTTCCAGATCAATATTTCCTAATTAAATATCATTTTTTTTATAAAAAAAATGTTTATTGTGTTGTTTGTATCAAATAAAAATATATTTTAAAGCTAACGTCAATTTTTATTCATTAAAATACTCAAATTTAAACACAACCGGACATTATTTAAAATGTATTTCGTGACGAAACGATCCCAAACATCAAAAATGGCGCCCGAAACCGAATCCTAATTTTACATTAAAAAAGCTAATTTATCGAAATATAAATCCAAACAACCGTGATTAATTCTTATTTAACGAATATCGAAGATATTTAAAAAATAAAAAAATATTTACAGATAAATAAATAAATAAAATGGGGTTAACTGGGAAACCGGAAGTGAGGGCGTCGTAGAGTTCGGCGCAAGCTCGGCTCGCTGGCCCTCCATTCACCATCGCCTTGAAACTAGTGTCGGTGTAATAGGTAAAAAGTATTAAAAACAAAGCGATTTCTCGCGCCGTTTAGCTATTTAACGTGAGATAAAGCTTATTGTTTGTCTAGGCGAGATTTCGGGGTGACGATTTCGTGTTTATCTAAAAATTTCAAACTTGCACATTTCAGTTGAGACTCGACGACTCGACACTCAAAACGAAGAGAAATTTGAAAAATCCCGATAGAAATTCGCACTCGTGCAACATCGGCGCCCGACTGGACATGGTAATTGAAGATGCAGCCACGATTCAATCGGTCGAAACGAGATATTTTGATTGCCTTCATTTTTAATACTTTTCGATCCAAACTTGTGGCTTGTTGGGGTCGAGTTTATTTTTTTCGTTTTTGTTTCGTTTTGGTCGTTTCGTTTGTGTTTTAAATGATTTTTGGAATTCTTAGAGTGTTGGCGATCGTTTTGTGTCGTTTTGGTGGGTTTTTGGCACGTTTGTTAGGGTTAATGTGCTTTTTTAATGGGGAAATGGTTTTAATTGAGACGCCATCTTTGATTTTTGGTTTTGGTTTTGATTTTTTAGATTTTCGGTCGATTTTGTTTGTTTTCTTCAATTTTTGAAAATTAATCGGGTGAATTTCTCTTGTATTTGCAGATTTGCGTTGGTTTTATGAGCTTTGGTGAGCAGATTTGGTCGGAATTGAGGAAAATGTGTGGAAAATTAGTGAGAAATTGGTCGGTGAGTACGAAAAAAATCGAATAAATTCATTCGGTTTGTGGATTAAATATTCAAAGATGAATAAATCGAAACAAACAATTTATTCGCGTAATTTAATCAAATAAACAATGAAATTAATTAATCCGCGCCACTAGTGACGGTTAATAAAACCCCACCAAAAAAAATCCAGAATTTAATTTAATTTAATTTCCTTTATTTCAGTGGCTCCATTTGAAATTCTACGCCACGGATTATGGATAAAACCCGACGGAAAAATCGAAATAACCAAAAGAAAGAAAGAAAATAGTTCCAAAATCCACCAAAAGCTGGCGCGAAGCAGCAAATAGTTCCGCAATCCGTCACCCGATGTCTCCGAGCGAGCGTACCCACAATGCCAAGAAAAATTGCATCAGAAGCGAGTCTGGCTTTGATTCGGGAGGTTGTTGTGTTGAATTTGAGTGGATTTTTTTCTCGCTCATTGTGCCCGATAAGTAGAAAAGTGATTACGAAACGTAAGTGTGGAAAAAGTGGCGGAAAAAAGCGATAAGTGATTTAACGAGTGAATTAAAATGTGCTAGCGGACCAGGATTAACGCGGATAAAGCGTGAATTGGATTTACCACGTTGGACTCGAAGCCTTTTTTCTTGTTTCCATCGATTGAATCGTAAGTTTTTCACTTTTTCTTGCGCCATTTTCCCACCGAATGCTTTGCACCGCCAAACCACGTGACATTTTGTTTGAAAAAGACACGTAGTACACTTTGTTTTACCTTTTTCTCGCATTGTCCTTGAGACTGGTCGTGGTTTGGTGTCTGCGAAACGTTTTTTAAATATTTTTCATTCATTAAGTTCGGGAAAAAAGATCGAAATTGAATTTTTGTTGATTTTTTTATTTTTTTTTTTATTTTTTTTATTTTTTTTATGTTTAACCTTGAAATTGTGAAAAATATAGATAGTAATAAGGGAATTTATGTTTGGATGAACAATTCGCGATAGAATAGATTTTTTTTTTAATTTAATTCAAAATTCAAAGGAAATTTGCGATTTTTTTGTGTGGCTGGGGGAAAAAAATAGGTTTAACGACCAAAATGAGCGGGAAGTAAAGATTAAATAAAAAATGATGATAATACACTACGGATACTCATTAAATATATTTATTATTATTTTTTTATTTTATTTTTTGTTGTTTTAATTCAATAGAATTAAAATTTAAAAATAGGATATTTTTTTCCGCCATTTTTCCGCGCCGTTTTCATCCTTTTTGAAATTAACCAATGAGACGTTGGCTAGACGTGACGTCATTTTAATTAAACCAATCGAAAATAACTTGCATAATGATCGGTCTTGTTGTGGCTGCGGAAATGGAAGAAAATAAAAATGCGATAAAATAAAATAAAAAGATAAAACTTTGGACTTTTTCTTATTTTTTATTGATTTTATTTTTTAATCCGCCGATCGGTTCGACGTTTCGACGTCACGCGATGTTGCATTGCACCAGTTTGCATCCACCGCATTGTGTTCGAACTTCGAAAGGTTCAATTTCCCTATTTTCTAACTGAAGGACGGCACCGGAAAAGCCGGACAGGTGTGAAAAAGGCTTATTCCTTTTAATGGTCTCGTTCTGTTCGGCACAGCCTTGAAGAACCGGTTGCAGAGACAAAAACCGTTCATAGGGATTAAATTACGTCATTGTGGGTTGGGGCCAATCAAAAGCGTTTATATTTTTCATTAACTATTTGTCGTCTTTATTTACTCTCGTTTCTACGTTCGAAATTCGAATCGTAACCATAATGCCTCGTTATGGTTTGGCCATGTGATGATGATGTCATGAATTTCTGGACCAATCGGTGAAAAGCATCTTGTTAAAGACGTTCGGTCGGGGTTAATAAAATAGTTTAGGCTTATCGGACTCCCGCTCCGTGCGATTTGATTGCGCACACGAGCTCCACTTTTATTATTCGATAAAAGATAGCTTTTATTCGCCATTTTATTTGTTTTCCTCCATTAAATACGTCATAAAATCGGGAGAAGCAGCACGTTGCGAACAGATGACGCCGTTTGCGAACGGCCCCCGTTGAGATTATTGCAAGTTTTGTGGTTGCCTAGCAACTGAGATGTTTTTTTTATTTTTCATATTTTAATGTATTTTTTTGTGTTTTAAAAAAAAGCCATTTTTCGCTCATTGAAATCGGATATTAACCCGGTTTTCTTGATGGTTTATCCGAATCGTTTTTATTTTTCCCCCACGCGATTTTTAAGGTCAACTTTCATTCTGTGAAAGTGAAAGTAGAGAATTAAAAAACGAGAGCAGCCGCGGTTTACCTTTTAAGAATTTAAGCCTAAAGCTGACAGAATTGTGCCAGAAATGAATAAAATGACGAATAAAACCCGTTTTATGTGCAAATAAGGTGGAAAACATGATTTAGTAGTTGAATTTTCCGTAATAAAGCTGTGTTTAACGAGTTTTTTGAGTCAAATATTGGATTTTTGTTAAGCCTAATCACCATAGGATAACATAGCGGTTTGTTGACCGAGTCAGGTAAACAGTATGGTCGTGTATGTTATTTTTATTTTGATAATGTTAGATGTCAATGGTGGAATAAAGAACAATTGTGTTGTGGGTGGTGTTGGTATTGTCTATATTTATGGAGGAAAGGAAGTGGGAAAAAAGTTTATTGAGTTGATAAAGGATGGGGGTGAAGTACGTAATCATTCTTCGCCAACTGTTAACTGAATGTAAGGAAATTGTTGATTTGGGGAACGAATTGATGAGTAACGATGCATTTGCATTGAATAAAAAGGAAAACAATGATGGGTGATCGAAGTAGGAAAATATTGATGTGTATTTTTTGTTTGCGTGGGGTTTTCCGGGCGTTTGAAATGAAAAACGAGGATTTCTTTTGTAAAAATGAATTTGAAATGGAAGGAAGATGGCGGCATCAATTGTAAAGCGCGCCAATTGAGCGAGGCGCAGACGATTGTGCAGTGCGGCGAGGAATGAAGGTGACATATGCACGACATTATCGGGAGAATGTCGGTGCGGGTTGTGTTTTTCGATTTGTTAGCTTTTTTCTGGGTTTTTTCGAGGAATTAGTCGGCGAAAACAAATAAATTGGAGGCATCGTGGCCCTGAAAACGTGCGAGCGGCGGGAGGGAAGAACAAAGGACGGAAGAGCTAGTTGAATATCGCGGACCAATGGGAGGAGGGAAGAGTGGGAGACTCGACCAATAACGTTAGTCGTATGTAAATGTAGTTCTTGTGTGGAGCAGTTTGCTCGTCTCCTTTTGGCCGCCATTTTTGTGTGGAGTTTTGGTTCGAGGCCTTTTCCGAGAGAAATTTCGGGCGCAAATCTCGACGAGCGGTAGCAACCGATAGGTAAATGAATGTGTTTAAACGCGGCTCGTCGGTTGCGGTTGGTCCGAACGAGAAAGATACGCTAAAGAGCGGTTATTTTTCGAACTAGTCGCCCATTTCTTGGCTTTTATCGATGTCGTTTTGTGTGTGTTGCAGCAGCGTAAATCGGAAGGTGTCACGTGGTTTCGCGCTTAGTCATTGTTCGACGGCGAAATTGAACGTTAGAATGTCGATTTTGAAGGATTTACGCACGGCACATATATAAAATCAGTGTTTTTCGCGCGGAAAATAAGCGAAAGTCGATTTGAATCTTTTGTTTATTTACTTATATTTTTTTTTCTCGTTTGAAAACAGGTAGCGATCGACAAACGCACGAAAAACCCGAAATAAATAAGGTAATGATTAATATCTGACGTGAATAATTTGTGAAATGTTATTTATTTCTAAACGATATTTTTGTCATTTTTGTAGGTAAAAAAATAAAAAAATTGGAAAAAAAAAAAAGTTATTTGAAAAAAATAAACTTGGAAATTGAGTGAAAATGTGGAGGATTTGGTTGGATTTATCTGGATTAATTGTCAGGAAAAGAGAGTGAAGCCACGCAAAGCAACGTCGGCCTGGCAGTGAGGTGCGGATGGTGAGGATGTGAGATTAGCGGACGTTCGGCCGATGCATCTGAGGCTATGCGGCTTCCCCGCTATGGCTCCCGCCCTCACGGAAGCGGCCAGTCAGGCTGAGAGTTTCAAATTGCCGTACACGTCGCCGGCGAGCGCCGAGAGTGCACCCATCTCGCTGCTGGACGAGGCGAAGAGCAAGCGCAAGGCGGGATTGGAGTTTGGCGCGCAAGGAGGCGTGCGCAAGAGACTTTTGCTGTCGTCGCAGCTGCAACGCTTGAAGAGGGCGAAGCAGGGCGAGGAGGAGGCGAAGGAAGCGGCCAGGTGTATGATGAGCAGTGGCGAGGAGTGCGAAGACGCCGCCGCCGCCGCGATGGGGATGCTGAAAACGATGTCGAAGAAGGTGGAGGTGGTGGACGACAATGTGGTGGGGTCGGTCAAGTCGCGCACGAGGCTGGACGAGATGTCGGAGAGGAACGTGAAGCTGAAGCGACGCACGGACTACTTGACGCGCGTCGTGCTGAAGCTGCAGGGCCGCCAGTTGGAGCGCCAGGTGCTGGCGGAGCTGGGCGTGCTGGTGGAACATCATCACACGACGCTGCAGCTGCCGAGTCGGCGGGAGAGGCTGCAGCAGGGGCTGAAGGCGGTGATTGCGAACGCGGGGGGCAGCGTGAATAATTCGGACTTGAAGGCGGAGATTTTGCAGTGCGAGGACGTGAAGAATTTGTCGACGGCGGCGCTCGTGAATTTGGTGAAGAAGCTGGAGTCGACGCACGGCTCGCCGCATCGGCAGAAGTACGTGACGTTGCAGCATTTGAGGAGTGTGGACAAGGTGGAGAACGCGTCGGCGGGGGTCAAGTTGCCGGTGGAGCTGTGCAAGGAGATGAAGAGGGTGGGCAGCACGCTGAGGACGAATGTGCGACATTTGGAGAAGGCGATCGACTCGGACGCGACGGAGAGCAGTTCGGGAGGCGAGAGCTGCGACGAGCTCGACGGCTACGACGAGAAGCGGCCGCACACGGTGCCTATGTAAGTGTGGAAAAGGAAGGTGTGCCCGGCGATTTCTCATTATTTATTTTATTTTATTTTTTTATTATTTTTTTTTTTGGGTTTTGTGGTAGATGCGGGTATCGGCATGTGTTATTGCATTTGCTGCTTTTGAGAGGGTTTTATTTTGTATTTTTCTTTTATTTAGTGGTTTATTGATTATTTAGAATTTTTCTGGGTCAAAATTGATGGGGATTTAATGTAATTTGTAATTTTTTAGGTTTTTGGGTGAAATCGATGGGAATTAATTGTTTTTATGTTTTTATGGTGAAGTCGATAGAGGTTAATCGAATTTTAATGTTATTTGAGTGCAATTGACGGTGTAATTAGATTTTTTTTTAATTTTAATAGTTAAGAATTAACGATTGATTTTTTCGATGCAAATTATTGATACAATTTAATTTTCTTTTCTTTTAACCGGTGAAAATATGCTCGGGATTTGGAGGAACCCTTTTGCATCGCAATTAGCTTAGCTATGAATAGATGACAAAGTCAATGACATTTTTAGGCTGAAGGGAAACTTATTTCTATAACCAACAAAAAAAAAAATCTATGCAAGAAAAACAAAAACTAATTAAAAAAACTAATTTTGAAATAGAAACAAACGCGCAGCGTGGAAATGGGCGATGGACCGGTCGGCAGTGGCCTGTCGCTGGACGTGGCTCCAAGCCCAAGTGTCGGACCTGGAGTACCGAATCCGCCAGCAAAACGACACGTACCGGAAACTGCGCGCCGCCAAGCGACCGGTCCAGCTCGAGCCGCAGCCGGACGCCAACGACGCCGCGCCCAACCACCCGACCATCCGCGCCTGTTTGACGCAAACTCCCAGCAGGCTGGGACAAACGAAGAGCCCAGAACTCAGGAACGACCCCCACCTGCCCGCCGCACCCCTCAACAACTCGAGGGTGAACGGGTTCGTGGGCAAGGGCGCGCCGACGAGCAACGAGGCGCCCGCGGTGGCCAACGGCGACGCGGAGCCGGCGGACGCGGTGCAGAGCCCCGACGCGACGTGCACGGCGAGTCGGACGCGGGCGCTGAAGCAGTTCCGCAAGAGGAAGTTGGTGGAGACGAGGGGCCTCGACCGGAGGAGCGAGAAGGCGGCGAAACTGTCGACGGTGCGGTGCAGCTGTTTGTCCGTGCCGGTGGTGCCGTGCGTGATGTGCGGGGGACGCGTGAACAACACGATGCAATTGGAGGCGGACGCGATGCCGCTGGAGGAGCGCGTGGCGCTGCTGGACCCGTCGTTCCACCCGGTGCTGAGCTTCGAGCAGGACGTGGTGACGCACCTGCGATTCGAGGCGCTCATCAACAGGGGCGACTGGCACCGGGTTGGGCAGAAGCAGAAGGTGACGACGGCGGCCAGAAAGTGAGCGGGTTTATGCCGTTGGTGGCGTGAGCAAAGGGTTAATTGGTTTTTGTCTTTTGCAGGAGAGGCCATTTGGGCGTGGCGTCGAGTAATGATGTTCACAAAAGGAGTCGCAAGTTGAAGAAGAATGCTACAGCTACGTTGACAGCCAGTGAGGATGATTTGCATTTTTTTTGCTTCTTTTTTCTTTTGTTTTTCGTTTAATTGAATCGATTTGGTTGATGAACGTTTCGTTTTGATTGATTAGTTACGTTAGTTTGATCGAGTTTACTAATTAATGAACGGCTTTGTTTAGAACCGAATTGCTAATTAGGTTTCGATTGTTGGATTAGAAATTGCTTTTATTCAGATATTGAATCGATTTTATTTATTAAATTTTGACTTTTTTATTTGTTAATTCAATCGATTTTGAACGGAATTAATTGAATTTTGATTTGTGAATTAGAATTTGTTTTTGTTCACGTATTGAATCGATTTTATTAATTAAAAAACGGCTTTGTTTTGCTCTTAAAGGGATTTTATTCATTAAACTTTTATTTTTGAATTAGAGAAAGCTTTTATTAAGCTATTGAATCGATTTTGTTAATTTAATTTTTATTGTTTTAATTAAATCGATTTTGTCAATTAAAAAGCGCTTTTGTTTAGCTCTTGAACGGATTTTATTCATTAAATTTTGGATCTTTATTAATTAATTAATGAAGAAACTTTTGTTTGAATAATTAAATTTTGTTATTATTAACTCTATTGTGTGATTAAAATTGTTTTTGTTGTTTTAGAATTGAAAAAGAAATTAAATGGGGAAAAACGACCCCGTGGAAGGAATGGTTCGCTGCCTTTGAATAAAGTGGGTCGCGGGGATCGAATTCAGAAGAAACGGGCGTTTTCTCATATGTCTCTCGGTGCGTATTTTAAAATAAAAATAAAAACAGGTGGTGTGAATGAATGTAATGAAATTGGTTTATTGTTTTTTAGCAATGAAAAAGCAACGGGAACGAAACCTATCCGGTTCTTCGGGCAGTTCGTCGAAACCCGCGTCGCCGGTGCCGTCGCTAGGAGACAACAGCATGGGGTCGAGCATCGACCACAAGGAGCACCCGCGCAAGTCCACCATGGTGCAGGAGCTGACGAGGCGACGGCGTGGAGAGAGCGCCTACGACATCAACAATATAGTGATACCTTACAGCATGGCGGCCGCCACGAGGGTCGAGAGGCTTCAGTACAAAGAAATCCTCACGCCCAAGTAAAATAATAAACCCAAGTTTTTGGACGAATGAATGAAATGGAATTTTTAACTAATTTATTTATTTATTTTTTTTTAAATTTTTAAAGGTGGCGATTGGCCGAAGACGTGGAGAAAGAGGAAGCGGTCGTCGCCGTGCCTAAAGATAACGGGTTAGTGGCGGTAAAAAGCGAAGAGGAGGTATGTTTTATTGGTTAGGGGTGGTGGGACGAGTGAGTTTGCAATTGGGTGAGTTTTGGATGCAAATTTGTCGAACGTTTGTCCAGATTTATGTAGAAAACGTGCAAATTTTTCGGAAAAAATGCCCCGATTTCATTAAATTGGTGGAAATAAAATTTAATATTTTCAAGAAAAGTCGATATTTAACCGAATTTCTTTATTTATTCCGACCACTCGTAATTTGCAAACGATCACTCGTCACGCCACCGACGGGAGGAAAAAGGAATGTGGAACTAATTGGCCGATTTGATTTGCAGTGTTTGGAAGACCTCTCCGACGAAATCTTCGACGTGCGCCACACGAAATGCGAACGCGAAGAGAAGAAACGCTACATGGGCTACGGCGTGGCTCCCCACCCTCACCACCCGCACCTGGGCGGACGCGGAAGACCGCGCAACATGCGTGCCGACAGCCGTTGCGACAGCAGCGGCGCCAACACGCCAGACCCCATGTCCCCCTACCCGCCCGAACAACACGACTCCCCCATCACCACCCCGCCGTCCACCCCGGCGCCGCTCGCCTCGATCGAGGGCGCCGACAACCTCATGAACAGTGCCCGGCGTCGGACTACATCGCTGACGAAACGCGACCGCTCGAACGAGGACTTTCGGTGCGTGTCGCCCGAGATCGAAGAGGACCCCGTGTCTCCCTGGGACAAACGGACGTTTCCCCTCGACGACCTCGAGGTGGACGAAATGGTGAAGGTTTGCATGCAAACGCCACCGGGCTCGCCGCCCCGACGCCGCTCGTCGACCGAGGAGCCGGCACTGCCTCCGCCGCCGCCACCGCCGCCCCCCGCGGTGCCCGACAAGGAGCCGGCAGTGGTGGCACCGGCGCCGACTCCGCCGCCAGCCCCGGTTGCCGTCGTGGAGCGGCCCGCGACGCCCACGAGTTCGTCGTCCACGTCGCTGATCGGCGACGACCCGAACGACCCCGAGTGGACGGTGTCGGCCATGGGCGCCGAGCGGGGCCCTCGACCGGGCATCGTGATCAAACTGGCCAAGAGGTAATGGACGCTTGTTGGGAAAAGGTGATTTTCTCGTTGATTGGTTGAACCAGGGCCCCACGAGTGAGGGGCCCGCGACGTGGGGCGAAAAATCGACCGGGTGGTGTCGAGAAATGAAATGAAAAATGAATGGAAATGAAATGAAATGAAATGGTCGAAATAATCGTAAAAACGGTGTGTAGCCGGTTTCTTAGTGCTCCCTCACCACTTTAAATCTATAACTACTGCTATTATTCCCCGTCTGCAAGTCGCGCATGAGCGAAATAGTTTTATCACTTTGTGATGCTGTAAACAAAAATTAAAAATATGAAAACAAAATGAAACGTTGTCCAAATATTGATTTTTTTTTATTTCTTTTGATTTTTGTGGAAATTCGTATACGATTTGTTGGATTTTCCAGTGATTTTTTTTTGTTTTTTGGATTTTTTTTTGTTTTTTTTTTAGACCTGAATCGGACATTTTCGTGTTTGTGTAGCTCGTGTTTGGTAGTTGTCGTGTTAAGGCGTCACTGGAGGGTTTAACGATTATTTTTTTGATTTTTTCGACGTTTTTCGGTGTTACAAAAGTGGAATTTAATCGACTAGTTCGTAAATTGATCCTGTACTCTTTATAAGAGGAATTAGAAGGGGAAATAGCTTTAAGAATTGGTAAAACTGAATGGAGTTTGATAAAATGGCGTTTTTTTAAATTTTTGATTTTTATTTTTAGGGCATTCCAGTTTTGTTGTCTTTTTGTAATTCCCGCCCAGATTGATTGAATTAATTAATTAATTAAAATTGATCTTTCAGCAAGTTTTCGAGTCGAAAGTGTCTGGATGTGTTTGGTTTCTTTTGTTATACGAAATGAAAGTGAAATTAAATAAATAAATGATAAAAAAAAATAATAACAATAAAAAGGAAAAATTTGTTTGAAAAACACGAATTTATTAAAGAGTTTTTTAAATCGATTCTTAAGTTAAAATTAGGGCGATAATTTGGATGTGGCGAGTCGTTCCAAGACGCGCCGATAGTCGGTCTCGAGTTCTTGGTACTGGCGCTCCAGTTGCTCGATTCGCTGCTCCTTGTTGGTGCAGTTCAACGTGGCTTTGAGTTCCTCGGGACGCAGCGTTTTCTGCAGTTTCATCAGATCCGACTGCTGTTTCTGCACAATTGGAGCAAAATGTTTGACTTTTTTCTCGATTTTCAATCGCGGATTACTCACTTGGAACGGTAAGTTCAATCTGTTTTTTATGTCCAGCCGGTACGACCGGTATTGGCCGCCGTTGCCCGTGTCGGTGATCCGCAGGCGAAGGATCTCGTAAATGCGCCGAGATTGTTTCTGCAAAAAGATAAAAAAAATTATTTTTTTTTCGACTTTTTTTCTTATTCCGAGCCCCCTCACTTTATTTAATTTGAGTTTGTTTTGTGCTTCGGTCGCCATTTCTTCGGTGAACCCGTCGCGCAAATTTTCAGTCTTAAAACTCTTCAATTTCAGACAGTTCTTCGAGTCTAGGTAATCGCGCAGCCGGACGAATTCCTCCGAAGGATCCTCCACTAACGAAAAGAAATATACGAATTATTTAAATTAATTACGTTTTAATTTAATTAATTCACCCGTGATGTCCAACACTTGGGGATCCGCAACATACTGAGTGCAAATACACTGCAACAACTCCGCGCCGATGCCCCGCCGCTGAAATGGCGGCAAAATAAGCATTTGGCTGAAAAATAATGAGATTAATTAATTGAATCATTCGTTCGCTTAACGGTCAACCTTATTCGCGGCCGGATCAGGTTGGGATAAGCGTAGTAGTGGTAAACGGTGCAGAAACCGGTGATCGCGAACCGTTGGTTCTCGCAGTCTTTGTACTTCTCGTAAACGAGGTAGAAATTCCATTTCTCGTCGTCGATGTCGATGTACGAAGCCGCGTCGATGTACCACAAAACAAACGTTTGTAATCGCTCGTAGTAGTCTTTGAATCCGGCGGTCGTGATGTCGCATTTGTAGATTTCGTAGACTCTCTTCGCGTTTTCCGGGTCTAAATTGACGAAAATGAATGAAAAGATTGTTTTTATTTTTATTTTTTTGTGTCGGGTGAGTTTTATTCGACCTAGGATTGTAAATTCGTGTAGTTTGTCGCCGTACGGTTTGAATTTGGAATTGTTGGACGAAATTGAGAGGATGAATTCGTCCAAGTTGGTCGCGAATCCCGGCTGGAGTTTCTCGGCGATTTTCGGCAATATCACGTCGGCTTCGACGCCGTCGTATTTGGTAGGGTCGATTTTTTCCGAGTAATTCATGCCCAAATATGGGTGCAGACTCGCGCCGGTGTAGTACAGTTGGATCGATAAGTCGCGATATCCGAACACATTTTCGCTGTTTTAAGCGACAAATAATTTTTTTCGCTGTTTTAAGGTTTTTTTTCTCGTTTTTTACTTGTCTCCGAATATTTGGTGAGTGAATTCCGGCTTGAACGACGCTTTGTCCGAATGGACGTCTTCTTCATTTCGAACTAGAATTGATTTTTTAAAAAATCGATTTTATTTTTTTTATTTTTTTTAATTTTACATTTTAAAATTTTATTTTACCGAGTTTGAAGTCGATAGCCGTGTTCGTTGAACTCACATAAGCTTCTAGTTTGCTCCTGAGGATCGAAACGGCTGGAAATAAATCGGGATTGGATGAAATTGTGCGAAAATTGCGTTTTTGTTTACATTTTGTTGACATATAAATGCGGTTTTTAACGATATTAAGCGTCGTTTGGGTGGAAATCGAAGGTTAGCATCGGTTTGGATATTACTCCGGACCTGTTTTGTAAGTATTTGGTGGAAATTGCGGAAAACCGACACTCAGTATCCGCTAATTTCCCTCATAAAGCCAGAAATTGCAATAACTTACCCGCCATCGCGCACCTTCACTTTGTGACATTCTACGGAAGCCGCGTGTCAATTCAAATATTTAACGTTTTCAAAAACCACGGAATTTCTTCCGTAAAATGATTTAATTCGGAACAAATTTTCATTAATTTTTACAAAATTAATTATTTTATTTTATTTATTTATTTATTAAATATTAAACCTATATTGCATTAATTATTAGGTACCTTTTAGAGCACCGTAGCAATCTACCAACGACGCTCGTACTCGCGATTGCGGATGAAATTTCGAATCCTTTTTTTAAACCCGTTATTCATTCGATGTCATAATCACTCCGAGAAAACAATGATTATTATCAGATATGACGTCATAGATTTAGACCCAAAACCGCATATGAATTCCCCCATTAATCCGCACACGTGACTCCAAGGACAGGGGGAATATGGCTGATTCAAATGGAGGTTTAGGCACTTTTGAAGTAGAAACGGTATTTATTTAGCGCAGCACGGCCACCCGAAGCCAATTTGTTTCGTTTTTGTCTTATTTTGCACGCATTTGTGTGTGATTTTTGTTTGAATTTGATTTTTAAATTTTTTATTTATTTGCGCTTGTTTTATCTTAGGCTAAACCAGTTAAACGATCACCAATGACTTCCTGGTTTTATGACTTGATTTTTACGACCGTTTATTGTCACGAGGTAAATCATAAATAACCGAAACGAGACGCACAACACGTCCATCAACTCGAAACGGAACGAAATTTGACTATTCCTCAATTTTTCAATGTTTGAACGAAGGAATTGCACGTGGTTCAGTGAAAAATGAGCCTGAAATCGATAAAAATCGAATTATAAGTGGTATAATCGTTATAATCGTGTGATTTTAACACGATGGAACGGTTTTTGTGCATTTTCTGGTCGTTAAAAGAGGCCAGCTAAAAATAATTATTGGAGTTTAACGCGAAAAAAATGTCGAAAAAATTAAAAATAGAAAGTTAAAAAAACGTTTAAATGTGAATGACAGTTTAGAATGGTTATTCTTACTCGCAGAAGCCTCGAGATGGGTTATTCGAGCTCGAAAAACGAATACGAAAAGCTAAATATAACGTTTGTGACCGCTTTATAAGTTCCAAAATGGCCGCCAGGTTTATGTAAACATTTATAATTCCGAGGGGTGCGACAATCAGAATCTGCTTGTCAGAGATTCGAATCTTCTTTGGGATTCGAAAGATTCGGATGGGATTCGGAAAGATTCGGAAAGATTCGGAAAGATTCGGAAAGATTCGGAAAGATTCGGGGGATTCGGCTGGGATTCGGGGGGATTCGGATAGATTCGGAGGATTCGGGGGGGATTCGAATGAGATTCGGGGAGATTCGGATGGGATTCGGTGGGATTCGGCGGGATTCGGTGGGATTCGGCGGGATTCGGATGGGATTCAGAAAGATTCATATGATTTTTTTCAAATAAATTTAGTGAAGTGGGAATGTTTTTTAATTTTAATTTTAACTCTTAGTGAAATGTGGTAAAATACGAGGTAAAATAGCACGCAATCAAATGCAATCACAATTGCGAACAATGATGAATTCCGGGCTCGATTCCGGGATTAATTTGAAGTTCGCGCTAAATCGTAAATGCGCATGCGCAGATACCGCGCAGCGAGGTGCGCAGGTATAATTTCTTCCGATGATGATTTTACGGACAATTTCAAGGACAATTTCAAGGAAGTTTCTTGTAAAAATATTATTACATTTTTTAATCATAAATTTTGTTTTTATTTTTCTCGATTTGTATACAACTTAAAGATTCGAGATTCGAAGATTCGGTGGGATTCGGAAAGATTCGGGTGGGATTCGGAAAGATTCGGGTGGGATTCGGAAAGATTCGGGCGGGATTCGGAAGCCATTGTCAGAGATTCGGTCGAATGTCGCCCCCCTCGTATAATTCACTCCGCACTCAGAAACCGAAGTCCAAACTCGAAAAAAAGTCGAAAAAATATTAAAAAGTTGTTTATTTTACACGGATTTACACCCCCAAAAAAAATTTTTTTTAATTAATTTTAATTTTAATTATTATTTATTTATTTTAATTTTTATTTTTTTTCGTAAAAATTCCCGTTAATTTTCGACATGCTCTTTGCTCTCAAAAACACTCGCTTATCACTCGAATTCGAGTTTTATTTGCCTTTATCTTTTGCTATTTTAATTTTCTAAGTTAAAATGTCGCTTTTATCGAATTACCCGTGGGTGGCAGAGGTAATGATGGAAATTTGGGTTCAGATTGACGTTTTTTCGTTGCTTTTAATTGAGAATAATTAAATAGGCCTATTTGTTTTAGGGGACGAGTTTCACCAAGAGGGCATCGACTGAGAAGTTGTTTGAGATATTCAATAAGGTGGGTGGTTTTGGTGGTGGAATTGGTTCGTTTGTGGTAATTTTTGTTCATTTTTTTCAGCATGCAAGTGCCACGGAGGAGGGAGAGAAGTATATGACGTCGAATGATTTTATTCGCGGTTTTTTAGGACTTTATAAAGAGGAGAATTATAATCCGGCAGCAATCAAGTTACTCGGCGGTGTAATTGATACCAGCAAAGATGGGTACGGATAAAATTGACACGGTTTTGGTGGAGTTTTTTGGGGTTTTGAAGATTATTTTGGAGGAATTTGTTTTTACTTTTTGTGAGTTTTTATGGATTATTGCGGGTTTTTGTTATGTTTTTAATAAAAAGACAATATAAACTTGAAACAACCCATAAAAACACTACTAGAAACTCGATAAAACAAAAACAAAGACAACAAAAACATGAAATAACTCATAAAAAGACAACAAAAACTTGAAAAATCAATAAAAGGTTTATTACTATATGTTGTTTTTATTGATTTATCGAGTGTTTGTTGTGTTTTTATTGATTTAATCTGGTTTTTGTTGTGTTTTTATTGATTTAATCTGGTTTTTGTTGTGTTTTTATTGATTTTTCGACTTATTGTTGTGTTTTTATTGATTTTTTGACTTATTGTTGTTTTTATTGATTTTTCGAGTTAATGTTGTTTTTATTGATTTTTCGAGTTAATGTTGTTTTTATTGATAATTTCGAATTGTTAATGCATTTTTGATCGACTAATTCGAGTTTTTAATGCTTTTCTGTTTTTTTTTTTTAGGCTTATATCATTTCCCGAGTTTCAAGCCTTCGAAGCCATTTTGTGTCTACCCGATTCCTTGTACAAAACTGCTTTTCAGCTATTCGATACAAACGGATCCGGTTCTGTCACAGTTGGTAATAAAAATTCCAAACCCAAAATAACAAGAATTTATTCAAAATTGTTCATTTCCAGACGAATTCGAAGATGTCGTCAAACAAACGGTTCTGCATCATCGGATCCCCTTCGACTTCGACAGCGATTTCGTCAAACTCTATTTCGGAAAAACGAAAAAACGAGCCGTGTCTTACTCCGAATTCAGCCAATTTCTCCACGTTAGATCAACAACTTTTTTTAAAAACCCTTTTACAAGTAATTTCCTATTTACTTGACAGGATTTTCACGAAGAACACGCGATTCAGGCGTTTAAACGATTCGATAAAAAGGATTCCGGTTACATCACTGCCTTAGATTTCCACGAAATTATGGTGTCGATCAAAACTCATCTGCTCACCAAAGAAGTGCGAGCAAACCTCGTCGCTGTGAGTCGATTTTGATTTTAGATTCATTAAAAATTGAATCCGCCATTTTTGTTAACGGATTTTTGTGATTTCCAGGCGGCTGGTGGCGGAAGCGGCGGCCATCTTGTTAGCTTTCCTTATTTTATGGCATTTAGTAACTTGCTTAATAACATGGAATTGGTGAAGAAAATCTATTTATCTTTTACCAAAAGTAATATAAATCAAGAAGTAACTAAAGGTAAGTGACGTTGGATGTTTTTGTTTGAGTGTTTTTTGAATGTTAAATTGCGAGATTTGTGGTTTTAAATTTTAAATTTGAAAAATTTCTTTTTTAATGCAGTTTGATAAATAAATAAATGAATTTAAACAAGTCGGTCAAGTTAGATCAAGTGAAAATGAAGTAGGAGTTGAATTTGAATCGGGATTAACGTTTTTGTTTGGCTTTCAGAGGAATTTTTATACGCGGCGCAGCAAATATCGCAAATTACGCCGTTAGAAACCGATATTTTATTCCAACTAGTCGATCTTTTACATCACACCGGGTAAATTAATTTTTAAAAATAAAAAATTATAAAAAAAACATTTTTTTTGTTTGTTTTTAAGGAAAATTACATTTTCTGACTTGGAAGTAATTGCTCCGGAACGATTAACCAAATCATTCTTCAAGCCTTTTAGAGAATTGAAAGCAGTACAGGTGAATTTAGTTGATAAAAATGATGAAAAATGGCAGAAAAATTAATTTTTTTGGTTTTTTAACAGAGTCCGGACGAAAGAGGCGTTTTTATTCAATTTTTAGAGAGCGGTTACAGGTTCTTACTCGGTGCAATTGCCGGTGGTAAGTTTGATTTGAATGAAAATTAATTAAATTGAATTTTTAAAATATTTATTTAAAATTGTATTTTTTAGCCACTGGCGCGACTGCCGTTTACCCAATCGATTTAGTAAAAACCAGATTGCAAAACCAGCGTTCTGGTTCTTATGTGGGTGAATTAATGTACAAAAACAGTCTGGACTGTTTCAAGAAAGTGATGCGACACGAAGGCGTGTTTGGATTGTACAGAGGTCTGATTCCACAGCTGGTTGGAGTCGCCCCTGAAAAAGCCATTAAACTCACTGTAAGTTGGGCGACGGCGAGAAAAGTTATAAATCAGCAGCAACGTGAAATGAAAATGTGACTACAAATGTTGTATGGATGTTTGTTGGTAGAAGGGTCGGCTCGATGATGGTAATTACGACACTTTCCACTCATTTCGTGCGAAAATTAATTATTTTTAGCGAAAAAAGATCGAAATGTTCGTATTTTACGGAAAATTATTTGTTTTTCATGAAAAAAATTGTTTTTCATGAAAAAAATTGTTTTTCATGAAAAAAATTGTTTTTCATGAAAAAAATTGTTTTTCATGAAAAAAATTGTTTTTAGTGACAATTATTTGTTTTTCGTGGATAATATTTGTTTTTATTGGTAAGAAATGTTGATTTTGATTTAAAAACCCGAACAAAATGAAAAAATAAATTATTTTAATTCTTCCGACCATTTAATCTGTCATTGAGCCATCCTAGTTGTTAGTAATATTATTTAAAACATTGTAATAATATAATTTTCATTCCCTTTCCATCCAAACTCATCTAAACGAATGCAATTTCCAGATGAACGATTTTATCCGCGACAAGTTCCGCACGGAAAAAGGACAAATCGCACTTTGGTCCGAAATTTTAGCCGGAGCAGTTGTCAGTATTAAATTTAAATATAAAATTAAATAAAATTAAATTTATTAAATTAATTTTTTTTAGGCCGGTGGTTCACAAGTGATGTTTACCAATCCAATTGAAATAGTCAAAATTCGTTTACAAGTCGCCGGCGAGATCACCCTGGCGTCACGTGTGAGCGCCATCACCGTGCTCAAAGACCTCGGCTTCCTCGGCCTCTACAAGGGCGCTCGGGCCTGTTTCCTAAGAGATATCCCGTTTTCCGCCATTTATTTCCCCGCATACGCGCACACCAAGGCGTTGTTCGCCGACAGCGAAGGCTACAACAGCGCCGGCTCGTTGCTGTTCGCCGCGGCACTCGCGGGGATTCCTGCCGCGTCTCTCGTCACGCCTGCCGACGTGATCAAAACGAGGCTGCAGGTGCAGGCGCGCGCTGGACAGACCACTTACACCGGCGTTATGGATGCCACGAGGAAAATCTGGCTGGAGGAAGGCGGAAGAGCGTTCTGGAAAGGCGCACCTGGTATGGAAAAATACAAATTTTGGTTTTAAATTTTTTTTTTTTAACGTTTTATTTTTTTTTTCTTTTTTTTTTAGCTCGCGTGCTTCGTTCGTCGCCCCAGTTCGGAGTGACTTTGGTCACTTACGAGCTTTTGCAACGGTTAATCTATGTGGATTTTGGTGGAACGTGAGTTTTATTGTTTTTTGAGTGTTTTTGTTATTTTGGTGGTTTTTTTAATCGTTTTTTGTTGTTTTTTGGTGGTTTTTTGATGTTTTTTTTACAAATATTATTTTTTTTGGTATTTCTAGGCGTCCCCAGGGTTCGCAAGTCAAAGTGCCTGTTGCTGCCGACGTCCAGTCTGACAATCCCGACCATATCGGCGGTTATAAAGTGGCTCTGTCTGTTTTTTCGGGAATCGAAACCAAATTCGGTTTGTACTTGCCTCGATTTCGTCCTGCGGTGCAACAGTGAAGAGACTCGGACAAAAAACGGATTGTTTTTGACTATTTTGTTGTTTTTAATACGGAAAATCAAGATTTTTTTTTTTTTAGATTTTTTTTAAAAATATTTTTAATTTTTGATTTTTTTTTAGTTATTTGCTTAATCATGTGCCGGAAAATGAGTTTTCGGCGTTAATTTGCGTCATTTGTCTTCCCGTTTGAGGTTTTTCGATGTGTTTTTTCTTTTGTTATTGTTTTTAAAGCGAATTTGAGAATGCGGCGGCCATTTTGAAAGTGCCTCGTTGAGTTTCGATTGTTTGCTCAAGTTCATTTAACTTATTTCAACCAATGCAATCAAGTTATGTCATGTTGTTATTTCTGTACATAAGTTGGATTTTTATTTCCTGTTTTCATTACTCCAGTTACAAATAATTGAGATTTTCTATCTAATGTTATGCAGTATAAAATTGTAGATATTGAAATCTAACCCAGTCTGTGTTATGGTGATATATTCTGACGTCATAGTATCATCTACGCAGTCTAGAAATCACTCGAAATGTACAGAAAAACTTGTTAAAAACTGCGAGAATGAATTCTTCCGCATCATAAACTCGCAGTTTGCAAAATGTCAATAAATTTTATTTCAAACAGACCACGTTTTCGATAATATTTATCCCTAAAATACTCTCAAAACGAGCAAGGTCATCAATGCCATTCAAACCCCACAGATCATCTAAGAACGTAATGACGTCGTTAAATCTCACGCAGTAACAAAAATATCATAATTAATGATGATATTTTTGTGATCCGTGACTAGAAGCAGGGAGATTCGTTCTGCGAGTAGCATCGCACCCTTAAAAGGAACGGCTTCCAGGAATCGAGGGTCCATGTTTATGCGATTGTAAATTCCAAGAAATAACTCGGTGCGTTCCGAGCGACGACGGCCAACCGAGAAGCGAGTGAGCAGCGTGCACGAGAAGAGTGAGTAGTGACAGGTAGTTGATCTAGCGGCCGTCTCGTTGAGTTTGAAGCGAGCTGCTGCCGCTGGTTCGGTCACCGTGTGTCGTCTCTTTCGTTAGCCATTTTCCCAATGGCTGAAGGATTTGGCCCAGCATGCGCAAGAGGCCCGTCCGACTGCTCTCTTAATGCATCCGTAAGCCTAATCCTGTGTTTGCCATTACAAAAGGCCCAGTTTACAACACTTAGGTGCACTTGCGCGCAAAACTCGTAACCAACTTCGAATTTTTTTTTTAATTTTAATTTAAATTTTTTTCTTGGAGAGATTGTATTTTATTTTTATTTTTATTTTTTAATTTTTTAATTTTTAGGTCAAAAGGGAAAACAAAGTGAAAACGTGCGTGAAGGTCACTGAATCACTTGATAAATAGGCCTAATGTTTATACCGTAACGTTTCCGTTGTTCTGGTCCGGGGTTTGGTCACTAGGTTTTCGGGGACGGATTCCGGGGTTCCGGGACACCAAAAAAAATTGATTTTTCTTGCTTTTTTTTATTTTATTATAAAATAAATGGGACGATTTGTTTTTTTTTGGGTTTTTTTTTGTATGTTGGATGGAATTTTTATGAATTTCTTAATTTTTTACCATTCCGGAGTGCTTCCGGGATTCCGGGCACTCAAAAAATTGATTTTTGATGTTTTTTTGGGATTTAATTACAAAATAAATGAGAAAAATTTTGTTTTTTAGATTTTATTTGTATTTTTAGTGTAATTCTTTAAAATCCGGGATTTTTGACCGTCCCGGAGTGTTTCCGGGGCATCTGACAACTCAAGTCTAGCGTGATGTCTAAAAATGGTGGAAATATTGTAATTATTTTTTTCTAAAAAATGAATCAGGATCTGTTTTTTGTTCAAGCTTTCGTGGGTTGTTTTGTGTTATTTTTTTTGGGAAATTTGTTTATTTAGAAAATTGAAAATTTATTCATTTTATTTATTCTTCTTTCCAGGAGAACCAGTCGACAGTTTATCAGCAGAGATTAACTGGTGAGTTTGAGTCGGTTTGATTTTGGATCAATAACATTCCTGAGACCGAAATTCCGAGTTTGATTTTGCTGGGGTATCGATCGGTCTCTAGGTAATGTTTTTCTCGGTGCCTATAATGATGATTGGCTGAGCTAAGTTTAGTGTTTTACTCGTTTCCAAGCGATATTGTCAATTTTCTATTGGAAATCTCCCTCCATTGGGTGAATTAGGGATGGGAATTGACACTAGGGTGTGTGAATTGCAGCTGTTTACTTGAATTTGCTTACAACTGTGAATAAGAAAGCGAATTGGATGATTAGTGCGTGAGAACTGGCGTTTTTGTGCGAAGACAGCAACTTGATACACAGATGTTCATTGTAATATAAAAAACAAAAATAGCGGGGGAAATTTTTTTTTAATTGAACAATTTCCAAAAATCTCGTTTGGTTTTCCCAAAATAAATTGTGCGAGGTCGAATTGATTCGTCATTGAATTAGTCAAGAAATAAAAATAAAAATTTTGGGGTTTTTTATTGGAAAAAGGGGTTATGCCAATTCCAGTACAGTTGTGGGTGGAATTTGAAAGATGGCTTCCACGTCTCCCACGTTCTGATCGTTTTATCGGGTAAAATTGAGTAATATTTGTAGGAATAAGGTGGATCTAGGTTAATTTGAAACCAGGTGTGGTTTTTAATTTATTTTTCTGATGGGAATCTCGAAATGCGAGATTTTTGAATTTTGAGCGAACAAAATCCCAGTATGGTTGTGAATTCACAACCGAACTGGATCGCGTAACCACCCCCAAATTGGCAGAAATGAAAAAGGGAGATTTTTGTGATAATTTTTCTTTCTCATTTTATTTACTAAAGGAAATATGATTTAAAAGTAAAAATAGCAAAATTATTATCTTGGGTTTTTACTGGCTGTCAATGAAAAAACTTATCACTTAAACATTGCCAGAGATTAGCTATGTAGAACTCTAGACTTAAAGACATTAATCTAGGTAATAAAATGAGTATAGAAGAGCAGATTTGGTCCCATTTCTGCTCTAGAGTGCTGGCTGCCTCTATAAAATGAAGTAATAACTGAGTCAGTCAGTGGACTTTGAATTTTTACTATCTAAATTGTGATAAATTGTTGAATCAATTCCAACTAGACAATTCTAGAATCAGTTGAACACAAACTGTACATGGGATTACATCAAATGTACAGCTGTAAGATCAATAATAAGAATTTTTAACACCAATTCCGGTCCGTTTTCACCGGAAATTTGGCCAGAAATTGTCTTGGTGTCGGAATTTGGATTTACAATTTTTGATTTTTCACTTTTTGCATATTTTGGTGTTTTAAATTTTGATTTTGTTTCTAGACTGCGGCAGTGAAATGTCTCTGTGGACCAAAGCGCAGCAGTTGCAAGGCGATGCGCTGCGACAAGTGCAGGCCGTTTACGGGGAACATTTTCCCATCGAAGTGCGCCATTTTCTCGCGCCGTGGATCGAAGAAAAAGCGTGGTAATTGCTCGCCTCCACGTTTATTTATATCGTGAAGCAATTATTTTGTGTTTTTTTGGTGTGATGGAATACTCGGAAAGGTGTCGGCTTTAGTGTAAATTATTTTTGTTGTTTTGTTTTCCTCGTGCAGGCAAAACATTGACCCAGACAATCCTGGGCACGAAGGTTACGCAGCTGGATTGGTGGCGTCGCTCATTCAGGAATTGGAAGCCAAAGCACAGCAGATGAACAGTGCAGAGTTTTTTTTGATGAAATTAAAATTGTCGGAAACTGCAAATATGTTCAGGGTAGATTTGATTAAGTTGTTGAGGTTTTTTGTGGAATTAATTGGTTTTTTTTTTTCGTTGGGTAAATAGCAACATTATAGTCATAATCCGTTGTCGTTGGTGAGAATTGTGAGGCATTGTCTTAATATGGAGACGAAGTTGGTGGAACAAGCTGAAAATGTATGGGTTTTGGTGGTGAAGGATTTTTTTTTTTTGTTTATTTGTGTTTATTTTGTTTTTTAGCCACCTGTGGGCAGTTTGGCTAATCAAATTCATTCTACGCTGGATCCGCAACAAGAAATTACGCAACAGTTGGAATATGCTCGAAGGAAAACCCACGTAAATTGAATTGGTTTTTGTAATTTTTTTTTTTTTTTTTTAAATAAAAATTGGGTGGAATTTTGGGTTTTTTTTTTAACGATAAAAATTGAAAAATTGAAATTTTCAACAGAAAAATTGAAAAATTGGAGGTTTTGGACATAAAAATGTTGAATTTGTAGCTTTTTCAACAAAAAATGCTGAATCTTTAACGTTTTTAACTAAAAAATTGTTGAATTTGCGAATTTTTCACAAAGGAAAATGAATTTAAATTTGAAAAGATTTGAAATAATAATAAATTGCATAACATTAGGAAACCGAGGAGGAATTACGCAGAATGCAAAACGAGCAGGAATCATTTGTAATTCAGTACCAGGAAAGTTCCAAATTACAAGGTATTGAAATAAAATGAATGAATAAATGAAAAATTGTTTAAAAAATGTGATAAAACGTGAAATTGTTTTGGCACACAGCGCACATAAACCAAGTGAGGAGTCAGCCGAACGGTCAAACTCAAGTGGAAACGGAAAAGAAGTTGCAGAAACAGAAGGAAATGGTGGACCAGATGTTGAGCCAGAAAGCGACGGGTTTGCTGCAAATGCGTTTGGCTTTGGCCGAAAAACATAACGAGACGTTTCAGATCCTAAACGGTTTGCAGTCGAAGGTTTTGGACGAAGAGTTGATAAGGTGGAAACGGGAGCAGCAATTGGCCGGAAACGGCGCTCCGTTCAACAACAACTTGGACACCATTCAAGAATGGTATTTCAAATGCATCGAAAACACTGAATTTTAGAAATAATTTTGAATTTTTGATTTCATTCAATTTTTTTGAATTTGTTTTTACTTTTTTGTATATTTTTTAAATTTTATTCAATTTTATTGAAATTTTTTTTATTTTTTTAAGGTGTGAAGCCCTGGCCGAAGTTATTTGGCAGAACCGACAACAAATCAAAAGGGTTGAATTACTACGCGCTCAATTACCCATCGACCCGCCAGGAGGAGTTGATTTATTACCCGGATTAAATTCGCAAATCACAGGATTATTATCTTCACTAGTAACGAGGTTGAGAAAAAAAGACTTTTTCCGTTAATAAGACCAACAAAATGACTAAAATGTCGCACTTTCAGCACTTTTATCATTGAAAAACAACCGCCACAGGTGATGAAAACCAACACGCGATTCACGGCGACCGTCCGGCTTCTGGTCGGTGGAAAACTGAACGTGCACATGACTCCCCCGCAGGTGAAAGTGACCATCATCAGGTAAAGTAATTTAAAAAATTAAGAAATTGCGTTTAGTTTGAATTGTTTTTGATTGGTTTGCAGCGAGGCGCAAGCGAATGCGCTGCTGAAGAACGACAAGATGGCGAAAGGGTGCGTTGACGTTGAATTTGATACTTGCACGATTGATTGTCTAATGTTTTGGTTGAATTGTTTGGCAGTGATGCAAGCGGTGAAATTTTAAACAACAACGGCACAATGGAGTATCATCAAGCTACTCGGCAGTTGAGTGTCAGTTTTCGTAACATGGTGCGCGAGGAATTGGCTTTTATTTTACAATTCGTTTGGATTTTTTGGATTAATTATTTTTTTTTCTTTAAAAGCAATTGAGGAAAATCAAGAGAGCAGAAAAGAAAGGCACCGAAGTACGAATTTTTTTTTTCTTTTTTTTTTTGACAATTTCGATTATTTTAGGACTTAGAAAGTGTATTTGTGTGTCTAAAATTGCATTTTGGTTTCTATCGATGTGATTTTATGCCTGGAAATGCATTTTGGCATGCAAAGACGCAGTTTTTATTGCGTAAATTGATAATTGATCATTTTGCATTCAAAAATGAACTTAAATTGTTTTTTTTGTATAAAATGATTTAATTTAGGCTATCTTTGACCATTTTTTGGTCGATATTGATATTTTTTGGCCATTTTTGATCAATTTTTGGCAATTTTTGGCTATTTTTGATCAATTTTTGGCAATTTTTGGCTATTTTTGATCAATTTTTGGCAATTTTTGGCTATTTTTGATCAATTTTTAGCCGTTTTTGGCGGTTGGCTAATTAAAAAATTGGTTTTAAACGACTTTTTAAACACGTTTCACTCAGATTTTAGTTTAAAATTGATTTTTTTTTTTGTCCAATTAAATTAAGTGATTAATTTTGAACAAATTTGTTTTTGTTTTTCTATTTTCTCTCGGCTGTCGCAGTCCGTTATGGATGAGAAATTTTCACTTCTATTCCAATCGCAATTCAACGTGGGAGGAGGCGAACTCGTCTTCCAGGTGTGGACTCTGTCGTTACCCGTAGTCGTGATCGTGCACGGCAACCAGGAACCGCACGCCTGGGCAACCGTATCTTGGGACAACGCGTTTGCAGAACCAGTTGAGACGATTTTTTGAAAGCAACCACGATAACAATCTGAATTTGTTGCCTTTTCTTTTATTGAATGCGCAGGGAAGAGTTCCGTTCGCGGTGCCCGAGAAAGTGCCGTGGCAACAGGTGGCCGAGATGTTGGTGTGCAAGTTCAAAGCTGCCACCGGACGCGGCTTGTCGGACGATAATTTGCGTTATTTAGGAGGAAAGGCGTTTCGAAGTAAAAAATGTTGGTTTTGGTTGTTTGGTTGGTTGAGTGATTGATTGTTTTTTTTGTTGGATTAGATACGCAGATTCAGGAATACGCGAATATGATGCTGAGTTGGTCGCAGTTTTGTAAAGAAACGATACCGGACAGGACGTTTACGTTTTGG
The DNA here is from genome assembly GCA_949358305.1 of Strigamia acuminata. NCBI lineage: Eukaryota > Metazoa > Arthropoda > Chilopoda > Geophilomorpha > Linotaeniidae > Strigamia > Strigamia acuminata. The sequence continues at coordinate 11,718,485 of OX442320.1, forward strand.
GAGTGGTTTTATGCCATTATGAAGTTGACGAGGGAGCATTTAAGGGGCTTGTGGAATGATGGGTGTGTTGCGAGCATTTTTTGCGTTTAAATTTCGATTTTTTGGTTGATAATTTGCATTTTTATTAACGTTTCGATATTTTTTCGTGAAAATTTGAATGTTTTCATCAAAATTTCGATTATTTTCATCAAAATTTCGATTATTTTCATCAAAATTTCGATTATTTTCATCAAAATTTCGATTATTTTCATCAAAATTTCGATTTTTTTTCATCAAAATTTTCATTATTTTCATCAAAATTTTCATTATTTTCATCAAAATTTCGATTATTTTCAAAATTTCGATCATTTTCATCAAAATTTTGATTATTTTCATCAAAATTTCGATTATTTTTATCAAAATTTCGATTATTTTCATCAAAATTTTGATTATTTTCATCAAAATTTCTATTATTTTCATCAAAATTTCTATTTTTATCATCAAAATTTGGATTTTTATCATCAAAATTTCGATTTTTATCATCAAAATTTCGATTTTTATCATCAAAATTTCGATTTTTATCATCAAAATTTCGATTTTTATCATCAAAATTTCGATTTTTATCATCAAAATTTCGATTTTTATCATCAAAATTTCGATTTTTATCATCAAAATTTCGATTTTTATCATCAAAATTTCGATTTTTATCATCAAAATTTCGATTTTATTCTTCAATTTCAACTTTTTTTGTTTTAAAACACTGCCTGACTAATTGCACGTGTAAATTTGAACGATCATTGATTTCAGGCACATCTTAGGCTTTCTTGGGCGTAAACAGACGGAAGAGATGCTTCTTAGTAAATGCAAAGGAACGTTTCTCTTGCGGTTCAGTGATTCCGAGCTGGGAGGAGTGACTTTTGCATGGTGCAATTCCGAAGGACAAAATCCTGGTACAATGGGTATTGCGCTCAATTAATGCCTCGCATTCCTCGCATTTATTCTCCTCCTAATTCGTTTGCAGAACAAAAAGAAGTGCTAATGCTTCAGCCATTTAGTAACAAAGATTTTGCAATTCGAAGTCTTGCGGATCGTGCAAACGATATGGGATTTCTTCAGTTTTTGTTTCCCGACGTGGCGAAAGATAAAGCGTTCAGCAAATATTACACGCCGATGACAGGTTCGCATTTTTCTTTTTCTTTTTTGCTTTTCTTTTTTTTTTTTTTATTAATTTAATTTTTTTTTTCTTTTTTTTTTTTCAGAAAATGCTACAAATTTTAATGGTTATGTCAAACCGGTGTTAAGGACACATGTACCTGGGTATAAAATTATTGAGAATTCAAAATATTGAGCAGAAAAATTTGACTTTTTGTTGAAAAAATTGCATTTTTAAGCCTAAAGAGGAATGAAAGTGATTTCTAAAGGCTTGTAAATGCAGTTTTACTGTGCAAAAATGTAGTATTTAATCTAAAAAATGCATTGTTAAGTGTAAAAAAGGAACGAAAGGGTCAGAAATGCATTTTTATGGTCCAAAAATGGACTTTATAATTGAAAAAATGCGTTTTTAGGTAAAAAGTGACCAAACGTGCTTTTTTAATCTATCAGAAAACATTTTTTGAGAGGAAATATCATTTTTATGCATAAAAATGCCTATTTTAGATTGGAAAATGCAAAATTAATGTTTTTTAAATGCCAAAAATGTGATTTATTTTGTTTGTTTTTGTTTGTAGTGTGGAGGAAAACGGAATGGAGAGTTATCCGTCAACGCCGCAACAATTACAGCCGCAGTCGCCGGACACGGCCTACCTTCGCGACACGCCGTCGGTGAACAGCAACGCGTCAGAACACATGAAGTAAGTGAGAAAGAAACAGAAATTCAAACGCGATCGTTGTTGAAATGTTGCATTTTTAGGGACCAACTTTTTATGTGAAAAAATAGAAACAAAAAAAGATTGTTTTAAACATAAAACGTGGATCTGATTAACTTAATTTAACACTGAAACGAAACGATGTGGTTGTGATTTGTGTAACAATGCCACTTTTTTTAGTCATCGTCGCGCCTGAAGAGAAATAAATAAATAAATAAATAAATAATCTACGAAAGAGGATAAAAAAAAATTTATCAAATTTATATATTTTCTATTAAAATGAAATTCTATAACACTTGTGATAGATATATTTTAGATTTTGAGAAATTTATTTAAATGAATGAAATTTTATTGGAGGATTGTTGAAATTGAGCACTTTTTGAGCGTTTATATTCTAATAATGTTGGGAATTGGAAATTGAAACTTGCCGCACACTTATTGGTGTTTTTAGTGCCACGTTTAGTGGTTTTGATGATCGATGAGGGTTTTCTAAAGTGCTTAAATAATACGGATTGTTTTAGTGGTTACGTTTTTTGATGGGGGAGATTGATTGGTGTTTTGTTAAGTGATGGTTGACGCTGTTGTGAAATTGTATTGTAAATGGAGGTGAGTTGGAAGATTTAAGCAAATATGAAATTTTAGTCTGGAAAGTTGGACATTTTTTAAGATGGTTTTTTTCAAGGAAATTGGAATTTTTTTCAAAGAAGTTAGAATTTTTTTGAAGGAAATTAGAAATTTTTCTAGTTTTTCTACATTTTTTTATTGAAATTTGATATAATTTGCAAATTTAAAATCTATTTCCGCAATTAAGAGCCGCTTTTGAATTGTAACCGCGGCTATTATTTCCTCTACATTCGTTTTGAGTCGTTTACATTCGTCCCAAATGCAAAATGATCGTAAAACGAACGAAAACGGCCCCCAGTTGAAATTAGAGCCGCCATTTAATTGTACTCGCGGCCATTATTTGCGGAAATACGGTGGACATTTTTCAACGTTTTTCGTAGAACGAAAAGTATATAAAATAATTTGCGCACAACTCTGGCCAACTCACCGAAAAGTGTCATGTCTAACTTAAACTGTGGGAGCAAACAAACTTAGGCCGAACCAACCAACCAACCAACCAACCCCAACCGAACCAAACCAAACGAAACCCAGCCCGGGACCGGTCGCTGGGTTTGCCTGTTACCACACAATTTGTTCGGTTTTTAAATGTTCTCACAATTGCTCTAAGTATATACAGATCTAATTAATTTTGACTGTCATATTTGTGATAACTTTTTGTATGCATAACTTCTTTTCCATTTTTAACCATGTGTAATATATTTATAAATTAACTATTAACTATTGTGTGCTTTTTATGATTACTTCAGAAATAAACAAGTTTTGGTCATTTTTCTCCAACTCGTCCATTTTTTCGGCCCAAGATTTACGCATTTTTTGAGTGCTGGGCAGGAAATTTGCGTGCATGTACCAAGTGTGTGGCAAGTTGCAACAAAACCATTGACCAAACTCTAAAAAAATGTTGAAACGTGAAAATATATACAATCTAGATATCTTGATATCCTTTATTTATTTATTTACTCATTTTTTCTCAACCAAAGGAGCTGTTTGTGCGAGAATGAAAACAGCATGCATGTCAAAGCGCTCCTGCCCGCCTTGAAAGAGAGGAAATCTTGCGCTTTGTAGTTGATGCTAATTTCGTTTATTCCTATTTCTTAGCCCTGGTGAAGCCGGGGAATTGGACTACTCCGAACTGATGGGAGAATTGGCATCTGCCGACATTGATATCCCTATGGATTTCTCGATCATGAATGATCTCATCAATACGTATAACGTCAAATCCACATAACAAGTCACCAGGCTTTGATTCGCTCGGATTCCGGGACACGGGACACGGAAAATTAATTAATTTTCTTTTATTTTTTACACCAATGATTCCGGGACACCAAAAATTAAATATTAAATTTAATTCATAGCCAATTAATTTTTCTGTGTTCAAAATTTGACATTTTTCAATCCGGGATAGTCGGCTGTCCCATAGCCTCATTCCGGGACACCCAGACTTTGTTTTTATCACTTTTTAACGTAAATCGATATTGTGTTGTGCAGTTTTTCAACGTAGGAGCTATACAATTTTGCCTAAAAAGAGTATATATAAATGTATATACAGTATACATCGTTCGGCGCTCGAATCACTGACACGAAGCGCCGTTGCGAGTATTTTTTAAAAAGACGCCATTTTTGGATTAGCACTATGCACTAATTATGTAGAGTTTAAAATTGTAAGGTTTTTCGTTCTTTTTTAATCTTTAAAACTACAATTTTTAAATTTTTAACGTGCACAATGAATTAAGAGTTCGAGGTTGATTATATTTTTCTTTTCCAGTTCAGTTGTGAGTTGGTGGAGACCGGAAGTGGTGTTCACAACTGTACTGGGACGTAGGAATATGTTGGAATTTTTATAGTTTGCTCGCTCATTTTACAATTTTGACCCTTTGGTACAAATTTTATTCTAATTTAGGGCTGATTTTACTGTGATAGAACAATTTTTGTTTTTCATTTTGTAATTATTTGCTCATCAGTTTTCAACTTCTGGTCAGAAATGCTATCAGACTTTTATTTGAAAAAAAAAATATTTTATTATTAAATTTTAAAAAAAAATAAAAGAAAATAATAAATAAAAAAAATAAAACTCATTTTATTCGTGTTATTTTGTTGATCGCACTCGCATTGTTAACCGAGTGTTTATTATTTACGTTGTTATAACATTTCGCTTCGTTATTTAGGGACACGGAGAGAATTTCTTAATTTTGCATGATTAGCTGCTTGAAATTGATTATTTCCTTTTTTAAAAAATATTTTATTGCTTTATGTAAATGTATAAAAACAAATAACAAATGAATTGTGCCGAAATAAATATCGATTTAATTATTAAATAAAAATACAGAAATTATTAAGTTATTCACGCCGCGGCCAATGGCGGCTGTTGGGTCAAAGATTCGTCGCTTTTGTCGCTTTTAGCACCCGGTGGTGGTGGAGGTTCCTTCAAGTCGGGCTTGAAATACGTCCTGGCGATGGGTTCCTTCGGGGGTAACCAATCGGGAATGATTTTCCCGTGGACTCGCCACGCGCCGTATTGGTTGGACAAATGGTTCTCGAACACGACGTATTCGAGCACGTCTTTCGGCATCACTTCGCTTCCGTGGAACAAACGACCGAACCGGTCGTAAACGGCTAAAGTCTGGTGAGGAAATTATATTCAATGTTTTTGATTGGAGTTGATTGATTTTTTTGTACTTGTTTCGAGTGAAATCGGACCGTGACTTGTCCGAAAATGTTCTCTTTGGAGATGATGTCGGTGCAGCGGATTTGGACTATTCTGGGTATGGATAAACTCTCTAGGAATTGCCACCGGACGGTTTTACAGTCGATTAGCATCATCATTTCCTATTTGAATACAAGAAATGTGTGTAAATTGTCCTTTTTTAGGTGTAAACGTGGAATCTTTACTGGAAAACATTTTTCGGTGACTAATTCGTGTAATTTGTCCTCGTTTCGCCTGTAAAATTGAATAAAATCGATTGAGAAATGGTGGGAATTGTTTGTTTGTTTTGATTTACTCGGCTAAGTGTTTGTGGACGTCGACGTAAATGTCTTGCGCTTTCAATGCGAATTCGTGCGCGTCAAAATTCTCGTCAAAATCGCGAATTTTCTTCATTTCCATGTACGATTTTCCCTTTTTCTGAAGGAATTGCAATTTCTGCTTCGTTCCGGCGAGCGACAAGGTGGACATTTTGCCGTCTCCTTCCGGTGGCAAATAAGGCTCGAAAATTCCACCTAATAAAAAATTAATATTAATATTAATGTTAAAATGGCGGACATGTTTTTGTTTTTGTTTTTATGATTTCACCGGTGCTGCTTATGATGACCGGTCGTTCGGACCATCCGCGCGGAGGTGCAATGCCTTTTTCTTTCATTTTTAATCGCATTTCGTCGGGCGCCAGTTGCGCATCTTTTCGCATTTCTTCAAAATTGGGCAAATTGACTTTGATCACTTTTTCTCCTCTTTGTTTTCTCCATCTAGGATCAAAGTGTTTCTTTATTCCCCTCGCGAAATTTGTATTTAGTCCGTGCTGGAAAAAATAACGGACAAAAAAAATTAGATATTAATATCGACTCGTCAAATAAATTTTTTTCGTACTTTGATGTGGTGAAAATTTGAAAATTTCGTCAATATGGAGGTGGCCATTTTGAACCACGATGGTGCCGGCATACCAGCCCGGGATTGAAAATTGAAAAAAAAATTATAGAAATGTTTTCAAATAAATAAAAAACATAGATTTATCGTTCTAATTTTTAACGAAAATAATTAAAAGGGGCAATTAAAACGGAAATTAATCATTTCCAATAAAATTTTTCTATTAGTGACGTCAGCAAACTTCCGACGAGGCATTGAATCGTGAAGAATTATGACGTTCACCCGGCAAACAAATCCACCTATCGGCAAACTAATTGCGAAATCCGGATTATTTACTTCCACACATTGTTGCAAAGATTTTTTCAGGCCTGCTTCATCACCTGAAGATTTCGCCGTAAGTGTGCATTAACGGGCCATTCAAGCGACCCAAATCCGTTAAACTAAACATAACTAGTTTCGTTTCAACTATCTAAAACAAAAAAGTTCGGTTCTAGGCGGTTCAGAAAGTGGGAAAATATTTGAGAAAAAATAGGCCTAAACCAAACAGCGAGGAAACGTTAGTCATTCGCGTGATTATGCAACATATGGCTTTCAAAATGAGCTCACTAAAGCAAAATCTGAGGAAAAGTTGAAACGAAATCGTAAACCATAGACTAAATACGATATTAACTTCGTTTTTGACCGATTAGTTAGATAAAGAACTCATTTTTGAAAATTATTTGATTGTAGTGCGCACTCCACGTCGTTTTCAACTCGTTTTAACTTATTTTCTTCCATTTTAGTGAATTGTATGAGTCAGAAAGTAGAGAAACCATCACTATCAGGTCAACGACTAAAGACCAGAAAAAGAGGTAAAAAAAATTTTCAAAAAAATGTTTTTGGGCAAAATTTAATTTTTTTTTTAATTTTTTCAGATGAAAAAGAGAAGTATGATCCTGCAGGATTTCGAGATTCAATACTGCAGGGTCTATCTGAAGCTGGTACTGACTTAGACGCCGTGACGAAATTTTTAGACACTGCTGGATCGAAACTTGACTACAGACGTTACGGAGAGACATTATTTGACATTCTAATCGCTGGAGGAATTTTGGGTGAATAAATATCGAGTAAAAATGTGTTTTTAGTCGCTGCGAAGCTTCTAGAGCACTTTTTTTTATCGATAAAACGTCAAATTTGGTTTTGTTCGTGATAAAGTGCTATCAGGGAGTTGTAGTTGCACAATTCAAGATGGCCGCGGTTGATTTTTTTAAAAATTTTAATTTAATTTATTTTTTTAGAACCCGGTGGGAGCATTATTCAAGATGTCGACCCCAGTAAAATATCACGAACTGAAGTGTGCGTCTTCTGTGCACCCGACGATTCGGATTCACTCAAGGGTTACACTAATGTAAGTTGGATTTGAGGATTTGTTTGGTTTTTGGAGTAAGTTTGTTAATTTTGTGGGTTTGTTTCTCGTTTTCAGGTCTTTTACAAACTTATTCGCCGCTACAAGTACCTGGAGAAGATGTTTGAAGATGAAATGAAAAAGGTGCTTTTGTTTCTCAAAGGTTACGGCGAAATCGAGCGTCATAAGTTGGCCATCGTCACTGCCCTTCTCTTGACCAACGCACTCATTCCGGCGGCCGTCCTCGGGAGTCTCTTTCACGAGAATCTCGTTAAAGATGGTACGTAGACATCTTGTTTTAAGTCGCGTACACGTTGAAGCTTTTTACAGTCGATTTAACCATAAAATAAGTGATTTTTAACTGTTTTTGAAAGTAAAACAAATGATTTTAAATAGTTTTAGGTGTAAAATGAGGGATTTTAAATAGTTTTAGGTGTAAAATGAGGGATTTTAAATAGTTTTAGGTGTAAAATGAGGGATTTTAAATAGTTTTAGGTGTAAAATGAGGGATTTTAAATAGTTTTAGGTGTAAAATGAGGGATTTTAAATAGTTTTAGGTGTAAAATGAGGGATTTTAAATAGTTTTAGGTGTAAAATGAGGGATTTTAAATAGTTTTAGGTGTAAAATGAGGAATTTTAAATAGTTTTAGGTGTAAAATGAGGGATTTTAAATAGTTTTAGGTGTAAAATGAGGGATTTTAAATAGTTTTAGGTCTAACACAAATGATTTTAAATAGTTTTAGGTCTAAAACAAATGATTTTAAATAGTGTTAGGTCTAAAACAAATGATTTTAAATAGTTTTAGGTCTAAAACAAATGATTTTAAATAGTTTTAGGTCTAAAACAAATGATTTTAAATAGTTTTAGGTCTAAAACAAATGATTTTAAATAGTTTTAGGTCTAAAACAAATGATTTTAAATAGTTTTAGGTCTAAAACAAATGATTTTAAATAGTTTTAGGTGTAAAATGAGGGATTTTATCTGGTTTTAATAGTTTGGCGAATGTTTTTGCTGTTTTTACACATTTTAATTGGTTCGGCGAATGTTTTTGCTGTTTTTACACGTTTTAATTGGTTCGGTTAATTGTTTTTGAAATTAATTTTGTGTTTTTTATTTTGAAGGAATTGCTTTGGATTTTGTGATTGAGGTTTTTCAAAATTGGATTAACGAAAAGGATATCGGCAGTTTAACGACTGCTCTACGGAAAGCTGGATTAGAAAATCGACTCATGGATTTTTTCCCCATCAATAAACGGAGTTTCGAAGCTTTTGAACGCACGTTTAAAGAGAAAGGACTCGGTCAACTGGTCGACTTTCAGAAGGCACAAGAAAACGCCGGTTTCAAGAGAGAATTGCAAAAACAGTTAACTACGATGATACGACGGGGCGACAGCAGTAAAGATGTAAGAAAAAGAAATTAGATTAAATTTTAAAAATAATTAATTTTATTGGATTTTTTTATCAGATTATAACATCGGTACGGGAATATGTGGTCAAGTACAATGTGCCCGATCAGGAAATCGTAGTTTTGGTATAATAAAAAAAAATTATATATATATTTTTTAAATTTAATTTAAACATTTTTTTTATTTTTTTTAGATTTGGAATACAATAATGGGAGCCGTGGAATGGAACAAGAAAGAGGAATTGGTCGCTGACCAGGCGCTCAAACATCTAAAGTTGTACAGTCCTTTGTTGACTAGTTTCACCACTCAGGATCGGTCGGAACTTGCACTCATCATTAAAGTTCAGGAGTTCTGTTTTGAGAACATGAATTTTATGAAAGTGTTTTCGAAGATCGTCGTACTCTTTTATAAAAGTAATTGACCGAAATTAGTGACGAAAAATGTTAATTTTGCTAGGAATTAACGTAAATTCGTCACAGTTTGTGTTTATTGAAATTGATCGAATTTTTGTTTGTTTTAGCCGAAGTTCTAAGTGAAGATGTCATTCTTAAATGGTATAATGAGGCTCACTCCACTAAAGGAAAAAGCGTTTTTTTGGAACAAATGAAGAAGTTTGTGGAGTGGTTGAAAAATGCTGAAGAAGGTTTGAATTGCAATTTAATTTATTTTTTTTTAATTTTAAAAAATTTTGATTTTTGTTTTTTAGAATCAGAATCTGGTGAAGATGATGATTAAATGTCGAAATGTGGTTCTACTCTCAGGCTGCCAACCCTTTGGTGTCTTGCAATCCTTCATTATTTTCGTTTTTCGTTTTAGTTCGTTTAGGGATTTATTTCGGGGCTTCTGCAACTTGGGTCTGTTTTAATAACCTTTTTTTTATTTCGATTTTTTGAGAATATGGCAATTTGTTTTTTGTTTTTTTTGTAATTTTTTTATTAGAAAATTGATAAAAATGACCACAATTTTGTTTTTTTTTTAAAAAGTAAAAATTCTAATTTTTTTGGGGTTCCAAGGTGCAAGAATGAATGATGGGATTGTTTAACTAAATTTCTTTTGTTTTCTGCAAAATCTGTGATTTTATTTTCACATTTTTTTAATTATTCTTTGAATTTCAATGTTAGAAAATGAAGACAGTATAAATAGTTTTTAAAAAAAATCCATCCATGAACCAATAATATTTTTTTTTTAATTTAATTTTTTTTTTTTGAATTATTTCAAACTGTGCCTCCATTATTAGATTATAAATTAACATTGTTGTGAAAAGTTTAAAATTGTATTGGAAGGAAGAAATCTTTGCAACAAGATGAAAAGAAAAAAAATTTGAAAAAATCTAAATGCAACTTTGTTTTGATTTTTGTCTCCTCTTTCCATTTTCATTTCTCATCACTCATTGAATCCTAAAATGGCAAAAAAAATGTTTAATTGAATCAGTTTTTGTTTGGTTTCTTATTTTTCGATACTCAGAACAAACAAACTCACTGCAACTTTCTTGTTGGTGACAATAACAAGTGGATTTGATTAATTATTACGAGTTTTGTTTGGTTTTTATTGAAAAAAGTTGACACTGATGAGTTATTTTTCTAAATTTCTATTTGAAATGTTGGCATTTTGCAAGGAAGTTTTGCTCTGAGATGAAACAAGCATTTGTATTCTTTTTTATAGAAGAACAATAAAGAAAAAAATTATTATTGTGGTTGGGAAATGAGGTTTTTCTGTGTTTTATTGAGTTTGTTTTAAAAACCGGAAATGGAGTACGGATGTGCGGTTTGAGATTATGGCGTCACGTGAACAATATGTCTGCCTCCAGTGGTGGGTTTAGTTTTAAGCCTAACATGATTCCAAGTCGGTTTTGGTGATTTGTTTTAAATCTAGGGATGATTTAGGTTTGTTTTAAGGAAATTTTCGTCGCTGTGGCTGGAAGTAGGTTTTGAGAAAATCAAGAAACGTGTCAAACCAGTGGGAGACCGCATAACCGGGATTTATGGTAAGCCTATTTTTGCTGCAGGAGTCGATTGTTTTTTTTAACAGAGGGGACCAAGCACTTGACTGGATTAAAATTCTAATTTTTTTTTTTAAATAAGTAAAAACAATGCATATATTTCTGTTTTAATACAACATTTATTTCTTGTCTTTTGCCTGACTTGTTAAAACCTGTCTGGAATTGGTTTATATTTGTCATTAACCTTTAAACCTAACCTAGTCTAAGCAAGCTACTTTCAACCCTTTCCAGTGACCTCACTCACCTCAAACAAAACACCTGAAAAAGGGTTGGTTTTTGCAATTTTTCCTGCCCAATGACAAAACTGAAACCCAAGAGACACAACTTTAAATCTAGGTCAATAAAATTCGACACCAGACAGAAAAACAAAAAAAAATCCCATTCAATTTTAAAGAATTGTTCAATGGTTTTTGGACTTTTGTTTATCTTTGTGCCATTTCACTATGAACAAGAAATCAGTACCTACCTCTAGTCAATGTACTAAATGACTTGTTTCACCTTGTGCTTAACTGAAGGTCAAGATTTAACCTACTGATAAACTTGGAATTCCCAATTGCCAAGCACCGAGACAATCCAAATGACAGTTTCTTGAAGGCTTCTTCCAAAGAAAGAAATCACTTAATAAGGGGGTGAAATGAGAATAACAATTATTTGTTATGTCATTGTTTTATTTTTATTTTTTTAGAGACAATTAAAGGTGCATCCATAGTTAAGGGATCATGTTCAAGTGTGAAATCACAATAATTAAATGTATATCACAATACAAGGACATGAAACATCAAAATGAAGGGAAAATGTCTCCAGTTTGTTTTCCCCCTTCAATACATTCCATGACTAATGTAATTTTAGATCCTTTTCAATCCCACTTATCAGTTTTCAATATTTTATCAGGAAAGTTCAGTAAACTTGTATCAAAATGTATTTTTATATGTAAACATTGGATAGTTTCAGATTAAGTTTGGTCACCTGTTTTGTAGCACATTAATTTTTTATTTTTTTAAATTTTTTAAATTTTTTTAAATTTTTTAAATTTTTTTAAATTTTTTAAATTTTTTTAAATTTTTTTTTATTCACTTAAATTTGGTTAGGAAACACCTAAACACACGTAATAAAAGTGGTTGTTTTCATTCTAGGCACGTTTTTGGCCACCTGGCACTTGCATATTTCATGGAAAGTTATTTTGAGTTCATTTATGCAGAAGTTTTTATTTAAAAACATTAAAAATTAGTCATCCAGTTTTTTGTTTTTTTTGTTATTTATTTATTTTATTTTTCATTTCAGGAATTTTCTTTTATTCGTTTTAAAATTTCAAGATCAGGGCCCTGGATCCATCGCCATTTAAAATATAAAAAGAAGAAATGATCGATTTACTTTCATTTACCCGGACATGCTTATAATGGCGTCGTCACAGCAACGAGGTCAACCAATCAGCGAGTTTTAAAATTGATGACGTAGCCTACGTCATTACGATTAACCAATAAGAGAGAAATGGCTTCAGATATAAAAATTTGACAACACTAAACGAGCAAAACAAGTTAAACTCATTTGTATTGCACCTGTGCCGGTGGTAGGTCGAGGTTAGGATCATTTCCTAAAGAAAACAAGAGAAAAATGAAGTTTCTGATACCTGTTGTGTGCACACTAGTCTTAACTCACGGATACCACTTAAATTCCACCAGGGAGGAAACAATTTCCACCCAATTATGGCAAAATTTCGGCAAATTTTTCGGAATTTCGCAATTAAACGGCGAAATTTTCGCCAAATCGATATTCAACCACTTTAAATGTTTGAATTGTAGCAATGTAAGTTGAGTTTAATTCACCTTTTTATGGAATTTCGATTTTTTTGGAATTATTATTTTTTTTTTTGGATTTTTTAGTGCGCGGAATTGGAGCGGACGAATTTACTGCAAAAAATGAAATCGATCGTTGTAAATCGCGATAACTTAATAGATACGTCGAATGAGATTCTTTTGAACGTTTTATTGTATGGAAAAGAGTGTAATATCAGCGTGAATAGAAGGAAATGGTTGCCATGCGCAACCGCGTTGTGTATCGACGCGTTTTTGGCGAGCGAATTATTCTCTTACGACCGACCACTTTACCATGACGAAGACGCGGTGGATAAAGGGTTAAAACGACTCAAGGAGATCGGGTACATCCCACGAAATCACGACCAAGTGAGTTTTATTTTATTTTATTTTTAAAAAAAATATATTTGGAAAACTGGTGGTGCAATATTGAATTAAAAAATGGGGACGGTTATTGATTGACCTTTTGTATTTGAGGTATTTTCTCGAGTTTAATGGTTCTTGGAAGTGCAGGGAAGCTTGTTTACTCGTGGCTTGGGGGCAGCAATTCAATATGGTGGCCAGAATGATGAAAAATGAATATTTGTGATTGTTGGTCATTTATTTGTGGGATAATTTCAACAAAAGTCTATTTTTGTGTGTTTGTTCTCATTTTGAATGACGCGTGACAAATTTGGACTCGAGGTAAACAAATCATTGATTTATCACGGCTATTTAATCGCTCCTGCAAATATTTGTTGACGTTCGTTCCCCTCTTAATTCCCATTGGACGTTGACGTCACGTGGCATTCACGTGCCAATTAAATCGCCGGAAAGTAAACATCTTGAATTTCCCGCCTTTATTCGTCGGAAAAACCTAAAAAATGGCAAATTTTGATTTATTTTGGTGCGTCGTAAGTGACGATGATTTTGACTTTTCCGACGAGGAAAGGTTGCGTAATTACGGCACTATAAAAGGAAATAAAGGATATAAAAGCAGTTAAATTTGAATGATAATACAGTGGATTAAATAGTTGAATTGTGTGTGGCATTCCAGCAGGTGTTAAAATATGCAGTCTTCGGGTCCGTCCTTGACTGTTACCGCTAAACTATTTCCTGTGTGGGGATGAAACGAAATGAAATGCTGGCTGGGTGCAGCCATTATTATTTTTATTGTCATTTGATGAATATTGCATGAAATTTCGCATCAATTTCATCACAATTAAAGTTGTATTTCGAAAAAGTTCGTTGTAAGGGGTGTTTAGGGATTTTTTAGGTGGTAATTTCGTCATAACAAGTTTTTTTTTTTTTTTTTTTGTATTTTTTTAAAATATTTTTAATTTTGGTTTCTGAGATTTTTCTCACATGGGAAAAACCGGTGAGATGCAAATTAAATGTTTATGTAACATCTTAATTTGTTTTTTGTTTTTTTTTTATTTGCTCAAGGTTGGTTTGAACCCGGAGATGAATAATGAAGTTTGAATGGAATTTTAATTATTTAAAGAAATTGATTTTTTATTATTTAATTTTTTTGTTTAGTGTTTTACGAGAAGCGACTTGTTCAAGGATTTCGCCGAAACCGAAGAAAATCGATTAGTAAGGAGCGATGTCAAGTTTCTTGTAACAGCTTTAGCTTTACGGCTTAGTAAAGGTGACTACACCAAATGTTAGGGGTCCCAGCCCCCAAATTGCATAACATTAATAAAAATAATTATTTATTAAAGAACAGTCGAGCCTCGTTATAACGAATCGCAAGGGATCCGACAAATCGGTTCGTTATAACTAGACCCCGGATAAATGCATAAATGCAGACAATATATTTATATTCAATAAAAAGCCGAAATTAGCTTTTATTGCATATTTCCCGAAAATTGGTTTATAAATGCATAAATCGGCATTTTTCTGGGGAAAAACTGCGATTTGTGTCTATTTTTAACGATACGTAACATTTACGAAAGTTTGTTATATCAAATTTTTTTAACATGGTGTTCTATGGCCAACCAACCATTTTGTTTGTATTTGTTATAATGAAAAATGCATTATAAATCGCGGTTTGTTCTAACGAGGCTCGACTGTATTTATTTATTTATTTATTTATTTATTTATTTATTTATTTATTTATTTATTTATTTGTATTGAAATTCTTTTGGGCACAAGGCCCCCACAAGTTACAATAGGAGCAGTGTTCATTTTGAATTTGAATTTCAGGTGACTGTATTTCGGTGCGAAGTGAACTTGACTTTCTGACTGATGTGTTTGAGAAATACGGCACGGGCGATTTGAATGTAATTAAACTTGAAGGTGAATAGTTTATTATTATTGTAACAGTTGGTCGTAATTTATTTTGATTAGCCACAATTTATGGTTGTAGACTCAGACAGTTAATTGCTATTGCTAAAGCATACCGAGACTCGGGTTTTATAGCAGGATGTTGCATCTTTTAAATTTTTTAAATTAAATTAAATTAAATGAGTTTTCTTCCGTTAGCAACGTCTAATTTGTTGCCTGGCAACGAATTTCTCTCGCCATTTTGAAAATGTCGTTTAAAAATTGAATTTATTTTGTAATCTTCGTTTTTACAGGTTTGGAACAACTTATGATTGATTTAGATATAGAAAGGGACCACGAACATGACCACGAGCAAAATCACGACCATGACCATAATCATGACCACGACCATGACCATGACCACGACCATAATCACGACCATAATCACGATCATGATCATGACCATAATCACAGTTCAACGGCAAATTCAGGGATGAAATATGTGGATACAAATCATACAATGTCCACAACGGGCCAAATAGAATTGATGCATTTTAGCGAAGATCATAATCACGATCATGACCATGACCACGACCACGACCACGGCCATGGTCACATTATTGACAGTTCTGGGGGAGATGCTGGAATGAAATACGAGACGGAAAAGATAGAATTGATGCATTTTAGTCAAGACGAATCCCATGAAAACAACAAGTCGTTGACTTCGCGGACAAAACGATCGATAAACGACCGTCCTTTGAAAAACAGCACGAGCGAGGTACGAGTTTCCAATACAAACTTAATACGAGTTATTGCCGTATTTCTTCGATTCTAAGACGCACTTTTTTAACCAAATAAACATCGCTAGAATTGGGGTGCGTCTTGCGATCGAATAAATAAGGTTTAACGTTTCTATTTGCAGTGTTGGTCCCACGAAGATTTATTCTACAAATTTGATTCGGACAACTCGAAGGGCTTAAACCGGGACGAATTTTTGCACTTGTGTCCGGCTTTGATCCAGCAGAAAATCCGAGGGAATTGCGACGACGAAAAAGGAGAAATCCGATTAGAATTGAACATGGCGGAAGGTAAAATTTATTGGAAACTAAATAAATTTATAAAACTGGATTTACTGATTAAAAATTGCGTTTGGATCGCAGTTTACGGCTACGGCACTTTGACGGTTTTCATCATCAGTTTGTGCTCGTTACTAGGAGTTGTTCTCATGCCCATTAAACATTCGCACGTATATCAATACGTCATGTTGTGTTTGATCGCTCTGGCTTTCGGCACGCTTACCGGTGACGCGCTCATGCATTTAATACCAGAAGTAATTCTTTCGAGGCGCTTCGGACGAGTTGTTTGTTGATTTAGGTTTGTTTTTTTTGGTTTAGGCTATTGGTTTGCACGTTCATGACTCCCACGATGGCCACGATCATGTTCATGGTGATAGTGACGGGGATGTTGAGTTGGAGCCGTATTTTTGGAAGTTTGTTGCGGTTTTGGGAGCGATTTACGGGTTGTTTGTGGTGGAAAGTCTGTCGCATATGGCGATGGATGACATTGATGAAAAGGTTGGTGAAAAGGTTGGTTGGGTTTTTGCTGGTTTTGTTTTAATTTTTGTTTTTGTTTTGGTTTGGTAGGATGGTGGGGCGAGGGGACATCATCATAGTCATATTCCTAGTGTGGATTTAGTGAGAATGGCGACGAAGAAGGATGATGATAAAATGATGTCGACAGAAACTTTGGTGAGTTGAGAAAAGAAAATAAGTTTTATGAAAATCTGAAAAGTTGATTTTGAATTAATGGGAAATGAATTTAAAATTTGAAAAAATACGATAAAAAAAAGCTAGAAAAAAACGTAGAAAACCTGAAAAAAATAATGAAAAGTGAATTTGAAATTTGAAAAACAATTAGAAAGAAACTGAGAAAATCAAAACGTGGAAAAATTGAAAAATGAATCAAAAATTCGATAAGACGAGGAAGAAATACAAAAGTAAAAGTAGAAAAATTAAAAAATAAGATAAAAAAAATTTTAAAAAAAAATGGGGAAAAAATTGGAGTGCAACTGTAACAATATTTGATGTTAAATTTCAGAATACAAGAGTGGGCAGTGTAGCCACTCTGAACGTAGATCCCGAAAGGAACTTCCAATCGTCCGACCCACTAACGACTAAAGCAAAAAGCAAATGCTGGGGCCTCACAACTCTCGCCCTCGTGATCATAATCGGCGACGGCATCCACAACATCGCCGACGGTTTAACGATCGGCGCCGCTTTCAGCAGCAGCACCAAAGGCGGAATCTCTTCCGCTTTAGCCATATTTTTCCACGAATTACCGCACGAATTCGGCGATTTCGTCATCCTATTATCCACCGGTTTGTCATACAAAAAAGCTTTAATTTGGAATTTCATTTCATCGCTAACCGCCTTCATTGGCCTCTACGTGGGCATCGAATTGGGCGAAAACACCGTCGCTAGGCAATGGATTCTCGCAATTGCTGCCGGAATGTTTTTGTACATTGCATTGGGAAATATGGTAAATAGAAAGTGAATCTAGTCGGTAAATGCAGTAAGTCCCCTATGTAAGAACTTCACTGCATGCTTAGAGATGAGATTTTTGAGGAAAATAAAAGTCCTCCAAAATGTTTTCTTAGTTGTGGATAATGTAAATGGAGCATTTTTAAAGCATAATTTTTGCAATTGAAAGTACTTTTAAGTCCGCAATTGCCGCAATTCGATTGCTATACCGCAAATTTTGTGGATAATCCGCAATTGGCCGATTTTGGGGGGGTTTCTTACGAAAATCACGTAATAATTTCGTTTAAAAACATCAAAATTCGTTTAAAAGCTTCAAATTTCGTTTAAAAACTTCAAATTTTGTTTAAAAACTTCAAATTTCGTTTGAAAACTTCAAATTTTGTTTGAAAACTTTAAATTTTGTTTAAAAACTTCAAAATTTCTTTAAAAACCTCAAATTTTCTTTAAAAACTTCAAATTCCCTTTAAAAACTTCAAATTCCCTTTAATTCCCTTTAAAAACCTTAAAATTTTGGTCAAAAATTTTGCGGATGAGCCCGCAATAGGTCCGCAAAATGCTGTTTTTTAATGCCGCTTTCCACACGCAATTTCACTGTTTTAAGTCCCCAAAAATCTCATCTCTATGTATGCTGGCAATTGAAATTGTGAATAATTTTGTGTTTTGCCACTAGGTGAAACACTAGAAATCAACAGGTGATAATATACAGTGTGTGTGTGTAACCTAACCTAACCGAATGTTCATACGTTGGGGACTTCGCTGTAGTAATTGCAATTTTTTTGGAAAATATGTTTCTGATTTTTCTTATTTTTTTTTTAGTTGCCGGAATTGAAGGCTCATAAAGGCAGAAATGCTGCGTTGGGTTTCCTCGCGCAGAATGTGGGTGTTTTAGTTGGAATGAGTTTTATGATTCTAATAGGAATATTTGAAGAGAAAATTCAAATTTGATTTTGTTTTGTTTTTTTTTTATTTTTTTTTTTTACATATATTTTTTTAAAATTTTTATCTCCTGTGGAGAAGAATGAATGAAATGTAAATAATATGAAATCATGTGATAAAATTGTAATTTTTGATAAATATTTCTCAGGACAGATGATCATGTCACGAATTATGTCGATATAAATAAAACATTTTATCAGATTTTCTTTTTATCTCGTAATTTTTTATTTTATATACGTTTATGTTTATATTTACTTCCGAGTTTCGGCAATTTGCCGCTAGAGTTCGCGCGTCATCGATCTGCCGCCATGGATATGCAAAATGGTTGTCAGCTGTCATAGGAATTCTCAAACAAAAACATCTTTGCAGATAAGAGCAATAAATCGGTAAAGAGGCGGATAAAACCAACAATTTATTCCGAACTAAAGGTATTCGATTGTTACACGAGCGATAAAATCTACCAGGGTTTAGAATTGATCGATTTAGATGAATTTATTTGGACATTTTTTTAGCGACCGGTTTTTCGATATTTCTCATGGATTTTGAAAGCCCCGACGTGGAAAAAGATTTCCCGGGACTGTACGCGTCGGAAGCGACTGGAAAAAGCCCCGAAAATGATTGTAAGTATGCTCCACAAACGGGTGTTTTTGTTTGAAGCAAATAAAAAGAAATAGGCCTAAAAATGAGTTTTAATACGAACAAAGTTGTAATGGAATTTTGTAATATTAAACTGGAAATTGTTTTAAATGTTTGCTGTCATAGTTTCAATTTTAAAAGAACCACGTGCTGATAAGAGTGAATGTAATTGGATCGTTTTGATTTTGATTAGATGATAAAAATCTGCATTGAATTTTCAAATGAAAACATTCAAAATGGCGATTTTTTTTAATTTTTTTTTTTTTAATTTTCTTAAAAATTTTCAGAAATGATTGGAATTTCGAGTTAAAAATTTTCTTTTGATTTTTGTAATTTATTTTGGTATTTGATGAGATTTTTTTTTGTGCATTTTTGAGTTGTAAATTTTATTTTTTTTTAAATTGAAGAAGAAAAAAAAATAACATCCTGGAAATGACCCAGACCTTTGTATATTAATTAAATAATTTGATAGGTGATAGATGGAAATAGAGCTGTATGTAATTGAATATAAAAAGCTCATCACACGCGCCATTTTGATCATTTGAAACACAAAACCAAAAAGTGAGTAATAATTTCTGATCTGCTGCACTTTTGAGTTGTTGCACGTGAAAAGGTAAAACATTTCTCTTATTTTGTGCCAAAATAAATTCAAATTTTTGAAAATTGTGCAAAATTTATGAAAAAAGTTTTGAAAATTTTTTAAAAAATTTTAAAAATTCTCCCAAAAAAAGTTATATTCACATAAATATTACATTTTGGCACAGTAATTATTAATAAACACTTTTAGCAGCTTCCAGACGGATGTTTTTTTAGCAATTTTTAGTAATTTCCAGCAATTTTTAAACAATTTTTAACCATTTTTTAAAAAAAAATATTGTCTTACCTAAACCAGAGCGCCTTGCGATACCTCCATTTTTGTTTTGATTTTAAACCCGATACGCATAGAATCGAACCAATTCAGGTATCAAATTATCAAATCACCACATTGATACAAAGGATAAAAAAGAGAGAATTGAATGGATATTTCCTCGTATCGTTTTGAATTTCAAAATTCAAATGCAACAACACGAGCGGCGAGTAATAACGGAGCAAAATGGAGGCGAAAAAAGTGAAAGGTATAAATTGGCGAGGTCTTAAAAATGGTGAATTAAGGAGCTGTGAGAGTTGGATTGGATTCAAGGTTATTAATTTGAATAAAGTCGAGATTTAAAATGCAGCTGGTTTGACGGGTTTTCAAATTCACGCACGAGTTGGCACAAAAAATAGAGAAAAAAATGGCGGAATGATTGAAATTATTTGTTTTTGTTGCAGTCAGTGACGATGGACACGATAAACCTTCGAAGAAAGATTTGCTGATAGGAAAGCGGAAGGATAAGAAGGATAAAGGATACGTGGCTTTCGAAGGAGAGAGTACGGGGGATGAGATGGACGGTGAACAAATGTATGAACAAATGTTGTTGGTTTTTGGTTATTTTTTGTAGTTTTTGTTGCTTTTTGACGATGTTTTGGTGAATTTTTGGTGATTGTGGTTATTTTTTGGTTATTTTTTGATAATTTTTTGGTGATTTTGGTTGTTTTTATGATTTTTTGGTGATTTTTGCTTTTTATTGATTTTTTTTTTTTTATTTTTTTTTTAGGGGTTTGAAAAGGAAGACTAGTAAGGTTCCTTTTAAGTTTCCGAGGAAAGATAAGAGTAAGGATAAGGGAAAGGAAGGGAAGGAGGAAGAGAAGAAAGAGAAGAAGAAGGAGGAGGAAAAGAAGGAGAAGAGCAAGGATCACGAGAAGAAAGAGAAGAAAAAGGAAAAGGAAAAGGAGAAGTCTAAACATGTTTTGAAGAAGAAGAAGTCGAAATCGGTTGGGGAAGAAGCATTTCAAAGAGGTTCGCACTTATTACTGCGTTGTTTTTCGATATAACGGAAAATCTTGAAGACATTTTGATCAAATTTGATGAAATTTGCATAAATGTGTGTAAATTTTGGTTAAATTTGATGAAATTTGTGTAAATTTTGGTCAAATTTGATGAAATTGTGTAAATTTTAGTCAAATTTGATGAAATTTGTGAAAATTTTGGTCAAATTTGATGAAATTTGTGAAAATTTTGGTCCAATTTGTGAAAATTTTGGTCAAATTTGTGAAAATTTTGGTCAAATTTGTGAAAATTTTGGTCAAATTTGTGAAAATTTTGGTCAAATTTGTGAAAATTTTGGTCAAATTTGTGAAAATTTTGGTCAAATTTGTGAAAATTTTGATGAAATTTGTGAAAATTTTGGTCAAATTTGATGAAATTTGTGTAAATTTTGGTCAAATTTGATAAAATTTGTGTAAATTCTGATGAAATGAATCCGAATTTAGACGGAATTTAGTAAATGAAGTAAATTTTTCATTTCAGACGAGAGGCCGATATTCGGGGTGCCCCTCGACATTGCGATCGAACGAAACAAATGCCACGACGGCATCGAATTACCAGCGATCGTCCGCGAATGTATCGACTACATCGAAGAACACGGTAATAGATAGGAAAGAAAAGTGAAGAAAAGAAGCGGTTAATATGAACGAATCGACTCCGTAGGTCTGCCCTGCGAAGGAATTTACCGTTTATCCGGCGTGAAATCAAAAGTGCAACAACTCAGAGCGAAATACGACAAAGGCGACGACGTCTACCTCTACGAACACGAACCCCACATCGTGGCGTCACTACTCAAACTGTATTTGAGAGAATTGCCCGAACCGGTCCTGACCGACAAACTAAAAGACCAATTTGAGGAAGTTTCCGGTCGGTATAACGAATTCGAGTCGAGTGTCAAGTAGTAAAATGTTTATTTTACAGCGAAGAGGAACCAAAACGAGGTTTTAGAAGGATTACAAAATCTTATAAACAAATTGCCCAATAGCAACAGATTACTATTGTCGTGGATTTTCGTCCACATGGAACACATAATATCACGAGTAAGCGAGAAAATCGTCAAAAATTTGCCTTTTTACCATTTTTTGACCAAAATATTTCGTTAAATCGTTAAAAAATGAAATATTTTTCATTATTTTGACACAAATTCGAGGTAAAATTGTCAAAAATTGGATTTTCTAAAACAGGAAAATCAGGAAAAATGGTGATAAAATTGGTTTCTTTTCTCACGTTTTCTTTGCAGGAGAAACAAAACAAAATGAACGTACAAAACGTGTCGATAGTCCTCAGTCCAACGATGCAGATCAGTCACTGCGTTCTCAACGCGCTTTTCATGCACAGCCGTGAACTCTTCAAAAACGTCACATTCAAAAAGTAAAAAGTCTAAAAAAGAAAGAAAATGCATTTCTCCACCGCTAACCTCAGAATGACTCCTTCCTGCCATTGAACCTTGTCCTGTCCGTTATCAGGAGGCGATAATGCGTGTATCCTGCGCAAGGCTTATTCCTCACTCGATTGGCTGCCATTTTGCTTCATTTTCCTATCACTTATTGTTGTTTCGCAACCGATTTCGATTGATATTTTAATTTAAATTGGTCGCACATGTGTTTTTCCTGCTGTTAAGTGTTAAATGGCCGAGCACAGGCGCAATATGTTCGGCAAGAAAAAATTATCGTTCAAAAAAAAGTAAAAATAATAATAATTATTATTTTAATTTTTGATAAAAATGATTTTTGTTGTTTTTATTTTTTGGGTTTTTTTTTGTTTGTTTCAGGTATGTTCCTCCAATTCGACCGGAAACTTCGCGGTTGTCTTTAGATCTTCCTGAAAGTCCGGCAGCCATTGAAGAAGAGATTCGAAAGCAGGAATCACTTTTGAATCAGTTGCACTCGGAATTGAATGCGGGGGTCAAGGATCGGTTGAAGGAGGAACAGTTGTGGGAGGTGCAACGGATCGTCACGCAATTGAAGCGAAAAGTGAGAATATTTCCATTTTTGTTTCCATTTTTTCCATTAATTTGTTTTGTGCTTTTTTTTAGTTGCGTTTTACTAAGAGGGTTCAGGAAAAGGGGACGGAGAGTCCGAAGCAGAGCGGATTGGCTAAAGTGGAGCCGAAATCAGCACCCGAGGATGAATTTCAAATTGATACTCGATTGAGGACCGCGAGCGAGCCGTTGCCGTTGAAGGTTGAATCGGAGCATAAATATACGGTGTTTGTGCCGTGGGAAAAATCGGAGGAGATTAAATTGCAGAAGGTATAAAGAAATATGTAAGAAAAATGGATGTTTTTAGGCATAAAAATAGACTTGTGTTTAAATGAATCAATTTTGTGGTGCAAATATCGAATTATTTTACTTCTTAATGCAAAAATGCGTTTTCTAAGCTACAAATTCGACTTTTTTGTGCAAAAATTCAATTATTTGTTCATTTTTTTGTTGAGAAATAGGGAAAATTAGTTGATTTACTTTCTTTACGTAGGAAAAAGCGAAAATTAATGAAGAAGAAACGCCCGATCCCGTCATCCCAGCGGAAACCGTGCCGGAGCCATTACATACCGAATCAAAAGGCATCGTCGACTCGTTACAAACCGAAAAGGATCCACCGAAGCCCCAAAACGACACCGACGACGTAACCAAACATTTTTTTTTTTCCCAACCAAAAAATAAAATTACTAAAGTGTATTTTTTTGATTTTCAGACACCCGGTGACGAAAAAACAGAACCCACCGACGTCACCGAGCCACCGGACGAACCAAAGGTACAAGAACAAGCAGAACGACCTGAACCTAGTGGTAAAATAATCAAATATTTATAATTAGGTTTAGGAATTTTATTTATTTCGGTGGAAATTCGTTAAGAATTAATTTTATTCATTTTTTTTTTTCATTTTTTTTTTATTTTTTAAATTTTTAAAAATATTTTTTAGAAGTAATTGAGAAAAAGGGGCACGAAGAGGACGACGACGAGCTGAAAGCGTTGATTGACGAGAACGTGACGCTGGAAATCGAGCAGGAGGAACTTCTACAGCTCGGCGAACAATTACGATGCAAAATCGAGAGCGAACGAAACGAAGTCGAACGACTCAAAACGGAGATCACCGAACTGCAAACTCTGTACCAATATCGCCCTCTGTCTGGAGACAGCTCTGACAATAGTTCCAATAGCAGCGAGAGCGTATCCTTTGATTCTACACGTTCAATGCGCGTCTTTTTAAACATTATGTGAATTATTTTCCTTGAATTTGACGATCTAGGAAGACGAAGACGAACTGCAACAACTTCTCGACGATTTGATGAAGGAAAACGAAGAATTGAAAGTAATTTTGCTCAATTTTTTAATTTTTTACTTTTTTATTTTTTTAATATTTTAATTTTTTACTTTTTTATTTTTTTAATATTTTAATTTTTTAATTTTTTTTAATTTTTTGATTATTTTTTAATTTAATTTTTTTTAATTTTTGACGATTTTATCGCGTTTTATTGATTAGTTTTTTTGGCTTTTAGCGACAAAATCAAGAACTGTGCGAGAAAATTCAAAGCGAGCGAGAAACTGCTACTGGAGTCAATGTTCAGATCCGGCTGCTGCAGCTGAAACGGGACGAAACGGCGGCGAAACAGAGCGTTTTGGTGGAGAGGGAAACGGCCGTTTGTTAAGCGCAGTCGAACAAACGCTCGTTTCGCTCGGCTGACCTTTTCTATCCCATTTTTCACGAGGTTTAGTGCATTTTTCTGAGTTTGGATGTGATAATTACGAAATTGATTTTCGTTAGTGTAGAGCTACTAAAAGGTTGCAGTGTTGGCAGTTTATTCTATTTTTACATGACGATTCATTTGTGCGTGTTTTTGAATGAATAAATTGGTTGTGAATACTCGTATACGCTACAGTCATACTCGATACGCATATTTATATTCAGCTCTTTGAATTTGACCTTCTGAGCGTCTTTTATTGCTTGGTATTTTTTTGTATATATTTTTTGAGTTGTCGCTTTTTATGATTAAAGTGAAACTTTATAGTGGTATACAAGTAATTGACAGATGGCAACAATTTATTCAATTTGCTAATTGATTTTAGACATTTTAAATTAATTTTACATATATTTTAAATTAATTTTTCATATTTTAAATTAATTTTACATATTTTAAATTAATTTTAGACATTTTAAATTAATTTTAGACATTTTAAATTAATTTTAGACGTTTTAAATTAATTTTAGACGTTTTAAATTGATTTTAGACATTTTAAATTAATTTTACATATATTTTAAATTAATTTTTCATATTTTAAATTAATTTTACATATTTTAAATTAATTTTACATATTTTAAATTAATTTTACATATTTTAAATTAATTTTACATATTTTAAATTAATTTTACATATTTTAAATTAATTTTAGACGTTTTAAATTAATTTTAGACGTTTTAAATTAATTTTAGACGTTTTAAATTAATTTTAGACGTTTTAAATTAATTTTAGACGTTTTAAATTAATTTTAGACGTCTCAAATTAATTTTAGACGTCTCAAATTAATTTTAGACGTCTCAAATTAGTTGCAAACATTATAAATTAATTTTAGACGTTTTGGAAATTGATTTTAGACATATTAAATTAATTTTAGACATTTTAAATTAATTTTAGACATTTTAAATTAATTTTAGACGTTTTAAATTAGTTGCAAACATTATAAATTAATTTTAGACGTTTTGGAAATTGATTTTAGACATATTAAATTAATTTTAGACATTTTAAATCAATTTTATACATTTTAAATCAAGTTTAGACGTTTGGAAATTGATTTTCTTGGTGTTAAATTGATTTTAAACAAAATTTTTATTTCCTCATGTCTCTTTTTGTTGGCAATGAAACAGTTTTAGTGAATGGTCTTTTGCCTTGACAAGGTCTCACTCACGTCCTTCACTTTGCTCGGGTCTTTGCTCTTTAGGTTGGGTCGTAGGTCATGACCCCCCAATGCTAACTGTAGCAACTGTAGCAGTGCGAAAACCATTTGAACCGGAGCAGAAGAGCGCAAAGCAGAGCAATTAAGCAGCCTGCCCTGCCAACTGTCACCCAACCCTTTCAACTCTTTGACAATAGTGAGCACATGGCTCTTAGGGGGTAGGTAGGGGTTCGCCGCTAGTCCCTTCCTTAATTTTTATTCCCTTTCTCACTTTGGGAACAAGGAAAACTCTGCAAATACCGATTCGCATATTACGGGCGAATGTGAACAAAATTTTTTCTAAATTTCGGAGATAAATTTCGAAGAATTAAATACAAATGTTTCGAAACATTTTCTTTTCACCTCAGAAATTTTTTTATTTTTTAAATTATGTTAAAAATAGCGAATATATTTTCGTTGTTCTTATAATCCCAGCAAATCCGCCATTATTTTCTGAATCCAGTTTAATTATGAAAGATCAAGTCGAAATTACACGTTAATAAGTGAACTAGAAACTGTGAATTTATAAATTGCCGAGAATTAAACTCGTTAAATCGTCAGTACGAGCGTACAAAGTCAAGTAAGACACTCTTTTTGTTAAAAAAAAAACAATTTATTTAAAAATAATGAATTTTAGGCATAAATGGACAGATGAGCATCGGATTAGAGCGACATCAGTCCTGCGACCTCTATGGACAGTTGACGCAATGTGTTGCGCGTTATCTTTTAAGCATCATGTGAGGCGAAGCTGCGAAATAGTAAATAATGAGCAACATGTGACGAGTAAATAATTCGTTGATTCGTTCGGTGAATAACGATGCGAAATACCGACGGGAGAAGTGTCGATGTACGTGATGCGCGGCTGCGCCCTCTGTGAGGATGTTTGACGATGACGCGCGTTTTTACCCCTTCCCTCACAACGCCACTCATTTGGTCCCCTACTTTGGACCGGGGTCAATCTCACGGAACCGTTATAATGTTGGCCTACATGAAAATGGCGAAATCCGACGACGACGGACCGTGGTTCGCGCCGCCTTTACGTTTACATCAGTCCGAACAAAAACACAACACGAAATCGCAATTCTTTTCCGAAACGTCGATCGAAACACCAGGTAAGGACATTTTAAAAACATTTCCATCAAATAAAAGTGGAAAAAGTGGAAATTTGGCCGCTCAAAAGCGGCAAAAGTGAATTTTTGACCTCGAAACCAACAAAAAAAGTGCTTTTAAACATTAAAATGTCCACTTTTCCAATTGTGGTGGCGAAAATTCACTTTTTCTTTAATTTTGGTGATAAAAAAATGCAATTTTCGTCAGTTTTTGATGTAAAAAATTTATTTTTCGTCACTTTTTGATGCGAAAAATTCATTTTCCGCTACTTTTTGATGCAATTAATTGATTTCTCGTCACTTTTTGATGCATTTAATTGATTTCTCGTCATTATTCGATGATTTCCCTTCACTTTTTGGTCGGATCTTTAACTTTTCTTTGTGGTTTGTGGCCAAATATGTTACTGGTCAACCACAACAAATAGCCACATTGAAAGTGGGTCAATAAAAGTGAAGCGTACGCACAACCCCTTTGATTCCGTTCGGGTTACAAGGCCAAGAGAGCACGTGTGCTCTTAACGACTTGTGCCCCCGAGACCACGGGCTTATCAAAGGCCCCCTGTCGACGGGGGGCGCGGGTAAATGTGCAATCGAGTTGACACGACGCGGACGCGTCCACTTTTGCTTGCGGTTTGTCGAGGTCATTTCTCACCCTCTTCCATCACGACCCCATTACAGTTTGAGGTTAAAACGAGCCATAACTCGCTTTTCACTGGTCAAACTGGGTTATCTCTGATTGGGTGTTGTCTGCGTGGGAAAATGATGGACACATGTGTTAATCGCGTTGATACGAGTACAAGTTGGTGGCGATGTCGCAATTTTTCTCATTTTTCTTTGTTTTTTCGCAGAAACTTCTTCGGAAACGCTTCCAAATATGGACAGTCCGTTGTGTCTGGTTGTGGATAAGAGTAAGGAGAGTTTTATCTCGCCAGGTGTGGAATTGTGGGAAGAAGGTGCTTTGTTGTTGTTATTAATTGATTTTTTTGTTTCTTTTTAGTGTCAAGTGGGAAGCAGTTTTTACCGACACCTCCAGGTGATGATGGTTGAGTTTTGGGCGATTTTTTTGGGGGGTTTTGAGGGTTTGATTGCAATGTTTTTGGGTTGTTGTTGAAAATTGTGAGTGCAGATTTGATATCTGTGATTTGTACGATTCTTATTAACTTTTCATACATTTTTTTTGTTTTTTTTTAAAAATTTGTTTCGATTATTTTTTCAAATTGATTTTTATGATA
The DNA here is from genome assembly GCA_949358305.1 of Strigamia acuminata. Classification (NCBI taxonomy): domain Eukaryota; kingdom Metazoa; phylum Arthropoda; class Chilopoda; order Geophilomorpha; family Linotaeniidae; genus Strigamia; species Strigamia acuminata. The sequence continues at coordinate 11,746,662 of OX442320.1, forward strand.
ATTTTGGTCGGTTTTATGATTTTTTTAGTTGATTTTTAGTTTTCACGATTATTTGATCGATTTGCAGTTAAAAATTAGAAATGAAAAGATTTAGTAGCTAATTTTTGAGGTTTTTCACCTCGAACGAGTCGAGAAAAACAATGGAATTGAACTAATGGCCTAAGTGTACATTGACAGGAAGTCCGAACGGCGCCCATTTTTCAATCTTACATTCCGGATCGAGTCCCTCGACGGACGACGAGAGTTTATCAATCAATCACTACCGGAACGAAAACCTAATGAAATCGTTGCTCTCCCCGACCGATTTCATGGAAAGTAAGCGCAACATATTAAAACTCCCTCCACAAAATTAATTAATTAATTAATTAATTTCGCAGGTGCAATTTTTGCGCGCGCACTCGCGAGCGGCGCTCCCAAGAGATCGCGCGGCGAGAAAAAACCCATCCCGGAAGAACAGAAGGACGGCAAATACTTCGAGCGCCGAAAAAGGAACAATTTAGCGGCGAAAAAGTCGCGCGACGCGAGAAAATCGCGCGAAGATCACATCGCGGTCAGAGCGAACGCTCTGGAGAAGGAAAACGCGGTGCTCAGGGCCCAACTGGTGACGCTCAGAGAGGAAGCCGATTCCTTGCAAATCCTGCTCACGCACAAAAAGAACCGATAGCCAAAGAAATTTCTAGATAAATAAAAATTTAATGAAAAATGTGAATATTTTAAAAGCAACCCCCGGCGGTGCTTCTCTGTAGAGTGTACCATTTAATTATTTGGTTTCCAAATAAATTTTTTTTTTGTAAAAAATAAAATGTGGAGGCATGTAAAATGGCTTCCGGAGTGCGAATCCGGCACCGGAAGTTGAGTTTTTGGTCATCTTTTGAGAGAAAATCGAGTAAATTGTAATTTTGAGCGAGCGAAGTTCGCAGAAGTGTCCCTAGATGGCGCCACAATGCGCGGAATAACAAGTTTATCGGTGGAATCGCGCATCGGGAGTGACCTTGATTGTGTGAAAACGAAACTAATCGTTTGACAACATGAGTTTAGCTAAATACAGCGAACATTCGGCGTGTTTGTACGTTGGAAACCTCGATCCGACGGTGACGGAGACCGAATTGCGTAAAAAACTGAGTCAAGTAGGTGCGATCGATAGACTGTGCATTCTGAGACAGTCTGGCGCGAAACTGTCACTCGGGTGTGGCTATGTTTATTACGAGAGAATGGCGGACGGTAACAAATCGAAACTAATGAAGCGATCAAGCTTTTTGTATTTTACTATTATTATTATTATTATTTTATTTATTTTAGCTGAAAAGGCGTTTGTTGTTTTGAATTCGGATGTGCTGAACGGACGTCCGTTGTGCCTCGCGTGGGTCGATCGGAATATTTTCAATCGTGCGAACTCGAGTTGCGGAAAAATTCATGTCCGAAATTTGTTTCACACGATCGATAATAACGCGCTGCATGATTTGTTTTCGTCGTTCGGACAAATATCTTTTTGCAAGGTGGAGATTTGATATCTTTTGAATGATCGAATCACTTTTTTTTATCTGTTTGGTGTTAGGTAGTGAGAGATGAAGTCATGCGATCCAAAGGTTTCGGATTTGTGTACTTTGAAACGATTCAAGCAGCGGAGGACGCAGTGAGAAAAATGAATGGGAAATTAGTTTGTGGAAGAAAAATGTAAGTTGTGAGGAAAAAGTACTGAGAAACAACTAAACAGCAGTGTTATTCAGTGTAAACTGATGCAAATCCCTGAAAAATAACTACAAATCAGTATAAATCGGTGTAAACTGATGCAAATCACTGAAAAATAACTACAAATCAGTACAATTCAGTGTAAACTGATGCAAATCACTGAAAAATAACTAAAAATCAGTGTAAACTGATGCAAATCACTGAGAAATAACTACAAATCAGTATAAATCAGTGTAAACTGATGCAAATCACTGAAAAACAAACAAATCAGTATAAATCAGTGTAAACTGATGCAAATCACTGAAAAACAAACAAATCAGTATAAATCAGTGTAAACTGATGCAAATCACTGAAAAACAAACAAATCAGTATAAATCAGTGTAAACTGATGCAAATCACTGAGAAATAACTACAAACCAGTATAAATCAGTGTAAACTTAACATTTTTTTCTTAGATCTGCAGACAAATTCGTGCAAGAAGATTTGAGTAAAATTTACAATCAAGGCGACGAAGATGACGAGGGTTATTATTACAGCCGCGACGACGATGACGACGATGACGACTACGACTACGACGACGACGACGACGAAGAAGAAGAAGAAGATGGGAATTTTACAAACGTCTTTATAAAGAATTTTGCCAAAGAGTTAAATAACGACAGTTTGAAGGAACTATTTTCGGTGTTTGGCGAAATCACGAATCACGCTGTAAAACGTTAAAACGATGCAAATTACATTTGATTTGAAAACCAAAACTTAATTTCAGGTGGAAACGAACGAGAAAGGCGAATCCAAGGGCTACGGATATGTCTCTTTTAAATCGTCCAAAAGTGCAAAAATGGCGGTCGAAATAATGAACGGCAAACAAATTAACTCTTACAAACTGTTCGTGGGGCCGTGGCAGAGCAAAGAGCGACGTGAGCGGTCACTGAAGGCCAAGATGGACCAATCAAAAGGATGTAATTTGTTTGTCAAGAATTTAGCGGAAAATATCGACGATAATCGACTCAATCGACTTTTTTCCAAGTTTGGTCACATAACTAGCGCCAAGGTACGCAAAATTACTCTAATCGTCGCCCATGCTCGAAGAATTGATGGTTTTTAATCTTTTTGTTTCAGGTGATGAGGAAAGAGAATGGAGAGTCGAAATGTCACGGATTTGTTTGTTTCGGGGCGCTGGAATCGGCGGAAAAGGCGAAAAAAGAAATGGATGGAAGAAAGATGGATGGGAAGAGATTGTACGTCGCGACTGCGCAGAAGAAGGACGATCGAAAAGCTCTGATGCGTTTGCAGAAGTCGGTTCAACAGCAAATGAAACAAATCTCTTTTAAAAGCCATTCGCGACGATAAATTTTTGCTTTGTTAACATAAAGATTTTATTTTGTATTATTATTACAGTGTGTTTTAATAATTGTATTAGTTTCACCATTATTAAGATTAAAAATTGTTATTTTTCAATTAATTTTGATTTGGAATTTTAATTTTACCGCCATGTTTATTGACAGAAATGTTTTTACAGATAAGCTCACTAGATGCCGCTAGTCTGTAACTTGTAATTTTATTTTATTTATTCGTTCGTTCGGAAAAGTTTTTATTCTTTATTGTAAACAAATTTCATTGGGTGTATTTAAATTTTTATTTAAATTTTAACTGAAATTTACTTCGAAGAATAAACATATAGTCTCGTACACTCTCGCGCGAACATCAGTCTCCCATCTGCGTCAAAATGTCGGAGGTAGAAAAAGCCAAACATGCACCTTCGCCCCAAACAGGAGGCGACACGATATTTGCCAAAATCCTACGCGGCGACGTCGCAACAAACTTTCTCCATCAAGACGACAAAGCAAGTATCCCATTTCCCGCCGAAACCAAACGACTAATCAATCAAAACGGAAACGAATCGTGCAAAACTCGCGCTCCATCAATATCAACGCATTTTTTACTTTTTTATTCTTTTTCCGGACAGGCTAAATCGGCTTTGTGCAAGCAACTCTAAATAGTTATAAGTTTGGTATTTCTATTTTGAAGCGCGCAATATTTATTACGCGAACACTTGCTCGAAATAAATCCAAAATGGACGTCCGAGCGCCTCTTAACTATTTTTAAGTCGTTTTAATGTGTTTTAAATTTATTTTAATATATTTTGATTTATTTTAATTTATTTTAATTTTGATTTTTCAGTGTGCTGCCTTTCACGATGTAAGTCCGCAAGGCCCGGTCCACTTCCTCGTGATACCGAGAAAACCTATTCCGCGATTGGCAAATGCAACTGACGATGATGAAATGGTGGGACGGAAAAGAAAAATTTTAAAAAACGGAAATTATTAACGGAAATTGAATTTTTTGAATTTCTTTTTAGTTGTTGGGTCATCTTTTGCTCGTTGCGAAGAAAATAGCCAAAGAATTGAAGTTGGATCGCGGTTACAGAGTGGTTATCAATGATGGATCGCAGGGATGTCAGTCTGTTTATCATTTGCACGTGCACGTAATTGGCGGTCGACAAATGGGTTGGCCGCCTGGTTAAAATCAAAATGGCGGATGTGATTGTAAACAAGATCGACGAGTTAGTTAATCGCGTTTTCTCAGTCTCTAATGTAAAGTAATAACGAGTAAATTTGCTCATGTGTAATATTATATATTGGAATTAAATAATATTTCCGATTAAATGATTATTTTGTTTCGTTTTATTTGTTAAATCTAAATGATAGAGGAGAGATGTTGGTTTTGGATTTCAGCACCAGGCGGAATTGCGCTTCGAGTTTTAAAACCGTAACTCGTAGAAAATAATCATTTATCATTTATTAATTATTATTCATATATAAAAATGAAATAAAACACAAATAACTCATACTTATCGATGTATTTCTTCGGTTTTATTTCGCGGATTTCATCAGTGTTTGCAGTTAGTTAGATATGACGTCATTCACCGAAGGATTATATTCTGGGTTAGATCTGGCCACGTGACACGCGACATATCCAAAAGAGAAAATGGCTGTTGATTTCGCTGCCACTTACAAAATCCTCGTCTTGGGCGATAGTAATGTCGGTAAAACGTGTATCGTTCATCGGTTCTGTGACGAAAGATTTTACGATACCTACATTTCAACTATAGGTGAGTCAATATTCAAATATTTGCCGTTTTAGTGGCGCAAAACGGGAAAAATCCTCGCGGCTTTGAGGTTGGGCTGCCCAACATGACTTCATCAACTATTTATATACAAAAGGGAAATAATTACAAATAAATAAATATTCGCAGGCAGAAGTCACGAGAAAATAATAAACAAATGAAGGTTAAAAATTTTATATAAATTTTTTTTTTTAGATTTAAAAAAAAATAAATTAAATTGATTTTTATGTCTGACGAGAGAACAACTCCGTGACTCATCCTGTTGTCATGGTATCCATTGTGTATCAATTTCAGATGAATTAAATTCGTCTAAACATCATAAAATTAATGTATCAAATGTAAATGCGATTCACGGATGGCCCCCATTTTATTAATTAATGACGTCATACTTCAGCCCTTATCCCGTTAATTTATTCATTTATATGATGTCATTGTTTAACTTTGGAAAATTGACCGTTTTGCGATCGAATTCAGGGGATTTGAGTCTCGTTGAACTCAAATCACAGTGTCTGGATTCAAAAACGATCCGAGAACAAAAAATAAGGTGGAAATAAAAATAAAAGACGAAAAAATGGCCATTGATCCAGATTAGGCCTACCCTAGGCCTAATTTGTATTCATCACCATCGCTTTCGTCAATTCTCGAGTTCTCTCGTTAATGAAACGTGAATAACCAAAAAAACATAACAATTTTACACACAAAAATAATTTTTTTTTTTAAAAGAAGAAACTTTTATTTGTTTCCCAAATTGGACGGAAATTGAAGTGTCGGCGATTATGTTTCCGGAAAATTCTATCGCTGCGAATGAACTGTGAGTCATCAGACTCTGCAATCGACTCAACTCGGCTCCGCTAGGGCAGTAAGCTTGACGCCGTTGTCGTGCGGTCGTCATGACGACGAGCGAAGGAAAAGGGAACATGTTGCTCGCTCGCTTTGAACGATGTCAAACTCATACTCGTGCGAGACTTAATGACGGGTAAACGCTCGGATGTTGAGTGGAATTTAATTAAAAGCTTCCATTCAAACGGAAATTTGTAATTGAAATTATACGGCACGCGCTCCGGTTAATAAGGGATGAAAAAATTGAAATACAAATGGCGGTGGTTTAATCGTGAGTGAAAATGGCGATAAAAGCAAATTGGTCGAGTGGAAATTGGGCCATTTAAATTTGTTATGTATTTTTTTTTAAATGTGGTTTTATTTCAGGCATTGATTTCAAACAGAAAATTATCAACTTAGATGGGACACCGATCAAGCTACAAATTTGGTAAGTAGCGCCACGGTTTGCTGCGGCGCGAATTGCAACTAGACAAAAGCGACGTGCAGTGGTGAAAAGAGGAATTGAATGTGTATTTGTAGGGACACAGCCGGTCAAGAAAGATTTCGAACGCTAACCACTGCCTACTACAGAGGGGCCATGGTAATTAAAGATGGAAATGAATAAATTAAATGAAATTAAAAATGAAATTATCAACAGGGGATTTTATTAATGTACGACATTACCGGTCTGGACTCATTCAACCATCTTTCTTATTGGCTTAGGAACATCGAAGAAGTAAAAAATGATAAAAATTATTTATTTATTTATTTATTTATTTATTTATTTATTTATTTATTTATTTTAAGAATGCGTCACCGGATGTGGTGAGGGTGTTGGCTGGAAACAAATGTGATGCTGACCACAACAGATCAGTTGATGCCGAACGAGGCCAAAAAGTAATTTTATGTTAATTAATTAATTTATGTATTTATTTGTGTTCGTTTATTTTGTTTGGCAGTTGGCCGAAAGTTTTGAGATTCCATTTTTCGAAGTAAGTTGTAAAAATAATGTCAACATCGAAGAATCGTTTCTTACGTTAGCGAGAAAAATCCGCGAGCAAAGGGAACGTAGAGTAAGTATTGTGTAGTTTGGCAGCTAAAGACGTGTATATAGCACTGACGTTAATTTCAGGCCAGCAGGTTCGACGAACTGGAGAAAAGCCAGTGGGATGCTGCCGACGTGGTGCAGCCGATAACTCCGGCTCCTAGTCGCTGTACGTGCTGAATGTTGGGAAAAGTAGCTTTGAATGTTTCACAATCAAGAATACGCTTTCATTTTCAAATCCGAAGCATTTGACGCTTTCTAAATGACTAAAAATATCGAGAAATACGTAAACATCGAACCGGTCGACCCGGCTCGACCGAAATGTATGCTTTAATCGGTTATTTGTCTTATTTATTCCGTTTGTTTTATTTTTATTTTTTTAGTCTAGTCGAAGCGAAGCGAAAATACAAATATTGTAACGTTAGCACAGATGTTGAAACAACAAAAGCTTTTATATTTTTAGTAAACAATTGTAAATAAATAGATCGAGTGGAAGGCGAAGGCCGCCATTTGCAAGTTAAAGCTCAAGTGATTGGTTGCTGTTGAATTGTTACGATTGGTTGAGAAATAATGACGACGTTCTGCTGATTGGTTGGTTTGAATTTTGAATTGTAACAGAATGGTCATTTTCTTTGTCAACTTTTGGTTGCAAAATGTAACTATTTTTGTTACAGCGGTTTTTTTATAGCTTAAAATGGGCACTGTGTGTGGTATTTGCAGATAACAAATTGTGTAAACATTTTGAGTGTTTCTTATAGCAAAAGATGTAAATAAATGTTGATGCATTTTGATTTTGGTGTAAATATATTGGAAGGATTCTAAATGGATAAAACAAATTTGTTTCTCTGATGGTAACAATAAAGTATAAATCTATCTATGGATGACAGCTGCATGATACCCTGTGTTAAAATGCGACTCCAATTGCATCAATTGGAAGGAAATTTGTATGCTTCATGAGAAACAATTTATTTTATCTCTCGCCATAATAAAATACAGGTTTGTTTTTCATTTTTAGTATGTTCATTTGCTGATATATGTGATTAAATATCCAATTTGTACATAGAAATGAATTAATGAACAAAAGTGTAAAGCTTTGTTTTTGTACACTTGTTATTGCCTTCATGCCTCACCAAAAGCTGTTTAATTACAGGGTATCTGTGATGTTATTATTATTATTATTAGCTTAGATTTGGATTTTTTTCTATTTTATTTGTATTTTATTGTTAATTTTGTAGACATTTTGTACAGATTTGTAGATTTTTATTTATAACCCAAACCCTGAGTTGTGTGGATCAAGATGGTATACAAATTCGAGCTAAGTTTTCGTGCATGTGTGTCATGATTGTGATTTGTTGTTTCAAAGGCTGTTTTTTGCGGAAATTAATTAAATCGAGAGCTCGCATTCATCATCGAAATCCGTTTCCATTTTATTATTTATTTTTTTTTGTAATAAACTCTTAATAGATGGCGGTGAGAATGTCGATCGACGTGCCTGGAGTTTTGTGATGCATTGATCGCTTCTCGCACAGGAAATGACGCCTCACACCGTTAAAAAATATCTCGTCGCCTGTCCGTGAAAAATGGCTAAGACTTACGATTACCTCTTCAAATTGCTACTATTGGGCGACTCGGGGGTGGGAAAGACGAGCGTTTTGTTCCGATTCACCGAAAACAGCTACTCGCAGTCATATATATCAACAATTGGTAAGCAATTTGTAACAACAAATAGGTTGGATTGTGACGCCATTTAAGCCTATTTGTTTTGCCCTTTAATTTGCGAAAAATGGGACGTTTTGGGCGTTTTATAATTTTATCTCTGCTGGAGAAAAAGTGGTGAAAATGGTCTTTTAATTACATAATTGGTGAATGTTTGTTGGTGGGTGATGGCGACACGCGAGTAATTGAAGTTTTGTTTGTTTTTCATTGAATTTTTTTGTTTTTTTGGCTTTTTTTTGTTGTTATTTATTTATTTATTTATTTTTTGTGTTTCAGGCATAGATTTTAAGATCAGGACGATTGAATTGGATGGGAAGAAAATTAAATTACAAATATGGTGAGATTTTATTCTAACTTTTAATTTATTTTGTTTAAAATTAAAAATTGTTGAATTGAAGGGACACTGCTGGTCAAGAACGGTTTCGTACCATTACAACTGCTTATTACAGAGGAGCAATGGTGAGAAAAGTCATTTGAGAATTGAAAATTTGGTTTAAAATTGAAAGTATGAGTGATTTTGGGTGATTTTGTGGTCGCGACAACTGGCGGCAGATTTGAAAGTTGTAAAATGTTGATATTTTTTGCTCTTTTGGTATTTTTTTAAGGGGATTATGCTGGTTTACGATATTACGAATGAAAAATCGTTTCTTAACATCAAAAATTGGTTACGGAACATCGATGAGGTAATTATTTTTTGGTTTAACATTTATGTATTTATTAAAATAATTTTTTTTTTGAAGTTTGCGTCGTCGGATGTCGAAAAAATGGTGTTAGGTAACAAATGCGACACACTGGAAGCTCGGAAAGTGTCGAAAGAACGTGGAGAACAAGTAAAAAAAAACCGATAAAATGAGGAAAATTGAAAAAATTGATTTCTTTTTTCCTTAAATTTTCCATTTTTAATTTCAGTTAGCGGTCGAATATAACATTAAATTCATGGAAACGAGTGCGAAAACGAGCATTAACGTAACAGCAGCATTTATAACACTCGCGGGAGACATTAAAAGTAAAATGGAGAAAAAATTGGTAAGAAAACATTTTTTTTTCAAAAAAAAATACTTTAAAAATCAAAATAATGCGAGAAAATCCAAGTGTTTAAAATTCCAGCACAGTTGTGAAGACACGTAAACATTCACAGTCCATTCACAACTGTACTGGAATATGTTTTGAATTGATAATATTTCCACCGCGATTTTGTAATTTTTTTTCCGCCTCTTTTTTTTTTTTTTTTCTTCACTTGGTGAACTTCGAATTTGATCCATGTGGCGACTAAAGAAGGTAAAATCCGTGTTCAATAGCACAGATATTTTTACCGCTTGTTTTTGAATGATAAATTAAAGAAATTAACAAAAAAAATGTAAAAATTAACGCTTTTTTCGAATTTTTTAACGGTAAGCGTCGAAATGCATGCGAATGTCGAATCTAAACGTTTTCCCGATGAAATCATGAACCAAATATCGTTGGTTGATGATTAAATGGTGGAATAAAAGGATTTAATTGCTGAAAATGTTCTTGCAGGAGGCGGCCAACCCACCGAAAAACGCCGTGCAATTAAAAGCGTACGAACCATCACGAAAACCGCGATTTTTCAACAACCGTTGTACGTTACTATGAACCTTTGCCTGAGTTCCCGAACGGAAGTTAGTCTCGCAACAAGCGGCGGTGGTTTTGTATTTTTCGAACCGTAAGCAGGGTACGGGAAATATTTGGCATTGATTTTTGATTCTGCTCGATGATAATTGCAAGAAATGTGCGCGGTATACGAACGATTTCAAGATTCTCCGATTTCGTTAAATTGTGTTAATTTAATTTGATGATTTAATTTCGATTGGTTTATTGAAAAAGTAGAAATAAAAACGAATGTTTATATTATAACAACCGATGCTGCCTGTATTTTAATTTTTCAAGTCATTTTAATGATGAATGATGATTTCGTGTTGATTTTCAATTAACCAATCAGATTTGTGCTTTTGTACAGTTTTTAGTGATTTTTATGCGTTTTTTTCTCTGCGTTTTTAACGATTTTATCTTCCATTGTATGTATAAGTGGGTAGAAAATGAATGAACCGATTGTACGCGGGTGTTTATTTGTAAATTTGAAGGTTGTTTTTGTGCTTTTTAATTTGGTTTAGAAAACAAAAGACAATTTGCTGGCTTGGAAACTGGTGCAGTGTAAATATTTTTACAAGTTTTTACGAGCTGAAAATAAGGAGAAAGAAAGAAAGATGAAAACAACGAGAATTAATTTTCTGCTAAAATTTTAATAAACCAAATAAAAATTACCGGTAGTTTTCTCTCTTAAATTTCAATTTCTACTTCATTTCATCGTCATAAAATAATAATGTATTTGGTAGGAAAGCAAATAAATTAAATTTAAAAGGAAAATTAGTTTTGTTCGGTTTTCCAATTGAGTAGTTTCAAAAACTCGTCTTCGGTGAACTGCAGGACGTTCGCCGCCTCCAAATGGATCTGAAAATGGAAATTAAAGTCCGAATAAAACGTCAACAAACGTGCAAAATGGGCGCATTCACTTTCTGTTTCTTCAACACGTCGATCAACATCATTTGTTTCTTAAAGCCCATCAACAAATCGTTCTTCTGCTTCATCAACTTCTTATTCTCCATAATCACTTCGTCCATTTTCTTCTGCTCCTTCAGCGACGACTCCTTGTGCTTCTGCTCCATTTTCTCCATCGTCGCCTTATTCTTCTCGATCTGCCCCATCGCTTTGTTCAAACGAATCTCCACGCTGTTGTGATTGGTCGCGCTCAGTTTCTGCACTCTGTTGGCGCTCTCCAGGTCCTAAACGAATTATCAAATTATTCCGTCCAAGCAAGAACTTCAACGCGCGATATTTTTAGACGTTGCGTAACCTTCTTCAATAGCCCCGTTTCGGTGACCAAAGAGGAAATGTGCGTTTTCGATTCGTCGTATAATTTGCAGTAATTCTCGCTGCGTTTTTGCTCGTGCATCAACGCCTGTTGCAGGTGGTTCTTCGTCTCCGTCACGTCTTTGATTCTCTTCTCCGAACTCGCGTTGTCCTTAATCTGCAATTTAAAAAAAAAAAATTAAATTTAACTAAATTAAATTAAATTTGTGGTAAATAACTAATTGGTGGTTGTCTTGGAATAACCGGTCCACGTCTTCTTGCAGCACTCGAACTTTAGTTTTCAGGAATCTAATCAACGATTCTATTTTGAGGAAGGAAGAAAAAAAAATTGACAGAAATTGATAAAATTGTAATGAGAAAATATTGAATAATAAAATTTAAATTATTTAAATTTTTTTCAGGTTCGGTATTTATTTATTTATTTTTTCTTTTACCACTTCCGATCTCGGGATCGATCGAGAGAACTTCGCTCGATTTGGAGGCGATGGAAAGTTGTTTCTCGTTGCTTTCCGACCTGGAATGAACGAAGGAAAAATTGAATTTTATTTTCAAAGAATTGAAAATATTTCAAATTGCAACATTTTAATGGCGAATATTTCGCTCGTTTTGCTCCGCGTTTGGCCTTGGTGTTTCTGCAAAAGATTGCGAATGTCATAAGCACGAATATTTACGATAACTTTTTTTTTGGATTTTTATTTTATTTTTTTTTAAAATTTTGTACCAAATTCTGTCCATCTTCCAGCAAAACGTCACGATTTTTATCGACGTTTTTTCGCCATTCTTCGTCGCCATCGTGCGGGCTCGACTTAATCATGGCCGATCCAGCTACAAAAATAAAATTTTTAAAAACTCCTTTCATCGTTTTGATACATTTTATTCGACGGAACCTGTTAAAAACTTTCTTCGCTGTCAGGCGCCAAACATTCTTCGGTAACCACGACAACCGTAAACAAAAACCGCCATTTTGGTTTATGATGCCGCAACGAGAGTATTTAATTCCAAAACCAAAATGCGAAATTAACAACCAAATATAAAATCAAAGAGAGAGTAATCCCAGTCGTAAAATTAAAACAAAAATAATAATAAACACCAAAAAATAAACATCGACGCCATTTTTATTCCAGCCCCGCCAATTTACGGCATTTTATCTTAACGACACATCAATTTCCACTTCCAAAATTCCTCAAACATTTTTATTAATAACTTTTCCAGAATAAAACACAAAATCCATCAATAAATTTACTAATTTAATGCACGAATCGAATTTTGAGCGCAAAAAGTTGATCACGTCAAAGCTGCGGAGGTCAGCGCCGCTTTACGGCATCAATTAACGAGTCGCCCAGCTGATCGAGGAACCGCCATGCGAAAATGGGCAATTTCTACATCAAAAACAACCTAATTCGAACTCCACACAGCCGATGGCGGCCTCAGAAACAGCGCAAAACATCCTTGGACGCGCGAAAACATGCGTAAATGGCCAACAAGACGCGGACGAGACGCAGAACGGAGCGGACAACGGCGACAAGCACAATGGCAGCAGCTACGACAACCCAGATGCGGCCGGCGGTTTCCCCACCTCGCAGCCGGGCTCGCCGCGCGAGAAAAACTCTCTACAAATTCACACCACCAACACGGAAAAGATACGACACATCGTTCAACAATCGGCCAGGTAACTTTCTCTTTTGCGATTAACTCCGTCGAGTCAGGCATGATGGCGGCGGGCGAGCAAAGGGCCCTTGCGAAGGATTTACATCGAAATTGCCCGTTTTTCGCTCGTTTTTTCACCATTCTTGAATTGGTTTTTCTTTTTTGGGCTTTGTTTTTGTTGGGGTGGGTGTTTTGGATGATTGTTTCGGGTTGGAATGCGAGAATGGTGATTTTTTGATCGGTTGGTTGAGTCTGCTCCATTACTTTTTTAAGGGTTTGAATTTTTTTTTTTTACTGTGTTGCGAATGGTTGATGTTTTATTAAGATTTTGCCATTGAAATTTTTTTGGAATTAATTAATTAAAATGTTTGAATCAACAAGCAAAAAAATTAAATTAGTGTTATTTTTTTTTTTAAATTAATTTATTTTAAATATTTATTGATTTTAGGTTTGTGAAAGAATGGAGAATTAATTTCCTGCTGACGAACTAAAGGGAGAAATTGAGGAAAATGAAATTTATCTTTATCGAGAGTGCGATTGGTCTTCTTACACGACTTCTGGAGACTTTGATCGTTGATTTAATTCATTTTTCGCCGAATTTTAATCGATTTTTATCAATATTTGATGAATTTTTATTAAAAACGTGAACAGTTTGATTTAATAATTTAAAAAAAGGATAAATTTTTTCGTTTTAGACGACTGGGGACGAGATTACAAGATGGCGGGCGTGTTTAGCCCGAATTTCTTAATTTGAAATGATTTGGTGAAATGAAGAAATGCGTTTGATTGGCCGTCGAATTGAGCCAACCAATCGAGTTGAATTGGATTTGATGGGCACCAAGTTGAATTGAGTTGTCCAAATTTAGAATAAGTGTGCAAATTCACTTTTTCACTTATGTAATTTTCTTGTGTTTATGTAACGATCTAACGAAGGATTAATCATCGAACCATCACAATTTAGAATTACGGGCCGGAGTTTTATTTTTTATTTTTTTCTAATCGGCTAATGGCAAATTATCTTGCAATCAAACTGTATAGTAATTACTTCGGAAAACACATTTAAAAAAAATTACACAACTTATCGGTCATTGGTCGATAATGTTGAGCGCCATTTGATTTTGGTGGCGGAAAGTGAAATTAAATCCGCCATTTTAAAAAATGGCGAACAAAAACCGGAATTTTAGGTTGATTAAATAACGATTTTTCTTTTTTTTTTTTGAGTTTTAATTTTGTTTTTCTATTTTATTTGTAGTTAATTTGAATGAGATGTTTCGAATGCGGAATAAAATTGGGCGCCGGATGCCAATTTCCGTGCAAATCGGTGCAAACGAAATTGAGAAGCAAAATGGCGGCAATCAAATATTTTTTTGAATATTTTGATCTTTTTAAATGAGATTTTCCGTTCGTATTGATCGCTCGATGTTGGATAAGAGCAAACACGAAGTCGAGTGTGAAACATGTGATGTAGATGGTAAAAAAAGGAGAAAATTGATAAGGTTTTACGTTATTTTTGGCGATAAAATTCATAAAAATGATAAAACGAAACCGATGACGTGTTTGTTTGTATCTATAGCAACACAGTCTCCTTCAGCTGTGATGAGGGTCAAACGAACCGACGCTGATCTTGAAAAGTGGCGGAAATAAAAAAGAAATCCGCAATTCACTTGTCATTTGTTTATGAATTTAGTTTCGAACAAAGAATTTCATTTTTCTCGTTTCTTTTTAACTCACAATTTCGACGTGGGGTGGCGAAAACACCGAATTAATAATGGCATTAAATCGATACGAAGCGAAATAGGAAAATTATCCGCACGTGCTTGCACGAAACATGGCGGAAGTTATTTATTCGTGCTTTCAAAACCCCAATTGTTATCACCGAGGAAAAAAATTTAAAAAATTTAAAAATTTAAAAAATATATATTTTTTTTAAAATCTAAAATTGTTGTCTCAAATTCAAGGTCGAGTTTATCAATCGGTGAATTTGGGCGGTTTATTTGGTTTGAATGATAAATGTGATGCTTAGTGACCTTGCCAAGTAAATTAAACGGGGTTTTGTGCGTTAATTGGTGGCGAAGTGAATGAATAGGTTTTGCATGTTGTTATGGCATGCATTTCGCGGTCCAAGGTGAGAAATTTGCGTTACATCACTGGAAATTGCGAATAACTCGAGCGTGACATGCAAATTGTGCGAAAAATGTGCATTATCAACACGTGTTGACGGGGTCTTTATAGATGTTTTGAATATTTGTCTTTGGAGAAAGAATTAATTACATTTTCATCTAGATTTCACATTCCAGTGTGGTTGTGAATTTATATTTACACCGGAAATGCCATTCACAACTGCACTGGAACAATTGTTTCGTTTTTTTTCTTTTTTCGCTTTTTTGGAGTGATAAAATCGTGTTTTAAGTCATTATTTTGGTTTTGATGTTTTTATTTTGATGTTTTCAAATCAATTTTGTCTTTTTTAAACCTTAAACCGCTCTTGTGGGGTAAATTCAAATCCGCCATTTTGGCTCCGCGGAGTGACTCAAACTTTTATTTCTATTTGTTTAATTAAACAAAAATGTTGATTTGTATTTGTAGTGACGAATCAAAGAAGAAAATCGACGTGCTTTTAGGAGACATCCGACAATTGCCCGATTTGGAAAAATTGCTACTGTACCTTCAACTACCGACCGGCGGAACCGCGACCGATCCCTTTAGACAGTAAACATTTTGTTTATTTATTTATAACATAAATAGAAATATTAAATAAAAACTGCTCGAAACTAGTTTTTCCAACCGTCAAACGGAGCCAAAAATTCCAGTATCATCACGTGATAAAATGGAATTTTTATTTTTTATTTCTTTCTTAATTTCTTTAAAATTATTTATTTTTATTGGAAATGTGTATTTATATATTTTCTACGAATTGCAGAAATTGTAACAATCCGTTGGGAAACCGCTTCGAAGTAACTCAAACTGTGACGTGGATTAGGACGCATTTGCAAGAAGATTGCGAAGTTTCTCTCCCAAAACACGAAGTCTACGAAGATTATTGGTGAGAAAATTTAGTTGATTGAAATATAAATTTGGAATTAATCGGATTGGATTTTAGCCATTACTGTCAAATCCACGCGATCAAACCTCTGTCGACGGCCGATTTTGGAAAAGTGATGAAACACGTCTTCCCCAGCGTACGTCCACGAAGACTGGGGACGCGCGGCAATTCAAAATATCCTTGAAAATCGAAATTTAATCTAAAATATAAAAAAAAAATGGAGAAAAAAAATCTTTAACCTACGATTCACGTACTGTTATTCCGGTTTGCGAAAGAAAATCACCTTAGAAGTCCCGAAATTGCCCAATTTATCAGCCGACCGAGACGCTGGTCAAGACGAGGTAAAAATTGAAAAACAAATTGAAAAAAGAAATTCTCATCTGATTGTCATCAATATTTGTTAGGACGAAATTTTGTCACAAGATGGCGTGAAGGCATGCTCGTACGTGATCCTGGAATGGGCGCACAAACTCCTGGAGAACAAATTCGAAACGCTCAAGGAACTCGCCTGCCACCTAGTCGAGAGCAAACTGGTGGACGCGCGCTCTTTCGGCGCCTTCACCGTCCTCTCCCTCGGCCCGAACGCTGGCAAAGCGAACCCGGCCGCCGCACTACTCAACCAGAGCGGCGGCAACAAACACCGCGACGCGCAACTCCAACTGCAGCGCAAAATCCAGGAGAAGGGCATGATCAAAGAGCAGCGCAAGCGTCTCAACGACATCCGAGGCGACAAGATGGACGCCAAAGAGCGCAGGAGGGCCTCCAGCGGACCCTGCGCGCGCTCCATGCGCTCCTCGTCGTCGAGCGCCAGGAGCGCGCAAGTGTGCAGCATGCCATCCACGCCGCTACCGGGCAGCGACTCGCCGCCCGAGTCCAAGCCGACCACGCCCGTCGAGCGCAACGGTGCACGCAAGGACAGAGACAGAGACGCGAAGGTGCAAAACGGGCACCCGGAGCCGAACCCGCAGCGCAAGGCGGGAAAAGTGCAGATCCCGCGCATCACGAGCAACCGGCACAGCCCCAAAGTGTGCATCGCGCCGTCGGTGCCTGCCAGCATCATCCTCCTGCCCCAGCTCGCCCCGATGGCCGACATTTCCGCCTCCGCCTCCGCCTCCGCCGCCAAGCCCAAACCAAAATACAAACCCATCCAACCGAAACCGACGGCGCAGAACGCCCTTAACGCGCACAACGGCAAAGACACGCAAGAAACGAAGAAAACGCCCGTCAAACGGCCCCGACTGGAAGCGGCCCCGACTGCAAGTGGCCCGGGAAGGGTGAGAGAGGACCCGGCGCAGGAGAGCCGCGACGTGCTGCTGTCGCAGAGCAGCCGCGAGCCGTCCAAGATGAGCGAGCAGGAGCTGACGGACATGCTGGGCGACGAGGACCCCGACCCCGACACGACGGGCATCGAGAACGGGAGCTCCCTCATGGATTTCATGGAGGGCTCGTCCGCGTCCATGGAGCAGGACGAGGAACTGTCGCAGTACTTCTCGGAGAGCGTGGCGCCGCCGCCCGCGCCCGCCAAGCGCTGCAACGACGCCGGCCAGTCGGCGCAGCTGACGCAACTGCGCTGGCTGCTCGAGCACAACCTCAAGCCCAGCCCGCCCGCCGTGGCGCCCTCGTGCGGCTGGCCCGCCAGCGCCAACTCGTCGCACACGCTGTGCCAACTGCTCGCGCAACCCGCCAAGCTGCCCGACACGTCGTCCGTCGACTCTTTGGAGAGCCAGCCGCTGCCCTCGATGGAGATGCTCACCGGCTACTCGCTGAGCCAGCACGCGGCCGAGATGCACACGCCGGACCAGTCGAACGCCGGCATGAGCGCCGTGGCCGTCAAGCGGCGCGTCAGTTTCCCCATCAACCTGGACTCGTCGTCCCTGCCGACGGCGCCCGGCTCGTCGGCGCCCGGCTCGTCCGCCTCGTCGGTGCCGCCGAGTCCCAACACGCGCTGCCGCTCCTTCAATTTCACGCCCATCTCGCCGCGCCACACGCCGCTGCCCGACCTCAAGGGCCCCTTCGTGTCGCAGCCGGCCAGCGCGACCGCCTCGCCGTTCGTGTCGCCCAGCGGCACCCCCGTGCCTCTGTCGCGCTCCCGCCACAACTCCGGCCAGGCCGTGTCCTCGTCCTACGGCACCACGCCGCGCACCACGCCGTACCCGTCGGAGCACTCGTCGGCCGTCAACTCGCCCTTCATCAGCCCGCACCCGACGCCCACGCCGACGCCCTTCTCCAAGAGCCGCTCGGGCGCCAGCCACATCCAGCGCATCCTTTCGTTCTCGGGGGCTCAGATCTCGCCCAGCACGCACGCCCTCAACCTGCTCAACCCGCCCGGTCGGCCGAGGCCCGCGCTTTCCTCCTCCTCCTCGTCGGGCGCCATGACGCTCGTGTCGCCGCGCAGCGCGCCCTTGTCGCCCATGAACTACGTCCAGGACCCGGAGCTGAACAATAATAATAATAATAATAACATTAATAATAATAATAATAACATTGCTGCTTTTTCGATGCCGAGCGTGGGCGACACGCCGCAGTTGCGCTCCAGGAACAATTCCAACTCGTCGGTGCCGCCCGCGTCGCCGTGTTCGGCGCCCATGTCACCGCAGGCGTGCAACAACAACGGCTTGTTCATGATGGATGCGCAAGCATCGGCCGTGGACTGGACTCAGAACGCTACGCAGGGCTCGTGGTACCAGAACTCGATGGCTAGCAACGACCCGCGGATCCTGGCGCGGCAGCGACACACGAGCGTGCACCAGCCGGCGCCCATGGACCTGATGGGCCAGTCGGCGGCCATGAGGATGTTGCTGCAGAGGAGCAACTCGGTGCCGGTGTCGCACATGCCCCGGCAGATGCAGAACAGCGTGGACGCGCCGCCCAATTACTCGTACACGGCCACGGCGGACGCGCCCGCGCCCGCGCCACATTTCACCGATCTCATGAGTCCGGCTCCGGCGTTCGACAAGGGAGCGGATCAGTTTTGTTCGCGGAAGAACTTGTCCGAGATGTTGTCGTCGCCACAGGGCTACGACTTGGGCACTACGCTGGAGGATCTTCGCGCCTGCGACGACGCGTTCTCGCAGTTCACGCAGGAGTACGAGCACCAGAGTCCGCCCAAGTCCGCGCTCATGTTGGCCGAAGATGATGTGTTTCCGTCGAAGACCTACTGAATCTTTTTTTTTTTTTTTTAGTTTTTCGGTTTGTTTTGGAAAAAGAAAGAAATTCTAAGTACAAATTTCGATGAGATTGAGGGCTGTGTTAAGCTTTTTTCAGGTATTTGTACGTTGTTAGACAAAAAAAAAAAAATATTTTTGTAAATTTATCTCCTCCCCTTGCATCTTTTAATGTCCCTGGAATTTATCATTTTTATGGCATGGCAAAGGGATGTGAAAAACAAAAGAAACAAACAAAGAAAAAACAAAACAAAACAAAACAAAATAAGAGTTTAAATGTGTATTTTTAGCATTATTTTTCATACACTTGAAATTTTAAGCTAGGATATTGAAATTCTTGTCGTTTTAGGGTAAATTTGTAAAATTATTGCAGACATCCCACTTTGGACGTTGGAAATTGGACATTTTCTAAAAGGAAAACAAAGGAAAATCTAGGCCTACTTAACAAATTTGAAGAGACTGTAATGTACAACTAAAAGACGTTGTCGTTAAGGCTGATCTTGGTTATCGACAACTGGAAACTACCGTATTTATTCGATTCTAAGACGCACTTTTTTCCCATATAAACATCTCTAAAAACGACGTCGGTACAAAGTAGCGACTCACAAATTAGAGAACCAACATTAGCCACTGATCATAAGATAAATGTGGGATTGACTACAGGCTACCGGGAATTTCCTGGCCCATCGTAGCCTGTCCCTGTGGCCCGACCCATCCAGATTTCCCGGTACTAAATTTGTACTCGGTCTTACAATCGATGGCGTCTAAGAATCGAAGAAATGCGGTACTTGCACGCAGTGGCATCAGGGGCCGATTGAGGAGTAACATCGGCTCTTTGCCGGTACAGTGATCTCTGTGTAGCCTGGACATAGGACAGGTCCCAGAAAGTTGTTTGGACCAACAGGCCTTCCGGATGGAGGAGGCAATTTAACGTTGGTGGGTCCAGCAAACCTGTACGGACCACGCAGTCGTCCGAACAAGCACTGTTAGGTTTGTACGGAGTACACCTTGATTGCCTTGAGCACCATGTGCCACAGCCTAAAGGTGGAAACGCGAGGGTGCGGGTAAAATTATTATTTTATTCCAAGTGCGGATGTTTGCAACATTTGTTGGGATATAATCAATGTCTTTTATTCTCGTCTCCTTTTTTAATTTTTCAAATGCAAATCGTACCTGACGTAAGACAAAAAAAGTAAGAATTTTTATATATATTAAAAAAAAAAGTCGCCTTAGGACAAAGAAAAAGTTACCGCTGTTATGTTTGGTGCCAATATACAATCATTTTAGCTAATTTTTAGCACCATTAATTCCCAACTGAAGGTCACACAGGAATAGTTTTGTATGTTAAAGAAAAAAAACTCATCAAATTACAAATTTTATTACCAATTAGCACTTTGATTTTTTTTCCACACTTGTAACAAAGGGAATTTGACAGAAAGTTGAAAAAAAAATTTTTTTCTTCCAAACTTTTGCATATTAATTATTATCATCATTATTATTATTATTCACTATAGTTGAACATATTTTTAATTTTTTAGTGACTAGTTATAATTTTTTTTTAAATTTTTATTTCCATGTTGGCAATTTTTTTTTTATTATTATAGAAGTTAGTGAAGGGCAGTTTTGTAGAGAGAAAAAAAATGGTAGGTATCCAAGGTACCTGTTTTATGTGTTTTATACTGTATGTGTTGTCAATATTCTGGAATATCACTTCAACTCCAGAATTGATAGGTTTATTGGGCTAGAAATGATTGTTGTTTGTACTGATCAGATACTACGAAAAGAGGTTAAAGCAAGTGCCAGAGCCGGCTGCAGGTCCATCAGCGCCCCTTTCAACTTCCTAAAGCCAATATGAGGCCAGAGCCAGTTTTAAACTTTGGGCTAGCCCAAACATTCTGGTGCGAACAAATCGTGTTTATATACAGTCGAAACTTTTTATAACGAATCGTGATATAACGAATTATCGATATAACGAATACCTAAAATTGACCGGTTTGGTTGGCTGGCCATAGAACACCATGTTAAAAAATATCGATATAACGAATTCTTGCTATAACGAATCGATTTTTCGGGTCCCTTGCGATTCGTTATAAAGAGTTTTGACTGTATACATTAAAGCACGTGAAATCGGCCTAGTGCAGTTGCACCGCTCGATTCTACCTTAAGCCGGCTCCAGCAAGTGCAAAAAGATGCTAATTTAGCATCCAGGAGAAAGTTCCTAACTAGAAAGAAAGAAGGTTGTGTTGCATCAGCTTTAATCATCTTTGGGGCAGTGATAATGAAGCTCAAGTTTCTCTTGGTTTTGTGGCAATCAGTGGAGGGGGGGGGGGCCCATGGCAGCACTATTTTGCAAGACTATAGTTTGAAGGAATTGTAAAATAAAAAATGAATTGGGAGTTGGGATGCATGGGATAAATAAATGTGAAGAATGAAAAATGTGAGTTGGACTTGAGTGAACTTGAGTAAATTCTAGTTATTGAACCAGAGATGTCTGTGAGTGCTAGGACTGCCCTGAGTGGAAGAAAGAAATGTGTTTATTTTGTAAGTAAATTGTCAAACTATTTACTGTGATATTAATGCTAATGTAAGAATATGAATTGAAAATGTGTTATTGCTTTTTCTGTTTTTATTTTTTGAGTTTAATTGTATTTATTATTTCTGGCAGTTTTTTTTTTATTTTATTTTATTTTATTTTTTTAGAATGATAAGTGGATGCCAAAACTGTAATGATACTTTGTGCCATGTGTAATGTTGCCATTTTAAAAAAGGAAAAACATTCCACACTGATTGGTTAATTTTATTTTAATTTTTTTGGTTTTAATTTTTTTTTTTTAATTTTTTAAATTGAACAGATCAAGCATGCAGTAGAATGATGGCAGTTTGTTTTGATGGAATATTTTTCAGGGATTTCTCTATTAATTAATTATTTTGTTGATTTTGTTTTTGTCAAATTCCTTACTGCATGTTTCTATGAATGTAACTTAAAAACACTTTTTCTTCCTATTTTACACTATAAGTTAAACTCCTCATGTTAGAATACTAAGAGAAATGTAAATTTACATTAGTATATATAACAAATGAAAAATTAAAAAAATGTAAAGATTTAAAAACCAACTTTTTAAGTTTCACAAATTGTCTGAAATTATTATCAAGGATACGGAAACAAAACAAGTTGAATGTTTTTATTTAATCGTGGCGTCTGACACCAGATGGCGCTAAAAGTAAAGCGCCGTTATAAACCGGCATGGCCGCGACATCTTCAAATGTTCGTCAAAGCAATTCACTCGGTTTGTTAATACTTTTATTGATATCTTTAGAAATTCTAACGTCTACAACGCGAATTTTTCAGGTTAAAAGCGAGTCTGCGGCGACCGAAACTAGGAGAAGGACATCTTTGTGTTTGTTTTGGATATGCGACTGCGAAGAGATGTATTTAGGCTTAACATATTTCCCAGCAACCAAATCGGGACATGGGGACAATTAAATGAAAAAAATAAATCTTCCTCCTTTTTCTCCAACTGAGGCAAAAATGTTTAGAAATTCCTTTTTCTTTTTTGAAAATGGGACAAATTATTATATTTTTTCTGGCACCAAAAAATAATTTGGCAAACAAATTGAAAATAGCCAATTTTCCCAAATTGGGACGTATGGTAAGCCTAGATGAATTGCATTTCCCTGCTGATGATTTCTACAATTTTCGAAGTTAAAATGTACCTGGAAACGTAAGTCTTTTAAATTTCGGAGTGGATATTGCGAGTGATTTATACACAACAGAGTCAAATGAAATGAAATGTTTTTGCAGTTTTTATTGTTTTTGTAAGCGTAAAAATTGTTATAGGTAGACCTATTAAGGCAAATGACATTGGAACTTACCAGGGAAGTTTAGTGACTAACATTTAGACATTTTATTTATTCTATCGTAGTATCTATTCTACCAAAAAGGTGGCAAAATGTTGGAGGGGCAAGTGAAGTTTACACTTGGCCAGCTGCAAGTTCCCAAAAGTGACATTGGTCCTTATGATAGTGTGGCACCAAGTTAATTTTATTGGAAATTAATGCTAATGTTTTTGGGTATGGTTTCCAACTGGACATTTGCATCGAGCCAGACTGAATAAAATCTATAGCCATTGATTGAATCTGCTGTTTAAACAAGTAGTCATTTTTAGTGGGCTCTTGGATGTAGTGCTCGAAGAGTCCGAAAAATGCAATCAAGTCAATCGTTGGAAAGGCATACTGCGCCAAATGTCGAGTGAATGGCAACTGAATCTGAAAGAGAATTAATTGTGAATGCATTTGTTGAAAAGACATGCAGACGGGGCTTACCACTCGTGATAGTTGTCCGGTTGTGACATAGCGGTAGACCGGTGACAAAAGAACGCTAGTTTGATCTGCCAGCAGGTTTGTTGGACATACAGCTTGTTTGTCACTTATTGCAGATAGAATACTAAGTTGTGGGTTTGATTCATTGTAGTAGAGCTGTGCTAAACGATGGGAGTCGTTTGATTGGATGAAGTTTGGCACTTGTTGGGCATATTGTTTGAATTGGTCGATCGTCCAGGAAGATGAATCGCTGGCAAGTTCAGTTTCTTCGACCTGAGCAGTGGATCCTTAAAGGTTAAGACAGTATTAATGTTTTTTCGTGTCCTTTCCTCTCGGCTGGACTGGGAACAAATTTACTACCGGGAAACCTGGACAGGTCGGGCCACGGGAACAAATTTATACCGGGAAATCTGGATAGATTGGGCCACAAGAAAAGGAAAAGAAATTGACAGGGTCACGGGTCACTGGGAAGTTCCCGGTATCCCATTTGACAAGACTGTGTCAAACATCTCAATGAGTCATTTGTTCTTACCGATCAGTAATGGCACATCATTGATGAAATCACTTTTCCAAAACGTTTTCGAGTTGTCTGGCAAAATATCATCTAAAACAAAAGCACAGAAGATGTAATGAAATGTTGCCGTAGGTTTACGGCGATCCACAATTACCATCGAGAGTTAAGATGTTCATGTTGGATCCATTGTGTGAGTCTAGAAAGAGATTTAAAATGTGCTTAGGTGTCAGTTTCCAAAGACAATCCAAAGTAGAACAATTTGTTTTCTCCAAGAAATGTTGATTCATCTCCTGTGCCTCTGAAACAAAGGAATTGAATAAGTCATTGCATTTTAAAAGCACATACGAGCACACACACCTTGAAATGGAACGCAGTTGATGAGTTTAGGACTGCTCAACCAAACTCTTTGGAACAAGTTGTTGGCAGCAGTGGATGCAAGCAGTGCCAAAGCACATGTGGCGCCAGAACCTTGACCAAAAAGGGTCACTTTGTCAGGATCACCACCAAAATTCCTGATGTTTTGATGAACCCACTGAAGAGCCAGTATTTGGTCATGTAGACCATAGTTTCCTCTAAGGGATGAAGCGGAAGCAGAAGCACTACTGTTTGATGGCAGATCAACAGCAAGAAAACCAAACACGGATAATCTGATTTGAAGAAAGCAATAATGAATGAAATAATTGAATTGCTCGGCTCACCTGTAATTGACAGTGACTATTATAATATTGTACTCGTGAGACACACTCATTTCTGGGCTCAGGCCCAATTGGTGTCCACTGCCCCATCTGAAGTCTCCTCCATGCAGATAGACAACAACAGGTAACTCACTCTAAACATGAAATGAGAAATTGGTAAATAAGTTAACTAAGATTTTTGGACCAGATTTGGACCAGATTTGGACCAGATTTGGACCAGATTTGGACCAGATTTGGACCATACCAGATTATCAAGTGTGGGTGTGAAAACATTTAAAAAGAGACAGTTTTCATGACCTTCTATGGTGCCTGTCAGAGGGTTCTGCTGCACACATTTATTGCCAAATTTTTTGCATTTCAATTTGCCATGCCAACATCCTTTGTGCGCTAGTAGTGGCTGGGATTTCTGCCATCTTTTCCTACCAGTGGGAGGCAATGCGTATGGAATACCCTAGTAAACATTTAAATTGTATGAAATCAATACATGATTTTTAGAAATAATAACTAGGTTTTTCATGAAAAAGAAACTTTGACACTAAAATAAATAAAGAGTAGAAGTGAAACTTGGTGATTTATCAAGCGTTCTGTTATGAAGCTTCTGGGGCTGCGAGGCCACTTCGGAAAAATATTTAATATCGGTATGTAAGTGGCACTAATAAATACACAGTTTGCGGCAGGTACTTTTTTCTTATAAAAACCCCCATTATGCCTATAAGTATAGCGGGAAACTTATAACTCCACCGGAGCTTATGCTATTTCTGAAAATAGCATAGCCAATCTGGTAGTTTTCCACTATTTACGTCACTGGCTAAAAAATTGGATTATCAATGACCTCTTTTGCCGCCATTTTGGATGCTCAGCACATGTTACGGTTTATCTAATTGTTTTTGCTTTGAATTCATTTAAATTTACAAAAAGTTGCAGCATTGTATTTTCTCTTTTTATGCAAACAAGACAATATTGATTTCGGTAATCATGTGACATGTATAAGGTTTTAACCACAATCCAAACTTTAAACTAAATATATAGTGTAAAAAATGTCATAATTGTAAGGGAAAAGTACGTGCCGCAAACTGTGTATTGAAAAAATATTTTTTTTTGGTAAAGGCCTAAGGAGTGCGAGCAGAGGTTTTTAAAGTGAAGAGGGTGCCGACTGCTTGAAAGGTTAAAAAGCAGATAAGTTACTTTAAATACAAATCCATCGTTGATTGCGTCTCCCTCTACCGTGCCGCATGTTGTGGTGACAGAAATATCGAAGTCGGAATGCGAATTGGGAATTGTTCCATCCCATAAGTCGTCGTTGCCTCCGAGGAAGCAGAGCAATATGACGATTAATGTAATCGTTGAAGCTAAATGTTAAATGTTATTTGCATTTTTGAATAAGTATTTTGTGGTTGTTAACGCACCGAGTATGCAGATGGCGGTGAACCTTTGACCCGAACAACTTCTTCGTTGCAAGCGAAGGAATTTTTCATATTTGTAAACATTGTCCTCTTCGTATAACTGTTGATAAGGATGTGTTCCTTCAATGTCGACTGACATTTTGATTAAAAAAAAATAATAACGCAATTCCGATGTCGTCATGACGACTTAATTAAACTTAATCTTCACTTATCTTTGAGATTTGAGAGGTTTTAAGTGGCGAAAGGTTTTGTAATTCAATAGAAATTCATTGAGTTTAATTGAGAAGGAAAAAAATTAAAAAAGAAAATCCAATAGTATTTTTTTGAGATTTGTTGAAAACTATAACTGAGTTTGAGAAAACGGTGAAACTAATAAACCCAGTTCTGTTTTTACACGATTTCTTTTGATTTAATACGGTTGAAAAATTGCCGTTTGAGTTTTGTACCAATTTTGTGGTGTACGGTAAAATGCTGAATGTAGAAGCCGTGTGCAAGTTTGTTTAGCTGCTCTCGGCCTGTCAGTACAGTTACTTCTTATTTGTTTGGTATCAAAGGCGCTAATTTTTCATGAATATGAAGGTTGAGCGTTGAGCATCGGCATTCATTAAATCGCAATCTTGGCATAACAGCAGACACGATGAAAATCGTTTTGCTTCTCGCGGCGCTAGTTTGTGCCGATGCTCGACACAATCATTCTGTAAATTCACTTTGTTTGAACTAAAAGAAAGAAAGAATAATTTGCATCAATTTTTCAGTCGGCCAAAGTGGAAACTGAAAATTCAGGATACGACGCGAAAGGGCACAAATTGTACCAAGGAGACATGGTCCTGAGCGAAGAACAAAGGAGGTTCCTCACGAGTCCGTTGGGAAGTAGAAAAGCAGAAGCCGACGAGATATTGCGTTGGCCGAATGCGCGAGTGCCATTCAGACTTGATAAAAGCTGTAAGATAAAATGAGGAAGAAAAAGAAAATGTTAAAAATGTTTGTTTCTCTCTTAATAAAGCGTTGGGAGATCGCGCTGCCATCCTGAGAGGAATGCAACACTGGGAACACAACACTTGCGTACAATTCGAAGAAGTTGCTGCCAACTACGCCGCACCGCATTTGATATTTAAAAAAGACGACGGGTAAAAAAGACCGACATTCTTTTATGTTTAATATTTCTTTCTTTGGTTTCAGTCTGACGTGATTTGACATTTGCTCACGTGTTTTGCAGGTGTTATTCGAGTGTTGGTCGCGATCTTCACTACCAGCCAAGAGGCCAGGTGTTGTCTATCGGCGAGAATTGTGATTCGTTGGGGACAGTTGTGCACGAGATTGGACACGCATTGGGCTTCCAGCACGAACAAGCTCGTCCGGATCGCGATGACCACGTAATGGTACTCCAGGACAACGTAATCCCCGACGAGTTGTATAATTTCAACATCGAAAGAAATACGAACGATTACGATGTCCCCTACGACATAACCTCGATCATGCATTATGGAATTGCCGTATGATATACTTGTAGCAATTGACGCGTTAATCGATTTGTTAACGAGCATTTCTTAAAGGATTTTGCCATTGACGCCAGCAAGAACACATTGGTGAGCAAAGACCCGCTAAAACATTTTCTCATTCGTGATCGCGAGACGCTGAGTTTTGCCGACAAAAAATTAGCTAACCTCATGTACAGGTGTGGCGGTACGAAAATGCTGCGATGAAATTGACGTAATAATTGGGAGAAAATGTGTTTGATTGCTAGAAAGGTGTCGGAACAACGAGAGATGCAAAAACGGTGGTTTCATCAATCGAAATTGTCGTTGCGTTTGTCCGAACGGATTTTATGGTGAAACTTGCCAAGAAGGAGAAGCAGCCCCAGTCGATGAAGGTGCTTTTATCTTTATAAATTTTATTTTATTTTTATTTAATTTTTATTTAATTTTTTCTTCGTTTTTCAAGAACTAAGCTGCGGAGGTGCAATTACGCGAAAATCAATTATCCAGTCGCCGAACTATCCAGATTTCTATCCAGCAAACTCAAAATGTGTTTGGGTGGTCACTGTAAGTAGATGATGAATTTGACACGAGTGGTAAATGATGATTTTTACATTGAAGGCTCCAGCAGGCCGCAAAGTTCGTGCACAGTTTAATAGGTTTGAGCTTTCGAGAAGGTCCGACGAAAGCGATGGGTGCGTGTGGGATTTTTTGGAGGTGCGCCAAAACAACTTGCACGATGGAGACAAGTGAGGCGAAATGTTTTAGAAAAATAGTAAATTTTTGTTTAGTTAAAGTGGATATTGTGGTTTCAGGTATTGTGGCACTGAGTTGACGGGAGAATCAATAACTTCGGATTCAAATACAATGGTCTTTGTGTTTTCCACGCAATATGGTGATGACATTGGATTTGAAGCAAAAATTAATTTTGTTTAAGATAAAGGTGTTGTGTAGTCAATAAAAAGCGATAAGATGAAGGAAACTTGGGGAATTTATTTGACTAATTGAGAGTTTGATTAAATCTGATGGAATGTTTAATTCAGACGGCGTTACAGGTACAGTGTACATTGTTTGCTATCGAAGGAACTTTGACGAATATAAGCGCTGGACATTGGTATTCATTCCTTTTTCCTGCAATCTTGGCAACCACCAATGTATAGCGGACATGCTGAAAATTATTTTGTTTTTTGTAGCCCAAGTTTGCGCCGATGCTCGACACATTAATGCGGTAAATTCATTTGTTTGAACGAGGAAAAGAAATAATAAGATTAATTAATTTTTCAGTCAGCCACAGTTGAAACGGAAAATGCAAGATACGATGCGGAAGGCCACAAATTGTACCAGGGAGAACAACATAAGCTTAGGCTCCTCACGAGTCCAGTAGAAACTAGAAAAGCAGAAAAGTGGACGAAATACCATTGGCCGCAAGCGCGAGTTCCGTACAGATTCAATGCCAGCTGTAAGATAAAACCTGAAGAAGAAAATAATAAACGCACTATCTCTATCTCTTTTAATTACGCGTTGGGAGATCGTGATGCCATTCTGAAAAGAATGCAACACTGGGAACACCACACTTGCGTACGATTCGAAGAAGTCGCTGACAATTACACGGAACCGCATTTGATATTTAAAAAAGAGGACGGACAGGTATTTAAGTACATTTTTTGTTCATTTTTGCTTTTTTGGATTGAATGAATTTTTGTGAATTGTATGTTGCACATTATATCCATGGAATTCGCAACTTGTAAGTGATGAATTTTTTTGATTTAGTCATTTAGTTTGCACGACGGAATGTTAGTGCACAGCTTGTAAAGTTGAGTTTTTGGGAAGGTACAAGAACGATACGTGTGCGTGGGACTTTTTGGAGGTACGCCAAAGCAACCTATACGATGGGGACAAGTGAGGCGAAATGTTTTAGCAATTTGCTGAATTTTTGTATAGTTGAAGTGGACATTGTTGTTTCAGGTATTGCGGCAAGGAGTTGATGGGAGAATCAATAATCTCCGATTCAAACATAATGGTGTTTGTGCTATGCACACAATGCGGTTGTATTTATAAAACTTGATTTGAAGCAGAAATTAGTTTTGTGTAAGATAAAGTGGTTTGTGATCAATGAAAAGCTCTGAGAAGTGGGTAACGTGTAGAATTCATCTTTTAGTTTAAATAAATGTTCAGACTCAATACCAACAAAGAGTTTAAGATGAATTTTTGTGCAAATTATACAGGGTGAACAAAAAGTCTGGTTCCTTACTAAATATTTCTGAAAGTGTCGACAATGCATCTAATTCAATGATGGCAAAGTATTAAAGTTGGGTGGGGCAATCTTTTGGTGATCCGAAATTTGACCTTGAGATGTTCCTTCAAGGTCATTTGAAAATTATCTCGGAAACCATTAGAGATAGACAGAAATGTCCAATTGTAAACTTGTAGAGCAACATTTGTTTTGTCTAAAAATGATTAATTTTCAAATCTTTTGTTCTAAAAAATTTTAAGAAAATCGCAATTGAAAAAGCAGTTTTGAAAAGAAAAAGTCATAAAAAAATTCAGTTTTCTACCCACATCTCTGCAACGGTGCCAGATATGCAAATTCCAACCAGGGGAATCGATTTTTTTGGGTCATTTTACATCTAATCAGCACGTTTTTGACACTTTTTCAATTTTGGCTATGTTATTCTTTGACTTTTGTCTACTTTTTCAATTGCGATTTTCTTAAAATTTTTTCGTCCAAAAGATTTGAGAATTTGTCATTTTTAGACTAAACAAATGTTCCTCTACAAGTTTACAATTGGAAATTTTTGTCTATCTCTAACGGTTTCCGAGATAATTTTCAAATGACCTTGAAGGAACATCCCAAGGTCAAATTTTGGGTCACCAAAAGATTGCCCCACCCAACTTTAATACTTTGCCATCATTGAATTAGATGCATTGTTAGCACTTTCAGAAATATTTAGTAGGGAACCAGACTTTTTGTTCACCCTGTATAAAAATTAAAAACTTAGATAATAGACGAAATGTTGATTGCCTGATTTTGTATCCATCTTCTGTGTCAATAATAGATCTAGGTGAATAAGAGTTCAACTATTGATCTGGATAAGCTAAGAGTAGGTTAAGGGTTAGTTAAGAAAATATCCTGTCATTAGTAAATATACTAATCACTGGTAGTTTACTATTAGGTATCATCCTGTTGCTAGTCATTTTATCGACATTGGGCATCGTCCTTTTGTTTGTCATCATACTCGCCAATGGAAATCGTCCTTTGGAACTCTTTCATTAAGTGCCGTCCTATTGCTAGTCACTGCACGCCCCTATCATTAGGAATCGTCCTGTTGCTAGTCACTACATGCTCCTGTCATTAGGAATCGTCCTGTTCCTAGTCACTGCACACCCCTATCATTAGGAATTGTTCTGTTCCTAGTCAATGTACACACCTACCATTAAGTACCGTCCTGTTGCTGTCACTACACCCCTATCATTAGGAACCATCCTGTTGCTAGTCATTACATATCTATCATTAGGAATCGTCCTGTTCCTAGTCACTGCACATCCCTACCATTAAGTATCGTCTTGTATTTAGCCACTGCACACCCCCTATCATTAAGTACAGTCCTCTTACTAGTCACTGCACACCCCTATTATTAGGTAGCATCCTGTTGCTAGTTACTGCACACCCCTTCCATGAAGTATCGTCCTCTTACTAGTCACTGCACACCCTTATTATTAGGTACCGTCCTGTTGCTAGTCACTATACTCCTATCATTAGGAATCATCTTGTAGCTAGTCACTATATCCCTATTATTAGGTATCGTCCTATTGCTAGTCAGTAATCTCTTAGCATTAGGAATCGTCCTGTTGCTAGTCACTACACCCCTATCATAAGGAATACTCTTGTCGCTAGTGACTATACCTTTATCATTAGGAATCGTCCTGTAGCTAGTCACTATACCCCTATCATTAAGATCCATCCTATCTTTAGTCACTACACTTCTATCATTAGGATTCATCCTGTCCCTAGTCATTAAACCCCTATCATTAGGATCCATTCTGTTCCTAGTCATTAAACCCCTATCATTAAGATCCATCCTGTCCCTAGCCACTAAACCCCTATCATTAGGATCCATCCTGTCCCTAGCCACTAAACCCCTATCATTAGGATCCATCCTGTCCCTAGCCACTAAACTTTTATCAAAAGGATCAATCCTGTCCCTAGCCACTAAACCCCTATCATTAGGATCCATCCTGTTCCTAGTCACTAAACCCTTATCATTAAGATCCATCCTGTCCCTAGCCACTAAACCCCTATCATTAAGATCCATCCTGTCCCTAGCCACTAAACCCCTATCATTAAGATCCATCCTGTCCCTAGCCACTAAACCCCTATCATTAGGATCCATCCTGTCCCTAGCCACTAAACCCCTATCATTAGGATCCATCCTGTCCCTAGCCACTAAACCCCTATCATTAGGATCCATCCTGTCCCTAGCCACTAAACCTTTATCAAAAGGATCAATCCTGTCCCTAGCCACTAAACCCCTATCATTAGGATCCATCCTGTTCCTAGTCACTAAACTCCTATCATTAAGATCCATCCTGTCCCTAGCCACTAAACCCCTATCATTAAGATCCATCCTGTCCCTAGCCACTAAACCCCTATCATTAAGATCCATCCTGTCCCTAGCCACTAAACCCCTATTATTAGGATCCATCCTGTCCCTAGCCACTAAACCTTTATCAAAAGGATCCATCCTGTTCCTAGTCACTAAACCCCTATCATTAAGATCCATCCTGTCCCTAGCCACTAAACCCCTATCATTAGGATCCATCCTGTCCCTAGCCACTAAACCCCTATCATTAGGATCCATCCTGTCCCTAGCCACTAAACCTTTATCAAAAGGATCAATCCTGTCCCTAGCCACTAAACCCCTATCATTAGGATCCATCCTGTCCCTACCTACTAAACCCTTATCATTAAGATCCATCCTGTCCCTAGCCACTAAACCCCTATCATTAAGATCCATCCTGTCCCTAGCCACTAAACCCCTATCATTAAGATCCATCCTGTCCCTAGCCACTAAACCCCTATCATTAGGATCCATCCTGTCCCTAGCCACTAAACCCCTATCATTAGGATCCATCCTGTCCCTAGCCACTAAACCCCTATCATTAGGATCCATCCTGTCCCTAGCCACTAAACCTTTATCAAAAGGATCAATCCTGTCCCTAGCCACTAAACCCCTATCATTAGGATCCATCCTGTTCCTAGTCACTAAACTCCTATCATTAAGATCCATCCTGTCCCTAGCCACTAAACCCCTATCATTAAGATCCACCCTGTCCCTAGCCACTAAACCCCTATCATTAAGATCCATCCTGTCCCTAGCCACTAAACCCCTATTATTAGGATCCATCCTGTCCCTAGC
Organism: Strigamia acuminata; assembly: GCA_949358305.1. Classification (NCBI taxonomy): domain Eukaryota; kingdom Metazoa; phylum Arthropoda; class Chilopoda; order Geophilomorpha; family Linotaeniidae; genus Strigamia; species Strigamia acuminata. Next base: position 11,779,625 of record OX442320.1, read on the forward strand.
CACTAAACCCCTATCATTAGGATCCATCCTGTCCCTAGCCACTAAACCCCTATCATTAGGATCCATCCTGTCCCTAGCCACTAAACCTTTATCAAAAGGATCCATCCTGTTCCTAGTCACTAAACCCCTATCATTAAGATCCATCCTGTCCCTAGCCACTAAACCCCTATCATTAGGATCCATCCTGTCCCTAGCCACTAAACCCCTATCATTAAGATCCATCCTGTCCCTACCTACTAAACCCCTATCATTAAGATCCATCCTGTCCCTAGCCACTAAACCCCTATCATTAGGATCCATCCTGTTCCTAGCCACTAAACCCCTATCATTAGGATCCATCCTGTCCCTAGCCACTAAACCTTTATCAAAAGGATCAATCCTGTCCCTAGCCACTAAACCCCTATCATTAGGATCCATCCTGTCCTTAGTCACTAAACCCTTATCATTAGGATCCATCCTGTTCCTAGTCACTAAACCCCTATTATTAGGAATCGTCCTGCTGCTAGCCACCACTTTAGGGGTGTGCAGTGGCTAGCAACAGGACAATACTTAATGATAGGAGTGTGCAGTGACTAGGAAAAGGACGATACCTAATGGTAAACTTCCAACATTTAGTACATTTACTAACGACAGGACGATACCCAATCAAAAACTTCCAATGGCAAATGTGTTGACTAGCAACATTACACTTCCAATTGAGACTATATTGATTAACAACAAGACAACACCTCATGGTAAACTTTTAATAGCAAGTACATTGGCTAACGACAGGCTGGTAACTAATGGCAGAGTACAGACTAACAATGGCTGAGCATAGTTGTACGAGACAGTGACTGGCTGCAGGACAGTTTTTTATGACAGACTCAAGACAGAACGGTACCTACTGGTAAGAAACAGTGAGTAGCAACATGACAATAAACAAACGTAAAATAAACAGAGGACAAACGGAAAGGACAACACACACATGCGTACAGTAAGCAGAGAACAAGCACAACTGTGGAAAAAAAATTTCCCTTGAAGACAGTGGTGCCTAGGTATTCAAGGAAAGTTTTTTTTCTACGGGTGTACATTGTTAAGGAACACAAGGATAACAATGACAAGAAACAGAAAGAAACATAACGGTAAATTCAAGGAAAAAAATGGAATTAGGATTACTTAACCTTATCAGGTACAATATGCAAAGAACTATTTTCTATGATATCTATTCATACAAACTTAAAAAAAAACCTACTAGTCAATCTATGCTCACTAATTACAGCCAATATGTAACGAATTACTACCAATACAACAATTTCATTCAATACATGCTGAATGAATAAAATAAGAAATAGCAAAGTACAATTTGTATCCGGTAAGACTCTATAAGTTGCAACTATAAGATAAAGCAAATACCTTCACAGAACTTCATTGCATCGCCAGCAACAGCAATACTCTACTACGGTAAGAACACAAATGTCCTTTTCATTTGACCGTTCTACATTCTACCTTAGCTGTTTTTAAAACTAGATACTGTATGTCCAAAAAAATAACCACAATTAGTCCTATTTCTCTTATAAATACAATATCAAAGCGGACGAAACCTTATTAAATTGAAATTAGCTCGAAATGAATTCCTCTTACTTGTAAAGAAGAAACAAGTTTTCTCATCTGGTTTGGTTAGTTTATAACTCAACTATTTTGCATTCGTTTCAAACTCAACTCAACTCTACATTGCTGCGTTTAAATAAAAATAAAATAACATTTTCTAACAAGTTAATATGCACACTTCATCTTCTTTTTGGGATGGTGGTGAGTGACGAGTTGCGATAGACTTCTCCGCAAATCTTCGTGAGAGGAGTTAGTTACTTAACATTTTATAGAATTTCATTTTACAAGTTTATAGATACACAAATCTGCCCCCTAATATCTAATCCGGTATTTTCGCTGTAAAAACTCATCGCGTTGAATTTTTCTGCTAAAAATCTCATTTGCGGTGGAGGACTGGTGAGTGGTGATGGTCATTTTCATTTTTGCTTCAATTTTCTTCTGGCCCGCTCAAGGTAGGTCATAGAACCTGCAAAGAAATATTTACAATTTTTTAACTTTTTATATTTCTTATCTTATGTAGGAAGTTTAAACTAAGCTTTAAAAAACGTGTCAAACTTTGTTTTATAATCCAATTTACAGAAAGAAAAATTAGATAAAATAAACAAAAAATCCTTAACAGAATTATAAATTAAATCATCAGTTTTGTGTTTGATTTGTTAAATGTGTACACCCCCACTTTTCCTGTATTGCTACGTCCAAATTCATCGTGATTCTTACAGGGCGCCTTCTGTTGGCATTTTCTCTAAGAAATGAAAAAATGGTGGCAGTTTTATATTCCAAAACTACAAAATTTGTAGTCGTTTATTCCAGCAAAAGTTTGAAGGAAAACATGCGGATCTTCAAGTACGGAAATGAAGTTGCAATTTATTTCAGTCAATTTATTTCAGTATGCGTAATTGTGAGTGTAAAATTGTCGAATTTGCTTTTCATTCGTTTGTCTAATCATTTATTTTGATATTTTAAGGAATGTAATTTTTACACTAGTTTGCAAACTGCAGTTTTCAGAATTTAGTCGTGAAATGGCCTCAACAACAAACTTAACACCAGCAGCCATACATTCAATAACTCATGTGACAACACCGAGCGAATAAGCAGCCAAGAAATTAGCACAGAAAAATATACAGAGTATTTAGCATCATATTTTGAATGGTTTACTTCAAAAATTATTTCAATGTAAGTAGAAATTGAGATTAATGATGAAAACAAAGAATTTTATTCATGGTTCTGAACCTTTTTAGCAAGTCCCTTGTCTTTTCAAATCTGTGCTCGCATTCGCATCCCTTAGCAAAGATAAAAATAATTTTTAACTAATTTTTTACTGGTGTCACTTAATAACCACTTGTACATTCAACTTTTTTCTCAAGTGGGCTCGCTGCCCTAGTGATATTAAAAAATTGATTCATTTCTCGTTTTAAAATTCTAATTTTTCATTTTCCAGATGACTAAAACTCGATTAAATGATGAGTTACCTGGAGTACAAAAAATCGTGAATTTTCATCGATCTTAACAAAATGCTCGTTTTCTTGACGGGACAGAAAATAAGCCGTCCGAAGTTTCCCAACTCATTTATTTCTACTCCGGTAAAGAAGTAATAAAATCTAGAATTCTTTACCACTAATAATTTGCATCCTTTTTATTTCTAATTACGTAGATAACCCGAAGAAATCCAGCTTCCTGTTAGTTGGAATGGATTAGGAAAGTTTCCCTCGCACAAGCAAGAAATCCACATCCGAGTAATATCATTTTTTCAGCAACACGAAAATTTAGAGAAATGGTCAAATTACATCGTCTTACAACAATTGTGAGATGCAAATTTTAAGGTTTGATGCAAAATGTTAAGAATTAATTATAAATCAATAACATTACCTTTTCCAGCATCTACACCTGCAATGCACATCTTTTCTTTTGTTCGCAACCTGCCGCCACTACGGGAGAACAAAACAAAACAGCTTTGGAATTTGACAGATTACAATTCGAAATAACACAGAAAACTACCAGCTAAAATTACCAGCAAACAATAACTTTCGTACCAAGAATAACTCTATTGATTATTTTGTTAATTATTTAGAAATACAAACCTTTGAAAATCGTAAAAAGCGGCCGCCGTGACGTCGCTGACGTATTCAAACAACAGCGGCCATTGGTGACGCCATCCCATAATGAACGACGAAGTGGATGGTTATAAGATGACTCACAGCGTGAACTATCGCGTGGTCATCCGCTCTTTAAAAACGAAGGGATTAAAAATGATACAATTTTACGGAATATCTAAACGACGAACTTAAAATAAAGATTTGATGAAAAAATTGTACAAAAAGTTTGCTTAAAATTGACAAATCTTATTGATTTTTTATCTGAGGGACTTCTTTTTCAAACTGCGCGCGCATTTCGTTTACGAAATCGTTTGTCGAAACAACAAAATGGCTGACTTGGTAATGCTGTATTTGTATTTTAAATATTATTAAAGATTCTAATGAAGCTTTACAATTCATTCGTCTGGATCAAGCTGGATCAAGCTGGATCAAGATTGTAAGGCCGCCAATGATTTTGCTATAATTTACTTAAATAAATGTCGTCATATAAGTACGGAAAAAAATCTCAAATAGAAACCAATACTAATTTGTTTTTATTTTGTAGAAATTATCCAAACTGTATATGGACGACGCACGTTTAGTGTGGAATGGCAACTGCGTGAACGGAAATGAATAAGCGATTACTAAGTTTTACAAAAACTTAACCATCAGAGAAACAACGTTGTCGAGTTTGGACACGCAACATGTATTAGCTACGAGTTTTGTTCGTTTAAAAATTAAAAATGTTTTAAACGGTAGTTATTATTTTAATTAGCTAACCACTGTGGTTGTAGGTAAAGCTGTGAACGGCCAGCCAACGATTCTCGTGCTCGTAGCAGGTGACATTTCATTAAATTTCAGGAAAAACCGTCGTTACAGATTGTTTTCGGTTTCAAGAAACAGTCACATAAAAGTATTTTATATAACTTTATCGAATGTTTTTTAAAAATTATTTTATTATGTGATTAACAAAATCGTAAATCGCTACAAGAAACGCAAAAGCACTGGCAAACATAAGCCCAGTTAAATATACTTACAAGTTAACGTAATAAACCGTGATCATGCTCTAAAAATATCATATTTTTAGTGGTTTACTTGAAAGGAAGCTCGTGGCTTGTGTCAATACAGTGCCAAAAATCATTTGAATGCAATTTGAAATTGAGATTTAAAAAGAAAAATTGAATTAAACTAAAATATGTATTTTTACAGATACGAATGGAAGAATGAAATTAATGAAGACAACGAGTCTCTCATGCTAGTGATATTAAAATATTAATTCCCTTTTTTGTTACATTAATTGTTAATTTTTTTATTCCAGATAATTAAAACCCGAAGTTCGAGAATAGATGAAATTACGAGTTACGTCAAGTGAGCAAAGCGTGAATTTCTATTCGATTTCAAATAAAACGCTCGTTTTCTTTCGGGAAAATCCTCGCTACGAAGTTTGCGAAGTCTATCAACTCTGGTAAATTAGGAATAAGAAAATATACATATACATACACATACCACTCACAATTTACGTTTTTATCTCTAAAATTACGTAGATAACCGAAGGAAATGCAGCATATTTGAAATGGATAAGCGAAGTCGTTCCAGACACTAACTTGTAAGCGAATGTAAACAGAAATTTATTTAAATTTCAATAAAGTTCAACGTTGAATTTACTACTTTTACTTTATTTGTCAATATTTACTTCTCAAATTTTTAACGCTAACCCAGGCTAGGAGGACACTTGTGGGAATTCACACACTCACTTTTCCATCTAGCGCTACTTCTTTCTATTTGAACTTTTGGTGGTCCCGTCCACTTTTCTATCTCACACACTTAACATCACTTTTCAAATATTGACTCGCTCTACTAATGACAAACAAACTCTTAATTCAAGAAATCGTGACAAAACATGTCGAACGAACAAACAACACTCACTGGAAATGCAAAGTTACAGCGTGCAAAACTACTCTTTTGCGTAAAAAATAAAATAAGTTACATACCGGTAAACAATTAAAAAGATATCACAAAAAATATAATCAAAAAAGATTCCATTGTACTGTCATTTTAAAGAGGGTTAATTCCAACTAGGACAAACAAACACACAAATTGAGAGGTAGTCCATGCTGACCGACCTAATTCAGTTGTGGACAATACAATTTTATGGTGATGAGCAAAAACTTGAAAAAGGGAAGGGAAACTTTCATAGCTTGGAGGAATTCAGTTATTGAGTATTTGAGCTGCCCCTCATCTTTTCTTCACAGCACTCATTGGAAACATTTCGTCTCCTAGCGTTAAATAATTGAATAAATTGCGCCTTTATTTTTTTTTTTGCAGTATTGTTTGAATTAATGGCTGCGTGCACCGTTTGCCATACGAGATGCAGGTTGAAATAAAATAAGCCGTACGAAGTTTACCAACTCATTTATTTCTACTCCAGCAAAGAAGTAATAAAATCGAGAATTCTTTACCACTGATAATTTGCATCCTTTTTATTTCTAATTACCTAGATAACCCGAAGAAATCCAGCTTACTGTTAGTTGGAATGGATTGTGAGATACAAATTGACAGGTTTTATACAAAATGTTCAGAATTAATTATAAATCAATAAATTTACCTTTTCCATTATAATCGATGTGCTATTTTCTGCTCTCAGTCAATCTTCCTTCCTCCTTTTCTGTAATTTTTGTTTTCTTTCGGCCATTAGTTCCAAGATCCAGTCCGAAATCAATAATAACCTTTGTTTACGTTGTACATCAAGATGGCAGCCATGGGTTCGCGCTATCCCGCTATCCCGCTATCCCATACTGCATTGCGCGAAGGAATTCTTGTGTTTATTATGTTCAGTTCATAAAGTACTCGAAAGTTCAGTTTAAATGAAGAACTCAAATGATGCACTCAGAGTTGCGTTGCTTAGCAACTCTCTCGAGATTTCTTTGTTTCCAATTTTTATCATCAGGTGACAGCACGCAGGAATTTGACATTTTTCTAGAAATATCATCCCATCACAATAAGTTACTATTAGATAATTTAATAACGTTTAAATCAATAGTAAGTGAATGGTGTATTAAACATCCTTGGTATGCATTTAAATGATGAATTTAAAATTTCGTTGCTTAGCAACTCTTTTGAGAATTTTGTATTTAAAGTTTTTATCACCAGGTGACGGCATGGAGAAAGTTGGAATTTTTTCTTGAATTTTCTGTGATTTTTGATTGGTTATTCAGATGAGGTTACGAGGTGTTTGCTATTTTGCATCTTTATTTTTCCGCTTAGATTTTTATCAGTTTTCATCCCGGCTTGGAGCGAAGCGCACGGAGTTCCGAGGTGAGTTTATTTCAAATTTTAGTTTTTAGCTTTAATTTAGTGGTTTTTTAATTCGTGTTTCATGGAATTAATTATTAGACGTTTTTAGTTATTTGTACGGTTAATTACATTTTTGGATAGTGTTTTATATCGCTAAGGCGAGAGCATATTTAATTAATTCTCCTTAGTCTTATTTAATTACTTTTCCTTATTCTTATTTCATTAATTTTTCTTCTTATTTCATTAATTTTCCTTCTTATTTCATTAATTTTCCTTCTTATTTCATTAATTTTCCTTCTTATTTCATTAATTTTTTTTAGACTTATTTAATTAGTTTTTCTTAGTTTTATTTAATATTTATTGAAAATTTAATAAAACTTTATTCTCATTTCACGGTAATTTATTACTTTAGTTTAACATTTTATTCGTTATTCGTACGTTACTAATTTATTTTCATTACCGGTATTTAAAAATAGGTTTGCCGACGCACGAGTCGAATGACGCGAACGACAACATGGAGACGAATCCTCGCACAGCGTAAACCAATTCCCATGTTCTATTTGATTTCGAATGATTTTAATTTGTTATAATTATTATTACATAATCTCTATAGTCGTTTTTTGTATAATTTTTATTTTTAATTTTGTATTTATACTTTCATATTTTTGTATTTTTATTTGTGTTTTTGTATTTTTACTTTGACTTTTACTTGTATTTTTAATTTTGTACAATTTATATTTTTATTTTAGTGTATTTAAATATTGATTTCCAGGTTAAAGCTATATCATCATTAGAAAGACACCGTGGGACATGATTTTGGGGGCCCAGAGCGTGGCACACTCTGGGTCCCAGGTGTGGTAAAACGGCGGAGTCTCAAGGGGGATGGTTACCCGAGACAAATCCCTAAATGGTCCGTTAGAACCCGCTTAAACTTGTCATTTGCCATATATTTTCCTTTTAAGGAAAAATTTGTAAGTTTTTTTTAATAAAGTTATTTTTTATGAGCTATGTCATTTCTCCAAAAATTTACTAAGTCCAGATATCAAAAAGGTGAATCTATGCCAAATTTTTATAGGTTTGGACTTAGAATAAAAAAGGGATGGTTGGGTGGGTATACAGATTCCCCATTTTAAATAAAATACTAGAGAAATTATAAATCAAAGTATATTGTACAATTATAATTTTTCTACGAGTTTTACTTCAACTATAAAAATATAGTTGAAATAAAACTCGAAAGAAAAATTGCAATGACACAATACACACACAACTTTTATTTCACTTAAAAAATAAAAAATTACACTAAAGAATAAAAAATTACACTTAAAAATTACAAAATGAGAATAGCTGCAATAAATAAATCAAAAGTTCTTCGGTGATGAATCCTCCGATTTAACCTAGAAGTCCGTTTAAACCTAAAAAATAAAAAATATATACAATTAGTAAATTACAGAATTAATAAACTATAAAAAAAAAAATAAGACGAAACGTCAAAAGCAACAAATTAAACACAAAATGAAAAGTTAGGCCTGAAACTACTCTCTAATTTACTACAAAAGACACGCTAGTGAACTAGTTAAAACTTACTGCGCTTTTTAAATGAACAGCGCAGTGTGAAAACGAAAGAGAATTAAATAAAAGTATAAAATCAAAAATGAAAAGTACTTACTCGGAGGAAATCCTCAACGTGCATGTCCTCAACCGAACCGGAACACCGAATGGCGAAAACTCAGCTCGAAGACAAGTTTAAAAATAGGACATGCAAAGTAGTACAGGCTCGCAGACAAATCAGCATAGCCAATCAAAAACCACACAGCCAAATGACGCCATTTAGTGAGAACACTCGCTACTACTCGGCACGTGATTGAAACGTAACCAACTAAAAAAAATAAAATAAAAATCTCTTATCAAACAGTTGTAAATTTTAAAGTGCATTAAAATAAAAAATACTTAAAAATTACACTTTCCTTTCATCTAAGATCGCCAACATAAATGTGAATGTTCTGCCACCATGTGAGAAAACACGTAAACTACATCCGACAAGCGAGAAAACTTGTGAAATGTATTCTCAGACGAAATCCTATGGAGAGGTAAAAGTTTATTTAATTTTCTTGTTAGGTAACTTGAGTTTTTTAAAATGAAATTTTACTTAATTTTAGGGTCCCTCGCCTACTGTAGCGGCGAATGTTTGTCACCTCCTCCTTTGGGGTCCGCAATCCGTCCTTTCTGGCGAAAAGGAAAAGATATCGACGAAAATCGTGCTCGAATGGATGGTTATGGTCAGGGAATAAATAAACGAGATGGAAACGTTGTTTGCACAAATCAGAAACTCGTTTCTGAGTCGCGTGCGGATGTCCCAAGTCCAGGAGAGCTTAAGTTACTTTTGAATCAATTTATTGTTTGTTGCTTTAGAGTATAATATATATTTCCGGTGAAAACACTGTACAAAATGAGAAAATTGTTCATTCGAACAAGTAAATAAAGTTGATGGCAAGTCGAGCAATTTGTTTCTTTAAAAAAAGACGCATTTTGTTACAAATCAATTTTCTGAACTACAATAGTTTCGATAAGACATATAAAAATAAAGTGTCAATTTACTAATTCCTGAGGAAGAAAAGTCTATCACGGACGATTACAACTAGAATAAAATATAAAATTTATAAAACGTTCGTTTAAATACTCAATTTACAGATGACGTTTTAAGAAAAACTTGTAGCTAAATTCTTATTAATGAACTGAAACCATCAGTTTCTAATATATATTTTTAGGTGACTCACATCGACAATCCCAATTATAGTCGACTTCTCGCATGGGAATGTCAAAAATGGTATTTTTATTTGGAAGAACTTTGAATCGCTTTGCTTTCCTTCCAGTGTTCAATGCGATTTGTCAACTCTGTGGCAGGGCATAGCGTGTCCATCCTAATTATATCAGTTGGATCAGTATTAGAATTGAACAAATGTCGAACAATAATTGCCCGATCCATGATGGTGCAGCTCGGAAGAATCACCGGTTCTATCTTCCATCACCGTGTCCATTGACGGATCTAGCGTTTAAAAAGAAAAAGAAAAACAAAAACATTAATATTACCGGTAATTAAAATTTTCAAATATCGACACAATTTACCCCTGAATTCATCAGGCGCATCGCTGTAGTCCACTTCTCGCTTTCTATTTTGAATTAAAATCTCCTCAACACGCTTTGCAAAGCCTTCCAACTGCACTTTTAACTAATGCTTTACTCATTCTCATTTGAGCGTCAATAAACAGTTCTTTCTTATAAAACCGCTGCAAATAAAATCAGATTATTGTGATTTTTTTTTTCAAACTTAAAACAAGCAGTGTGTTCATACTTCATCAGCTGCAACTGCTTGTGCAAACCGTTCCGAGTCAAGATGTAAATAAATGTCGGTTAATTGGTCCAGTAATTTCTTTGGCTCCCATCCACATCGATCCGGGTTTTTCACTTTCAGATTTTTACATATCGGACCACATAATTGTTTCAGGTTGAAAATAAGCAGAAACGGTTCTTTAATTTCATTTGTCAGAGTCAGATAGTCCACTGTTTCTCGTGCTAACGTCAAGTAAGAACGACACTGGCGTTCATCAGTAGCCAACTGTCTCTTTCTCGTCTGCTGAAGATCCTGTAAATATTAATTACCCGTATGAATTAATTTTATCCCAATTGAATAAATTCAAAAATATTTACTCGAGCTTGTTGGATCCACGTTGATTTTGTTTTGTTTTCACTGCCCCGCTGTCTCTTCTCTATACCGTGGCTGTAACATAATAACACATTTTAGATGGATAATGCCAGCAAAGCTTCCGATCCGGAACCAAGTGAGCAACAAAACTAATAACACTTACACCACGTGCATGCCCTATGATGAAGATTTGAAAAACATGCTCGGAGAATTAACTGTCATCAATCACGGCCGTTTATAATTTGTCACAGGTTTTTTCTGTCATGAAGTTTAAGCAACTCAATGAAAAATATTGGAAAATTCAAGATGGCGAGAGGCTTGAAATTGAAACGGTTAATGGCGGCAAATATACGTATAATAACTCGTAGAAAAATGAGATCTGTCATAAATTATATGCATCTTTTTCAGAGACTAATATGAATGTGTATCAAATAACGCAAATAAAGTCGTTTTAAGAACTCGGAATAATACAGCAAAAGTGGTGGCGCCATACCGGGGAATTCTTACGAACTTGCCAAGTTTGAACGAAATTCGCTATAGATGTAAATTACGTCATCTCACATTAACTCTGAATTGGAAGTCTAATTTCCAAAGGTGTAAAATTCAACTAATTTTATATTTACAATGCTTTACAGGAAAATAAATTTGCTTTTATTTCCAGTGGATGTGAAGTAAAATATGGTGGAAAAGATGTTATTTACTGAAGTGAAAACGAGTTTATGAACTTTTTCTTAACCACTTTGAACGCACCTTTGGTTTTATCAAGTGAATAGCAAAAAGGGACCTCGGATTACCTCACTCACTGTTTTTTCAAGCAGTACAGTGAAGCTCAAAGGGAAATCACACAATATTCACACAAGCATTCCTACTTGCCACGAAATTAGAATAATTATCTCTCAAATCACAAAAATAAAAAGGATTGAGGCATCCAGTGTGAGTATTTGATTGAAAACCAGCAAGGAGTGTAGCAATCATACTTTTGAGAACAAATTTGACAACTAAAGTCAAAATTACTAAACTCGTGTTATGTCATTTCATATTTTTCACGTCCTTTTGATTATTCCTTTAAGGTCAATATGTGTTCTGAATATGCAATTTTATGTGGGCTATACAACTTTGGACTAACGCAACTCGTAGTAGTTTGCAGTTTGCAGTTTAAATGAATGAATTCACTATTGCGATGACAAACAACGCTTGATCACGTCTATACAAATTCCTCTCGTCAACTATTTCGCATCAAAGGCTTTTAATTTCTTTTGAATTAGCACAAATTTAAAAACCAACACGAACTCGACGATGGATTTGTATATATACTTCGATCAGCTATCATCTCCCACACTCGTTAGCACCACCAATACAAAGGCCATGAAATCCATTTTCTTTCTCGCAGCGGTTGTGCTGTGCGCCAACGCCGTTTTTCACGTCCCCACTGGACGCCCGGTAACACGCGTTCATCTCCAAACGCTGGATCGAAAACTCATTTTTGAAAACTCATTTTGATTTCTATTTGAACAGACCGCTTTGGTTGAGACCGAAAACGACGGATTCGATGGAAGTGGACACAAGTTGTACCAGGGAGACATGATCTTGGACGAAGAGCAATTGGAACTTCTAAACAGCTCGATTGACACTCGTAAAGCGCACCACGACGACAACTACCGATGGCCCAATGCGCAAGTGCAATACCGACTCGACGCCAGCTGTAAACTCAATTGAAATTGAAACGACACAAATTACAAAATTTCTGTTTCTAGCTCTGCGAGATCGCGCTGCAATCTTAGCAGGAATTCGGCACTGGGAAGACAACACGTGCATTCGATTCCAAGAGGTGGCTGCCAATTTCAGACAACCCCATCTCATTTTCAAGAGATTGGACGGGTAATATAAGCGACAAGTGGCCACTTGGGTGACAATGTTTGCACGTTTTTATCCTCTTTATCTCTTTTTCAAGATGTTTTTCGCACGTTGGTCGCGTGTATTTCCAACAAGGCCAGGAGATATCCATTGGAGATGGCTGCACATCGGTAATTAATAAATGTGGTTATAAATGTCATTTCATTCAATTTTGTTGCGTTTGCAGGTGGGCACAGTTGCGCACGAAATCGGCCACGCTATTGGCTTCCATCACGAACAGTCTCGTCCAGATCGCGACTCTCACGTGGTGGTGCTCGACAGAAACGTGGAAAATGGCATGATGCACAACTTCAACTTGGAAAGAAACGCCATCGATTTGGGTGTCGCGTACGACATGAGTTCGGTCATGCACTACGGCACCGATGTAAGAATACGCAATTTTGCTCGATATAATTAATTAAACTCTGATTTGTCTAGGGCTTTGGCTTGGACAATAAAAACACTTTGGTCACCAGAGATCCGTTCAAGCATTTCCTCATCGGTCAACGTGACCGCCTGAGTTTCGCCGACATCAAACTGGGCAATATCATGTACAAATGCGCCGGTGAGAAAATAAGAAAATGAGTGTAGATATAACCCCGGATAAAATAACGAGTTTCATGTCCGTAACAGCCAACTGCAGGAGCCCACCGACATGCAGCAATGGCGGGTTTGTCGACCAAAACTGTCGCTGTGTTTGTGCGCCGGGATTCTCGGGCGCAACTTGCCAACAAGGACGCGCCGTCCCACAAGCAGGTGCGTTTGTGTTGATTCAACTCTAATTTCCTATGTAATCTAAACAAGGCAGATTATTTATTTTCAAGCTCTGACTTGCGGAAGCGCCATAACTCAACCAACCACCATTCAAACGCCCAACTACCCGCGCAATTTACCCGCAGATGCCAAATGTGTTTGGGTCGCGACGGTAAATTTGGAGAAATATAATATTGTTGAATTTAAGTGGTAAATGATCGTTTGGCTTTTTTTCTCGCTTCAAGGCCCCGGCAGGCCGCAGAGTTCGAGCAACATTTAATCATTTTGAGTTGACGGAAAGATGGGACGGAAGGAATTGGTGCATTTGGGATGTTTTGGAGCTGCGTACAAATAATTTGCACGAGGGAGAAAAGTGAGAAAAATTTGAATGTTTCTATTTCTATATTTTACTTTCTACATTTGTTCTTGTTGTTTTAGGTACTGCGGAAAGGAGTTGCACCGAAGACAAGTGACTTCTGCGTCCAACACGATGGTTTTTGTGTTCAAAGCGCAATACAACTATTTCCCTGGATTCCAAGCTCAGATTGAATTTGTGTAACATTCAGTGTGTAATCTGTAATCTGTAATGTGAATAAAGATGATTTAGTCAAATTAATGTCAAATATACGGAAATCATCATTATATTAATCGTGAGGAGTCTGACTCGCCTATATCTCCTCCGAAACCGGCGAATTAACGGATTTCGAATTTGAAAAGTGCATTCCACAGCTCTCGATACAAGTAACTGAAACGGCTTTTTTTCGGATAAATTAGTGGGAAGTGTGACAACTGCCGATTAGTCCGCTCCAAATTAGGGCTATGGGACCAAACCGGTTCAAACCCATAACAAACACAGACATTAATTGCTTTGAAAAAAGCAATTAAGTAATGAATTTTTATTTTTATTTTTATTTTCCACTAACAAGTAAGTTAAGAAATGATATATTTATTAATAAATTCTTTAAAAAATTTATTTCTGAAAATTACTAAACTAGAAACAATGTTAGATAAATAACGGGTTTAATGTCCGAAATAGGCAGCATCCAACCGCGCAATTATCCCAAGGTTAGCCAATGTGTTTGGGTCGAAAAAGTAAACGTGGAGAAATGTCGTTGAATTTTACTTCAATTTTTCTCCTGTTCTGGCTCCTCGCAGAGTGCGAGCAACATTTAATCATTTTGAGTTGACGGAAAGATGGGACGGAGCGGGCTCCCCAGCGGGCTCCCCAGCGGGCTCCCCAGCGGGCTCCCCAGCGGGCTCCCCAGCGGGCTCCCCAGCGGGCTCCCCAGCGGGCTCCCCAGCGGGCTCCCCAGCGGGCTCCCCAGCGGGCTCCCCAGCGGGCTCCCCAGCGGGCTCCCCAGCGGGCTCCCCAGCGGGCTCCCCAGCGGGCTCCCCAGCGGGCTCCCCAGCGGGCTCCCCAGCGGGCTCCCCAGCGGGCTCCCCAGCGGGCTCCCCAGCGGGCTCCCCAGCGGGCTCCCCAGCGGGCTCCCCAGCGGGCTCCCCAGCGGGCTCCCCAGCGGGCTCCCCAGCGGGCTCCCCAGCGGGCTCCCCAGCGGGCTCCCCAGCGGGCTCCCCAGCGGGCTCCCCAGCGGGCTCCCCAGCGGGCTCCCCAGCGGGCTCCCCAGCGGGCTCCCCAGCGGGCTCCCCAGCGGGCTCCCCAGCGGGCTCCCCAGCGGGCTCCCCAGCGGGCTCCCCAGCGGGCTCCCCAGCGGGCTCCCCAGCGGGCTCCCCAGCGGGCTCCCCAGCGGGCTCCCCAGCGGGCTCCCCAGCGGGCTCCCCAGCGGGCTCCCCAGCGGGCTCCCCAGCGGGCTCCCCAGCGGGCTCCCCAGCGGGCTCCCCAGCGGGCTCCCCAGCGGGCTCCCCAGCGGGCTCCCCAGCGGGCTCCCCAGCGGGCTCCCCAGCGGGCTCCCCAGCGGGCTCCCCAGCGGGCTCCCCAGCGGGCTCCCCAGCGGGCTCCCCAGCGGGCTCCCCAGCGGGCTCCCCAGCGGGCTCCCCAGCGGGCTCCCCAGCGGGCTCCCCAGCGGGCTCCCCAGCGGGCTCCCCAGCGGGCTCCCCAGCGGGCTCCCCAGCGGGCTCCCCAGCGGGCTCCCCAGCGGGCTCCCCAGCGGGCTCCCCAGCGGGCTCCCCAGCGGGCTCCCCAGCGGGCTCCCCAGCGGGCTCCCCAGCGGGCTCCCCAGCGGGCTGTTGGTCTACGGACCATGTTTGTAGTCGATGTAAGACAGATTCGGCTTGTATTATCATTTTACCGGTGTATTTCTCAATTATTGCTTATTTACCGATCTTTTAAGTTGTTTATCATATTTTTGGTCATTTAGTCATTGTTTATGTATTTTAGCATGAGGCACCATGCATTTGTTAGTTTTGGAAGTTACTTTGACTATTTTCCTAATTTGCAATGTTGTATTGCGACACAAGGTGTCGCTACTCTCTCTCTCTCGAATCCAAGATGGCGCTGCACACGGAGTTGCTTGCCCATCCTTTTTCCCAACCTGATTTGGACCACTATGTAAGATATTTTGTTTATATTAAATCATTTTATTATTTGTATATGCTATTTGCATCATTCCACGGCATATAAGTGCTTGTGCACGGCCGTATCTTGCTCGAAACGTTTTCGGCGCGAGTATTCTGCGCGCGAGTATTTGCGAGCACTCTGCGAGTCGGTTTCCGACTCTGTTTTCGATTTTTCGCTCGTAATTCCGAGCTAATTTCCTCCTCCTCTGCTACAATTGGTAGCAGAGGATGGTTGCTATCCTCTGTTAGCACGCTTTCCACTAATTTTTGCCAAGAAATTCGCGATTTTCGCGATTCGCGGCAAATTTTTGCCTATTTTCAGATTCCGACGTCGATTTCCGCCGATTTTCGTCCTTTTCGTTTTCGTAACGTCTTCGAGACGTTCATTCGACGTTCTACCGACGTTCTCCTGTCTAACTTTGCCGAAAATTACGCGGGTTACGCGAATTTTCCGGCAAATCTTTATATTTTCAGATTTAACGCTGATTTCGCCGAGATTCCGACTCGTCACCGCCGACGAGGCGTGTTATCAACTAGAAACGGGCAAAACCCGCTGTATTCACCCCGGTGTGTCTACAGTATCGTCGATTTATTTATCTTTCGACGATTTTTGGATTTTTCCTCGATTTATTCGGGTCGAATGCGCTTTTCAGCCGCTTTTTCGAGAAAAGCGAGCAAACCCGTGTTTTCTACACGACGGTGTGGTGACCAGCCCACACAGAATCTCCATTTCGCCTTCTTTATTTTTCAGGGTCGTATTATTATTATTGTTAGATTTAAGGGGGATTTTGGTGTGGGACATTTAGTATCCTCGGCGCCCTTCGCTCGAATCCGGGCAAGCGTCGTTGTATTCCCCGATAGTGCTTGTCGTGGTACAAGTGAGGTTTCCCGCGGTTCCAGGCAACCGGTCGGACCCTCTCAGACTGGCTATCGGGGGTTTTCTGATTTCTTCAGAAGGAATCGCCCCATTTACGGTTTCCGCTTTGAACCACGAGGGAGGTGTGTGTGTGTTGTGAAGCGCATCGTGTTCGTCAGTGCTCCGAATTTAGTGCGCCAATACCACTCTCGTCGCTTCTGTGTTTTTTTTCGCGTTCTGTCTCGCCTTGGCTGCTATCATGCAAAAAGTCAGTGATCCGACCAGCGGCAGAGTTCCCGTACTCGCTGTAGGGAATTACGACTCGTGGCAGAGGAGCATGCGAATGCTCCTCAAAGCAGAAGGATTGTGGCACCACGTGACGGAAACCGAGGAAGTTGAATACCTAAAAACCGCATCGGAAAAGGAGAAAGTCAAATATCAGCGCAAGAAAGACAAGGCTCTCGGCCTCATTTACTGTTTTGTCTCCGAGGCAAAGAAGTCGGCCCTTGATAATTGCGATACACCTAAACAATCTTGGGATAAGTTGGCGCAGATCTACGCTCCCAGCTCCCGCGCGCGCCAAGCCGCGATGCGCTGGGATTTCCTCGCTCTCCGACTTGGCCCGAACGAGGAAATGGCTGATTTCATCGCCCGCGTCGATTACCACGCCAGCCAACTTAAGTCGGTGGGTGAACCAGTCTCAGATGTTCACCATTCGTATCAGTACTTACACCGCCTTCCGCCCGAGTATTCGCAAGCATCGTTTGCCATATACCATTGGCCAGATGACCAGTTCATACCGGATAAAGTGTCCGAACAGCTTCTCTCCGAGTATATGCGCCTCAAATCAATCCATACGAACAATTCTCAGTCAGCATCGGCGCATACTTCCAACACTGGTCAATCTCGACGGAATCAATCCCGACCTCCGCGTGATATTTCGACGGTTCGATGTTTTAATTGTCAAGAACTCGGACATTACGCCAACAAGTGCCCTCATCAGAAAGGCGATGGTCAGAACCGCCAGGCACCCGCTGCGCAAGTCCAACGCTCCTCTCGCAGTAAGAGCCGTCGCAGTAACAAGAACGCGTCGAAGCCGGAGGATCCCAAGCCACGGGGCAGTTCCAGGCCACGACGAGATGCAAATTTCTTCGTCAATTGTCCCCAGATCATCGAGCGTCCTATTGCACATTTTATGCAGTCAAATGAGTGGATCATTGACTGCGGGGCCACCGACCACATTTCTCATATTCGATCGTGGTTTTCGGACTTTGAACAAATTACGCCATTCGACATCGAACTCGGACAGGGCAAGTCCAAAGTAACCGGACGTGGTAACGTGCGACTTCAGACCTCGATTGACAACTGTGACTGTTTCGTGACTCTACACAATGTCTTATTTGCACCGAACTTTGAGGTGAATCTTGTCTCCGTGAGCAAAATCGACAGAAACAAATTCCACATTGATATATATGACGGGGAGGTTAATGTCTATCAATCCGACATTCGCTCATCAGTTCTCCGGGCGAAGGAAAAGGCTGGATTATATTACGTGGATGGACTTTGTGTGACCCCCGCTATTGCGACAACGGTTTCGCCGACTCTTCAGCCTGCACCAACAACTCCAGTCAAGATGCTGGTCACTTCTGAGGTTGATTTCGAGCCAATTCCTAAACCGAAAAAGAAGTCAAAGACAAAGACTGAGCACATGACGGATTTTCGTATCGAGTTGCCATCTTTGGACGTCGTGAACCAAATTCCGACCCCAACTCCTACTAATCCGTTATCGAACCTAAGTCCTACCCAAGCTCAACTCCCTCCTTCCGTCCCATCCTATTCCGACGTCATTCAGTCAATCCCGACGTCATCCATCCCTAAAACGAGTTCTCCACCTAAAAAGGAGACGGTTGCTGCTGCGGCATCAAGAAAAGACGCAACTGGACTGTGGCATAGTCGTCTTGGCCACCTCCACACCAAGTCAATGCGTCTTCTGGCAACCAATGATCAGGTCTACGGGATGGAACCGGCTGAAGTGTCCAAGGAGTTGGCATGCAACGACTGTCGACTTGCAAAGTCAATCCGTAAATCACACAAGCCGGATTTAAACCCAATTTCAACCAAAGCACTGGACCTTCTCCACATGGATGTCTGGGGACCATCAGAAACCACATCCATTGGGGGAGCTCGTTTCGTATACACGATAATTGACGACGCCACGCGATATTGTTGGATAACACCGATGGCGCAAAAATCTCAAGTCTTCGGCATATTCAAGGATTTCGTCACCCGTATCGAATGCGTTGCAAGTACTCGTGTGAAGGCTATCCGTTCTGACCGTGGTGGAGAGTTCATGTCGAATGAATTCCTCGACTACCTTCGAGAGAAGGGCATCGAAGGTCAGCGTACCAACCCTAATTCACCTGCTATGAATGGAACGGCCGAACGAATCAACCGGACAATGGCCGAAAACGTGAGAGCTGTGTTAAACGAGACCAAACTCCCGGATGCGTTGTGGGCCGAATTGGCTGTGACATTCGCCTACATTAAAAACCGCTCTCCACATTCTCGTTTAAACAATCAGGTTCCTTATATCCTGTGGCGACAGCGAGCCCTTTCATTGCGGCATCTACGACGAATAGGATCAAAATGTTGGGTGCATTTTACCGCACCGGGACGCAAGAAGCTCCAAATGCGTGCCTGGGAGGGCTATGTTGTCGGATACGCAGTCGGAACGAGAGGATATCGCATTTGGAACCCATTGGATGATAAAATTACCGAATCATGTCATGTCAGGATCGACGAAAGGATATCGTATCGCCGGTCTATTCGAAATGGCAACGGGAATCACCAATCTACGTTTGAATTCCCGGTTGAAAACGTTCAAAACTTCCCACAATCGACTGTATCGTTTGATGAAAACATCCAGTATCTTGACTGGCCAAAGGGATCGGACTCAGAGGATGAACACTCGTCGTCAGACGATGAGCCTGAGATGCCTCCGCTGGAAGAAAGTTCGAGCTCAGCCGCATCCGCTCAATTTATGACACCTGAGCGACAACTTCTAGAGGCGTGTGCTTTGAGATTGCCAAGCTCCGATAGTAATCTGGGTGATGACACGGATCGTGACGTTGATGATATAGACGAAGTTTCCCTTGTGCCTATGTCTACCTATACTTCTCCTCATGTGTCACCTCAAACTTCACCGCAAACCTCGCCCCCGTTATCCCAACCGGGCTCTCCGAGCAGATTTGTGACTACGCGAAGAACAATGGGTACTTCTGTTCTTCAACACACAATTCCAGTTTTTGGTGCAGGACCCATGTCTCCAGCTCCACTTCATGGTATCGAGGTATTACCAACGACTGCCAGACAGACAGCTTTTATGTGGAGAAATATCGGAGGAGATTCGCCGTGTGCTGGTTGGAAACGTGAAGAGCATCTCAGAAAGGATCAGAGACCCGGGAAAATTGACACCGATGTTTATTATTTCCCGGAACCGGATGTGCGACTGCGTTCCCGTAAAGACGTCGAAAAATATTGTCAGTTTAATCACATCGAGTACGATCCGGAGCTCTTCTTCTTTGGCAACATTGAATACACTTTGCCAACGATTCCTGGCCGACATGTGGCTCATCTCTGCCGAACCGAACCCGCATCTTTCGCCGAAATTCCAAAATTCGACAATGCGCCGAAATGGAGAGAAGCAATCGCAGAGGAACTCGGAACTTTTGAAGAGCGAGAGGTTTATGTTGAAGTACCGAGGCCGCCAGACACGACGATCCTCGGGTGCAAGTGGATCTTCAAGTTGAAATCTGACGCCGCTGGCAAGATTACTCGTTATCGCGCCCGCCTTGTTGCTCAAGGCTTCCGACAAACTCTCGGCGTCGACTACGATGAGGTTTTCAGCCCCGTAGTGAACTTTGTGCTCATTCGGATGTTCTTTTGTTTGCTCGTCGTTCTCCGAGGTTGGAAAGACGCGCACCTCGACGTGAAGTGCGCTTACCTTTACGGTGAGCTCGAGCATAAGGTGTACATGCGCATCCCGGCTGGGGCAACCTGTACAAATCCGAACAACGTCTGGCTACTCATAAAATCCCTTTACGGTCTGCACCAGTCGGGAAGACAGTGGTTTGAAAAGCTCGACGAAACGCTCCGATCTCTCGGATTCCGCAAACTTCCTGGCTGCAATTGCGTGTACATGTTTGGATCTTCGGCGCTAATGTTAGTCTACGTGGACGATATCGTTCTATTCTACGCAACTGACTCCGTTCTCGACCGTCTCATCACTCTGATTAGCACCAAGTTCCAGATTGTTAATCTGGGACCCATCACGAAACTACTCGGGGTTGAGTTCATTCGTGACGCTGGCAAAACATTCATCAGCCAGCGAACGTACATCGCAAAAATCATAAAGAAGTTCGGCACCGTTACTAATAACCTCGTCAAGGTTCCAGTCACTCCGGGGACCATGCTCACAAAAGGACCGACAGAAAACCTAATCGATTTCCCATATCGATCCCTTATTGGATCTCTGTTATTTTTGGCTTCTCGAACTCGCCCCGACATCCTGTACTCGGTGATATTCCTTTCACAATTCAACACCTGTTATACGCAAGCTCACATCAAGGCTTTGCTTCAAGTGCTGCAGTACGTGTCTAACACAGCGGACTACTGCATTGAACTATCGGGATGTTCGACTGGACTTTTGTGGGCATACACCGACGCGTCGTGGGCATCGGACACCGCTACTTCACTCAGCTTCGGAGGATACATTTGTTATATCGGGAACACGCCAATTGGGTGGTCTTGCCGCAAGCAAACCACAGTCGCCTGTTCGACTATGGAGGCCGAATTTCTTACCCTAGTCGACACGGTCAAGGAGCTTTATTGGCTGCATCATGTATACTCCGAATGTTCGATACTCGACCGCGTTCCACGACCCGTCATCTACTCCGACGCACTTGCCGCTATCCAATTCACCGCGAATGACGTCGAGAACAGTAAGACGAAGCACATTCGCGTTAAGTTCCATTGGCTGCGGGAGTGGTATTCGGCGGGACGTTTCGAGCTCAGAAAAGTGCCCGGCGATCTTAACGTCGCCGATATATTTACAAAATGGCTCGGCTCGGAACGACTTCGATCACTCATCTCGCGAATCTTCCGACTCTAAAATTATCGACATTCCTAATTTATTTACCCGACATCGAGGATCATCGAGCTCCAGTGGGAATATTCGGGCTTCCGTAGAGTTCTTCAATCACAGTACCCGGCTCGGTGATTCGAACTTTATTGTTTATATTTTCTCGTAGCATACTGTAATTCCAGTACCCGTTCTGTATTTCCCCGAACCTATTTACATCGAAGGGGGGATTTGTTGGTCTACGGACCATGTTTGTAGTCGATGTAAGACAGATTCGGCTTGTATTATCATTTTACCGGTGTATTTCTCAATTATTGCTTATTTACCGATCTTTTAAGTTGTTTATCATATTTTTGGTCATTTAGTCATTGTTTATGTATTTTAGCATGAGGCACCATGCATTTGTTAGTTTTGGAAGTTACTTTGACTATTTTCCTAATTTGCAATGTTGTATTGCGACACAAGGTGTCGCTACTCTCTCTCTCTCGAATCCAAGATGGCGCTGCACACGGAGTTGCTTGCCCATCCTTTTTCCCAACCTGATTTGGACCACTATGTAAGATATTTTGTTTATATTAAATCATTTTATTATTTGTATATGCTATTTGCATCATTCCACGGCATATAAGTGCTTGTGCACGGCCGTATCTTGCTCGAAACGTTTTCGGCGCGAGTATTCTGCGCGCGAGTATTTGCGAGCACTCTGCGAGTCGGTTTCCGACTCTGTTTTCGATTTTTCGCTCGTAATTCCGAGCTAATTTCCTCCTCCTCTGCTACACGGGCTCCCCAGCGGGCTCCCCAGCGGGCTCCCCAGCGGGCTCCCCAGCGGGCTCCCCAGCGGGCTCCCCAGCGGGCTCCCCAGCGGGCTCCCCAGCGGGCTCCCCAGCGGGCTCCCCAGCGGGCTCCCCAGCGGGCTCCCCAGCGGGCTCCCCAGCGGGCTCCCCAGCGGGCTCCCCAGCGGGCTCCCCAGCGGGCTCCCCAGCGGGCTCCCCAGCGGGCTCCCCAGCGGGCTCCCCAGCGGGCTCCCCAGCGGGCTCCCCAGCGGGCTCCCCAGCGGGCTCCCCAGCGGGCTCCCCAGCGGGCTCCCCAGCGGGCTCCCCAGCGGGCTCCCCAGCGGGCTCCCCAGCGGGCTCCCCAGCGGGCTCCCCAGCGGGCTCCCCAGCGGGCTCCCCAGCGGGCTCCCCAGCGGGCTCCCCAGCGGGCTCCCCAGCGGGCTCCCCAGCGGGCTCCCCAGCGGGCTCCCCAGCGGGCTCCCCAGCGGGCTCCCCAGCGGGCTCCCCAGCGGGCTCCCCAGCGGGCTCCCCAGCGGGCTCCCCAGCGGGCTCCCCAGCGGGCTCCCCAGCGGGCTCCCCAGCGGGCTCCCCAGCGGGCTCCCCAGCGGGCTCCCCAGCGGGCTCCCCAGCGGGCTCCCCAGCGGGCTCCCCAGCGGGCTCCCCAGCGGGCTCCCCAGCGGGCTCCCCAGCGGGCTCCCCAGCGGGCTCCCCAGCGGGCTCCCCAGCGGGCTCCCCAGCGGGCTCCCCAGCGGGCTCCCCAACAAAACAAAACAAACAAAACAAATTTTTTCCACTAACAAGTAATGATGTATGATATATTTATTAATAAATTCTTTTAAAAATTTATTTCTGAAAATTACTAAACTAGAAACAACGCTAGATAAATAACGGGTTTAATGTCCGAAATAGGCAGCATTCAACCGTTGAATAAGAATAAAATAAAAATATTTTTTTTAAAAACTTGTTAAAATGTGGCAAATACCTTTGGCTGATAAAGTCTTCAAAGGTTATTTAAAATTTATATGAGAATTTTAAATGATTAAAATCGGTTGTTTTGGCCACATCCACCCGCCATTATTATCAATATGGCTGCTGTTACTCTGTCGTTTGATTCTAACACCATCGTGTGGCGGTTAAGAGAAACAATGAAGTGACACCACTATCCCTCCATACACTACGCAACGACCTTGGATCGAAAGCTAACTCAGTTCGCAGTTTCGCTGATTGCATCCAATTCTGCATTGACAAACAACGTGCGATCGTGAACACACGAATTTGTGTAGTCAGCCGTTTCGTATGAAAAGGTTTTAATTTCTTTTGAATTATTATAAAATTAAAAACAAATATAATTCGACAATGGGTACACAATTCACTCAGCTATCACCTCTCGCACTTGCGAGCACCACCAACAGCCAGACATGAAATCCCTTTTGTTTTTCGCAACATCAGTTGTGCTTTGCGCCAACGCCGTCC
This sequence comes from Strigamia acuminata, assembly GCA_949358305.1. Taxonomy (NCBI): domain Eukaryota; kingdom Metazoa; phylum Arthropoda; class Chilopoda; order Geophilomorpha; family Linotaeniidae; genus Strigamia; species Strigamia acuminata. The sequence goes on from OX442320.1 coordinate 11,803,680, forward strand.
TTCACGTGCCCATGAGACACCCGGTAAAACCAATTCACCTCCAAACAACAGCTGTGCTGGATAGAAACGTCAGTTCACTCATTTTGATCTCAATTTGTACAGTCCGCTTTGATTGAGACCGAAAATGACGGATTCGACGGAAGTGGACACAAGTTGTACCAAGGAGACATGATCCTGGACGAAGAGCAAATGGAACTTCTAAACAGCTCGATTGACACACGAAAAGGGCACCACGACGACAACTACCGATGGCCCAATGCGCAAGTCCAATACCGACTCGACGCCAGCTGTAAAATCAAATGAAACCACAGAAATAAATATTTCAAAAAATCTGTTTCTAGCTCTGAGAGATCGCGCTGACATCTTAGCAGGAATTCAGCACTGGGAAGACAACACCTGCATTCGGTTCCAAGAGGTGCCAGCCACTTACGGAGAACCCCATCTCATTTTCAAGAGATTGAACGGGTAATATAGGCGACGAGTAGCCACTTGGTTGACAATTTTTGCACGTTTTTATCCTCACCTCTTTTTCAAGATGTTTTTCGCACGTTGGCCGCGTGTATTACCAACAGGGCCAGGAGATATCCATTGGAGATGGCTGCACAGAGGTAAGAAATGTGGTTATAAATGTCATTTCATTCACTTGTATTGTATTTGCAGGTGGGCACAGTCGCGCACGAAATCGGCCACGCTATTGGCTTCCATCACGAACAGTCTCGTCCAGATCGCGACTCGCACGTGGTGGTGCTCAACAAAAACGTGGAAGAAGGCATGATACACAACTTCAACTTAGAAAGAAACGCCATCGATTTGGGTGTCGCGTACGACATGAGTTCACTCATGCACTACGGCACCGATGTAAAAATACGCAATTTTTCTACGTATAATCTAGGACGATTTTGGTAAATCGTCCTAGGTATTATTTCCTAAACTCTGATTTGTCTAGGGGTTTGGCTTGAACAATAAAAACACTTTGGTCACCAGAGATCCGTTCAAGCATTTCCTCATCGGTCAACGCGACGCTCTGAGTTTCGCAGACATCAAACTGGGCAATCTCATGTACAAATGCTCCGGTGAGAAAATGAGAAAATCAGTGTAAATCCAACCCCGGATGAAATAACGAGTTTAATGTCTGAAATAGCTAACTGCAGGAGCCCACCGACATGCAGCAATGGCGGGTTTGTGGACGAAAACTGTCGCTGTGTTTGTGCGCCGGGATTCTCAGGCGCAACTTGCCAACAAGGACGCGCGATCGTACAAGCAGGTGCGTTTACGTTTACTCTAATTTTCTATATAAACTAATGATTATTTATGAAGCCTTGACTTGCGGAGGAAACACCATAACTCAACCAGGCACCATTCAATCACCAAACTTCCCGAGTAATTATCCCAAGGATTCCAGATGTGTTTGGGTCGTCAAGGTAAACGCGGAGAAATGTTGCAAATTGAACTTGTAAATGATTGTTTGATTTTTGTTTTCTTCCAGGCTCCAATAGGCCGCAGAGTTCGAGCAACATTTCAGTATTTTGAGCTTGAAGAGAGATGGGCCGTTCAAAATTCGTGCCCGTGGGATGCGTTTGAGTTGCGCACTAATGATTTGTTCGATGGAGACAAGTGAGTTTGCATGTTGTCATCTTACTGTGTTTGTGCTTTGTTTTTATTTTTGTTGTTTTAGGTACTGCGGAAGCGAATTGAGCGGGAAACAAGTGACTTCTGTATCAAACACGATGGTTTTCGTGTTGTCAACGGACAGCGACTATTACCCTGGATTCCAAGCTAAGATTGATTTTGTGTAACATTCAGTTCGGAAGATGAACAAAAAAAATTTTGTCAAATAAATGTCAAATTAATGCCAAAAAGTAATTTATTGTCGATTGAGCGGAGTTAAGACACGAATTTTCTGCGAATATTGGCTCGCTTTCGGAAATTCTGACTATTATTAATCTAGAATTGACACATTAACACTAAACTTGACAAAATACGGCATAAAAGATGTCATTTCCTAAAGAGAAAGCGATATAATCAACTTAAAACAATTTTTTTCAAAAATTGCGGTGAAGCACAGTTGGAATTGGATAAAAATATTTTATAAAAAAAACTCATTAAAATGAGAAAAGAAATGCCTGGGCATTCCCTCGGCTGAATATGTATTCAAAAGTGATTTAAAATGTATTTCAGAAATGTATTTCTAGCTCTGAAAGATCGATCTGCAATCTTAGCAGGAATTCGGCACTGGGAAGACAACACCTGCATTCGATTCCAAGAGGTGGCTGCCAATTACAGACAACCCCATCTCATTTTCAAGAAATTGAACGGGTAATATACGCGACAAGCGGCCACTTGGGTGACAATTTTTGTGCGTTTTTATTCCCATCTCTTTTTCAAGATGTTTTTCGAACGTTGGTCGCGTGTATTTCCAACAGGGCCAGAATATATCCATTGGAGATGGCTGCACATCGGTAAGAAATGTGTAATAAATGTCGTTTCATTCAATTTTGTTGCGTTTGCAGGTCGGCACAGTCGCGCACGAAATCGGCCACGCTATTGGCTTCCATCACGAACAGTCTCGTCCAGATCGCGACTCGCACGTGGTGGTGCTCAAGAGAAACGTGGAAGAACGCATGAAGCACAACTTCAACTTGGAAAGAAAGGCCATCGATTTGGGTGTCGCGTACGACATGAGTTCGGTCATGCACTACGGCACCGATGTAAAAATTCGCAATTTTGCTCAATATAATTAATTCAACTCCGATTTGTCTAGGGGTTTGGCTTGGACAATAAAAACACTTTGGTCACCAGAGATCCGTTCAAGCATTTCCTCATCGGTCAACGCGCCGCTCTGAGTTTCGCCGACATCAAACTGGGCAATCTCATGTACAAATGCGCCGGTGAGAAAATGAGAAAATCATTGTAGGATCTGTAGATATAACCCCGGATGAAATAACGAGTTTCATGTTTGAAATAGCTAACTGCAGGAGCCCACCGACATGCAGCAATGGCGGGTTTGTCGACCAAAACTGCCGCTGTGTTTGTGCGCCGGGATTCTCGGGCGCAACTTGCCAACAAGGACGCGCCGTCCCACCAGTTGGTGCGTTTGTGTTTATCCAACTACAATTTCCTATACAATCCAAACAAATGTGATTATTTTTCCAGCGCTGACTTGCGGTGGAAACACCATTCGTCAACCAACAACCATTCAATCGCCAAACTACCCGAATAATTATCCCAAGGATTCCAAATGTGTTTGGATCATCGCGGTAAGTGTGGAGAAATGTTGTCGAATTGAATTATAAACGATTTGTTTAATTTTTTCGGTCAAGGCTCCTGCAGGTCGCAAGGTGCGAGCAACCTTTAGACATTTTGAGTTGAGGCAAAGATGGGAGAAAAAGAATTGGTGCATTTGGGATGTTTTGGAGTTGCGCACTAATGATTTGCACAATGGAGACAAGTGAGTCCGAATATATTTTTTTTATTTATTTATTTATTTTTTTACGGTTTTTGTTGCTTCAGGTACTGCGGAAAGGATTTGCACAGAAAAGAAGTGATTTCTGCGTCAAACACGATGGTTTTTGTGTTCAAAACGCAATTCAACCGTAACTCTGGATTCCAAGCTCAGATTGATTTTGTGTAATATCCAATTATGAAGAAAGTTGATTTAGTGAAATAAATGAAAAATATATGTAAATGAATGTTTTCTGGGATTAAAAATCGATTCGGATGGATTTGCGTAACATGTATGTGCAAATAGGTGATATGACACGTGATAAAAGCCAAAACGTATTTGTAGATGATAATTTATTGGATTTTAGCGATAAAAATAGAAAGTTTGAAGAAAAAAAAACGAGGGGAAAATGTAGATTGAAATCCACTATCCCTTGGCCCTTTAACTAACCCACCACGTAGTAGTTTGCATTGAATGGTGCAATGACAAACAACACTCGATCACGTACACACAAATTTTTCTCGTCAGCTATTTTGCATCAAAGACTTTTAATTCCTTTTGAATAATCACTAAATTAAAAACAAACAGTCACTCGACGATGCAAATATCTATATAATTCACTCAGCTATCTATCATTTCCCGCATTTCTCAACACGTCCAAAAGCCAGAGATGAAATACATTTTGTTTTTCGCAGCAGTTGCGCTGTGCACCAACGCCCACCACACGGATTACCCGGTCAAACAAACTCATCAGATTGACGAGTCACTTTACTCATTTCTATTTCTATTTGAACAGTCCGCTTTGGTTGAGACCGAAAATGACGGATTCGATGGATTCGGACACAAGTTGTACCAAGGAGACATGATCTTGAACGAAGAACAGATGGAACTTGTAAACAACTCGTCGATCGACACTCGAAAAGCGCACAGCCAGCTGTACCGATGGCCAAACGCACGAGTTCCGTACAGACTCGATGAGAGCTGTAAACTCAATTTAAACGAACGAATCATTTCTCAACAAATTTACAAATTCTATATATATCATACACTTAGCTGTGGGAGATCGCGATGCCATTCTAAGAGGAATACAGCACTGGGAAGACAAAACTTGCATTCAATTCCAAGAAGTTGCGGCCGATTACACTAAATCGCATCTTATCTTCAAGAAATTGGGCGGGTAATTTTTACGCATCCAGTTTACGCACGTTTTTTATTCCTCATTTCTATATACCAAGCTGTTTTTCGCACGTTGGTCGCGTTTCCATGACGGGTCAGTTCGTTTCCATTGGAGAGAAGTGTACGTCGGTAAGGCAGAAAATTGAAGCCATCACCATTTAACACCTCGACTGATTTTGTTTGCAGATCGGCACAGTTGCACACGAGATCGGCCACGCTTTGGGCTTCCATCACGAACAGGCTCGTCCGGATCGCGATGCGTACGTGGTGGTGTTGGAAAAAAACATGGAAGCCAACAAGATGAATAACTTCAACATCGAAAAGAAGGCGATCGATTTGGGCGTCGCGTACGACCTGAGTTCGGTCATGCACTACGGTCCCGATGTATAAACCGATGCGATTTGGCTCGGCCTAATTAACTTAATTCTGATTTGTCCAGGGGTTTGGCACGAACAATAAAAACACTTTGGTCACCAAAGATCCGTTCAAGCATTTCCTCATGGGTCAACGCGCCGGTCTGAGTTTCGCCGACATCAAACTGGCCAACCTCATGTATAATTGCGAATGTATGTGCGAAAATCACGAAACCAGAGATAATCGTAGATTAAATAAGGAGCTTTAATTTCAGACGTTGCCGACTGCGAGGAGGAAGTGACGTGCAGCAATGGCGGGTTTGTCGACAAAAATTGCCTTTGTGTTTGTTCGCCAGGTTTCTACGGCGAAACTTGCGAAGAAGGAACTGCGACACCACCAACAGGTGCGTTTATTTGTATTTAACATCAGTTTTCTTTGTAATCCACTCGGCTTTAGTTCTTTTTCAAGCGCTGACTTGCGGGAGCAACGTAACTGTAGCAAGCACGATTCAATCGCCGAACTACCCGAGTAATTATCCCGCAAATACTAAATGTGTTTGGGTCGTCACGGTAAACAAGGAGAAATTTTACTTGTGAAGGATGGTATTAATGTTTTTTTTCTTTTTTTTGTTCAAGGCTCCGTTAGGCCGCAATGTTCGAGCAACGTTTAACGGTTTTGATTTGGCGGGGAGGTCGGACGACAAAAATTGGTGCGTTTCGGATGTTTTGGAGTTGCGCACCAATGATTTCTACGACGGAGACAAGTGAGTTGGAATTTGTATTATTTTTTTTTTGTTTTTATTTTCTCTATTTTTCTATTTTTTCGCTGTTTTAGGTATTGCGGAGACGAATTAAACCGAAAACAAGTGACGTCAGCATCAAACACGATGGTTTTTGTGTTCAAAACGGGATCCGACGATAAAACTGGTTTCCAAGCTCAGATAGATTTTGTTTAACATCAAGTGTGTAAATTGTTTCTTAGAAAAAAGATGATTTAGTCAAATAAATGTAAAATATACACAAATAATGTAATCTCGGGCTGAATGAGTGAAAGCCGAGATGCATTCACTCGATGTAATTGGAGGTTTAACAGGACCCACCTCCTCCCCTTCACAACGCTTCCAATTAAGAATTATAATAAACATTTAAATTTCGCTTACCTATCAACAGCTATTGATCACATTTACATGTTACTCCTTTTTTCTACTTCACTTCCCTTTTTCCAGGATGCATAGTGAATGCATTTGTTGTGGCGCTATCTATTGAGTTTCGGTGTGAGTTTTGAAGTTGGCGACATCGTGCGGTAAAATGTGTAAACTCACTCGAGCATGCGCGTTATGACACGCGTGTTCTGCGGATACTGGCTCGCCTTCGTCACTTCTGACTATTATAATTTCAGTATTGCATCATTTGTTTAAAGGTAATGTATGCAAAGTGCAATGAGTTTCCGCCCTTGTTCCATGAAAGACTTAATTGCGATTGAAAAAAACAGATAAAGAAACTGAAACGAAGCCATGAAGTAATCTAGAGGCCTGCATTGAAATGTCAGTTGCAGTTCGCTGGACAGAAAGAGAACAAAATAGAAAAATAAATGGTAAAACAACTTTAATCTGCCTATTTTAATTGAACAAACCGAAGTAAGCGACAATTTGTTCGATGTGTACTAAATACCGAACTATTCGCCGGCCTTGAAACTAGTTTAGACACGTTCATAACAGAATCCGAAATGGCGGGCTTTCTAAGGCGATACGGGAGGTCATGGTAAAGCCGTAACTGTAACTACCGCCGCGGATAGATAAGACTCGAGCGAGCGAGCGCGCAGTGCAGGAAGAAATGGCCGCCCGATTGAATGTTTTCTGGGATTAAAAGTCGATAAAAATGGAATTGTGCGACATGTGGGTGTGGTGACACGTGATATAGACCGAAATGTATTTGTACGTGATAATTGATTGGATTTATCGATTTGAAATAGGAAAATTAGAAGAAAAGTGAAGAAAATGGGGTTTTTGGTTTTTTACTAAAAAAAATGTTTATTATTTATTTTTTTGTAGTTGATGATTTCTGGCCATGGTGTGTAGTTTCTAGACTATGGATGATGATGACAAACCTTTCGCGTGCACGGCTTCAGGCTGCGGCATGGTGAGAAGAGTGAAATGAGGATTTGGTGTTGAAGTTTTTGAGCTTTTAATTTGTTTAATTTGTTTAGCGATTTACGAACGAAGACCATTTGACAGTGCACAAGAAAAAGCATGAAATGTCGCTTAATTTGACGACTGCTATCAAAAACAACACAAATTTATTCGTTGGTAATTTGAAATTTCGATGCTTAGTTGGATTTTGTCAGTTTATTTGAACTTTTGTCATGTTGATTGAATTTTTCTTTACTTTTATTTTGATTTTTATTGATTTTTATTGATTTATCTTGATTTTTATAGATTTTTATAGATTTATTTTGATTTCCACTCTTTTATTTGGATGATTTTCAGACCAAACGCCGACACCGACGCGATTTATTCGCAACTGCGAGGAGGTTGGTTTATTTCAAGATCTGAATCCATTCGATCAACAATTCCACAAGGCGATCGAGATCTCGAAGAGTGGCGGTTCGATGTCGCACGAAACGTTGCAAGTTCCTTCGGATTCCGATACACTCAACACTCCAGCCGTGCTCGACAGCGATTTAGTGGTTTCTACAACCACCTGCACGTCGGACGATGTGCCGACGACTAATCGTAGCGGCAGCTCCAACATCCAGGTCCTCACGTCGGCCCTGCAGCCCTCTTCGACCACGACCGATAGCGATGACGACGACGTCATCGTCATATCGTCGTGTGTGCCTGCCGACACGACCGAATCGCCGCTCTTAGTCACTAATAGGTGAGACGAATCCTATTGATCCTATGACTCATAGGCCCCTTCCAATTCCCCATCGGAATTCACAACAAATATCGATTTTTCGCTCGAATTTCACACACTTTTGTTACATTTTCTGATTGTTTTCGTGATTTTTGCATGAAATGTTGTGATTTTGAAGGATATTTTTTGGTTTTGCACATTTTTCTGAATTAATCGATTTTTGCTGTACGAACTGCACTTTTGGTTAAGTGTTTGTGAAAGTGTGGGGAATTTGAACGATGATGCAGCGCCGTGCGTCGCCATGGCAACTGCATCTCGGTTGAATCACCGTGGGTGAGGCACGCAATCTGAACTCTAAAGGCATTTCTTTTCAGTCAAACCAACACGATCCCACAGCCGATTACTACCAATCAAATTATCCATTTATCGACGAACGAAACGAGTTTAGTTAACACGCCGATCACGGAAACTCAGGTAAATTGAACGTTTTCATTCATTAAACCAATAAACTATAAGTTTTTATTCTTAAAAAAATTAGGGTGCGCACGTAGTTGCAGGAACCGCCGCTACTGTTGTACAACTGCTTTTGAAGTTACCCGATGGGAGGTCGGTTCCGGTGCAGATTCCAACGATTCCCATGGTTCAAACGACCAACATGCAGCCCACAATGGCCACATCCAACGTAACATCGCTTGCTAAAATGGTGAACATCATTTTTGACATCATTTTAAGGAAAAGATGAAATCTAATTGAATTGATTTGATTTTTTTGGTAGAAATTGAAGCAATCTTTGATCCAGAATAATCAGAACACATCGCCGAATAGTAACAACATGAATGTAATGACTGAAGCTGTTGACATGGTGATGAATCAGGAGCAAATGTCGGACAGTATGGACTCGCTCAAGTTCGTTGAGATAATTAAGTGAGTGAATTAAGTGTTTTTAGGAAAAAGTTGACGTGTTTTTCTCGTTTTACCGTTTAGTAAACGAAGACGGACGAGTGAGGAGGACCCGGATGAAAAGCGAAGAAGGTTTTTGGAGCGAAACAGAGCTGCGGCCACTCGATGTCGGTTAAAGCGAAAACAGTTTATCCAAAATCTCGAACGGAGGGCGGACGAATTAAGCGGCACAAACGTGCAACTTCAGGTCTCAATACCACTTAGACATAAAATTTGTCTTTATTACATACGAAATTGACTTTTATCGACCCAAAAATGCATTTTTATGCAAAAATATTGCAAAGTTGTCAAAGTTTAGACATAAAAATGGATTTTTAGTCCAAAAAATGCATTTATTGTGCGTAAATTTTCTGTTTTAGACATAGAAATGGATTTTTTAGACACAAAAATGCATTTTTATGCAAAAAAAATTGCAGGATTATCCTTTTTAGAGACAGAAATGGGTTTTGAATTGCCATACTTCGAGATATTTATTTATTGAAATGTAAAATTGTATTATTTTTTAACTTTAGAACGAAGTTTCAAGTTTGCGGAACGAAGTTGCTCAACTTAAAACGATGTTGCTGGCGCACAAAGACTGTCCGGTGACGCTACAGCAGAAAGGATTAGTCGAAAGTAACATCCAGAATTAACTCGCAGATTCGTTTGCATTTATTGACTTTTCTTAAGGCAGTGACTTGCTAGGCGACCATTCGTCGCAAAATGTAACGACCATCGGCATCACATCGGCCGAAGCGATCGCAACGACCGCGCTGACGACGATGGCGCATGCGCATTCCGTGCCCACGCATCCCGAACACATTTTGCCGGTCGATATCGTCATTGAATCGGACCCCAACGAATTGGAACAGCAATTTGGAAGCGGATAGAATGATGTTTCGTTATTCTCGTTAGTTGCAAACGTTTTGTAAATTTTCCTTTACATCATCATCAGAAGTCATTCGAGACCAAAGAATTGGCGGGAGATTTTTTAAATATTTTAAAACTTTATTCGTTTGAATTTAATTTGTTGGTTTAAGTCTGTATATTCAATTTTTTTGTTATAAAAGACGTATTTGCCGTTGTAAATGTCCTTTTAAACGAAAAACGCAGAATGTCAAGCGTATATTTTGTTTGCAGGAACTGTTTCTTTTTTTAAATAAAAATAAAAACTTAAACTAAAATGGCGTCTGCGCATTGTTAAAGTGTGTGGGTTTGGCACTAGATGGCGAGTCGGTTGCGATCGACCAATAGGAAGCGCGTATTAAAAACGAGCGGGAAGCGAAACTATCGATGTTGCCTTGGACGGTCCAGCTTTCCCGTTTGTTTTTTGTTTCTCAGTGCCCTTGACCGTCTCGGGTTTTCTCATCGGAATTTGAACGTAAGTAAACGGTAACACGAATCGAATTAACGTTTGTTTAAGTTGGACTTTGTGTTGAATAGATGGAAGTGGAAAGACAAACAACGGAGCCGTTGGACAGCGAAATCCTCGTCTTGAATCCAGAAATGGACACCGAGTACGACAACGACATTTTGTTTGTTTATTTGTTTATTTATTCGTTTTATTTCAGTTTCGGGGCTTGCACGTTGAATCCATCGCCGGCAACTGTTAGAGATGACCAAACGACACCGACGGAAACAGCTTTTGATGGTTTTTTGACATTATTTTTTGGTTTTTAAACGAATTTACAATTTTTTCGTGTTTTTTTTAGGGCTAAACGAAGAGGTGAAGATGGACACTGATGTAATCTGCGTTGAACCGGAGGAGAAGACGTCGGAAAATGTTTTAGAGTCGAAAAAGGAAAAGGAGAAGAAGAGATTGGAGATGAGACTCGAAATGAAGAGGAAAATTGCGGTAATTTTGAGGGTTTTTTATTTGGAATTTTACAATTTGTGGGTTTTATTGGTTTTGTTTTGTGTTTGTAGGAAGAAAAGGAAATGCGGAGACAAATTGCGGTAATTTGAGGGTTTTTAATTGGATTTTACGTAATTGGAGAAATAATTGTTGTTTTTTTTGTTTTTAAAGGTGAAAGAGGAATCGGAACAGAGGGCGATGAAATTGAAGCAGTTCCAACATTTGTTGTCGAAAAGTCAATTTTATACGAAATATTTGAGCGAGCGAATTGCGAATCAGATAAAAGCAAAGAAGGACGAAGAGAAGAAAAGCGAGAGAAACAAAATTCGAAGGAATCATCCATCGAGAGCTGCGAAAGAAAATGATTCCGATACTTCTCCAAGGAAACCGCTGAAAAGAAAGGCGTTGCAGTTGTGCGATTATATCAACGATGAAGTAATTTTTTATTTTTAACCATTTTTCACTACTTTCCCACTCACTTTCTACTATTTTCAACTGTTTTCTACCATTTTTCATGAATTTTGTACAATTTTTCACCATTTTTCATGAATTTTGTACAATTTTTCACCATTTTTCATGAATTTTGTACAATTTTTCACCATTTTTCATGAATTTTGTACAATTTTTCACCATTTTTCATGAATTTTGTACAATTTTTCACCATTTATCATTAACTTTTTACTGTTTTTCACTATTTCTGAATAATTTTTAAACTTTTCATTAACTTTTCGCCGTTTTTCTTATTACTTTTGATATTTTTTTCTAGGAAATAAAAGATGCTTTGGCGGAATCGGCGTCACCGACCAAAGAAATTGCATCGGCATCATCGACCCAAGGAACCGGATCGTCATCAACAACTCAAGAAACCGAAAAAGAAGAAACATTCTCAACAAACTCCAACGGACTTTTAGTTTCCAATAGGCAACCGAGTTGGCTAACCGGTGGGGTTTTGAAAAATTACCAACTGGACGGATACGAATGGCTGACGGTAAAATTGAATCAAAAACAAAATATTTAAAATTATTATTTCTAATTTTCGATCTTTGTTGTGTTTGAAGGCGCTTTACCAAAACGGTCTGAACGGAATTTTAGCCGACGAAATGGGACTGGGCAAAACTATCCAATGCATCGCCTTGATCTGCCATTTAGTGGAACAAAACGTGGCCGGACCTCATTTGATCGTGGCCCCCATGTCCACGTTGGACAACTGGGTGAAAGAATTCACCAGATTCGCACCGGACGTGCCGACGTGTCTGTACCACGGGTCCCAAGAAAAAAGAACCTTTTTGCGGCGCAGAATGCAGTTTCGTGTGAAGGCGCGCGACCAGTGTCTCTTTCCCGTCGTCATTTCCAATTACGAGACGGTTTTAAGGGATGCCAAGGAATTGGGACGGATTTCGTGGCGATTTATCATCATAGATGAGGGACATCGGATCAAAAACTTTGATTGTCTCTTGATAAAAGCTCTCAAATCGTTTAAGTCGAAGAATAGATTATTAATGAGCGGAACGCCTTTACAGAACAATTTATCCGAGTTGTGGTCCTTGTTGAATTATATTCTGCCGGAAATGTTCGATAATTTACAAGTGTACGTGATTTGTTTATACTTAAAAAGAGATTTTGTTTTGCATATTTTGCGTAAACATCGAATTTTTCTTCAGTTTTTAATTAAAAATTGAGTTTTTCTTCATTTTTTCTTCATTTTTTACTTAAAAATTGAATTTTTCTTCATTTTTTACTTAAAACGGAATTTTTATTGATATTTCTTATTTTTTAAAAATTTAGGTTTGAGTCGTTATTTGATGTCAGCGCGATGAATAGCGACGAGAGCGACGAAAGAATCGCGGAAGAAGAACAGAAAAATCATATTGTTTCCACAATTCATGAGGTTTCAATATTCTTTTGCTTTTAATTTAAAAAAATCATAATTCTAATAATAATTCGTTTATAGATTTTGTCGCCATTTTTGTTGCGACGTTTAAAATGCGACGTAGAATTGAACCTTCCGTCCAAAAAAGAACTCATAGTGTACGCCCCGTTGACCGCCATCCAACAAGAGTACTACAAACAATCAGTGGGGAAAACGTTATATTATTATTTGCAACCAGAAGTGAGTGAAATTCGGCGCTCAAAACGAATTTGGCGAATGCATTGATTAATTTTTAATTCTATTTTATTAGAAATCGCAGCCGTTGCCGGAAAAACGGAGACGGAAGACGATCAATCCCGGAGGATACTTCAAGTCGTTCTTCGACGACGAAGTGGATTTAGAAGACGTTATAGAGGAGCAAGAGACTTATTTCCGCCAGCAAAAGGAATTGGAGAAGAAAAATGCCATAGTGTGCGAAACGTTATTAAAACTCGTTGGCGGCTTTAATTGATGTTTTTAAATGGATTTTTCAGCGCTCCTAAGTTGTTTCACAACAATAAGAAGCAGCAGGACATGATGCAGCTGCGCAAATGTTGCAATCATCCGTATTTGATTTCTTTGCCGTTGAAACGAAACGGTGAAGTGCTAGTCGACGAACAGTTGGTGCAAAGTTGCGGCAAATTTCTAGTTTTGGACGCCATGTTGCCCAAGTTGAAGGAAAGGGGCCATAAAGTGCGTCCGTTTGCTTTTGTTTGAGTGTTTTTGTCGTTTTAATCGCTTTTTCCGCTTTCAGGTGCTCATCTTCTCTCAGATGGTCGAATTACTCGAGTTAATAGAAGATTATTGCTGTTTCAGGGGTCATAGTTACAGCATTTTGAATGGTGGAATGAATTTGGAGGATCGAAGGAACAATGTAAGTTGGAAATAATATTGAAAAATAATTGATTTTTTTTTTAACAATTTTGGTTTTGAATTGATTTTTAGATCAGTAAATTCAACACCGACCCGGATGTATTTCTATTTTTGCTTAGTACTAGAGCGGGTGGTTTAGGGTTGAATTTAACGGCCGCCGACACTGTATTTATTTATGATTCCGATTGGGTAAGTTAAATGGAGATAGTTCAATTTTTTGAGATTAGTTGGTTTTTTTTTAAGAGTTCTGTCGATTTTTTAACGATTTTTGTTGATATTTTAACGATTTTTAACGATTTTTGTTGATATTTTAACGATTTTTAACGTTTTTTGTTGATATTTTAACGATTTTTAACGTTTTTTGTTGATATTTTAACGATTTTTAACGTTTTTTGTTGATATTTTAACGATTTTTAACGTTTTTTGTTGATATTTTAACGATTTTTAACGTTTTTTGTTGATATTTTAACGATTTTTAACGATTTTTTTAGAATCCTCAGTGCGATTTGCAAGCCGTCGATAGATGTCATCGAATCGGGCAAGACAGACCCGTTGTTATTTACAGACTAGTCACTGCCAACACCATCGATCAAAAGATCGTTGAAAGAGCCGCGAGTAAACGAAAACTAGAAAAGCTTGTCATGCACAAAGGTATTCGTCATTGATTTATTTATTTATAATTTTTTTTAATGATTGTTTGTTAAATTAACAGATAAATTCAAAAGCGGGCGTAACGACGAGCGGAAATATTTCACCAAGTCGGAAATGTTGGAACTGCTTAAATCGAGGGACCACGAACGAGTCGTGCAGACTACAACGGGGGAAAAAGGTATAAAATAAATTTAAAATATTATTTCTTTTTCTTATGTGTGTTTATTTATTATTATTTTATTCCTCGCAGTGTTTACCGACGAAGAAATGGAAGCGCTTTTGGACCGAAGCAAGATGGCGGCAACCAATGCTCGACCGGACGTGAAATCCACGGATCACGTGTTTAAAGTGATAGACGACGATTCGAATGAGGGAAATTTCCACATTCTGGCAGACAACGAGTCATAAAACATTTCCTACCTTTCCTTTCCTGTATTTAACAATTTTTTCCAATAAAATTTTACCGAGTTTTGTTTTACAAAATGGCCGCTCGCTTAATTCGTGTCGCGACGTGAAAACAAATAACAATGATCACCCGCACCCTGTCGTCATTATTGTAGTCGTAATGTCGGAAGCTGGCAGCCAGGTAGTTCCTCCAGCTTCGGTTCCAGGAGCATATCCACCCCCACCTCCACCTCCGCCGCCGTACTATGGGAACTACCAAAATGCCTACTATTACCCGCCGAATCCCTATCAGCCACCACCGTATCAGCCACCGCCGGCTTATTACGGCTATCCGCCGTCAATGAGTGATCGTCCCTCGACTCGAACGGGACCATCGAGAAGCGGGTAAGTATATAGTAAGTATATAAGTTTATTTGCTGATTTTTGTGTTTAATTCGTCGTAGGATTTCGAAGAAAAAGAAAATGATGGCGGTTGCGGCTTGTTTTTGTGTCGTGGTGGCTTTCATATTGCTGGCACTGTTTATTTATGGTGAATTTGTGGATTGTTTGGTGCGGGGAGTGATTTTATTTGCGATTTTTCGCAGCTTTGTTGAGGAGTCGGGACAAGGGCACGGCGACGTGCAATGATTTCTATTCGTACGCATGCGCCAAGTGGAAGGCTCATAATATTTCGGGTGTGATGGAAAAGGGACACGCAACGGTGCAGCAGGAAATAACTGGTTTGGAGTTAAGATTTCGTTTGTTTACGAGTGGAAAATAGTTATTTTGCATTTCAGATACGATAATTCGTGGACTAACGGAAAAAGTCGATCCTGGTTTTGTGCACCTGACAATTTTCTCAATGATTTCTGCTTGTTTGAATGAAGGCATTTGTTTATTTTATTTTATTTTATTTTTATTTTTATTTAATTAATTTTTAGAGCGGATTGAAATGAAAGGTAAAGCGCCGTTGCAGGATTTTTTGGACTCGCTCGGCGGTTGGCCAATGGTGGACGGAAAGTCTTGGGATGGCGACATGGATAGAGCGATGCACGTTCTCGGCGACGTGACGAGACTTTTTGGAAACAATGCGATATTCGCGATAGATGTCGTACCCAATATGATACAAGACCTTAAACCGATCATTTATGTACGTTGGGGCTTGGCGATCCAAGAAAAAGAGGAAAATATTGAGTTTATTTATAAATTTGTAGGTTCAAGGGTCCCACGGGTATTTAATTCCTATCAATCCCGCTTTGTTTCCATTTATACCGCAATTCAGGTCTTCGACGACCCATTTGGAGCAAATAATATTTGAAATTGTAGTTGCAATCAGTGGTGATGTTGGAGAGCAGAAAATATTTCTTGTGAATGAAATCAAGAAGATGATTTCGTTTTGGAGCGACATCTTGAAAACCAAAGTGAGTTTTATCAGCTCCAGTAAGGTTGTGAATTCACAACAGAACTGGAACTTTGGGATTTGTCTTGTGGCGAGTTTTACCAGTGCCAGTGGAGTTGTGAATTCACAGCTGAACTGGAACTTTGGGATTTGTTGCACGGATGTTTGTTCGTTTGTTTTAGAGTCGGAAGAAAAGTAAAATCAACCCGGAAGTCTTAACTGTTGCTGAGCTGTCATCTTTCACTAAAGTAATTGCCAATTTTATTGCAATAAATTGTTCGTGAAGTGTACAAAGACGACCATTTTGTTTTGAAAGTAGGTAAATTGGGAGATACTCTTGCGCCGAACGTTTTTCGATGTCCAGTTGGTGACCAGCAGCAGCAAAGTATTTGTGCACGAAAAACACCTGTTGAGAGACATCTGCTATACTATTCTTAAATCTTACAAACCGAGGTTGGTTTAGCGCTTTCGGTTTAGGCCTAACGGCGCCATTGTTGTTGTTGTTGCGTATTTTCAGGACTGTCGTGAATTTTGTCATTTTTCTTACTATTCGTCCGTTGCTTTGGCACTTAACGGAGAAATTCCAACAGTTATTCTTCCGACTGAACGACGAGTTCGGAATCGAAACGTCGAAACATCGGTTTGGCAAAACGAAACTTAAGTTTTAAAATGCGAAATTGGTTTTGGTTTTGTTTTGTTTAGCGGCGATTGGTGTATACACGGAGTGATGGAACAATTGCCTTATTTAATAGCAAATTTACACGCTGAGCAATATTTCAAGCAGGAAGACTTAGACACAGTTAAATGTCGAATTTGGCTTTGTTTGTTTAAAAGATGTAAAGGAATTTTTGAAATTGAAAAATTCAGGTGTCTGACATTACGACTACAATCCTACACACATACACCGATGAACTGAAGAAGAATGATTGGTTAAGTAAAAGCAGCAAAAATAAAATTGTCGACAAAGTATCCATTCCAAACAGATTATTTTCGTTTTGCAATAAAAATAGGCCTAACGTCCATTGTTTCTCCATAGATTTCATCGCTCAAATTTGAAATCGCATTTCCAAGTTCCGTTAGAAACGAAAAAGTACTCGAAGACATTTACGAACCAGTAAAATTTGTTTATAATAAATTGATTTTGGAGATTTCTTGTTGAACAAAAGTGGGAAAACAAAAATGATTTTGCAGTTGAATATTTCAGTTGATGATCACTTTCAAAACATTCTGGACACGTCGGAATTAAAGGCTTATTTGAAATTTGCATATTTGATCGACGATCCAAAAACAAAATTAATGTAAGTGGCGAACGGAAAAAGATGGACGTTAGTTTTCAAAACGAGTATTTTCAGATGGAGGATGCCGCCATTGTCCGTGAATGCGTGGTACATTCAATTCGGGAATATGATTCGTAAGAGATTGTTTTGCTTTTGATTATTTATCCATGTTTTCGATTGCTTTTTTTCCAGAAATATTTGCAGGCTTGTTGAGGGCAGCTAATGTGACGAGCACGTCATCTCTGTAACTCGAATCAACCGAGCTAAATCTGCAATTTGATTTTGAATTTGATTTTTGTTTGCAGCGCTCACCAATATGGAGTTTTAGGCTCAATAATTGCTCACGAAATTACTCACGCGTTGGATTTTTCTGGTGTGATGAGGTGGTGACGGTTTGAAACAAAAGTGCTTATCATTTCAACTGTTTAAGGTTTAAAGATTGATAAACATGGGAGAGTCGGAGGCAAGAAGAACACGCTAGAAGGTCCCCTGCTGGATAGGAAAAGCGCAAAAGCATTTCTGAGGAAAACAGACTGTCTTGCAACTCAGTACCAAGGATACTGTCTCGATTCAAAATGTGTAGGAATTATTTCTAAGCTACAAATTTGGCATTGTGCACCAACACCAGTGGAAAAAAAGCACTTAGGGTTTTATCTGCCGAAATTGGTTAATATTGATGTGGCCAATATGTGGTTTCAACAAGACGGTGCCAAAAAAAGGGGCCAATTCTGATCACCGAAACCGGTGATGTCTCATGCAGTAATTGAATTGTTTCGGTGGTTGTATGGCAATATGGCATGTGGCACCGTCTTGTTGAAACCACATATTGGCCACATCAATATTAACCAATTTCGGCAGATAAAACCCTAAACTTTCAGCTGTCAAATCGTAGTTGTTTCAGGGTCGCCAACAATTTACTGCACAAATGGTGGCTAATTCAAATCTTGCGTTATTTTTGGGACACCCTGTATAACCTCCACTAGAGCATTGGCGTGCATTTAAACTTGCATAATGTGGAGTAAATATTAGTGATTGAATTTGTTTGTGCAGGTTGATGGTGAACGAACAATTAATGAAAACCTGGCAGATAACAGTGGGACAAGGATTGCCTTTTTGGTATCGCTGATTCGAAAAATGTTAATGTTTCCTTTGTTTCTATGTGTTTTGGTGTGAATAATGATTAGGCATTCCTGAAGAAAGCGAAAAGTACGGGACATGTGAAGAATGATACTCTTGTGCCTGAAGAGATAAGACATGCAAGTTTGAAGAAACAGTTCTTTTTTTATTTCAACCAGGTACGAATTCGCGCTGTTTGATGTTTTGTTGCACTTACAAACGTTGAAATAACGTTTTTTGAGCTCCTCAGGTTTGGTGCTCGGAAGAAACGACTTCTGAAGCTACCGATGCTCAGATCGACTTTGATAGTCACAGTCCTAATAAATATAGGTCGCCTAAACTGGTTTATTGTCAAATCGAAACTTAGTCTTAAATCGAAACTTAATTTGATGCAGAGTAATTGGAACTTTGTCTAATATGCCCGAATTCTCCGACGAATTTGAATGCACGTTATTCGACGAAATGAACAGAAAGAAGAAATGTAGAGTGTGGTGACGAAACTTTTTACGGAAATTATAAAACTGTAAAAAAAAGAATAAAAGTAATGTTTGGTCATGCTCATATGATGATTAAAACACCCGGTAGTCACGTTTTATCTATGCCCTGGCGGGAAATATTAGTAACATTTTAATGATTATTCAACATTTGTGCTTTTACACGTTACGCGTCTACACATTTTGACGTCATATCATCATTTGAGAACCGGATTTCAGTTTATAAATGTTATATGGCCAACATGGCGGTTGATTAATTGTTTCAGTGTAGAAAGGTTTGTTTCTGTTTTCTTTTTAATAATCCCCGTCAAATGTACCGATTTACTTTCAGTAAACAACGAATCCTTTGATTTACTAAGGTTCTGATAGATCGGATTGAACTGTAAGTCGATTAATGCCTAAAAAAATACGCGATATCTGTGACATAACAATTCGTGACATTTAAAACTGGTTTTAAATTAACAAAATAAATAAAGTAAAAGGCGCAGAAAACTTGTAAATTTCGACCTAAAAATTATCGAATCAGTGTTAATCATTTATATATTTATTTATTTGCTTGTTTGTTTTCAGGAATGGCTGATAACCAAACGGGAAATTTGGAAACAAAAATTCAATTTTCACAAAAGAATTCGAGTAATGGATCGGATTCGGAAAATACTCTGGATGGGTTATTGGAAATTGTCACTGATGTAAGAAAAACGAACGAGGAAGTGCAGTAATAATAACTAATTTAAAAAAAAGTGCATTTCCTCGTTTGAAATGTTAAAAGTTAATTAAAAAAATGATTATTTGTTTGAAGGTGAATAAAAGGCTGCAAAATGTGGACGCCGTCAATAGAAAAATGCAGCAACAAAAAGTGGGGATGAGTAAGGAATTGCAAAATCAGAAGGAACAGTTGTCGGTGATGTTTCAGGAGAATTGCAGTTTGAAGGAGAAAGTTGCGCGGCTGGACATTGACAAGAGGAGTAGTTTGAAGGAACTTTGTGATATGCGGAAGGAGAATGAGAAATTGAATAGACTTTTGAATGATGCTGGTGAGAGGAGGAGAAGGAATGATGACAGTGTTCATTCGAGCCTCGGATCTGGTCGGGATTCGTTGCGGAGTGCGGCTAGATCACACAATTCGGTGGTGGACAGTGATAGAGTGAGTATGCAGTCATTTGTTTTGTTGGTGTTTTCAAGTTTGGTTCGGTTTTTTTTTCTTTTTTTTTTGTGAAATATGATGATTGTAGTTTTTTTTTAGAATTTGAAATTGGAATGGAATTTTAAGGAAATTATTTTGATTAGAATTCGAATTTTTAATAATTTTTTAATCACAATTTGAGTTCAATCAATTTTATTTTTATTATAATTTGAAATCTTGACAAATTTTTCATTAAATTTCGATATTTCGATATTTTTTTTCATTAAATTTCGATATTTCGATATTTTTTTTCATTAAATTTCGATATTTCAATAAATTTTTTCATTAAATTTTGATATTTCAATAAATTTTTTCATTAAATTTTGATATTTCAACAATTTTTTTCATTAAATTTCGACCTTTCAATCATTTTTTTCTTTTAGATTTCAAAACCAAGTAAAAACGATGAAACGATTACGAACAGTGGAGGTAATTCAGGCAGCAGTCTATTATCCGACGACGACGCCGTAGACGAATTAATCATCCAAAAAATCAACATATCCCTGAAAAACTTAACCGACCTAAAACAAGATTTATCCTACATGAACTACAGTTTAAAATATATTTTATATTTTGTCCACAATTCAAAATTAAAAGGTCCAAACCCCATCAAAAAACAAAATGTAAAAAAAAAATACATCTATAAGACGTAAATTGTAATTTACAGGAAGATGTACACGACCATCCAGTTCCTATCTAGTAGCCCGTGGTGGCGGCGAACCGGACTCGTTAGAAGACCCACTCCCGCCATCTTCGAATAAAAAATGGCCGCCCACAAAGATGGAAATTGATGGTAAAAGAACGTTTGACCGAATGAAAAGTGCAAATTTTTCAGATAATCACGCGGGCGAAGAAATTCTGGAAAGTTTTTTCAAACGTCGACAACTGCCGTGGCCGTCGCAATCGTTTAGCGACGTCGCGATCCAAGATCGACCGTTCTACGACCGAGGCATTTCGACAGAAGCGGTCGCTTCTAGTCTGCCTTCCAGTTCACTCTTGAGCCCCGATTCGCTCTCGAGTTTCCAGATCACTTGTGAATCGGAAGGCGCCTCCATTTTGTTAAATGAAGATCGAGTTTGTCCGATCTGTCAAGTCGTGTTCCCGGAAAGCATTCCGCAAAAAGAGTTCGAACAACACGCCGAAAATCATTTCGCATTTGACGAATACGAATTAATCAATTGACGAAAATAAAATAAAATAAAATAAAAATTATTTATCCAATGGGGATTATTTGTGAAATTATGTATTTTACGCTTTATTTTAAAAATAAATTGAGTTTGTTGTCATTCTTAGGAAGACACACACACATGAAAAATAATCGTTGAAATTCGTCGAGAAGTCGAATTCTAGCTTTTAGTCCGACACATTTGTTGTGCAGTCGGCTGGATTATGAGTTGAACGAAAACGAGGCTATCTGTCGATGTTTCGCTCTCGTTTTGATCTCGTGAGGTACGTAAGATCTCGTTCTACCGCTGAAATCGGATCGGAGAAAGAGAATTGAAGAACGTTAGTAAACAAACACCATTTTGTCTGTCGCTAATCTTAGTTTCAGGGTCGCTGATATTTTATTACTCGTTACTGTTCGTGTATAGTGTGTACCAGACAGCTGTCTCTTTATTTTGCTTTCAGTTATATAATTCATTGAACTGTATAATTTATAGACAAACGAATACGAG
Source organism: Strigamia acuminata (assembly GCA_949358305.1). Lineage (NCBI taxonomy): Eukaryota > Metazoa > Arthropoda > Chilopoda > Geophilomorpha > Linotaeniidae > Strigamia > Strigamia acuminata. The sequence goes on from OX442320.1 coordinate 11,825,263, forward strand.
GAAATGATACACGAGATTGAATTTCGGATTTAAAAATCTCCCGTCACTTGAATTTTAAATCAAAACTGACCTTTAATTTGTTATCTTTTGCTGTGTTTCAAGTGCCAAAGATTTATTATTATTTTTTTATTCGTAATTTGAAGTTTGGAGCAAAAATTGAACGTTTTTTTAAATTTATTTTTTAAGTTTGTTGTCCAGGAATGTTTTGGAAATCGATTTTGATGTTTTTATTGGAGAAAATTAAATACATTAGATAAATTTGTGTGTTTATTTACTCGAATTGTGGGAAAATGTTTACTGTCAAAGGTGTTATTCGACACCCGAGCCATTCATAAAGGAAAGAAAACACATTATGTCAACAATTTGACTCGACCGCTCGCTCCTGGTTTAAACAGCTGATTTCCTCAACCTTTAACCCTGACATCACAAGAATCCAACCAATGAAAACATCCCGTAATGATCACGTGGAGTGAGTTCCGAATGACGACACAATGGGCATGGCTAGCGAGACCAATGAGATTGCGCAAAACAGCGCACGTGATCGTTGCGTGACGTCAACCTCCTGTGTGCAGCTGTTTGCCCAGTTTCGCCACCACTCAGTCGAGCGATGGAGCTGTGTGAGTGAGCGCTGCTGTCTCGTCATGGATTGCCGTGGATCAGCTCGTTCCCACCGCCCAGAGCCGAGCGGAGGATCGGTATGCGCCTGAGAGCGGACGGAGACGGCCAGCTGTGATTCCGAAGCGTAGTGATAATGAAACCTGACCAAGGTAAGAAATAATTAGTCAACCGACTAAAAGTCGCTGAAATTCAGTGAATGGATGCACAAATTGCACACATTTCGAGTTATTCCGTTTCTAGTTGATCTCGGGGTCCTTGAACTCGAGACGGAATAAAAACAACAAAATTAAAATACTTTTTATTTATTTTTTAATTTTTTTTTGGTTTTTTGCTCATTTCATCTATTTGGTCGTTCAGGGTTGAGGTGTGGCGGCCTGGCGGGTTCATTTCACTTTGTTTTCCGGGAAATTCCGAGAAAAATTCCAGGAAAAAAATTTTTTTTTTTAAATTTTGTAAAATTAAATTTGTTTAAAATTTGTTTTTGTTTTTGTTTTTGTTTGGGTTATTTTTTGTTTTTTTGTCACCAGGTGTCGCGCGGCGGTGAAATGAGGAATGGAAATCGATGTTATGGCGTATTTGAATTTGTATTATTTAGATGTCGTATTGATCGCGATCCGCCCCTGACACGTGTCAGGACATTCACATTGGATCTGGATCCCAAACTGGGTCGAAAGTGGAGCCAATGGCCTCTTGTGAAAAGGGTCGGACATGTTGGATCCGGAGTTTGATCGGGGATCGAATCGAGAGCATTGTTGGTTTGGTTGGAAAGTTTGGGCGATTTTGGTTGTTGACGTCACAGGTGGAAAATAGATGACAAAGGTTGTGACGTCATTAGGGATGAATTGAATGGTTTGATTTGATGGGTTGTTGAATCGTAAAGAGTTTTGTGTGCGTGTTGAGTTGATTCATTTTTCAATTGAAATCGTTTTAATTTGCGTTGAGAAATTGAGTTGGAGTTCGGATTAAAGCCGAGCTCCACCCAAAAGCTGTTTTTTCTTTTTTCTTTGCTTCTTTGCAGTGTATTTAATAAATTAGGAAATAAATTGGGCGGCCATTTTGGAAATTTTGACTTTTTTTTTTTCTGTTGGAATTTGGAGTTCTTCGAATTATTTGTGTGGAAATTGGAAATTTGGATACAATTTTCGTAGAAATTGGAAATTTTGATAAAATTTTCGTAGAAATTGGAAATTCCAACAAATTTTTCTATCGAAATTCAAAATTTGAAATTCCAACAATTTTTTTTAGCTAAATTGGAAAATTAGTTTTGCAAAAATAAAAACAACAACAATGAGATCCAAGATGGCGAATGAAATGAATGTTGAGTTTGAAATAAATAGTTCAAAGAAGGAACAGAAAAGCTAATTGTGGACAACTCGGAAAAAAGAAAAAAAAAAGAAAAAGCGGATTAGATAAAAATGGCTGTTTCCCAAACCCAAAACAGGAATTGAAAATTGAATAAGAAAAGAAAAAAAATCTGTGCCGACACATCAAAACAAAATAAATGGAATTCGATTTTAATTCCAATCTCAACTGGGTGCGAGTCAAAAATGACAGCCACTGTTAAAAAAAAAATGCATTCTGGGTATATAAAAACCTAACACAAGGCCTAAATTTAGATTAAAGGACAACTGCAACCCCAAGAAAAAAATGACCGAAAATTGATTTTCCTTAGTCATTTATTTCCAAATTTATTTCCAAATTTTCACCCCAGGTGCAAATTTGCATCTTTTAATTTTTAATGACGCTCCAGCGTTATCTACTAGTTAGAAAATCAATTTTTATAGGATACAAAATGGCCGACGAGGGCTTAAAATGATGGTTTGGTGGATTATTAGCGGCCATTTTGGATTAGCCTGCTGGAAATATTGCGCAAGATGATAATTATCCGTTGTGAATTGGCGAAGAAAAAAGTAGTTGTTGTGATGTGTCCATTTGTGGCCTGACCCTGATGAGATGCTAAAGCTAAACCCTGTACGCGAGTGGAAGAAACCTTCCACGTGCAGGCCTTGTTGCGTGTATGACCTTGGTCGATTACATGTTGGGCCAAGGTGAAATTACGAGTCGCATTCAAAAATCATTTTTGACAATTTCCTTCAACACTTCCTCCCTCCGATCACATTTTCTGACGTCATCGATCGAGTTCCCGCATTGATCCGCTCATCGGATCAACATTTCCTTCATTTATCGACTCGCCGCGGTTCGCGAAACCAGATGCGATGACGTCACACACCGCTTAGGCCTAATTCCATTCTTTCTTTTAACCCTAATGATTCACTTCCGCGGGTTTGGAGTCGGAAATGACGTCAAATCCCTTTGTCTGTCTAATCTGACGAGTTTATCACGATTTATTTTTAGAAAAATATGAATCGCCACCTGTGGAATAATTTTAATTTTGACCTTATCACGTGCGCAGCGAGGTCAATCGACTGGACACGAAGTCGCACGAGGCCATAACCCTCAATTTGGCTGAGAAAAGTTGACCTATAAAATAGTATGCTATTCACTGATTAATGACAAGCATCGCCACCAGTGCGGCGCTGCACGCGGTGTCTGGTGGGGGCGAATGGCATTAATCGACAGAGGCATTGACTCCGGTCTAGGGGGCTGTGTGGGCTGTATTTTGTGTCGCGACAGGGGCTCGATCCCTGGGGTCTGTCTGAGGCGTCATGTGGCGAGAAAATGGGGGGTAAAGTGAATTTATGGCCCCAGCTAAGTGGATTAAAATACGGGCCATTTTTTGGGTACAAAATGGCGGAATAAGTTATCTGTTGCTGCGGTGTCGACCTGTAGCTAGCGAATTCGAGTTTCAAAAACATGCAAATAAATCTCTTTTTTTATATAATTAACAACAAAAAAGTTTTCTAAAGATTTTGTTTATAAAAGGAAGGGGGAAATAGATAAAAAAAATATATATAAAAATAGGCTTAAAGATCGAGGACAAAGTGGCCGCTGTTTACGTTCGGGTTTCGCGCTCTGGGTAACCAGTTTTCCAGGCGAGATTAGTAGCGGTGTGGAAAATCCTTTTGGATCGTCAGTAAAGGGTTGAGGGCGATGATTGGAGGGCCCTGTATGAGTCACGAGAAATTCCCATCGTGTTGCAACGGGGGAATAACCCGTTTTGATCTTTCTGTGTGTTTACGGCATTCATTTTGAATTAGCAGGCTCTGGTGGGTGTTGGGGGAAGTTTTTGCTTGTTTTTGTTTTTGATTTTTAATTTTATTATCGTTTTATCTCGGGTTATCTCGCTCGGGATGGAATTTTTACAAGGAAGTGGCGTATTTTTAGGGCTTAGGAAAGGGAAAAGTAGGCTAATGATCGTTTAATAAAGTAATTTGTGCAAGTTAAATTTGGATAAGGCTTACAAGGTGAACGAGATGAAAATTGGTAACAAGTTTTTGACATAAATCAAATGAAATAAATATGGCGGCGGATTTTGTGTCGGTTGGACGTTGCGGGTTTTTAAATTGGAATTGGGTTATTTGTGGAGGTTTTTTTTGTTGTTGTTTTTAATGAAATTTCCAGTAAATCCATCGAGCGTTGAAAGTATGTTAGCGGATTTGAGCGATGACCGATTTTATTAAGGTTGGGGCGGTGGCGCCATCTCTTGGCGGAAGCGGGAAGTAATTTCGACTCGGGCGGTCGGTATTGCGTGATAGAAGATAAACGCGAATTAAAACGTGATAAATTCGGATTTGGGCCACCAAATGCGAAATTTGAAGGTAGAAAACAAAAAAAAATTAAATTTGTAACCAAAAAATATTTTTTTACAAATTATAATAATTTTTGTTGATTTTGTTGCTGTTGTTTATTTGAATTTAGAAATGCGAGCAGACATGGAAGAAGCAGACATCGAGCCGTGCGATCTGTTTGTGGATTTGGGACTGTTGGTGATCGAAGGACGAACGGCTGGAGTGAGTGCGCGCGGATACGGAGAAGGTGCGCACTGCCCCAAACTTGGAACTCAGACGAAGCACAGCTGCAATCCACAGGATGCGCTGGTAAATGGTTGGATTTATTGGTCGATTTATTCGTTCGGTTGTCGGATGCATCGGATTGTTTTTGATTGTTGTCCGGTGTTATATTTTTGTTTTAGTGCGCTCGCAACGAACAATTTCGTAAGCACATGTTACTTTTGTGGAGAAATAACATCCCGATGTCGATCGAAGTTCTCTTGAGTACGGAAGCGACGCAGGGGAATCCCAAGAGCCAGAAGTTGGACAACATTAGTAATTACACGTTGTTGGAGCAGTGGACGATCCACATGTTGCCCAAACGGTAAAGTTTGGCAAACTTTGGTTGGGAATTTGGTGCCCTTGATAAAATAAATGAGAAAATAATATATATATAATATAATATAATATAAATGGTTGAATTTCAGTGTCCCCGACGTTCTCATCACCGGAAAGAGTCTTTTCCACGCCGTTCGATCTTACCTGCACTTTTCTCAACTAAGCGCCTGGTACAGCTTATCAACCGGCGAAATCCCATCCAATGTCGTCTACAGGTTAGAAAAAAATTTAAAAAAAATTATAATTAAATAAATAATTATTTTCAATAGAGTTTGCGTGCCGGGCGAAGCATTTAGCAACAAATTCAACGAGCCACCCGATACTCACTCGTTTCCCGTGGCGAACGTGGGCCGAAGCAACGCCGTCAAAGTGAACGTGAAATCGATGCCGCGATGTTGCGGAATTCCTCAATTCCTCAGCCGCAAGTCGCGCGACCCGGAAGCCGAGAAGATGAACATGGCGTGCGCGCTCGACCCGCAACTGGCGCCTCTCGCCTCTGGCCGATCTCCGAGCCCCCCCGCGACCCCCCGCGACAAATCGCCCGACACGCTCCTCGGCGACAGCCTGCTCGATCCCCCGCAGTCGCTCCGAATGTACCCCAAGAGATTCCAGTCGCCGTCCCGGTGCGGCAGCCCCGTCATGGAGGCCCCCGACCACGTGCTGTGTCGCTCGTCGTCGCGGGACCAGGCGGACGCGCTCAAACGCTGCGAAAGGAGCCGCTCGCGACGCCCGTTCGACAAAAACCGGACTAGATATTTGGAGAAGGAAGTGGTGGACGAGATGCCGAGTCCCGGCGCGAGCCTCAGCTTGGGCGTGAACGTGAACGTGAACGTGAACGCGAAGGGCGCGTTCGATAATCGGTGTTTGGGGTTCGCGTTGACGCCGAAAGAGACGGAGGAAGTGTTGAATTTGTTGCATCGGAGGACGGAGGGGGTTAAGAGCAGGGGCAAGTGTTTGCCGTTGGACGAGGTGTTGGAGTTGAAGAGGAGTAAGGAGTGCGGGGTCAAGGAGAAAACTACGAGCTTCCATAGACATTTTGATATTTTAGAGCGCAAGATGGCCGAGATGGAGTTGGAGGGAAAATGCGAGGAGAATCAAGAGACTCAGGAGATTTTACAAAAACAAAAGGTTTTTTAACTTGCTTCTCCTGCTTTTAATTTAATTAAATTAAATTAAATTAATTTTTTTTACGAAATCAATTATTTTGCAACAACAAAGATAAATTTTTCCCATAAAAAAATCAATTTTTCCCATCAAAAAATCAATTTTTCCCATCAAAAAATCAATTTTGCTCAGAAGAAACGAATTTTTCCTATGAAAAAACTCGATTTTTCCATTTGTCCAAGAAATTCATAAATTATTTTATCCGAAAAGATCGTAAATTATTTTGTCCAACAAATTCATAAATTATTTTATCCAACAAATTCATAAGTTATTCTGTCCAAGAAAATCATTAATTAATTTTTCCAGAAAAATCATTAATTTACTTTTCCAGGAAAATCATTAATTAACTTTTCCAGGAAAATGACAAAATATTTGATCGAGGAAATGATTGTATGAATCTGTCCTGGAAAGTGATTAAGATTACTGAATATTGCCCTGGAAAATGTATCGCACAAATTTGGCCAGAAAGTCTTAATTGATGTGTTTCAGAAGGTGGAATGCGAGTTGGAGCAACTTGTGCCGAATGTTAAAGAGAAGACCAAGTTCAGGCACTCGTTGGACTCGGCGACGAGTTTAGTTTTTCATTGCAAAACTGGTTTACCGTTGACATCGAGTCCTGTAAATATTGAACAATAATTTAAAAATGAATGAAATTTAATTTTGCTTGTTTGTTTCAAGGCTCCAGTGCGAAAAGGGACGTGTTTTGACTTTGACAGCAGTTTGATTACACCTACTGCCATTAAAAAGTGAATGTTTATAATTACTCGCGGTTTTTGAGGCGCGACAAATATCGTACGTGACAGGAGCGCCCATCCACACGACTAAAACGTATCGAATTTCTCGATTTTCATTGATTTTTAATGAAAATTTGACGTAATTTCGACGTAATTACGTTAAAAGTTACGTAATTACGTTGTAATTCGAGAAATACGGTAATTATCGACCAATCTGTGCGAGTTTTTTGTTGTTGTTTATTTATTTTTTTTTTGTTGTATTTTTGGTTAGATTTTTGAATTTCTAATTAATGTTATGTGTTTTGTTTAGTGCGTTGTACGAGAAGGAGGAAAAAGAGACGGTGTTGGAAGCGAACAACCAAAAAAACAATTACCTGACGGCGTCTGCTACGAATAGCAGTTTGTTGGGGAGTTTTGAAGAATCGGTTTTGAACGGACGTCTGGAGCCGGTGAGCACCGTGGAAGGGTTCACGGCTGACATTGCGGCGAGCGGATCGTTCCTAGCCGAACACTTCACCGTACCTGTCACAGTCTTCTTTTACACGATATCTGACACGGACAAAGTCTCAACGCCTTACCTCGGTCACATTAAACTGGGACCAAATGGTTACAACGTTCCGAAAAAAGGAACGATACAAGTGGTAAATCGCATAGAAAAAATTAGTGAAAAAATTGATCAAATTGATTTGAAAAGTGTTAAATCTGCTAAAAATTGATTTAAAAATTGTTGAATCTGCTAAAAATCGATTTAAAAACTGTTCCATCCGGTAAAAATTGATTTCAAAATTGTTAAATGTGCTAAAATCGATTTAAAAATTTTAAATCTGCTAAAAATCGATTTAAAAGTTGAAAAATCTCTAAAAAATTATTTGAAAAGTTGAAAAATCTCTAAAAAATTATTTGAAAAGTTGATAAATTGATTTAAAAATCGATAAACTCGAGTAAAAAATGAATGAAAATGTAGAAAAATTAAAAATATCCCAACGATTTGAGAAAATCAATTGAAAGAAGGGTAAAAACGTATTTTTGTTTTGTTTGCAGACATTTTTTAATCCTCATCGAACCGTGGTGAAAATGTTCATCGTCCATTACGATCTCACGGAAATGCCAATCAACTGCCAAACGTTTCTACGCCAACGCACCTTTTACATGCCTGCCGGTGCGGACGTTGAAGACCACGACGCCAGCAAATGGCTTCGATATTTAATCCATCTCAGGTTACGCCGAAAACAATTAATCCAATGAATTGAATAAATTTAATTAATAAATTAATATATTAAAACTCAGGTTACACACTTCGAAATCGGGCCGCTTGTTCCTGCACACGGACGTGCGCATCGTGATCTTCCGCAAATCAGAAATGGACGCTGCCACCATATCGGGAATGTTCGAACTCAAGGAGTTCACTCGAGGTCCCACCAACCCCAAATTTTCCCCCATTCGATAATGAACAAATTGACTTTTGTTTAATTTGAATTGATTTTATTTTATTTGATCATTTAATTTAATTTATTAGTTTTTCTCGATTAATTGACTGATTAATTAATTAATCAATTTAAACGAAACGACTGATAACTCATGAAATTATTGTTGTTATTATTATTATTATTATTATAATTTTTTTTATTATTATTAATTATTAATTAATTAATTATGAATTATTATCTATATATTTGCCATAATTTGAGGAATAGTCAACTTAATAAGTGTTTGCATAATCTCAACGTAGTAATTCAATGTAAAAAATGGCCGTTTGTAGATGAGAAGGAGAAGAAATAATTTTGATTATTTTGTTGAATTTTTCTTTCTGGTTTTCTGGTGTTTGTAGGCATTTCCGGTTGAGTTTAGTCTTGTTATTGGAGGATTAGAGGCGATTTTTGAGCGCGCGGTCCCGGTCTCGACCGGTCGCGACCGCTCGTAATTTGTTGTGTAAAAAGAGTTACTTGTCTGTTGTGGTTGAAATAATCGTATTATGCATCCGAAATTTGTCATTTTATTATTACGTTGATTGTTTTCTTTTGGTATACGTAGGGCATTAAGTTGATCGAATATTCAAGTGAAACATTTATGACTTGTATTGAACCTTAGACTTTTATTTATTATCTATTATTATAATGGACTTTTTTTGATTAGTCACGAGTTTACGGGAAAGATTTGAGGTGAGTAAATGTAATAGGCTTAATATTTGTAGCTCAAATTCTGAATAAATATAATAACTTTATTAAACTAGACTTTGAATTATTCAAATACAAGTTTGAACAATTTACCTTATTTAGATTTTGCGTTGAAAAATGCATACAAATTACATTTTTCATTGGAAAAATGCAATTTCGTGCATAATAATTGCATTTTGCATTGAAAAAGTGCGTTTACGTGCATAAAGAACGCCTTTTTCCCTTTTTTCCATCCGATAATTGCATTCACGTATATTTTATTAGCCGAAACATGCAAAGAATGCCACAACACACGTTTTTTGAAAAAATATAATATTTTTATTACAAAAATAAACTGGATAGCCAAGTGAGGATGACGAAACCAACCGAACAACCGAATATTGTATTACTAATGAGTAAAGTAACTGGAATGTATTTCTTCTTGGCGTACGCTTTCAGCTCCATCAACGGAACGAAAATGTGCAGAATATCCGGTAACATGAAGCCAACGTCGCGGAGAATTTGGTGCAACTCTCCTTCACCTCTGATGACATTGTGTCCGAACTGATCGGTCAGCGAAGTCAAACAATGAGCAATGGCGACCGATAAAATGACGATCAACTTCCAGGGCGTCGTCTCTTCCTTCGTATCCGACAAATGCACGACAAAATACGTCGAAATCAGTTCGGTGACGGTGAAAAGCAACTGGTGCGTCCATTGGTGATGATAATCGTCGTTCCAGAAGTTAAAAAACGCCCACCAGCTGTAATAATGAGGATAAATGGCTGCGACGGTCAGAACCAGCATGGAAACCCGCAATCGGCGCCGCACGATTAAATGACACATTTTACGAATAGTCTCGTACAGCGCAAGAATGGCGACGACCGAAACTGCCCAAATTTTAAGAGAATTGCTCGTGATGTTGAAATAAATGTGTTTGTATCCGGGTATTCCCGCCTCGTAGTTACCTGTAGAAAATAATTATTTTTAGTCATTTTTTCATTTGTTTTTGTTTATTTTTTAGATACTCTTGAACGTGGAGTCCCAACAGTTGCATTTGCACGTCGATCTGTTGACCGGACGTGTGTATTCGCTCCATAAACTGCAAATAACGTCGAAATGGAAGTATGGGATGAGGATGAACACGCCCGTTGCTATGCACAGGCTGACCGTCGTTTCGAAGTCGTAATATTTAGATGCGGGGTGCGGTTTCGCTTCCCGCGCACATTTTAGTCCGATTTTAGCGCCTGGGAAAAGATCTTTTGTCTCACGGTTTAACCTGTGTGTGTTTCTTTCAGTTGTCATTGCGAAATGATCGTTTCTTCTACTTTTAGTGTGTTCATGTAGCAAACAAGCATCGCGCCATTTTGTGACCGGTTGAATTATGTCTCAACATGTTGCCACTAGTTGTCACCACAGTACAGACAAGAATAAAATAAAATTTTTATTCATCTGTTTTATTCACCATTTAACCCATTAAAACTACAATTTAATATAAATTGTCAATTTTACATGATTATAAAAAATAGTTTGAGTATTTAGGAATTTTAGCAGCACGACAAAGACCGGGAAGACGAAGACTTTTCTGTTTTAATTTCAGTTGGTGGGATGTGTTTGCTAGCTCTGTACATTATTTCCTGAGTTCTTTGAGCAATGGCGATCCCCAGCAACGTGAAAGCTTCTTCAATTCCTAATAACAAATAAATAAAATAATTAATTAAATAGTTAATTTTTGACCCCTTAAAACTTACCATTGTTCTCAAGTGCAGATGTCTCCATATACTGTGCATCAATAGACACGGCATAATTAAAAGCATCTTTGAAACTCACTTGTCTTTCGTCCTCTAAATCGCTCTTATTCCCAATCACACACAAAATAACCTTTTCCTCAATATTGCGACGTAATTCTGTGAAAATACGGGATTGTTTATGATGATGACAATTGTTTATTTTCCAAATTACCATTGACCCAGTAATGGACATCTTGGAACGTGTTTTCTCTCGTTATATCGAAAACTATAATTGCTGCGTTTGAATTACGGTAAAACATAGGTGCCTGCAATGTTAATTTATTAATTAATAATTTTAATTTAATTTAATTTAATTTGTTTACATATATTTTTTTTTACCATTGATTTAAATCTTTCTTGTCCAGCTGTGTCCCAAATTTGCAGTTTTATTTTGGTGTTGTCTACTATTCTGGAAATAATTTTGTACATTAATTTGTTAAATATTAAAATTTTAATTTTTTTGTTACATTTTGCTGGTGAAAAACGACGCTCCAATTGTGGGAGTTTCCTTTTTGGAGAACTTTTTATCAACATAGCGGATTGTTATGCTCGTTTTGCCAACAGCTGAAAAGTGCAATTTTGGGTTACTGTTTCGGTTTTAGAAGCGGCAAAACGGGTAGCTTACCTTGTGAACCTAATAAAACAACTTTAGCGTCGATCGATTGCATAATTTATTGAAATTTATCATTAAAAAGGAACTAAAACAAAAACTAAACAAAAATAACTACGACCTATCAAAATCTAAAGTTTAAACTTTTAACGAACGGTGTCGCCACAAACATAGTTAGTGTCGCCACCGGTTGAGGAAATCCTAAAACATCATTTTCAAATTGCTCGTCAGTTCGTGCGCAAGCTTTCTCTTGGCGGCGGATTTTAGACGGTAAAAACCGAAACTTGTAAAAAGTTTAACGATTTAATAATTTGTATTTTCTAAAATCGTTTTAGGTGAATAGTCGTTATAGTTGAGGTGAATTCCGACCGCTGAATGGATGTTGTTCATAGCGAGTTTACGGAAAAGATTAGACGTGAGTATTAGTTTCGTTATAACGACGCCATTTTTAAAATAACAAGTGGTTGTATTTTGATTGGCTCTCTTTTGTATTTTGTATGCTATTTTCACGTACTTACATGAGAATAGCCGCCCTGGGGGTACGTTATTGTCACATACTGTACGTCCGTAAGAAAATTCGTCACGTAAGAAGGTGAAATTGAGAATAGCACGGCATTGTATTTTTCCAACGAATTGTCTAGTATTTTATGCATATTTTCAACAAATGCATTAAATGGATCCTTATTTGTTGGAAAATGCATTAAATGGACACTAATTAGTTGGAAAATGCATTAAATGAACACTTATTTGTTGGTTAATTTAGATATTAAATTAAGTCGTTTTGGTCAGTCCAGACCAGCGTTGTGGTGGAACCACATTGTATTGGAGCCCGCGTTCTATCAGAATAGTTACGGTATTTGAGATTTTTTATTTTTATTCTTAATTTAAAATACATTTTCTATAAAGTGTTGTGGAAACACGATTTTAGTGCAACATAGGCATTTTTGATAGTTTATCAATTTTATTAGTTTTTTTAAAAAAATATTTTCCAGAAATTTTTAAAAAACTTTACCTAAACTGAAAACCATTACTCTTAGTATTTTTTTGCCCAAAGTTCGGTCGAATGGTTGAACCAGACAATTTAATTACTGAACAGAACCCATTGAGCCAGACAGATACTAAAGAACATCAAGAAACTTCTTGTAACCACCATAGCAGTTAAAAACACGGGAATGGGAACAGGACAGAAGGGATTGGTGTAGGATAGGTCAGGAAACTATGGGAAAGGTGTAGGATTTATGGAAAAGGGTTGGAATGGTTGGAAAGATAAGAGAAAATGTGTGATAAGGTTACCCGGACAGCTTATGGTGGTAACAGGTAGTTGTGCAGTGTTTGGTAAATAACTTGAAAAATCATTTTCACTAGGGACAACTGCCACCTGACGCCTGACACCTGACACCTGACACCCGACGCCTGACACCTGACGTTTAGTTTTGGCGAAAAAAGATATTCTGACGCCTGACACCTGACACCTGACAGTCCGGAATAGTCAGGGGCCTGACACCTGACGTTTAGTCCAGACTTGAACGTAATCACCTTGGATACAATTAGGTAAACCACAACAACTGCAATCCAATAAAGAAAGAAGGCAGCATTTCTTTCAGAAAGGTACTAGACAAGCTCATTCAAGCTATTCTCATTTGATAAATATTATTCATTTACTGTTTGAGCTAATATAGTTTTAACCTTCTAATATCTGCCACTCAAAAAGTGATTTGCATTGTGTTAGTCACTCACTCACTCACTCGCATTCAAAATAACTGCTGCGCCTCCTTTTTATTATACACACTGAAACTGAAAGTCAAGTATTATTTATTCCATGTTGCAACAAAATATGTACAACCGTAATAATATGAATCGTAGACAACCAAAAAGAGTAGTCTATCGAGTCAAACATTGCAATGGCCGAAAAGTTGTTCCTTTCAAATTGGGTAAACTGAAAACATGTACACTATGTTTTTGTTATATAGGGTGTCCCAAAAATAATGCAAGATTTGAATTAGCCGCCATTTGTGCAGTAAATTGTTGGCGACCCTGAAACAACAACAATTTGACAGCTGAAAGTTTAGGGTTTTATCTGCCGAAATTGGATAATATTGATGTGGCCAATATGTGGTTTCAACAAGACGGTGCCACATGCCATATTGCCATACAACCATGGAAACAATTGAATTACTGCATGAGACATCACCGGTTTTGGTGATAAGAATTGGCCCCTTTTTCTTGCACCGTCTTGTTGAAGCCACATATTGGCCACATCAATATAATCCAATTTCGGCAGATAAAACCCTAACCTTTCAGCTGTCAAATCGTTGTTGTTTCAGGGTTGCCAACAATTTACTGCACAAATGGCGGCTAATTCAAATCTTGCGTTATTTTTGGAACACCCTTTATATATGATGAGATTGATTGTATACTTACTTGTAGGAAAAACCCGGAGCGTGAAAACGCATCATTTTCTGGCCAAGAACAAACCATGCATTTCGCGTACTCGCACAATAGTGTGGCTTATATCGGTGCTAGTGAGCGTTTCATTGTGCACGTGGCAACTGGCAATTTGCATCGATAGGTACTTCAAACAGCCAATTGAAACTAACGTAAGAGTTGAAATGCACGACCACCATACCCTACCGGGCCTTATACTTTGTACATCCAACAACAACTTTTGGTGGCAATTCGACACACTTTGTCAACAACATGCAGCGTGCAATAAATCGAGCCGCAAAGAGCGTGAAAATTTCCCTTTCAATAAGATGAATGTTACGCTTTTGGATCTGTGGCAACCAAAAACAAACATAAGCATCATAACAAGACCAGTGGTATGTTACAACATTAACTAGCAATAATCAGCCAAAACCAATTTGATATACCCATTTCAGTGTCGACATTCAGTCAATTCAACTAAATGTCGCTCTGAAGGTTGGATGCAACGCGGTCGTTCAAGTACATTTTTTGGCCCATGTCACACTTTCAAAACAAGCAAGCTTACATCCATTCCCTTCCATTCGATTCTGTTATTATACTTTTAATTGCTTTTAGACCTGCACTGGTATTTTGTTGGAAAGATGTCGTTGTTTTACATTTTCGTATTTGACTATTCACATTTCACCCAAAAATCGATCAACATCAACGATCAACAACAAACTACCGAACTCTTTTCAGCCGATTTATATGCAAAAACTCCAGAATTTTTGTTTACTAGCAAAGCTGATATTCTGCACAATCATGATAACAGTTTGGAAATCTCGTCAGTCACTCGCGTAAGAAACAAAAATGCAGCTTGCTTCTTTGTTTTAATTTACAATTCCATTTGAAATTAGTTTGAATACTTAAACACTACTCGTGGGCGGTGCAGTACGGAAGAAGAACGAGACGAGTGTATACAGAAATGGGTCGCAAAAGAGCTCCAAATAACTACCTCCATGGAATGCAGGTAACGAGATTAATATCTTACTAGTCTCAAGAAATTACTTCCACTTTGTCGACTTCAGATTGCCGAACATCAACTCGACGTTGCCATTTTGCAATTCTGTGTTGGAAGTGTTCCAACTGCTAAGGCGATACTCGGAGCTTCAATCGAATCGTGCAAGCATCAACAACTACTGCATGAAATCGTGTTCGGCCACCATACATTCCTTGACAGGAAGTAGTTCTGCTCGCAACTGGAGGACACCGATCGGTGTAAGTTTGAAATCAAACACCGAACAAATTGTAAGCGAATTTTTCTCTTATACCCTCTCCAACTTGGTGTCTGATGTTGGCGGCAGCATTGGACTCTTCCTCGGCATTTCCCTACTGTCTTGTTTGCAATTTTTCCGCCAAATTATCCCGAAAATATATCAACGTTTCTTCTCTTGAACAAATACTTTTTCCTAATGTTATTAATTGTAGTAAGCAGGGTTTTTGCCACCAAACATTCTGTGTCATTCTGTATCAAGATTTCTTCACCAAGCTCGAAATAAAACCTTTATTGCACAATTATTGTCTGTGGTACTTGGTATTTTAGTAGAAGCACCAAATTAAAACATCATTTTAAAGAATTGATGCATTCAACAAAGTGTTAGCGACTGAAATGATTGCCACGACGAGGAAAAACCTAGACGCAAAGAGCCAATTGCAACTGCCAAACTGCCGAAACATTATCCAAAATTCCGTGCGTATGGTCACTTCACAGTTGATTGGCTACGTGCTTTTATTTAACTTTTATTTTTAACAGTTAAAAAAAAGATTTTTATTTCGTCATGTCGCAACTTTTTTAATTGACGGTGTGAATGGCAAAATAATTGCAACTAAATGCTTGACTGTAAAGAGAACACGCAAGGGCGGATGTGCGCTCAAATTCAATCTGAATTTTTGAACATCCTTCAAGAACTTCATCTCATTTATTTGATTCCAAAATTCACAAACCTAAAATGAAATTAAAATGCCGATTATAAATTTTACTTTTTTCTTTTTCAAAGCGTCTTAACGACTGCAGTCAAAGTTTGTTTATCAAACATTTCATCTTTCAAATGTAATTTCATCATTTTTTTTATATTTCTTTGTATTTTCCATGAATACAACTAATTAAAAAAGCAAACACGGAAGAATGTATAAAACACCGCCATGTGTTTTCTTCCCCTTCACCACGGTTTGCAGAAATGAAGCTATTTTTACTCGTTGCGACTCTAGTTTCCGTCAATGCTCTTGCGCGGCTACCAGAGATTGGTGATGGTCCGCCGGTAACTTGCTTTATTTCAACAAAAAACATTTTTCACTATTCTCAACTCCTTTTCACAGTCAGCACTGATCGAAACCGAAGATGCGGAATACGATGCGGAAGGCCACAAACTCTTCCAAGGAGACATGGTCCTGGATCAGGCGCAGTTAGAATTCCTCCAGAGTCCGATCGATATGAGAAAAGCGTACAGCGACCTGCGATACCGATGGCCGAATGGAAGAGTTCCGTTTCGATTATCCGAAGCATGTAAATCGCGAAATATTTCTAATGATCTTTCCAAAATTAATGAATATTCTTTTCTTTCGCAAAAAAAGCTGAAATGGATCGCGAGGCCATCTTGCGAGGGATTCGGCATTGGGAGGACAATTCTTGCGTGAGATTCAACGAAGTACCGAACGATTATGTTGGCCCGCATCTAATATTTAGACGATATTCCGGGTATATAATCAACTTACAAACTATTTTTAACGAACGACGACATTTTATTTTTATTTTTATTTTTACATTTTTTAAAAGTTGCTCGTCAGCTGTTGGTCATCTTTATTATCAACCAGATGGACAAGCCATATCAATCGGTCCGGGTTGCAGTTCGGTAAAAACATTTAAAATATTATTTTTTTATATTTAAAATTAATTTTGCGTTAAATTTTTTAGATGGGCACAGTTGCGCATGAGATCGGACACGCTTTAGGTTTCTACCACGAGCAGGCGCGCCCTGATCGTGATGATTACGTGGTGGTTCTAAGTGCAAACATAGAAGAAAAGATGAAACACAATTTCGAATTACAAAAAGAAGTGAATAATTACAACATTCCGTACGATCTCAAGTCAGTCATGCACTACACATATAATGTATGTATGTTTTGCCGCTTTAAAAAAATGAATTTTGAAGATTAAAAATTGTATTTTAGGGTTTTTCCGTCAATGGCAAAAACACTTTGGTCACCAGAGATCCATTAAAGCATTTCGTGATTGGACAGCGAGAAGGTTTGAGTTTCTACGACAAGAAGTTGGGAAATGCCATGTATAATTGCTCCGGTAAGAATGGCCCTCAACACCTTTACATCTGCCAATGATTCAGAGGAAAAGTGCCTAGTAAAGCAAAAAATGCAATAGTCATGTAACTACACATGACGAGCAAAAGATAAATCGTTAAAGTAGAGAATTAATGAAAATAGTGTTGATTGTATAACAGCAAACTGCGGGAACCGAATTAGATGCGAAAACGAGGGCTACGTTGATGAAAACTGTCGCTGCGTTTGTCCGCCAGGATTCTCCGGACAAACTTGCCGAGAAGGACGAGCCGCGCCAGATGAAAGTGAGTTTTTCATTTGACATGACTCAAAAACTCGAAGAAAACAAAAATTGTTATTTTTAATAATTTTTTTCTTTGAATTTTGAAGCTCCCAGCTGCGGCGGTGCAATAAACCGACCGACGACCATTAGTTCACCGAACTATCCCGAAGTGTATCCCAAAAATGCGCGATGCGTTTGGGCAGTCACTGTAAGAATATTTCTTATCCACTGAACCAACAAAGAGGGACACGTGTCTCTCTGAATTGGTGCCAGCAATAAGTAATGTATGGATAAGATCGCTTTAAGTGATGATTTTCTGTTGAAAAGGCTCCGGCGGGTCGTAGCGTTCGTGCGCAATTTACTGCATTTGAAATGCTCAACAGATGGGAACCGAAAGGACGCAATTGGTGCATTTGGGACATTTTGGAGCTGCGCACTCAGAATTTACACGACGGAGAAAAGTAATTAGACATTGTGGTTGTCATTTTTGTTTTATCTTCTAACGATGATGGTTTTTTTTGCAGGTACTGCGATAAAGAGTTGATGGGACAGACGGTGATATCCCAATCGAACACGATGGTTTTTGTTTTTACCACAACATCAGACTATTACTTGGGATTTGAAGCACAAATTGATTTTGTGTAAAGAGAGAAAGATAATTTGTGCTTCTTAATTGCTTAAACGAATAAAAATAAGTGAAATAAGCGATATTATTTGCTTTTAATTGTATGCTTCTAAATAAAACGTTTTTGCTCATTTGTAAACATACGAAGGGAGAAAATTCACGACAGAATTGATTTCATTTTGATTTGAAAATGGCGCGTTAATCATCACACATTCTGTGTCATTCTGTATCAAGATTTATTCACCAAGCATGGAATAAAACATTTTTCATGCATAATTATTGTCTGTGGTACACGTTGGTTTAGTAAATGAAAACATCATTCAACCACGGTCCGTGGCAAAATCATTCCAACTAAATGCTTGACTGTGAAGATTGAATTTGTGAACATCCTTCAACAACTTCATCCCATTTATTTGACTCCAAAATTTACTAACTTAAACTGAAATTAAAATGCTGATTATTTTAGTTTTTTTCTTTTTTGAAGCGCCTTAATGAGTGCATACAAAGTTTGTTTGTCTAGCATTGCACCTTGCAGATGTAATGTCATTAGTTTTTTCCATATCTTTGAATTTTTCATGAATACAACAAATTAAAAGAGCAAACACGGAAGAGTGTATAAAACACCGCCATATTTTTTTTCCCTCATATCATTACGGTTTGCGGAAATGAAGCTATTTTTACTCGTTGCGACTTTAGTTTGCGTCAATGCTCGTCATCGGTTACCAGATGGTCCACCGGTAACTTGTTTTATTTCAACAAAAAGCATTTTTCACTATTTTCAACTCCTTTTCACAGTCAGCATTAATCGAAACCGAAAATGCGGAATACGATGAGGAAGGCCACAAACTCTTCGAAGGAGACATGGTCCTTGATCAAGCGCAGTTAGATTTCCTCCAGAGTCCGATCGATATGAGAAAAGCGTTCAGCGACTTGCAATACCGATGGCCGAATGGGAGAGTTCCGTTTCGAATATCCGAAGCATGTAAATCGCGAAATATCTTTAATGATCTTTCCAAAATATAAGGAATATTCTTTTCTTTCGCAATAAAGCACAAAAGGATCGCGCGGCCATCTTGCTCGGGATTCAGCATTGGGAGGAGAATTCCTGCGTGAGATTCAACGAAGTACCGGATGATTATGTTGGCCCGCATCTAATATTTAGCCATTATGCCGGGTATGAAACCAACTTATAAAATATTTTTAACAAACGACGACATTTTATTTTTTTTTTTTTTAAAGTTGCTGGTCATCTGTTGGTCAGCTTTATTATCAACCAGATGGACAAGCCGTATCGATCGGCCCGGGTTGCAGTTCGGTAAAAACATTTTAAATATAATTTTTTTTGTATTTAAAATTTATTTTGCGTTTAATTGTTTAGATGGGCGTTGTTGCGCATGAGATCGGACACGCTTTAGGTTTCTACCACGAGCAGTCGCGCCCTGATCGTGATGAGCACGTGGTGGTTCTAAGTGCAAACATAGACGAAAATATGAAACACAATTTCCAATTACATAAACAAGTGAATAATTACGACCTTCCGTACGACCTCACATCTCTCATGCACTACGGATCGAATGTATGTATGTTCCGTAGCTATAAAAAAAATGAATTTTTAAGATGAAAAATTTCTATTTGAGGGTTTTTCCAATAATGGCAAAAACACTTTGGTCACTAAAAATCCATTACAGCATTTCGTGATTGGACAGCGAGATGGTTTGAGTTTCTACGACAAGAAATTGGGAAATGCCATGTATAATTGCTCTGGTAAGAACTAAGAATGGTCCTCAACACCTCAACCGCACCTAGTGTCCTAGTGTCCTAGTTAAAACAAAAGAATTGATGAAATTAGTGTTGATTGTATAACAGCAAACTGCGGGGACCGAATTAGATGCGAAAACGAGGGCTACGTTGATGAAAACTGTCGCTGCGTTTGTTCGCCAGGATTCTCCGGACAAACTTGCCGAGAAGGACGAGCCGCGCCAGAAGAAAGTGAGCTTTTCATTTGAGATGACTCAAAAACTGGAAAAATAACAAATGGTTAATTTTAAAGAACCCAGCTGCGGCGGTCCAATATTTCAACCGACGAATATTAGTTCACCGAACTATCCAGAAAAGTATCCCGCAAATACTCGATGCGTTTGGGCAGTCATTGTAAGAATATTTCATATCCACGGAACCAACAAAGAGGGACACGTGTCTCTTTGAATTCAATAAGTATTGTATTGAAGATCGCTTTAAGTGATGATTTTCTGTTTAAAAGGCTCCGTCGGGTCAGAGAGTTCGTGCGCAATTTAGTGCGTTTGAAATGCTCAACAGATGGGATCCGGAAAAAAACAATTGGTGCATTTGGGACGTTTTCGAGCTGCGTACTAAGAATTTACACGACGGAGAAATGTCATTAGAAATTGTTTTTTGTCGTTTTTGTTTTATTTCTAACGATGATGGTTTTTTTTGCAGGTACTGCGATAAAGAGTTGATGGGAAAGACGGTGATATCCCAATTGAACACGATGGTTCTCGCTTTCAGCACACAGTCAGACTATTACACGGGATTTGAAGCACAAATTGATTTTGTGTAAAGAGAGAAGGATAAATGAATAAAAATAAGTGAAATAAGCGAAATTGATGGCGTTTTATTGAATGCTTCTAAATAAATCGTTATTGCTCATTTGTAAACACAGCAAAGGAGAAAATTCACGACAGAATTCTGATTTGAAAATGGCGCGGTAATCATTACCTAGTGGCAAAATATAAAACAAATAGTTTGTGGTTTTGGCACCGGGTGAAGACATGTGTTTGCCGCCATTGTTCAGATTTCTTCATCTACAGCTGTTGACACAACTCGTGCGAAGACCTCACGATGGCAGATTCAAACGCCGTCAACTCGATAATCAAGTGCGTGGATTTTGCTGCTAAAAAGCATAAAGCGCAGCGACGAAAGGACCCGGAACAAACTCCATACATTAACCATCCAATCGGTAAATTTAAAATAAATTGCCGGTGTATTGATTTTAATTTTTAATTTTTATTTCCAGGTGTCGCTAAATTTCTCGTCGATTGCAAGGTTTACGACCTCGTTGTCCTTGAAGTAAAAAATAAATTGAAATTTAACGAACAATTAATTTTTAATTGATTTTTAATTTGTTATTTTATTTGTAGGCGGCCATTTTGCACGACACGGTCGAAGATACCGACACGACGTTTGACGAAATCGAAGCGGAATTCGGCACGCAAATCTGCAACATCGTGCGCGAAGTGACGGACGATAAAACGTTGCCGAAGGAGCAACGCAAACAGCTGCAAATCGAGCACGCGCTGCACTCGAGCACCGAAGCAAAACTCGTTAAACTCGCCGACAAATTGTACAATCTCAGCGATTTATTGCGAGTTGTTCCGGCCGGTTGGTCGCAACAACGCGTACGAGATTACTTCGTTTGGTCCGCCAAAGTGGTGGATAATCTACGTGGAACAAATGTCGAATTAGAAGCCAAATTGGATGATGTTTTCAAAAAATCCGGAGTGTTTCCAACGGAAAAATGATGAAAATTGGTTTAAATGAATGTCAGATTATCGAAATTATGTGAAAATACATGAAATTGTGTTACAATTAATGTAAATTTATGTAAATTAATGCCGAATATGAACGTAAATACGTAATATATGTTTAATCAATTCATTTTAATGAAATTTTGTGAAAACTAATCAAATTTCGTTAAAATTAATGTAAATTAATGCCGAATGTGAACGTAATATATATTTAATCAAGTATAAAATAAGTGGCTAAATTATATTTTGTGTTACAAGCAAAAGTTTAATGAAATATTGAGTGTGTGATATCTGGGTGTTAAACTATTGACGGCCGTCCATGAATTCCGACATGTAATCAGCCAGTTTTTGAACATCTTCGAGTGTGACCGCATTGTAAAGTGATGCGCGAATTCCGCCGACGGATCTGCAAGAAAAATTGAACGGTGACGAGTGAGACGATTTGTTTGCCGCATTTTGTTTCTTACCGATGCCCCTTTAGTTCGACCATTTGTCGTTGTCTGGCGCCGTCGATGAATTCCTTCTCCAGGGTCGCGTCGCCGCTCACGTCGTTTTTCGTTATTCGGAATGGCACGTTCATTCTGCTGCGCACTTCTTTTTGGATAAAGTTTCTGCAAATTTATTGGTGAATAGTATAATTTTTAGATAAAATTTGCAGCTTTTAGGGTAAAATTTCGAATATTTTATAAAAATTTTCAATTTTTATGGAAAAATATTGAAATTTTTGCGAAATTTGGGCAATTTTGTCAAAAAAGGAGGTAATTTTGTGTTCGTTTTACGTGTAGAATCCGTTGGAACTGTCGATAATATCATACAACAACTGAGATTTCTTGTCGGCCAAATGTTCCATGACGTCGATTCCTCCCGACTTCTTCGCCCACTCCAAGACGAGATTGATGCTGTACAGACTAAATCAAACTAATCAATTACTGATCTTTCTACTTCTCAATCCCTTCGCATTCCCGCACCTAAAAGTCGGCGGAGTATTGTAGAGCGAGCCATTCTCGATCTGGGTTTTGTAATCCCAAATGGACGGACACAAATTGGAAGCGGATCCAATCAAATCTTCGCGAACGATTACCATAGTTGTGCCCGCACAACCGATGTTTTTCTGCGCTCCGGCGAACACGGCGCCAAACTGCACAGAAGAAAAGACAAAAAACAAAAAAACACGATTTTAAGTGGTTAAAATGGAATGAATTCGCTTTACTTTGGTAATATCGAATTTGCGAGACATGATGTTGGACGACATATCACAAACGAGTGGAACATCGGTTCCAGTTTCAGGAATGAAATTGAATTCGACTCCATTTATGGTCTCGTTGTCGCAATAATACAAGTACGAGGCGCTGCTAGATATTTCCCAGTCGGAGATTCGTGGAAT
Source organism: Strigamia acuminata (assembly GCA_949358305.1). NCBI lineage: Eukaryota > Metazoa > Arthropoda > Chilopoda > Geophilomorpha > Linotaeniidae > Strigamia > Strigamia acuminata. The sequence continues at coordinate 11,848,191 of OX442320.1, forward strand.
GCCTACAAAATTCAATTTTATTGAGAAACATTTGTAATTTATCGTTTTTTAATATTTTCCTTACTTGTATATTCAGTGTGAGACTTGGGTAGAATATTTCTCGCTACTCCGTACTTAGAAGCCTCCTTGACGGCTTTCGCCGACCAACTGCCGGTAACTACGTAATCAGCACTGCCATTATTCATCAAATTCAAAGGAACGGCTGCGAATTGTCCAGTTCCACCGCCTTGCAGGAAGAGAATTTTGTAATTGCTCGGAATATTTCTTCATAAAATTAAGTAAAATTTAAATTAAATTAATTTTTCAATTTTTTGTTTATATTTCTTTTACAATAAATTGCGCGTGGTTTCTTCGGTGGATTTAACCAAATTCATAAAATCAGCAGAACGGTGACTAAGTTCTGAAAATAACGATTTTTCGTTTTACAAATAATCGATAAAATATTTCGAATGTTTTAGAAATATTTAATATGTAATACCTAACATACTTATTCCAGAATTATTGTAATTAAGCAAATCTTTTTGGATGGTCTGCAACACCTGCAAAATAAATAAATAAACAAAAGTTGGCAAATGTCGAGTTTTTTCGCGGTTTTTCGGCGCAAATCGCATCAAACTCGTCCAAGTCCGCCGGCGAGGCGTCATAATGTGTAATTTACCTCATCGGGGAGTTTAGCAGGTCCAGCTGCAAAATTTATTACTCGTTTACCATCCATTAGTGCAGAATTTGGGCTCGAAAAGTTGCAGATGTTTCGATCGACGATCGAGCGCGTCTTTTTATTAGATTGTTGGAATCGGGTCGAGCCTCTATCGGAGTGTTGGGCTTGAGAACTATGCGGAATTCATACAAGGAGCAATAAGAAAAGATTGTTTGACACCGTGGTAGAGATTAGTTGTGTATTGCTGGTTTTGCAGAAGGGTCAAAAGTTCAAGACCACTACGAGGTTTATTTTTTTATTTTTTTATTTTATTTTTTGTTTTGACTTTATGGAAATTAATAAAATGAGATAAGGTGGCTCGTTTTGAATTTCGAATTTACTGTTTTACGCGATTTGTTTTTTAAAATAAATAAATTTTGGTAATGACGCCGTGGGTTACGTCATCGTAAACTGATAAAGTTATAAAACAAGAATTAAAACGAAAAATAATGTTTTTTAATAAAACAATTTTTATTATTAATTTATTTTACGATTTATTGTGCAAAATCAAACTAAAATTTCAACGATCTTCGTAATTTATGTTTAAAACTACGTTTTAAGAACCGATATCGCCTTTTAGAAATACCCGCAGAACATTTTCCGCGATATCGTCTGCTATTTCCTGTTGCTGGAGTGCTGGAGTTTTTCCCCTGGTTGAGTTATTTTGCCCACGAAAAAAAAAACGCCCAGCAACTCAACTACGCTCAACAGTAATTTAATTCAACTTTTAATTAATTTTAATTTAAAAATATAGAAAAAAAGAAAATAATTTCGAACAAATTGATGCCAACTTTTCCGAAAACCATCTTGTCACATGACAATACCATTCTTTATTTGCTATTCAAAATCCGAATCTATTTTGACTTTTTGACTTATCCCGCTTACGGATTCGTACAAAAATCAAATTAGGCCCCGCAACACGCATACACAACACCGTTCTCCCGTTGAAACTTAATAGATCATTCCGTTCGCGACCGATTCGACTCTCAGAACTGCTTGAACCTCGACCCTCCCGTGCTGGCACACGGAATTTCATCGTGTGATACTCGAATTACCAAAAACGAGCGTTGAATTTCTTCATTAGGGTCACTTAAAGCCGACAAGGTTGGAATTCGATCAAGATTTGATAATAATTGCGTGAATTTGTTGGTTTTTGCTCAATGACCTTCAGCAGAGGACAATGCAAAAGTGGTTACGTAACATAATTTAATAAAAGCTAAAAATTCACGTGATTAAAATTGAAGGAAATTGATTTTGCGAGAAAATAATGTTTGAATTGTGATTAATCTTTATTTTTTGTCCGTCCAGATGTCTTCGGTTAAAGTTCCAACGCAGCAACAAGCAGCAGCCGACGCCATGACTTATATTGACCACATGTGCGCGCTGGACATCGATTCTCCGCCCGCCAAATTGAGGAAAACTGGCATAATATGCACCATTGGTGGGCAAAAGGTGCGCCATTGATGGGAGTGTGTGTTTTAATTGGTTTTGTTGCGGTTTAGGACCAGCGTCGAGGTCGGTGCCCATTTTGGAGGAGATGATGTTGGCGGGGATGAATATTGCGCGCATGAATTTCTCCCATGGCACGTACGAAGTGAGCAAATTGTTCCATTGATTTCTATTCTTTTTGCTCATACTTTTATTTATTTTAATTAAATATTTTTTTTAGTATCATTCGGGGACTATTGCGAATGTTCGAGAGGCAGTGGCGAATCTTAGCAAGAAAATGAATGTTTCTTTTCCGGTTGCGATTGCTTTGGATACGAAGGGACCTGAAATACGAACTGGGTTGCTGGAAGGGGTAAACACTCGAAACAGAAAAATATTAAAATATTTTTGGGTTTTTTTTGTTGTGGTTTTTGGTGGAATTGCAAGGTTAAAAAATAATTTGGTGGTTTTAAATGAAAATTGAGGATTTTTCGAGAGGATTTGGGGAATAATTGTTGTAACTTAGGTTTTCATAAAATTTATATTTTTTAAGTTCTATTTTTTAGATTTTTGATAAAATGTCAAATTTTAACGATGTTTTTTGGTGGTTTTTGATGATTTTTTGGTGGTTTTTGATAATTTTTTGGTGGTTTTTGATGATTTTTTGATGACATTTCGTATTTTTTGCTGAATTTTGGAAATGTGATGATTTTAGGGTCCGTCAGCTGAAGTGGAAATGATAAAGGGCCACAAACTAAGAGTGACCATAGACGACGCATATAAAGAGAAGTGTTCGGCAACCATGGTGCACGTTGACTACAAAAACATAGTTCGCGTGATCGAAGTCGGAAATCGGATTTTTATCGATGACGGACTCATTTCTTTGATTGCCACAGATAAAGGTAGAAAAAAAAATGAATGGCAAATTTATTTATTAATAAATCGGTCGATTTCACTCAGGCTCTGATTACATTGAATGCGAGATCGAAAATGGCGGCAAATTGGGAAGCAAGAAAGGTGTGAATTTGCCCGGGGTTCCCGTCGATTTACCCGCTGTGTCTGAAAAAGACAAAAGCGATTTGTTGTTCGGAGTCGATCAAAAGGTAGAATTGCATTTTTGTGTTTGGATTTTTTGGTTAATTATTTTTTTTTTTAGGTTGATATGATTTTTGCGTCGTTTATTCGAAGCGCGGACGGCGTGAAAACGATTCGAAATGTGTTGGGAGAAGCTGGAAAGGAAATCAGGATTATTTCGAAAATTGAGAATCATCAAGGAGTCAAAGCGTAAAATTAAATTTTGTTAAATTAGTCGAAATTTGTGAATTTTGTTTAAATTTCTGAAAAATTTCTTCAATTTGGTGAAATTTATTCAAAATTTCCTGAAATTTTGTTTAAATTTCTGAAAAATTGAGAAATTTTGTTTAAATTTATTCAAAATTTCCTGAAATTTTGTTTAAATTTCTGAAAAATTGAGAAATTTGATGAAAAATCTTGAGAAATTTGTTGAAGATTGTCAAACATTTCTGAAATTTTTGGCAATAAATGCTGAAAAATGAATTATTTTTTAGAATCGACTCGATAATCGACGCCAGCGATGGAATTATGGTCGCTCGTGGCGACTTGGGAATCGAAATTCCACCGGAAAAAGTATTCATTGCGCAGAAAATGATGATAACCAAATGCAATAAAGTCGGAAAGCCCGTCGTTTGTGCCACACAAGTAAACAAAACAAAAAAAAAACTGAATTTCTAGACACTTACTACTTAATCTGATTGTAGATGCTCGAAAGCATGGTTTCGAAACCAAGACCAACGCGAGCTGAAGGAACCGACGTAGCGAATGCCGTGCTGGATGGCGCCGACTGCGTCATGTTGTCCGGCGAAACCGCCAAAGGAGATTATCCGTTGGAAGCCGTGAAAATCATGAATAGTGTACGAAACACGATTAATTTTGCCATTTTATTTTGATAATTAATGGATGTTTGGCTCGCAGATTTGCATCGAAGCCGAAGCAGCAATTTGGCATCGAGTTTTGTTCATTGAATTGAGCAATCGCGTCCCTACGCCGGTGGATGCGGCGCACGCCATCGCGATTGCTGCCGTCGAAGCATCTTTCAAGTGCGGAGCTAGCGCTATAGTTGTTATAACCACCACTGGACGGTGCGCTTTTGATATCGGATGATATTTTTCGTCTTTTTCTTAAGGTTTAATTTTTTTAAATCCAGATCGGCGCATTTGATATCGAAATATCGACCTCGCTGTCCGATCCTTGCCGTTACGCGATACGATCAACCCGCTCGCCAATGTCACTTATGGCGCGGAATTCTGCCAATTCATTTTACAGGTTTGGTTGGAACGGGAGTTCTAGCTCACTTGATGAAACATGCGTTTTGTGTGCAAAAATTCATGTATTTTAGTAGAAATGAGTATTTCTTTTGGGTTTAAAATTGGTTATTTTAGATGGAAAATGAATGTTTTAGGCACTTTAATGCAGTTTTTAAGCGCAAAAATGGAATTTTATTGAAGGAAAATGGATTTTAGTACTGAAACGAATTGCGTTTTCGGTCTAAAAATGTATTTTTTGGCACAATATGCAGAGTAAATAATTTGGAGATTTGATTTTTAGAACCAAGAGAGGCCGATTGGACGGCAGACATCGACAAGCGAATCCAATACGCGTTAGATCAAGGGAAGAAGCGCGGCTTCATGAAAGCCGGCGACGCGGTCATTGTGATAACTGGATGGAGACAGGGAGCCGGTGCTACCAACACCATGCGTATTTTGTACGTCTGAAATTAATTCTTTAATTTGACAAGGTTTTAATTTTAATTTTCCTTAACGGCTTGTTTACTTAACTAATTTTGATTTTATTTTCCATTTTTTTGAGTTTTAGTTTCGCATGAATTTTTATTTAATTTATTTTTATTTATTTTTGTTTTTGTTTAGAAATGTAGATTAAGTAATCTGCGTCTGTATACACGTCGTAACCCGCACAGCATGCCAAATTTGCACTTTATTATTATTATTATTATTTTATTAACATCGATATAATTAATTAAATTAATCGAAATTAATATTTTTTTAATTTTTTCTGTTTTGTTTTGTCGAATTATTTGTATTTACTCCTCCAGTGACAAACGAAATGTTAGTTGAATCAATTTATTTGTTTGTATGTCGGAATAAAAATTCTAGTTGTTAAATAAATAAAATTAAAAATTGAATGGTTTTTATCTTTGTACGATGGTTCTAGGGGAGACATTAGCATGGATTCTTACAGAGGGTATTGCGAAAGACCTGCGTTCCAAAGTACTTGTGATTGGCTGGAGCAAACGAGATTGTCTAAATTTCAGAGTTGAACAAGTGTTGTTGTTTTTACTTTTAGCAATTTAATGTTTATTTTGTTAAATTTAGTTTAAAATAAACGATTTGCAAGTTGAATTTTATTTTATATTAAATTATTTCGTGAATTATTTGTGTAATGGCAAATTGCATAGTGCCCGCAAGGTGCCCAATGGCAACGAGGCTTAAATCGATTAGACATCAAAGAAATATAACTGACGAACGTAATAATTGAAATGAAATGGAGTTTATTAAGAAGTTTTGTAACAATTTAAAAATGGTTTGATAATTTAATCAGTAAATCAGCTTCGGTTAGGCAGCCAGCCGAAATAATGGTAGTGCCTGCATGGTGCCGACTGTTAAAACGTGCACTGTATGACAAGCAGAAGTACCGTAATCGAGCGCCGTATTGTATAAATGCTTATTTATTTACGTAAATTAATTTTTTATTTATATTGTTCATTTTAAAAAATAAATTTCTTAGATCTCGACAAATTTCCTCTCTCGTTTGTATTGTCTCGCGAGATTCACGTTTGTACGAGAACGAGCGAAATTATTGATCAGTGTTTCGGCGTCATGGAGGAAGGTTAGACATCTGCAGCTTTTCCATCTGCTTCTATTCATTTTCCCCATCCGAACAGCATGATTTCATCTGGGAATGATACAGAACGGAATGGAAACACACAGGTGAGACAACCTTAAAAAAAATCGCATCCAACCTCCGTTTCCCTATCCAAATCGCTTCCGTATCCATATCGCTTCCATCGCTGTCGACATAAAAAAATACCCATCGCCATCGCTGGCGATAAACGATACCGCACGCACGTTTTTCAAGCGAAATAAATGCGAAATAAATGCATCCGCCATTTCCAGCGACCTCATTTAATATCAAAAAAATCATTAATTTGGATTATTAGATCATTCGTGCCGAATATTTCGCACAATTGGCTGATACTTCAGCGTTGTTTGCTAATGGCGCCAGACCAAATGTCGCCTGTTTTCTGTCGCTGTCACGGCTCAATGTGTTTCGGTATCGTAGCAACTGTCTAGTTACGTTTAACGCATTTAAAGCGATGGTCTTTTTATTTTTTGGCAAAATCTAAGTTAATTGTATATTAAATTTATGTTATTTATTGTAAAATTTATATTTTTTTATGTTGGGGAAGTGAAAACCGGAAAAATGTGCGAATTGACCGCCTTTAATGCTTCCCTGCATGGCATTGTTTACGTGCAGGGAAGCACGGCGCAATGGCAGCCGACTTAGTAGAGTTAATGAAGAAAAATACACGCGATTGGAGTTTTGAGGGATCTTAAAACGTTTTTTTGGTGGGATTTTAAAAATATTTGAGTTTAACTGCATTTTTGCATTACTTTTTATATTTTTTGAGGGATTTTTCGCTTGATTTGTTCTGGTATCGATCTAATTCGCACGAAATGAGGTGATTGAGTGCGAAAAGATGAACATAAATACCTAAAGTTTATGACTCCAATGCCGACAGACAAATTTGGAAGAAATATTTTTTTTATTTTTATTTTTTTTCGATTTAAAATTTTTTTTATTTTTATCTGTCATTGGCCTCGAATGAATTCTATTTCTATTCCTGGCATGTTAATGATCCTCATTCACAAAAAGCAAACTCGACTGGATGTTGTTTGCAAATGGGGGAAATAAATGGTGAAGAAAAAGTTGCATATTTATAGTTGCTCGGTCGTATATTTACTTTCTTCCCGGGTTAATGTAATTTATGACATCGATGGGCTAAATGAATGGCCGTCGTAGAGCGGATGAGGTAAGAGCGCGGATCTGGAACAGGATCTAATTCTAAGGGCGTTGTTTTGATTTTTTCCACAATGGCGGCTCGCCGCGATGTTCTCGTGGTCATGTTGGGTAGTCGGAGGTAGGTTAGATCTTAAATTATTTGGTTTTTTTAATCAAATTGTGTCTGTGAGGATATTAAGAGTAAAACGGGAAGAAAAACGGCTATAAGGGTTAGGTTTGTTTACGATTGAAACGATATTTTCCGTTTTCACGGGCGAGTTGTAAAAGGTGGGTTTGCATCTGGAGATGCGGAAGAGGAGAAAATTGGCCGAAAAATGACGATTGTGTAACGAAATTGATGGTTTAAGTACATAATTGGCGTTGAAATTGCAGCAGAAAAGAAAATGAAGTTTGAAATTTTAAAATAAAACGGAAAAAGAAACCGTGGCCAAAGTACAATAGTGAAAACGTGATGCGGTTTTGAGTTACAAATATAAAGATTTCGTCATTAAAATGTGAATTTAATGAAATTAAATGGAACTGAAGGTCAATATGATTATACTGATGATTTTAATCTCTTTGTTTTTTCCGTATAGAATGACAACACAGGGAATACAGCAGTGACAAGAGGTAAGAAAGAAAAAAGCAAATTTGGGGAAAATTCACCAAATTTGTGTAGAAAATTGCAACCAAATAATGATAAATTTCGTAGTTCTGACAGATAACACCAGGTTTACACACACATTTGCAATAAATGGCTTTTAAAAGAGAGAGGAGAGCAGGAAATTAACAAGTAAACAAAAAAATAGATTTTATTAAATGTTAAAAAAGGCTTTGTTTGAGGCTAGAGGGTCATTTGGTGAGTGAGTAAGGTTTGACACCCCTATTTGGTATTGCAATCACTGCACAGGAAAACACATTCAATGTCAGATGACAAGTGCAAGATGCATTTATTCTAATGAGGCAGCTAAAGGGTGGAAAAAAGGAGTTCAGTGACTTGACATTTTGTGTTTTCATTGTGTTAGGCTGTTGGTTGCTGCTAAAGGCCATGGTGTCGGCAAATGACATGATTTAGGCTTTATTTTTAGCTCGAAACAAGTGGAAAAGTTCATTTTGCTTTCCAGAAAAGATTACAAAAGATCGCCAATTTCAACGGCAGACGGGAAGTTTGCAATCCCTCGATTAGGTTTGCGAAAACAAAATACTGCGCCCCGTCCGGCTTCCTAACAAGTTTATAAATCGCACTTAAAAATGCATTCAGGGCCGCTGCTGAGTATGTGCAAAGCTCAGACCAGAAATTTGCCTCTGACGCCCCAAAATCACATTTATTAATCCGCGCCGAGCAAAATATTTTGTCTCATGGCGGACAGTCGGATGTCAAACTCGTAAATATACGTTCTGCCTGACAGATGCCGTTCAAGTATAATCGGGGGAGAAGTGTGTGCAGAATTCAAGATGGCGTCTTGCGGGTGACAGATTATATGGGAGTATAGGGTTACAGTTTGCGGTATTAAACTGGCTCGTGTCCAAGCTAAAGTTGGCTACCGCAACTGTCTTTGGGGTAAATGGTTACTATTTTGTTTATTTCGGAGAAGAGAAACAAGTAAAACATCTGTCAGAGCGACTTAGGAATTGCAATTTGCAGCAGCTGCTCAAAAACAAACATTTCAGTTGCAATTCAAACGAGCAAACTGGGCATTTTGGTGGTGGGAGGCGGCCATTGTTGTTGGAATCTGGCGCTGCTGTTGCGGTGGCGCTGGTGTTGTTGGGGCGGTTGCCTCGGTGACGCCGTGTTATTTCGTCGTTTTGTTTTTGGGAATAAATTTGAGGGCTTATAAATAGACGTTACATTTGAAGTGATTTGCCAGAATGAATTCGAGTCCCATTAAATTAGCGGTTGGATTCAAACTTGTCAACGCATCTAACGTCTCATTCCGGATGTTTCCATTTTTTTTATTTTTTTTTATTTTTTTGCTGGAGCGCCGTACTTGACTTGACAGCACTTAACTTTGTTTTTTTCTCGTCTTCATTCCTTTGATCTCGAAGTGGAAAGAGCAAAAGAGAAAAAAAACAAAAGTAGCTTTTTATTTTCGAGTTGTATTTAAATTTAGGGGAGGAAATTAAGGTCAGCGAATAAATCGAGTCGAGTAGTTCGTTGAGGCGCCCACAGATGGCGAGCGAGGATTTAGAAATGGCGGTCATTTTTGATCTAGTCATCTCGAGTCATCTAGCGGTAAAAATGTGAGTCTAATGACGAAATGAGGTGTAAAATAAGGAACTATTTCGATTGATTGTATCGAATCAAATGCAATTGAAGTGGGAAAATTAAATTGGATAAATGCATCCTTGTTGGCGCCGTTTGGGAGAAATGTGAGATTTGGTGACGTATGCGCGTGGCTGATTGGTCCGCTCGCATTGTGTCGGTATTTTGGGATGAGTCACTCGTCTGGTAGTAGCGAGAAATGATGTTTCCCTCGCCCTCGTCTCGATGCTTTTGCTATTCTGGGTCGTCGTCATGCGCGTGATCCACTTCTTAGAAATCCCGAGTGGAAATGTCACTTTGGCTTTGACGGCGATTCGTTTGTGTGCGCGCGATGAGGAGAAGGAGAGGAAAGGTAAGGAAAGGACGCTCAAATGATGCTGATGCTGCGATCTTACGTAAGATGGAGAGGAGAAAAAGTTTTTGAAATTCGAGTAGAAAATTTAATTTTTTTTTTAAATTTTTTTTTTTGCTTGCTGCACATGTGGTGTGTTGGTTGACATTTGGGTTTTGCGTTGGGGGGGGGGGGGGGGTGCGGGGAGGGGGCTGGGAATGGGGTTGGTGATGGATGGATGGATGAAATGTTGATTTTTTTGGTTTGATGGATATTTTGGTTGGTATTGGAGGGGATTAATGCGTGTGTTTGATGGAGAAGAAAATTGGTGACATTTTGCGGGTTTTAATTAATTAATGGCAATTTGGTGGATGGAGTTGACTCATTCAATTTGCCATAACACACACACACCCTGGTGAGAGAGCGCGTTTTTAATTGTACTAATGGGATTGGGTCCTGAAGAATGCTCGGAATCATAAAAATTGCACAGGAATTGTGTCAAAATGATGAAAATCGTTCGGAGATTGTACCGAAATTATTAAGACGGTTAGGAAATTGTATGCGAATGATGAAATTCCTTAGGGAGTTATATGAAAATGGTTTAAATCCTTCGGAAATTGTATAAAAATGGCTAAAATCCTAGGAAATTGTATTGAAATCGTTAAAATCCTTAGGAAATTGTGTTAAAATGATTAAAATCCTTAGGAAATTGTATTAAAATGGTTAAAATCCTTAGGAAATTGTAGCAAAATGGTTAAAATCTTTAGGAAATTGTAGCAAAATGGTTAAAATCTTTAAGAAATTGTAGCAAAATGGTTAAAATCTTTAGGAAATTGTATTGAAATCGTTAAAATCTTTAGGAAATCACTAGCTGCATTCAAAAATTAAAATAACAATTTTAGTTTAAGTGTATCTTAAGTTTTAACATGGGGTTAAACAGGAAATGATGTCATTTTTGGTTTAAAATTGAAGTAAAATACAAAATGTTTTAGTTTTTGAATGCAGCTACTGAAATTCTTAAGTAATCATATCAAAATGACTGAAATTGTTAAGAAATCCTAACAAAATGACTGAAATTGTTAAGGAATGGCATGAAAATGCTAGAAATGGTTGTGAGATGTTTTTGAAAGGTTGTGGTTACTGATTACTGTGTTGTTTCAGGTAAAAGGCGAGGGATGAGCCAGGACAACTGCACCTTGAGCAGCAGAAGCCGAAGCAGAAGCGGCTTGCTCGAATCGGACTGCAACTCGAACAACAACACGACGGCGCAATTGGCCAACCTGGACAACAGTCGCAACGACCTGATGCTCTCCTCGCAGGACCTCACCGCCAACGACTACCAATGGCTGCTCGAGCTGGGCGCCGTGCGCAGGGACAAATGCCCCACCTCCATCTTCGCCATGTCGCCCGAAAACATGTCGTACGACGACCTGGCCAAGAACATCGACGCCAACCTGGCCGAGATCGACATGGAGGACTTCCGCTCCGAGGACATCCACTCGATCCTCGCTCTCCCCGCCATGTACTGCGGCGGCGAGCAGTTCGCCTCCGTGTCCGGCTCCCTCATGCTCCGCCTGGACGCCATCGCGGCCGCCACCGGCACCGCCGACCCCTCGCCCACCACGCCGTGCAAGGACAACAGCAGCAGCGCCGCCTCGCACGACGGAACGTCTTCCGGCGACGTGTCCATGTGCAAGAGCGAGCTGCTCTTCTCGCCCGTCAAGGACGCGCCCTTGATGCTGCCCTCGTTCTCGGTCGACAGTCTGGACTGCGAGTCGTACGACGAGCAGGAGCTCATGATCACGTGCCAGGCCAACAAGGACAACTACACGATCGCGTTCGAGGGCAGTTTCATGCACTACTCCGAGGACTCGGACTACCACGACGGCGCGAGCGTGAGCGGGAGCGACAATGCGGGCGACGCCGCCTCCGTGCACTACGGGCTGCACAAGGGCCTCGACCGCTCGATGGTGCAGTCCGACTACGCGCTCACCACGTGGAGCAAGCTGAGGAAGGGCGGGGGTGTCGAGCGCGCGCCGCCCAGCGGGGTCGCGAGCGTGGTCACCAACACGGGCACGAAGAGTCGCAGTCTGCCCAACTTGTTGCGCCAGTCGCTGAGCGCGTCGGAGATCGGCATGAGCCAGCTGAACGTGTCGTCCGACTCCGAGCAGTGCGTGCCCGTGTACGACGTGCAGCAGTCGAGCGTCTCGTCACATTCCAGGTCGTCGCAGAGCAGCCAGTCGTTCTCGCTCGTGCGTCTCTTCATCCAGCAGAAGAACAGTGGACAGAACAGTCTGGAGGGGTCCATCTACTCGATCCAGTCGGACTCGGGGCCGCAGGACGCGCGCAATCCCAACATCTGCAACTTGGAGGCGAAAAAGGCGGTGTTCGAGTCGAAGAAGATGCTGCGCTCGAAGGAGGAGGGCCCGTCGCTGGCCGACAGTCTGATGGAGGGGTCGGCCAAGGTGGTGAACAACTGCAAGTCGAGGTCGAACGGGTGCCAGGTGAGCGGCGCCAACTGGAAGGCCGATCTCAACCCCGAGTCGGCGTCGCACGCCACGCAGACGAAGCGCAACAACAGCGAAGAGACGAGTCCGGCGGACGGGAGGTCGCCCAACTGGACCGACCCGTTGCAGGGCGTGCTGAACAACGCGCGCGGCGACGGCAGCCCCGTGTGCCGGCGCAGGATCACGTCGCCGGCGTTTATCAACAACAACAACTCGGAGAAGAAATGTTCGTCGCAGCAGCAGCAGCAGCGCCGGCACGCGCCGATTGCGTGCATGAAACACGCGGGAACGCAGATCCCCGTGCACGTGGTGGACCAGGGCGTGCAGACGTCGGTCGTGGAGACGGACGAGTTTGGGGCGGCGAGCGCCGAGACAGATAAAATGAGCGCGGGTTCATCGAACAAAGCTGTTTATGTCTGTTATCCGAATTATTCGCTTCCCGATCTGAGTTTTCTGCGCACTTCCGGCTCGGACGCGTCGGCGCTCGCGTCACCCGTGTACGTGGTGCACAAGGAGGGGCCCGCGAGCCGCAGGGAGCCTCGGCCGAGGTCGTGTCCGGACGTGGGGTCCGTGAGACAGCGCAATTTCAGGCACGTCAAGGACTGGGATTCGCTCAACATCCTTCTGCCCCGTCAAGTGCGACACTTTTTGGGCCACGGCGGCGACGAGCCCGACCCGGCCACCGACGTGCCCAGGTTCCGCTCGGAGAAGAACGAGGCGGGGCCGGCGAAGGGCTCGGTTCTGCCGCCACCGCCGCCGCTGCCCAAGCGCTCCATTTCGCTGCCGAATAAGCCGCGGCGGGAGCGCGAGCGGGAGCGGGAGGAGGATTTCGGGGGTCCGCGGGGGATTTTGAGGAAACCGTCGCCGTCGAGGTGCGACTCGGAGCCCGTGAGGGGGTTTGCGGACGAGAGGTCGCCGATGGAGCCGGTGCAGTGCAACAGTTCGATCGTTTTGGCGAAAGCGGAGGCGGCGGTGGGTCGGGCGAGGTCCAAGTTGAGCTGTTTTCTGGCGGCCAATGAGCCGTTGGTCGATGCGTGCAGTTTGGCCGCCATGTTGCCGGCGGTTTCGTTCTCGCCGGACGATTCGTCGTCGACGGGCACGTTAGATTTTGATAAGTACGACGACGGGTGTTGTCGGAATTCGTGTTGCGCGTGCGAGAAGACGCGCGGCAAGAAGACGGTGAGTTTTTCCGAGAGGGTTTGTGTGCGGGAGACGTGCACGCCCGAAGGGTCTCCGGAAGTGAGGGGAGGCCATGTTTGTTGTAAGAGGAGTGAAGGTAAGATGGAAGGGACTAAGGAGTTGGTGATTTTTGTTAATTAATTGATATTTTTTTAATTTATTTTTTAGATGGAAAAGTTGTTTGTTCGCCTTTGAGTGACGGGGGTGATGGTGAAAGTGCGCCGTTTGAGTTCAGCGTGTCGCCACCGTCGGGGACGTCGCCGGCCGATATTCCACAGTCGGAGGATGTTTCCGGAGTCGATTTTAGTCATAAAAAAAGTATCTTTTTTTTGCATTTTTGTTTTTTTTGTTTATTAATGTTTTCGTTTATTGTTTAGGCCTTATATTAGGAGTGAACAGAGCCACGAATATCCTTGCGAGCCATTTTGGACAAACGAAAGATTCGCAAGAAAAGGTAGAATAAGCGTGGCACCTAAAAACATCTTGTTACGTCTGAGCAATAAAATTTGACCCTAATTTGTACCTGAAAATCAATTTATGGCCCAAAATGTGCATTTTTGGTTCAAAAAAGTGCATTTGTGGTTCGAAAAAGTGCATTTGTGGTTCGAAAAAAGTGCATTTTTGGCTCGAATAAGTGGGTGAAAGGGCAGTGAATGTTTTAGTTGTTAATTTGTTGTAAATTTTTCTGTATTTTAAATTTGTAGTATCAGCTGGGATGCACAACTTTAACTCCCGTGTGCGGATATAAAGTTTTGGAATTCTTGTGTCCCGCTGTGCACAATTTGCTGGCGGACGGACTGCAGCCGCAACTCTACAGTTATTTTGGCTGCATACAAAATTCTTTGTGGAGGGTTGTCGAAGCATCCATTCAACAGGGGACCTCGTCTAGGGCCATCAACGATTTAGTTACGCGATTAAATAGCGAAGACTTTCTCAAAGATACCACGAGCAAGTTCAATGCTTTTCTTCTGGGGCTTCTCAAGTACGTATTTCGAAACAATATTTTTGCCCAAAAAGTTCAAAAATAGTGCATTTGGATGCACAAAAAGCCCAATAAAGTGCATTTTAGTGCATTAGAAGTCTAAAAATGTGCGGTTTGATGCCTTTGTTGCATAAAATGCGCTTTTTAATTTATTTTTTATTTATTTATTTACTTTATTTTTGTTGACTAAAAAGTGATTTTGTTTTGTGCAGCATCCGATCGGTGGATTCGTGGATTGTTTACCTGTGTTCCCAGCAAACCCTAATTGGAAAATACTACCAAGCCAACAGTTTCATCTCCCTCTGCACCTCAACCTCGAAAGCACTCCTAGAAGAACTCCTCGTCGTCCTGCAACCGCTCTCCACTCTACCCTTCGAGCTGGACCTGCTGTTCGAGAGCCACGTGGCGAACCACCACTATGCAAAGAACGAATGTGCGCACGCCGCGGTCACGGCCACGGCCACAGTCACGGCCACGGCCACGGGCATCGGCAAACAGACTAAAGACTACCAGAACCAGCAGGCCCGCCAGGCCCACGAAAGTGCCAGTGACGCCAAACGACCCAAATCCTGCGTCGACCCCTCCAACGACGCTGCCAGCGACGCGAAATTGAAAAAACGCTGGAGCGAGCCGCAACTCAACCTACACAAACCCCCGGCGCACCCACGACCCAAACCGGAAGGAGCCGCGACCGTTCGGCCGAACGTATTGATGGACGACGGCGACGGCGGCGGCGACGACGAGACGCCGGAGTTCAAGGAACTGCAGCGCAAATGGGAGGCGCTGAGCGGCAAGGGCGAGGTGGTGAAAGCGGAAGTTGCTGCGCCGCCGAGCAATAACAATAGTATTGTTGGTGGGAGGGTTAGCGGCATCTCGAGGATCCCGCGACTCGTTTCGGCCAAACAGAACAAAAGTGACGAGTCGGCGACGTCGTTGAGGAGCAGCGGGAGCCAGGACGCGTTGGGCACGGTGGAGCCGGTGGTTCGGAGGAAAAAGTCGCCGTTGGGGGGTCAGCGGGGGGAGAACGGGGCGTTGAGGCCGGTGTCGGCGGATATGGGTCTGGCGTCGCCGAGGAGGAGAGCTGGTGCACCTTCCAGAGCAAATTCGGTGCCTGCGCCGGTTAATTTACAGAAATTTAGCGCTTCCAGTGCGAGTGCGGCGAAGAGGCCACCGAGTCCTAAGTACAAGTCGAGTTTGCCAAGGAAGGCGGCGGGCTTGAGGAGAGAGAGAGATGACGACAGCGCTGTTATACAGAGGAGGTGATGTTCATTTTACTCATTTTTATGAGTGCAATTGATTTTTTTGTCATTCACATTAGGAAAAATCGATTAAAATTGGTGAAATTGAACTTTTTAGTGATTAAAATTGGGAAAATCGATTTATTTTAGCGATTAAAATCGCTTAAATCGATTTTTCTAGTGATTAAATTAATTTAAGCGATTTTTTTAGTGATTAAAATTGGTAAAATCGATTTATTTCAGTGTTTTATGCGATTTAATCGTAAATTAAATATTGTGTTTATTCTTTTTAGGAAATAAATTTGCATCATCAACCGCTGATTTTAGCATTTTCAAGTTTCCACGAATTTGCAACATTTGAAAAATTATTCCACTCATTTTGACACGAGAAAACGAAAACGAAGCGTCGTTTTAGCGCAGCTTAGATCTTAGTGTTGTAATACCTCAACATTGTTTGAAAAATATTTTTTTGCATCGACAAATTATTAAAGATAATATAATATATAATTCTAATGCTATTGTGTGTACATAATAATGCTAGAAAGGAAGAAAAATCATTTGTTTTTATTCGACCGGACGAAACGAAACGAACGGTCACAATTTATCATTGATTTGCATCCTAATCATTTGTATCAATGTTACTTGTTTGCTCAGAGTTTTTTCCTGTGTTCTCTCTCATATACAAATCTCTTATTTCGTTTTCCGTTGCCATATTGTTGATCTCATTTACCGCTTGTTGATATTGTATCATAATTGTGTCTGTAGTTTGGTCTTTTGACGTGTAAAAAACCAAAGACTGTTAATAAATCGATATGAATTGAGATTTCGTCAACACATTTATTCTTATCCATCCATTCCAGGAAGTAATTTATAAAAATTGCCGATTTTTACGATAACATTTTGTAATTTTTTTTAATTTAATATAAATTAAATTTTTTAAAACTTTTCCTTCATCTTCGCGGTTTTCGCCGATAAATTGATAAATAAAGCGCTTCAATTGCCAAACTAAAGTTTTTTAGGGGTTAAAAGATTCCTTGAAAGGAATTTTTTTTTTATTCTCTCGTATCTTGATGAAGATATAGATATTACAAAAGCCACGCGTGGCCACAATTTCCTTTTCGTTTTATGACGCCATCATTTAAATGGCCGTCTATTTATCAAGTTGGACCGGTCGCGAATGGAATAATGCTAATCCGAAGCCGAAGCAGGAAAAAAAATGTAGAATCAGTGACCGGTCGTCTTTTGTTCATGAAAATTGATCGCGCATGCGTGTTCTTCCTTTCCATTTGTAGAGCGGTCTGGAAGTTTCTATGAACTGCTGTATCCGCCGATTTAATTGAAACTTTCAAGACTGCGCAACACAAAGTGATTCGAAGCAAGTCACTATTTGATGATACGGTGAATTTGAAGTGAGAAATCATACCAAACGCGGATATAGGCCTAATTTTAGTAAGTACAAAACCACGTTGAACACGAAATGTGTGAAATTTGAAAAATGGAACTTTTTGGCTGCCGAAATTGCTTTGTCACGTTTTAACCAATTTCTCTCAATTCGCAGGTAAACAAAAATGGTTAAAGATACAACATACTACGACATTCTAAACGTGAAACCCGGCTGCACGCCCGATGAATTGAAAAAGGCTTATAGGAAATTAGCGCTGAAATATCACCCGGATAAAAACCCGAACGAGGGCGAAAAGGTTCAACAAAAAAAATTTAAAAAAATGGAAAAATTAATAATTTTTGTTTAGTTTAAACAAATATCGCAAGCTTACGAAGTCCTATCGAACCCGGAGAAACGTCGTGTTTATGACGAGGGCGGCGAAAATGCGATTAAAGAAGGATTTTCAAGTTCCGGTGGAGGATTCACATCTCCCATGGACATTTTCGACATGTTCTTCGGTGGTGGAAGTCACCGACGACGTGAGCGAAAAGGCAAAGATGTGGTTCATCAATTAAGTGTCTCTCTGGAGGAACTTTACAACGGAACTTTGAGGAAATTAGCATTGCAGAAGAATGTCATATGCGAGAAATGCGAGGGTAATTGACAGATTAATTTAGAAATTGATTTGATAAGATTGATTGATTGATTGATTTAGGAAGGGGAGGTAAAAAGGGAGCGACGGAAAAATGCCCGAATTGTCGCGGGACGGGAATGCAAGTGAGGATCCAGCAGCTGGCGCCCGGAATGGTTCAACAGATTCAGTCGATGTGTCCGGAATGTCTGGGTCAGGGGGAACGAATCAATCCTAAAGATAGATGTAAACATTGCAGCGGGCGGAAGGTGGTCAGAGAAAGGAAGATACTCGAAGTGCACGTTGATAAAGGTGCGTAATTTAATTTAATTTTATGTATTTTAATTTTTTTAAATTTTTTAACTTTTTGTAGGAATGCAGGATGGTCAAAAGATTACGTTTAATGGCGAAGGCGATCAGGAACCCGGGTTGGAGCCGGGTGACATCATCATCGTGTTGGACGAGAAAGAGCATCCCGTATTCCGACGAAGTGGTCGAGATCTCATTTACAGATTGGAGTTAGATTTGACTGAAGCTCTTTGTGGATTCCAGCGAACGATCAAAACATTAGATGATAGGGAATTACTCATTACGTGCTTGCCAGGTG
The DNA here is from genome assembly GCA_949358305.1 of Strigamia acuminata. Taxonomy (NCBI): domain Eukaryota; kingdom Metazoa; phylum Arthropoda; class Chilopoda; order Geophilomorpha; family Linotaeniidae; genus Strigamia; species Strigamia acuminata. Next base: position 11,866,535 of record OX442320.1, read on the forward strand.
CTTGTTTAAATTTAAATTAATTATAAATTATATTTGTATTGATTGATTTGATTGTTTCAGGTGAGGTGATCAAACACGGAGATGTACGGGCGGTCCTCAGCGAGGGAATGCCGCAATACAAAAACCCATTCGAGAAAGGCAAACTGATCGTTCAGTTTCTGGTTCGATTCCCACCGGCCGGTTTTATCCCACCCGAACAAATCCACCAACTGGAAGCGCTCTTGCCTCCCAGACCAGTGACCAATGTTCCGGATAACGCCGAGGAAGTTGTGCTGGTGGAAATGGACCCCGAACAGGAGTCTCGACGAAACCGACACGCGTTCGACGAGGACGACGACGGACCACCAAGAGCAGGAGTTCAATGTCAAACTCACTGAAAAGAGAAATTAGTTAGGAATAGGACTTTTTGGAAGTATTTTTCCCTCCACTCTTTATCTCTCTTTTTTCCTTTTTTGTGGTTGTGTTCCGGTTTTGTAATTTGTAATTTAACCGTTTTTAGGAGAAAAAAAAAATTTCTTTTCTTTTTTTAAATAAATAATTCTTAACTAATTAATTTGAATTAATTTAGTGTAAAATTCATTACTGTATTAAAGTAGGCAACAAAAAATAAGAAGAAAATATTTGTTTTATTAACTGTAACACGATGAAAAGCAATTTTCTTGAGATAAAGTGAAATGAAAGTGAATTTAGTCGATGACGTCAATTATTTTGATTTGGCCTTTGTAATGTCACTCACTCGTGTGTTTAGGTAGAAAAGTGATGTTTGGTTTCTTTTACTGTTGTATACCACATTCCTTGCTTTTTTTGTGCTTATTCTAAAAGAAATAAAGTATGCAAGATCTTCGGAATTCATCTTTGTTAGTTATTTTAATTAAGTTTTATCATTATTAGGCCCAAGTCGTCGTTCTAGTTCTAAAAACTGTCGTTAGTGTCTACTATTGAACTTTCAGCAAAATGGACGTGAATAACGTCATAGATTATCCATTTCTTACTATAAAGTTGAATTAATACGAGTCATTGCCCAGATTTAAAGGAAAATCAAAATGGCCGTGTTCTTACATCGGACGTGAACCCGCCGAAGATCAAAACGAATAATCTTATGATATTAAAGAAGTTTGCAACCATCGGTCGGCGTTTCTACGATAATTTAGCACGAAACTATATGAGTTCAATGACGGGAGTGGGGCGAGGTGACAACTTCAAATATTTAGGGTGAGTTAGACTTAGTTAATTAGTTAATTAATTATTAACCGTGGCGTCCATTTTGTGTTGAAATTTAAACAAATTTTTGCATTCACAATTTCTGTGTCATATCGTAAAAAATGCACGTTTATTACAATTTAAAAATAGACAAAAACGTGTGTTAAAGTGTGAATACAATAAATCGTTGGAAAGGGGAATGTGAGGACTGAATTTGATTGGTCGCAGCTTCTACCCTCCACCCCAGGAGTTTCAAATGGGTTTACTTTACCTGCACTGCTCGGGGACCACAGATGCAGCCCACACCACGAGCAACTGCAAGCCCACACTCCAACAGGGATCTATCTCTATTTGGCAAGTATTTTTCTTATTTTTTATATTTTGCACATCAATTTCAACGTGCTTCGATGGTTTTGGGAGAAATCGGAGTGAATTGTGCACAGTTTGTTTGCATTATGTTCCCCTTTGTGAAGGCTGACATGTTTTCTCAATAGGAAAAATGTCATTTGAATGTTTTTTTTTTTTTTTAATTGTGATTGAAGTGAATTGAGGTTTTGTGCGTGCAATTTGTGGTGAAATGGTTTTGTTTTCTTCTTTTTATCATATGAGAAATTCTTTTTAAATTTTATATTTTAAATTTAAAAAAATATAAATATTTTTTGGTCTGATTCAGTAAATCAAATGATTGAATTGGATTTCAGGTGAAAAAAAAAATCTTAAAAGGGAAATTTGAATAATCAAGTTTGTATTTTTGATTTTTTTTTCCTCTGGAAAAAGGAGGGATTTAATCTTGAGTCTTAAAGTAGAAATTAATTTGTCACATGAAAGCGAAGGACATTTTTAAGGATGCTGATGTTTTGCACAGTTGCCATGGCAACTGAACATCACCCAGAAGCATTAGATTGAATAAGTTGGCTCAGCTTTTGAGCTTTTTATTTTAATTTTTTTTGAATATAATTTTTTTTGGAGGTGACAAAAAAATGATTGGATTAGATCTTTGTAAAAATTATTTGGAGATAAAAATTAGAATAGAAAAAACAGACAAGGTGCAGGTGGTGTTGTTGAGAGTCATGAAAAAATATCAATACATTTATTTGAAATATATTTCCTGGAAAAGAAAGAGATCAAACACCTGATTGCACAGTTTTTCTTCTTCATTTCAACTTAAAATGAGAAGAAAAGGAAAAAAAAATCAATAAAAAAACCAATTAATTAATTAAGTGTAAAAGTGTAGAGAAAATGATATTTTTTGTTTGAATATTTATGTGGAGAATGAGAAAATGAGAAAGAAATGAAGAAAATGGTTTGAATTGAGCAGAATTATTGGAAAAGTGGTAATAAGCAGTTTGGACAATGTAAAAAAAGAGCTAATTGACTTGTTTTTTTTATGTGCATTGCATAAATATTGGGTATTTGTGAATGAATAGAAAGCTGCATTGCAGTATTATTTGACAAGTTAGCTGAAAAGTTGGGCATTTTCTTGGTGATAATTGATCTGTTAGGAAAGGTAAAGTGCTGTGCAACTTGTCTCTGATTGTGTGCATTAAGCTGTACTATGGCAAACAGGATTAAGTCAACTGTCAAGCAAACTTTTAATCACTCCACACTGCAACTCAAATCATTTTACTAATTTGATATTGATTAAAATTCTGGTGCACTAATTGCATCTGAGCTCTGCATTTTCTTAGCAAAGTACCACAAAAGACGTTTAACTTTCTCAGAATGATAATATAATATTATACAGTCGAGAAATCGTAATATCAAAATTGTTTAACACGGTGTTCTACGGCCAGCCAACCAAACTGGCCATTTTTAGGTGTTCGTTATATCGATAATTCGTTATATCGCGATTCGTTATAAATAAATTATATAAATTATATATAATATAACGTATATACGCTAAGTGTGAAGAATAGAAAAACGAAGAGTGACGGCATTATCGCTGAGGATGCAGCGTCTATGGAGCCGGAACTCAATGAAGCAGGAGGCTTCTGAGCGACATTCAATCTTCCATGATTTTCCAATAGTTTGCTAATTTATCTGCTTTTCCACATCCTCAAACCACTTTAGTGGCTCCAATACATTCTTGGTGACTGGCAGGATTGGGGAAGGGATTTTTATTTGATTGAAGTCTCGAAGCTTAATTGGGCTGGGCTAGTATATACGCACAAGTAAAACGAACGGCGGGGCTCCACTCTCACTTTTTCATTGGCCACTGCTGTTGCAAACAATCGGTGCATGTGCCATAATTGGTCATTAAGGAGTTGGCTCTTTTGTTGTTTAGTGCATTGGAATTATCAAAATGTTGCATAAAATGTGTTAGCTATATTCGTTTGAAATAACAATACTTGAGATCAATATTGTATGGTTAAATTGCTTTGTAATAAATGACTATTATTGTGTGTGTGTGTTCGGTTGCAACTCATCATGTCGTATCGTGTGTTTATTTCTTTATGAGACTTTACAAATATTGGACAACAAAATGGATACACGTGTGGAATGTGCCTTTAGAATTGTGCTGCGCGCTAACATTTTACACTTGATGATTGAAAGGAAAGGAAAGTGGGTGACTAGCGAAGATGGTTTTTTCGAAAGGTCAATGGTTTTGATTTATTGTTTGTAGTTTAGAGCGTCGTTAATGCCATTAAAATCGCTTTATTATGAAGTATAGGAAAGACCGCAAACTGCAATCTGTTTAGAGGTCAGTGTAGCATGTAGAGGGAATTGCATTACATTGACCAAGCACTTTAGGTAATCATATAGTGGGACGGGACGTACGGGGGAAAGGAAAGTGGAGTAAAATTCATCATTTCTATATTTCTGCTTGGGTACAAGCCTAATAAGATAATCTTGTTGAACAGATGTTGCAAGTAAAAAGCATGCGAGGCATAAAATTGGATTAAATATGATGCAGATACTTGGAGTTTGTCCAATAGTATCCAATTGTGGTGGAAATTGTGGTGGGAATTGTAATTAAAGGCAAGCACTTGACCTTTTCACTTTTGAGTCATCAATTTAGCATTTGGTGCAATTGAAACAATTGAAACAACTTGTTATAAAGCGTTAATTGTTTTTGTTTGTTTTTGTTTTGTTGCAGACTACCATGGGCTGGTGTTGTGAGATTTGTGCAGAAGCTTTTGAATGGATCCTTTATTGATTGAATCATTTGAAAATGAGCGAAAAAGCAGAGAAGAAGAGTCGTGGCTTCTCTTTCAAAAGGAAAACAAAAAGTTCGGGTGCTGACACGCCGAAAAGTGAGCCGAGCTTTGAGTTTGATTCTATGACTTACATCAGGTAACTTGGAATAGAAATTGTGAATGCAAAAGTGGATTTATTTATTTTATTTATTTATTTATTTATTTACTATGTTAATCAAACAAGTTTTGCATAAGTTTTCAGTAATTGCGTTATTTCTTAAGGGATTACTGTAATGCAAGAACTTCACGCTAAATATTTAAAGCAAATAAGTTTGGTACAAATAAGTCAGGTGTGTAATTGATTAATTATAAACTTGAAAAACCTCATTTAATCTCGTACAATCGGAACTGCATAAAAATTGGGTTTGTTTTCAATAAATGTTGGCGGGTACATTAAAATTTCACCACAATATCTTGGGGGTTTTGTCCAGATAAATATTTTTCTTCAATTTATTCTCTTTATTTTGGAGAGTCACTTACAAGTGAGATTGTATCTGAATTATATGTCTGAATAATCATTTGTTGTCAACACAATGACTGATGGACAAAGAGTTGGCTGACAAAACGTTCTGTCCTTGGAAGCTTGGCGAAACTGAAACACGAGGCAAATTATGACACCTTTCTTTCTTTCTTTCTTTCTTTCTTTCTTTCTTTCCTTTTGATCTTTTGCACTCTACAAAGAGAAGTTAAAGAAACACTCTTGTTCCTTCCTACCTACCTTCATTCTAAGGATTACTTTTATTTTCACGCTAAATTGAAGTCACTCTAATGTTTGCATAAGAAGAAAGCCAATAGAAATACAATGTGCGAAAGTTATTCAGAAAGAATGGAAAGTTATAGAGCGGGCGACAAAAAAATTATGCTAATGCCTCCCAAAGTATGAATAAAGCCGCGCAAGAAGGTGAAGCTGTGAAGATGGAGCTTTTGAAATGTTTTTACATTCATCCTTTGGGGTCGTGACCATGTGCAGTTGAATAAATAGAAAATGCAAAGGATGCGAGTAACACTTTGCAATATATGGACAGTTTTAGTGTAATCGATTTCCTCCCATTGGGTTAACGTGGAGATGTGACGCAAAGGGTTCAAGATCTGCGCAGAATTGATCTTCGATTCAACAATTGCAGGCAGGCGCTGTGCAGGAAGAAGTTGTTATCGATACTCCAATATTTTGATCTCTCAGGGATGTTGATCACCCGTTCGTTGTTTATTACATCTTCGGTGGGATGTGAAAAGTGACAAAAAGTAATAAATGAGGAGGAAACGGGCAATAAGCTGGTTAATGGGAACGCCTGCGGTGTGCAGCAATTGATTGACTCGTAGATTAATTGGTGCCTTTTTAATGTGCAGAGTCAATGGAATTAACTGCAGTTTAATTTGAAATATGTTGGAAACAGATTAGTTGGCCGCGTTTTCTTCTAGTTGAGATTGAGTTTATTTTGATTGAAAGTTTAATGAGAAAAAGGAATTTAAACAAACAAACTAACAAGTAAGCGTGTTCTAAGAATAGGAAAACAATGTAAATAAAAGATGCACGGAGCAGAAAAACAAAGGAAAGCGGATTTTAATAAAGAATTCACATTTTACAAAGGTTTTGTTGAAGTTAAGGCTTTACAGCTTTTTCTTTTTATTATGTTTGCAGGGGTTCTTTCTGACAAGAGCATTACAAACATTAACACGAGGATGAATTAAGTGTTTAAAGCCGCGCTCTAGTTGTTTCCGTTTGGACTTGTTAGAATTTCTCATTTAGGTCGGTTGACTCGCAAATTAATTGAAACAATAAAGCTCTTCAAACTTGCTGTCACGAGCGGCCAATTTTAGGACTCGAGAAGTGCTAAAAACAAGAAGTCCAACTGGTATTAATAGGCAGTGCGAAGCTTGTATCATTACTATACTCGAGTTGCACTCAAAAAGGCACCTCACAATGTGTACTCCCATTGGTCGAGCCAGTTTACTACTAACTCCAGACTGTATACTACTACTAGAAGAAGTAGTTTTGATTTTTATTTATTGTTGTGATTGTTATGACTAGTTTAGTTAATGTTATTTTGATTTTATTTAATAAAAAATCTTATTTCCATCATTAAAATGAAGTTTTACACATTAAAAAATGTCAAACTCATGTTTGTTGTGTTTATTGCTTACATCGTCTGGAAGTTTGAATTTTAGGCTGTTGCCTAGGCAATCGATTACAATGTCTGTACATTGTAATGCAATTTTGGTGTTTGGGTCTACTTTTCCGGATCACTACACCAGTAAACTGGCTGGAGCAATGGGAGTACACATTGTGAGGTGCCTTTTTGAGTGCAACTCGAGTATATTCTCTGCACGTAAACACAATTTGATTTCTTCACCACTCAAAATATTCGGTGCATGTAAACGTAGTATAAGTGACAGGGTGCGACGTGCGAGCGCCGATTTTCAAAGCGTGTTATTGGCCGTTTCAGTCAAGAAGAAGCGGTGAAAATCGACCAAGAGCTCTTCACCGAGTATGCATTCAGCGTGGATCAGCTGATGGAACTGGCCGGACTGAGTTGCGCTACAGCGATCACCCGTTGTTATCCGCTCGCACGAATGACTAAAGGATCGACCGTTCTCGTCTGCTGCGGACCAGGCAACAATGGCGGGGACGGATTAGTATGCGCGCGCCATCTTAAAATGTTTGTAAGTTATTTGAGCATTTTTTTGGAAAGATTGAAACCAGACGCGGGATTAAATTTGAGCTTTTTTTTTCTTGTAGGGTTACAATCCGTCTGTCTTTTATCCCAAACAATCTTCGAAGCAGTTGTTCGTCAACTTGACGACTCAATGCCAGCAAATGGATATTCCTTTCTTATCGTTTCTTCCCGATGCCCCTTTAATCAGAGAGTCTTTCAATTTGGTAGTGGACGCCATTTTTGGCTTCAGTTTTAAACCTCCTGTCCGTCCGGAATTTGTCGAAGTTCTCGATAAGATCAAGCGAGCCGAAATACCAGTGGCCAGCATAGATATCCCATCAGGTAAATTCTACTCTGAATGAATGTCATCAATTGAGATAGATGCGCTCGTCAAATTGTTACTGTCAAATAATCGAGTGATTTGAATGACATTAATGGCGCTCGAAACTACCATAGGCCTTTTGATGAAACGATGATCGTTAAAAGCATTTTATTATTGTGCATTAAATAATGTATGTCGTAAAAATGCATACATATTTGGCAAATAATAGTACAGTCGAAACTCTTTATAACGAATCACGATCTAACGAATTATCGCTATAACGAATTGTTGAAAATGACTTTGTTGGCCAGCCATAGTACACCATGTTAAATATTTTCGTTATAACGAATTTCGATATAACGAATTATTCGTTATAAAAAACAAGTTTTCAGGTACACTGTAATACCCATAAGCTCTCGTTATAACGAATTTTCAAAACTGATCACATGACTCACAATATTGTAATATTGTAATGTTACAAGTGGCGTGTTTTTGTTTAGGTTGGGACGTGGAAGAAGGTGACCCGGAAGGTTTGCAGCCGGACTTACTCATTTCGCTGACGGCTCCGAAACGAAGTGCGAAACTGTTCAAGGGGAAGTTCCATTATTTGGGTGGAAGATTCGTCCCTCCAAACTTGGCTGCAAAGTATGAGTTGAATATCCCACCATACCCGGCAACTGACTGCGTCGTCGAACTCCCACCTCCAACGTAAACCGATCGATGTAGAAAGATGTCTGTTTATTAAGATGGAATAACATATCTGCATTTTATAACCAATTTTATCCGTTGTAACGATGCAAATTTGTAAATAATGGGGTTTGGGATTTAGTCCATCTAATACATCTCCATTTCACTGCCATCGATTTCGTGTCACTTTGTTGATTGATAATGGAAGTTTGCGTTTCAATCCTTTGAAGTACCGATTAACCATTCATTTGGTGTCATTTCAATTATATTTAATTGTGACTTTCCACTTAAGACTGTTTATTTGTCAATAAAATATGATCCAGTGTTTGTTTGGCTAATCGATCCGAATATCGAATAATCACTTTTGTTTGTGCTTGAAATTCTTTCTTTCTAAATTTATTCGAATTTTACAAACATGCACAAGTATTGACACCTGAAAATATACATTACAATGTTGATACATGTGTAAAATGTTAAAATTAAGGCTAGCATTTGCCATTTGTACTGTGTTGATCACTCTTGAAAGACTTCCTGTATTTCCATTGGTCCGTTAGTTACTACATCTAAATCCCAACGTTGTTACAACAATAAATCACTCGCTTATTTTGAATCTCTCGTTTCGTCGGGATTGAAAAATGCATTGACATTTTTTTAACACTGAACTCAAGCACCATCTATGATATCACTGAAACACAAGTTAAGTATACTGACAAAAAATCAAATGATTAATTAATCACATCTACCTATCTAACTTATCTTAAAGGGGTTTAATTCTTTCTTTCTTTCTTTCTCTTTGCACAGTTTCTAGGATTGAATCAACAATTGCGACCAAAATACAAAATACAACCTTGGTATTGTACCTCGGTCCACAACTGCACTTTCTCTTTAAGGCATTCATTAATGTTGCACTCGTAGAAATGGCCATTAAGTATGTGAATATTATATAAATGTGTGACATCGTGACAAAGGTGTAGGTTAAGATTACCGCTTGATTTAGTGCATCCATTATGCAGCAGTTTGCTTGCGTTTCCCGAGTCTCACGTGCAGGAGAAGACGGAACATAAATTGCGGCACGTGACTAACTGGGGAAAGTGAGCTTCTTCTGTCTTTTCTTTAGATTTATTTCTAGGTTGTATGGAAGATTGGAAGATTGGATATTGCAGTAACTGAGGTCTGTCTTTGTTTTTCAAATGCATATTGGGATTTTGCAAAGTTTTTAAAATGTTTTTTTTTTTTTTTGGTTTTATGTGTTGATATATTGAGTTGGTTGTGATGGAATCACTTGAATTTCAGGACTGTCTTCTATCGTGTCGTTCTCTTCGACGACAACGTTGGTGAAAACAGGCATTCGCCTGCTCGGTGACCGGAGTGAAGATACCATTGAAAGTGGAGTTGGCATCATTGATGATGGTGGCGCACTCAGAGTCGGTCGCAATTGTTCGTGCGACCGCGTGTTTGACATGTTAAGCTCGGCTGACTGACTACATATTGAACCGGCGCTTGGACGACGGGATCCTACAAAAGTAAAGGTCAGTGTTTACACTTTACACCAAATGTAACTGCAGTATTTCTTGCATTCCAAGATTTCTTCGATTCTAAGACACACTTTTGCACCTAGTGCTGATAATTTCTAAGGGCACCTCATGTATAAAATCGGGCTGCATCTTGCAATCGATCGGGTCTTAGAATCGAAGAAGTATGCTCTGGCAGAGCATAAGAGTGGCCTTTCTCCCATTGGCCCAGCCTCATTACTTCGAACGATTAAAATGATGAAATTTTATTTGTATTTTATAATAAAATGTTTTTTTTAATTCATAAAATAATGTTTTAGGTTGTTTGCATTTCGTAATACATTTTTGAATAGTTAATTTCCTAACATTAGGTAATCGATTGCGAAACTGGACATGTAATGCAATTCTGGTGTTTTGGTCTATTTTTTTGTATCAGTACACCAGTAAAATGGCTCGGCCAATGGGAGAAAGGCCACTTTTATGCTGTAGCAGTTGATGGTTAGGTCACCTGGTTTGTTAGGTGTTAACATGGAATAACTTTGGCGTCTGGAAGTCGGATTTGAGCCTGGTCCACTAGACCTTCTGGGTGCAGAAAAACTAGATGCGTTTGTCAGGGATATTGTTGGAGGGCCAGCATAAGCATAGTGACCACGAGGTTCGCCGAATCTTGCGCTGAAAATGTCACATTGCATAGTTGGTGGTGAAATTGCATCGGGTTGGGCATTAGGGTTTTTTCTTACTTGCTGAATAATCTTAACACCAGGCACAAGAGAGCTGCAAACAAACTCAACCCAACTCCTATCCCTAAAGCTGTTGGCAGTTCTGTTGGTAGTGACGAATCTTCTTTCTCGACTGAATTTTAAACAAATTGAGTTATTTTATCGGGAGATTGTGGTTTAAAGATGAAATGTTGGGTGGGAATGGGGAGTTGTCGGTATCGAGCGACACCATATTTTCTTCAAAAGGCAGTTACGATCGACCATTGAGCTTGTTAAGTTGAAATTACAAATTAGCGTTTAAATGGAAAGATCGAATAGAGCTTGGCGACGCATAACTGGCACGAAAAGCCCCAAGTGCGACATTTTAGTTGGATTTTGAAAGAAAATGCGGTATGCAGGTGATAATATACGATGATGAGAGAACAGAAAAAATGTTCGGTTAAGTTTAAGCCTAAATTGTCGCGCCAGCTGTAGCATCCCATCCGAACGGGGTTAGTTAAAAGGGAGGAAGAGATAGTTGTTGTGACAAATGTAGATGATTCTTACCGGAAGTGCATTTACTTCCATCCGGAGTTGCTGTCATCTGGTAGTGATCCTTGCATGCACATTTGTAGTAGTATTTAGACACTTCAGCGCATATTGCATTGGGTTCGCTGTAGCTGCACGATTCGACATGATTGCAAAGATCCCCGAGAGACAGAGCTGAAAAAGAGAAGATAAAGCGCTCTCACAATAGAAAAGAATAGAAAAGGATAGGTTTAATTAAATGGTTGTAAATTAACAATGGAGGATGATTCGGTGCATGATAATAGGTGTTGATCCTTTGGAATGTTTCATATTGGATTGCAGCCAATTTGGAGATTAGTGTTGAATTAGCTCTACTTACTGTTGAATGCTTTTCAGCTTTAGTGGTTGATGAAGCCAAGAAAATAGGCTTTGCAAAAACAAATTACGTACTCTACAGCAAAATGAAACCAACTTAAAGGAAGGAATCAAAGTAATGACTGCTGCCTTGTGCTTTTTGTCCAACCTTTAATGCTGTTGTGTAATTCGAATGCAAATTTGTGGCGGCCATTCGGGGGGTAGGACACTCAAAATGTATTAATTTAAAGAGAAATTGGGATTTATTTTGGATTTTAGCGAATGTCGTACCCCTCGCTTGTACTGCCTTGTATTGGCTTACGTGGAAGGCAGTTGTGTTTATTGAGGGCGATTGGATGGGCACTGTCACACTGACAAGTGTTGCTTGCTTTGTTGCAGAAGGAATGGAACAACTCGTCACTGCACTTGTCCTCGCATACATCACCTATGAACAGCCCCAATGTGCTGTCCACACCTGGAACGATGAGGCAAATTACAATTAATGATTACCAATGATTATCGCCAGTGGCAGGTGGGACAAAATGAAAAAATGAAAAAATGAAAAAATGAAAAAAATGAAAAAACATTAAAAACCTTAAAAACCCACGTTTGAAGACCATTTGCGTCTCGTGCGCAGCCGAGAAAAAACATTGCTGGCTCTGGTTGCGCCGCTGATTATCGCAGCAGCTGCAAATGTGTTGGCAATTTGAAAGGCAAATAGACTCGGCTTTGAAACTGCATAGCGAAAGGACGCACGAATGAAATAAATAAGCGCACAACAGAGATTCTTTACCCTTTCTAAATGGAATTTAAAACAAGTTAACGACTCGGTAATTATCCATTTGTGCATTTTTGATTTTAACTCGAGAACCCCTGGATTGTGGATTGTGGGATGGGGCCCCTTTGGGTCAATGAAAATGTGTTTACAGACACGCAGGAACGGAAAAGAGACATTTTTGTGTCGTAAATGTTGTAAATGCGCATTTGGTAAACGGCGTGTCGAACTGTCGAACTGTCGGCGCTCGTGTGACGAGCAGATGAAATGAATTAGGGCCGGAATGACGTAATGAAGTAATGAACTTACTGTCCGTGGTATCGTCATCGAATTGAAAGGATTCTCCATCATCATCAGTCTGCTCGGGGTTTTGGTGTTGGGCAGCAACGGGGCTTCTTCCCCCGTTCGCACTCAGCCAAGCTACGAGCAGCAAAAATGTCGACAGATTCATTTCGAGCAGATTAACAAGTGGGTTTAGCGCCATTTTTCCAGCGTCACCTGTCCGACATGTCGTCGTGTTCTACTCGATTAGAAATCGCTCGCATATCCGTAACATCGTTAACAGCTGACAAATTGACGCACCTCGACTCGACTGATGCTCATCTCTCGTTTATGGATTTATCTTAGTTGGCGCTGCACTCGCCAGTTGGAGCCACCGCGCTGCTAATGGCCGCCGATTGAGCTGTTTGAAAACCAAATAAACAGATGTTTTTTTTATTGTTAAGTAAAATGAATTTTAGATAATAAATGTGAAAATTGTCACTGAGGAAATATAAAACAATTAAAATGTGGGGTTCAGGTGGAGGAAAAATGAGTTGTTGCTTGGAAACGCACAAATGTGCACTTTGGGGGAGTGAATATCATTGGGGATTTCATTTATTGTTTATTCACTATTATCCCCCTGCTGTGGTAAGTATGACTGCTTTTGTTGCTCAAATATTTGTGGTTCTGAGGTAATTTTTTCCTGCAATGTATTTTTGAAGCAGATGTTACAGCATTTGTGCTGTGTGTGTAATTAGGAGATGAAATATTTATAATGCTTTCTAGTTCATTAAAAGCTAAAAGCTAATTAATTCTAGATGCATTTCTTGATTAGACTTAGTCAATCACAATTTTATTTTATTTCATTTTATTTTATTTTAGATATGAGGCTGATGAAATCAATGTTGGTGGCTGTTGGTATTTCTTTTGTTTGTATTGTTGGTTTTCTTGGCGTCCGTGCTGGTAGTCCACCAAAGAAAGATAAACTTTTACTTATTTTGTTGGATGCTTTCCGCTGGGATTATGTTGATGGGTTACCGGAAAGTGGAGGATTTAAAAAGTTGATACAAAATGGCGTCAAGGCTGAACACACGGTGCCAATTTATCCTGCCGAGTCATATCCCAACTACTTCGCACTTGTTACAGGTATTTAATGTTTTGTGGTGTGCTTAGTGATTGGTTTGTGCGAGGTCACTTCAGAAAAGTGTTAAGGGACTTAGGGACACGAGTAAAATAATTAGAAAAAAAAATTTTCTTCGATAAAGGGTGCCGATTTCAAAAGTCGGAATAGAATTACAGTCGAAACTCTTTATAACGAATCGCGATATAACGAATTATCGATATATATATATATCTGCACTATATTTTAATTTAGTGTTGAAAACGATACACTAAACATTTTTCCCTTACGATATGGCACTAAAATAGTGTAACGTGGAACAAAATAAGGGAAAAATGCATCCCGCAATCTCTCTAATCTTTCACTTCTGGATTGTAAACAGTGGCATTAAATTGTCACGGTTTCTACCGCGGGTGACGACCATGTTAAGTCAAATAGTGGAATATTGATTTATTTGTGTTGACAGGGTTGTATGCGGAGAACCATGGAGTTGTGTCAAACTACATGTATGATCCGGATGCAGCCATTGTGTTTAACATGGGTGACGGCAAGGATTCGGAGCAGTCATCTTGGTTCGACAAAGCCGAGCCTATTTGGGTAACGGCTGAAAAGAATAACGTTCCAACGGCAAGTTTGGAATGGCCATCGGCCGACATACCTATCAGAGAAATCCGTCCACAATTTGCAAGTCCTTACAAATTGCAGTTGTCACCTTACAGCTTAAAGTCTAGTCTAAGGAAAGCCGTGGATTTACTCTCTTCGGGCAAGATAGAGTTTTGCCAGGTTCAAATATTGTCTACATTGAAAACTGGATGTTGGATAGCTCACTCTTATCTTTTGATAGGTTTTTAGTGAATGGACTGACTTTATGGCGCATTCTCTAGGCCCTTATGTAATGAAGAATGTTATGGTTCCAATGTTTATAGATGATATTATTCTAGACACGTTGAATTATGTGAAATTGAAGAAATTAGATCAAAATGTAAGCTACAGACTGGTTAAGTGGTAATGCTATGACTATTTATTCTTCTTTTTTTTAGTTGAATATTATTCTTCTCTCAGATCATGGCATGACAAGTACTGATCCTTTTTCAGTTAAAACTTTGAGAATGGATAATCTATTTGACTTAGCTGATGTAAATCTTGTCTTAAATCACGGATCCCACATGGGAATCTTTCCCATATCTGATATGGAGGATAAAGTAATATGAAAACAACTTGAATAGTTATTGGAACTTGATTTTCACTTATTTACAGATTTACAATCAACTAAGAAATGTCACTGGAATTAAAGTTTACAAAAGAGATGACATACCAGAAAGCTATCACATGAAACACAGCAATAGGGTTCCTCCAATTTTTATAGAAACCCTCAAGGGATACTACATACCACCAGTAATTGCCGTCAACTCCCTCTAGACCAGGGCTTCTTAAATTTTAGGTTGGGAAATGGCTCAATTCTGATTGAAAAAAAATTCGTATACTCAAAACCACCACAACGTTGACCTATTTCAGCTGATTTACGCCTAACTGTGGACTGTATTCTACTACGCGGAAAAGTAGTTCTGTGTCAAAGCATCACCTTTGACAATGAACAAGTGTTGGTAATCGATCACAATGTCTGGAGTTCGATTACAATTCTGGTGTTTTGGGCTACTTTTTTGTGCCACTACACCAGTGAAATAGGTCAACGTTGTATTGGTTTTGAGTATACCTACCGGTATCTACACTGGCACGCCAGTAAAAACGGGGTTTATCTTCGTGCCGTTAAAACTCGCACTATACCGGCATGCGGCTTAAAGTAGGGTAATACGGTAAGTAATAATACCTAATGTATCTGGGGTTGCGTAAACATTTCTCGAGCAATAAGGAGCCTTGAGTGGAAAAGGTTTAACAAGTCCTGCTTTGGACGAGGTGTAGGTGGGTCCGGCAGAAAGTAATCTGTCTAGAGGGAGATAGATGTCTGTAGAATGATAATCATTGGACATTTTTCTATTACTTATATTGTTTAGTTAAAAGATAAGAAGAAACAAATTGGAGGTGGGCCGGTGAATTTTAACATCTTAGGGCACCACGGATATAACCCGATTGGATTTCCAGATATGTGGGGAACCTTCATTGCTTCAGGACCTGGTAGAAAAAAAATAAAAGAGAAATGTGACTGAGAATTGATTGGTTTTAATTTTGTGTTTGCAGCTTTTAAAAAAGGAATTGTAGTTCCTGCAATCAACAATGTTGACGTTTATAACCTCTTAGCTCATTTACTCAATATTCCAGCATTACCCAATAATGGAACTTGGGATCATGTAAAAAACATGCTGAATACATGATTGATTGTAATTTTAGTTGTAATAATGACACTGTTATAAAATATGAAGCATTTAATATTTTTGACGTTGTTATCTTATCATTTTTGAAGTGTAGACAAAGATATTTGATAATTCTGTCAGTTCTTTAGTCTGAAAGTTGCGGTTTAAATATCATGGATTGTATTTATTTCTTTGTGTTGTGCCTAAGTATTTGGCTTTGTTCAAGTTCTCCTGTGAGAAAAGATGAAAAGCACAAAGATAATAAGTTGTTGCTGATACTTTTGGATGGTTTTCGCTGGGATTACATTAACTACACTCGACCAGGTGGGGGATTCAAAAGGTTTGTTGAAGATGGGGTCCAAGCAGAATACATGGATCCTTTGTATCCTTCGGAATCATATCCCGGATACTACGCGATTGCAACAGGTAAAACCATAAGCAAACTTAAAAATCTAAAACACCAACCGGAAGTCCGCACAACTTAATTTCATTGATTTAATAGGGCTTTATGGTGAATCTCATGGCATTCCACTGAATTATATGTACGATAAACCGACAAACGCTTTTTTCAAAATGATGCCGTACGAGGGCACCGATTTGCCCTTCTGGTGGGAGGAAGCGGAACCTCTCTGGGTGACGACAACTCGTCAGAATATAGCCACGGCTTCCTTCTTGTGGCCTGGTGGACATGTGTCCATAAATGGCATAAGACCGGCAATATTTACTCGTTATGAAAGGAAACATTTTCTTAGGACATTCCATCAGAACTTGGATCGGGCTTTGAAGTTGTTTGCCACCGATGAAATCAAATATGCTCAAGTATATTATCATTCAAACTGATAACATGTTTCTCAATACACACAAAATGTATTGCTACCGGAACACAATCTCTGCGCATACAGTGTTGCAGTGAAGCTATGCATTAATTAATTCAAACTAGTTTTATTTTTTCCTAGGTTTATTGTGAATATACTGATATAATTGGTCATTCCATGGGGCCGGATTTAGTAAAGGGTTCATTTCTGAATCTGTTGGATGGAATAATTGGCGAAATGTTGGACGGCGTAACAGCTAAGGGTCTTGATGATCGGGTAAATATGCTACAACGTGAAGTAATTTTTGTTTTCTGATGGTTTTTTTATTTAATTTTTTGTAGTTGAATGTTGTTATTGTTTCTGATCATGGCATGACTGAAACTGATCACTTTAATGTGGTGACAATAGAGTTGGATAACATAATCACTCACGATGAAGTTGATTATGTGTTGGATAGAGGATCGCATGTTGGAATTTATCCGGCATTGGGCCACGAACAAGAGGCAATATTTTTTTATACTTTAAAAATTACGTAAATAATTTAGATTTTTTTAGGTTTATATGAAACTAAAAGGAATTAAAGGACTCAGTGTTTACACACGCGATGAAATACCAGAGAGATATCATCTGAAAAGAAGCCAACGTGTTCCTCCAATATTTGTTCAAGCACATAAAGGATACTATCTTTCTGGAGTAAATAAAATATGAAATAAATGTATTTTTTATTTATTTTTTTTTTTTTTTTAAAGCTAAAAAATGATGATAAACAAGTTCCTCGGGATAAATATGATTGGCAATGGTATGGGTTCCATGGGTACGACACTGCCGAAGATCCCGACATGAGGGGTGTTTTTTTTGCCAGGGGACCGGGTGAGTTGACATCAATCTGGATGTAATTGTTTGTTTTTGCCCACATTGAACTGACGTAAACACATATCTGACTAAAAAAATTTAGTTTGCATATTTTTATAATTTTTTATAATTTTTATTTTTTTTTGGGTATATATTGTATGCGCATGAAACGAATTTTATTTTGCATAAATATCCGCCCTTTAATCATAAAATTAGTGAGGTCAGTCTAGTAATTCAGTGATCGTCGTAAATGGAAGTGTTACTACGTTGTTATGTAATGTTATTTCATTCCAATGGTTATTCTGTCGAAAACTGACAAAGAAAGGGAAGTGAAAAAATGAAAAATAGATCAATAAATTTGTCAATGGGAATAAATGTCAGAAATGTCAGAATTGTTGTTGAATGTGCATTGGTACACGTGCTAGTAATTTGATTAAACTGAAAATGAGAAGAATTTCACTTTTCAGATTTTAAGAAAAATTTGCTCACACCACCCATCGACATAGTGGACCCTTATAATCTGTTGGCCACTTTACTTGGAATCGAACCAATCCGAAACAATGGTTCTTGGTCAAGGGTCAAAGATATGCTCATTTAGGCAGAAGAAATTACTATCATTTAAAGATTGCTAAACCCTAATAATAGAAATTTAGTTTTGTCACGAATGAAAGTGTGTATTAAGTTATCCAGCAGCCACTTTTTCTCTGTAATTACAGTGGAATTGTGTAATAAAAAAGTGTATACGAATTTAGGAGAATAATCATAAAATTTCAACACAATGAAGCAATTTTGTTATTGTAAATTGAAACCAATTAAAGGAGGTGTAAATCAAAGCGAAGAAATGTAAATGGGTAATGAGGTGGTATTGTGGGTGGAAAATACTATTTTCACTTGTGTATCTGTATCAGTTGTATCTACTTGTATAGGCATTATGAGGGTTTTTCTAAGGTAAAAGTAGCGGCCGCAAAACTGTAATAACACATTAAAGAAAAATTAGAGTTGGTGTTCTGTTGAGTTGTTTGTGTCCTTGGAAAATTGAAGGAAACCTTTTCATTTATTATCCAATCTGTCGAATTGTCATCAATGACACGCATTGAGTGATTCACACCTACAACTCATGATTCCCACCAGGAAGTTGAATAGATATTATAGTAGGGTTGTACTAGTATAAATAGAATGAGGAATTGGGGACGTGCAGAAATCGAATCAAACGATGAAACCTTCACTCATACTCTACATCGGCCTCTTGCTAGTGAGTATCGTTGAAGGTGCCGATAAGAAGCTGTTAGCAATTTTGTTGGACGGTTTTCGCTGGGACTACACTCCATCATTCGGTGGATTTCACGAATTCGTCAAAGATGGCGTCAAAGCGGAATACATGTCTCCCGTCTATCCATCCGAATCCTATCCAGGATATTACGCATTCATGACAGGTAAAAAAAACACAAAAATCATTTATTTTTGTATATTAATTTTTTTTCTTTTAAGGTTTGTACGGCGATGTGAATGGAATTCCATTGAACTAGATGTACGATCCAGAAAAGAATGTCTTTTTTGAAATGTTCCCTTCGAACCAGACGGGGCAGCCATTTTGGTGGGAGAGAACGGAGCCGTTGTGGATCACGACGACCTGTCAAAATATACCGACTGGCAGTTTCCACTGGCCGGGTGGCCACGTGCCTATAAATGGAATATTACCGGACATTCATACGCCGTATACTGGACACATGTACACGTCTTCCGAATGCGGTGAAGATTTGAAAACGGCTGTCGATTTACTTGCCAATGATACACTCACGTACGCTCAGGTACAGAAGCTGGAATAAAATATTGAGACGTGCCAGGTTAGCATTATTAATTTTCTATTTTCGTTTTGTTTGTGTTAAGACTTATTGCGAGTTCCCGGATTTGTACGGTCATGCTTTAGGTCCTTTTGCAGTCAAGAATATACTGGTTCCTTTGTTTATGAATCCTTTAATTAGTGGTTTACTGAAGAATATCAAAAAGAACAAACTAGAAGACAAGGTATATAAGTTTACGCAGTTGAAATTGTGAAAGTATTTTTTATTTATTGTTTTTTTTTGCAGTTAAATGTTATTATTGTTTCTGATCATGGCATGGCGAATACATTTCCTCTCAGTGTTAAAGAAATCAAATTAGCCGATGTTGGCATTGATGCGGCTGATATCGAATACATTTTGGATAGAGGTTCGCACGTTGGAATTTATCCAGCAGATGGCAAAAGTGACAAGGTAAGTGGTGGCAAAGATGCCAATCACAGCCTCCATGAGCTTATATGTTGGCCTTTACATATCTTTTCAAGTCTAGTTTTTGTTCGGCTTCAGATTTATACTTTGGCGAAAAAACTGAAAGGTGTCAATGTGTACTACAAAGACGAACTTCCGGAGAAGTTTCATTTGAGGGACAGTGACAGGGTTCCACCAATATTCATTCAAGTGCTGAAAGGATATTATCTTGCAGAAGTAATTGGTCTAATCGAGTTTTGAGTTTACTTCTAATTCATTGTCTCGTTACTAAAGTTAAGTAAGAGTGACAATGGTAAAAAAAAGCCAGAAGGTAATGGATGGCAATATTTTGGGTTCCATGGTTATGATGCAGACACTTTTAAAGATATGCAAGGCGTTTTTATGGCCAGAGGTCCAGGTTTGTAGTTCAAAGTTCAAACAAATTGAAGAGTGCACATACTGGTTTTCTATTTTATTTGTATTCAACAGATTTTAAGAAGGGGAAGACAATTCCACCAATAAAAATAGTTGATCCTTATAATTTAATGCTGCATTTATTAGGCATTGACTCAGAGTTACTGCCAAATAATGGCACTTGGTCGCATATTAAGGATGTATTAGTTTGACAAATGTTATGAATAAATTAAACAGTTGTGGTGGACTTGTGATGTGTTATTTCTCTTTTGATTTAACGACACAAGCACCTGCTTTGCGAGATTATTGATTTTTATCACAATGGTCTATTCTTGAACAGAATGAAGAAACTTTGTTATGGTAAATTGAAATCAATTGAAAGAGTAAACAATGGTGTAAACCGTAATTTACATGTGCTCTGCGTGCGATTGAAGCGAAGAAATCCAAATGGAGGCGAATGAAGTTGTTGTTAATCTCAATTTTTTTGTCTGTGGAAAACGCTCTTTTCACTTCTAGTTAAACCTAAGAGTTTTCCACCACAAAGAGGATTTTTACGAGGTAAAAGAACCTGTGTAATACCTCGTATTAAACGAAATTAAGTTATTTTCATGTTCAGTTGTTTGTGTTGTTGGAAAGGCGAGGGGAAACTAATTTCCTGCCTATAACGTTGACATTTATCGCACGATTTGTCAAATTGTCATCGTAATACATTCATCTTCACACACATAACTGTCGACAGTGAGACAATATAAATGGATAGGAAATGATGATGAAACGATCACTCATACTGTACATCAGCCTCGTGCTAGTGAGTATCGTTGAAGGTGCCGATAAGAAGCTGTTAGTAATTATGTTGGATGGTTTTCGCTGGGACTACACTCCATCATTCGGTGGTTTTCACGAATTCATCAAAGATGGCGTCAAAGCGGAATACATGTCTCCCGTCTATCCGTCCGAATCCTTTCCAGGCTACTACGCATTCATGACAGGTAGAAAAACACACGGAAATAATTGATTTTTGTATATTTATTTTTTTATTTAAGGTTTGTACGGCGATGTGAATGGAATTCCATTGAACTACATGTACGATCCAGAGAGGAATGTTTTCTTTGAAATGTTACCTTCGAAGCAGACGGAGCTGCCGTTTTGGTGGGAGAGAGCGGAGCCGTTGTGGATCACGACGACCCGTCAAAATATATCGACCGGTAGTTTCCATTGGCCCGGTGGTGACGTGCCTATCTATGGAATAAAACCGGACTTTCACACGCCGTATACTGGACGTATGTACACGGCTTCCGAATGCGGTGATGATTTGAAAACGGCTCTCGATTTACTTGCCGATGATACACTCACGTACGCACAGGTACAGATGTCAAACATTGAGGTATGCCAGGTTAGCATTATTAATTTTCTATTTTCGTTTTCTTTATGTTAAGACTTATTGCGAGTTCCCGGATCTGTACGGTCATGCTTTCGGTCCTCTTGCAGTCAAGAGGTTACTAGTTCCTTTCTTTTTGAATCCTTTAATCAGTGATTTATTGAAGAATATCAAAAGGAAACAACTGGATGATAACGTATTTATATGAGTTTACAGTTGAAATTGTCAAAGTATTTTTTTTATGTTGCTTTTACAGTTAAATGTTATTATTGTTTCCGATCATGGAATGACGAACACTTTTCCACTCAGTGTTAGGATAATCAAATTTGGTGATGTTGGCATTACTTCGGCCGACATTGAATATATTTTGAATAGAGGTTCTCATGCTGGAATTTATCCAGCAGGTGGCAAAAGTGACAAGGTAAGTGTAAGAGCTAAGAGTCGTGGCAAAGATGCCAGTCACAGCTTCCATGAGCGGATACGTGGAACCTTTATGGGGTTGCTTGCTTTTTAAAAGCTCAAAATCAAACCTCGTGGGGGCCTAAACGTCCCTGATGTCTGCTTTTTATTTGCTTTTAGATTTATACTCAGTTGAAAAAGCTGAAAGGTGTCAATGTGTATTATAAAGACGAACTTCCGGAGAGATTTCATTTAAGGGACAGTGACAGGGTTCCACCAATATTTGTTGAAGTGCTTAAAGGATATTATCTTACAGAAGTAATGGGTTTAATCGAGTTTGGAGCTTATTTCCGATAAATTTTCTTCTTCTAAAAGCTGAATGACAATAGTAAAAAAAAGCCAGAAGGTAATGGATGGCAATATTTTGGGTTCCATGGTTACGATGCAGATGCTTTTAAAGATATGCAAGGCATTTTTATGGCCAGAGGTCCAGGTGTGTAGTTTACTAGTTGTAAACAAATTGAAGAGTGCATTGTATAACTGTTTTTGTTTGTTTTATTTTTATTTAACAGATTTTAAGAAGGGAAAAACAATTCCACCAATAAAAATAGTTGATCCTTATAATTTAATGTTGCATTTATTAGGCATTGACTCAGAGTTACTGCCAAATAATGGCACTTGGTCGAATATTGAAGATGTTTTAGTTTAACTTTGCTTTCAAAAATATTCTGAGAAAATTAAACAGTTCGACTTAATTTATTTTTATGTTAATGGTGCACATAAAATAAAGGCTAAAGTTTCTGCTTTCAATTGTAATTGAAACCAATGCGGACGATTTTGTTTAAAATAAATTAAATAATTTTGACACGACAGTGTGATAAATTGTGAATAAAATAATTAAATTTGTAATTCGAAAAGACAATAAAGTCTTTCTTAGTTGTTTAATGACGATTTAAGTAGCAATAATAAACAACAACCCTAAAAATAGGCCTATAATTGGTCAATTAGCGGAGCTTAATAACATTTAGTACCGAATGCTACCACAAGAGTGCTGAATATCCACGACAGCATTCTGCAGCATAGAACCCTCGTCCTGCTTTGCTCGTAGACAGAAAACAAGGTTGAAATATTTTTTAAGCTCTAATTTAATTACTTATAAAAATTAGCTTTAAATTCTAATAAACGTAAAAATAAAAAGCGCGCTGGTGAAATTAAATTGCCAACATCCGGGTCTTAGCTTTCACCCGTATTCGACAGCTTGCACCCGTTCCGTTCGCCATGGCTGCTGACGGCGACGTCGTTCGGAAAAAACTGCAAGAATTACGCGTGATAGATCTAAAAGCCGAGTTGGAAAAGAGGGATTTAGACAAAACCGGCGTGAAGGCGGTGTTGGTCGAGCGATTGGAGAAGGTAATATCGATCGCGCTGACACGTTTCTTTTGACAACCGCAACAAACAAACAAATGAAAATGGCGGATACAGAGGCGGCCATTTTGCCCGTTTCATCCATATTGAATTTAATCGCTGCGTCGGCACATTAAAAACGTTTTTATTGCAACTTTAGCATTGTTCTAGGCTTTACGAGACGAAGGTTGCGACCCGGATGAGTATTTGATCGAAGTGAACGAAGCTTCGCCCGTGAAGAAAACAAAAAGGACAAATAGTGAGTTTTTTTTTCCACTATTTTTCATTATTTACACTTTTTTTCAATTCATTTTTTTTTTAAATAGAAAAACTCACAAGGGATGACGAGTCTGAGACTCAAAGCAATTTGGACGAGTCGCACGATTTGAATTTCGACGACGAAGAGAAGGATACGGACGAGGAAAAAGAGGAGAAGGTTGGCCAATTTATTTATTTGAGCTTTCGGTCGAAAAATGTATTAAATTATTGATTTTTCGGTTCAGCAACTTTGTATGGATACAAATTACATGATGGGTGAAGACGCGATTAATTTGTCGGTGGAAGAAGAGGAAAAACTGCTGACCGAAGAGGTTTTTGGTGGATTTGTGCTCGAAATCGTCAATTTTTAATGATTATTTTTTTTGTGTGTTTTAGGATGAAATTAGTGATGTAAAGGAGTCGAAAGGTAATTTGTTAATTTTGTCTTTTAGTTTTTTTTTTGTTTTTTTAATTTTACGAAAAGAAGACGAAGCATTTAAAGAGCAACTTGTTTCCGACGCGATGAATGTGGACATTTCAACTAAAAAGAAGAAGAACAACAACAAAAAAAAGAATGGAGAGGAAAAATGAGCAACGAATGGACAAATGGACGAATTAATTAATGTGATCGACGCCAAAAAAAGAACTCGAAATGCCAGATGAATGGATTAAACGGGACAGACAAATTGCTAAAAGCTTTCAACGTGGGAGTGGAAATTGTACAGCGGCAAGCAACCGAGACTGCTGCGGAAAACAAACAAAAACAGTTTCCAATTAATTTGGACAACTGCACCTTACGCGTCAAATTACCAACAACATTTAAAAAAAATCGAATAACAGACATTCTCTGGCCGTGTTTCAACATGAAGGAACTGGGAAAAGTGCAAAACAAAAGGCCAACGAGGGATTTTATTGGAACTGAACGTGAAAATCGGATCAAAAACTTAAAACAAATGGGAAGAAATGAAGATTGTGACCTCTAGGGTGCCGTGAATGACTTAAATCTCACGGCACCTGAAATTGAAGGAAACAAGTTGCTCTTTGCGTGAAAAATGCTTAGAGGTTTGCATCATTTTTTTTTTTTTTTTTTTTTTTTTCGTTTAAAAAATGGAAAAAAAAGAAAAAAATGTCGGCAAAGGTCCGTGGGTCGTTTTAGAAATGTTAAGAAGTTTTCTTTTCTGTTTTTGTTGCTCGAACAAAATTTGATTTGCTCTAAAACGAATGTGCAATTGAATTTCAGTAGAAACTTGTGTGGAAGAAAACAACACCTCCACTGGCATTAGTCGTGAAGAGGAAGTTGTTGGTTGTAGGGCGGGTGGGGGTGTCGAAGAAGGTGTTCGGAAGGACGGCCGCCAACGTGTTAGCAGCGGTACTAATGCGCATTGTGATGATGCAAATTTGCCATTAATAGTTGATGTTGATGACAACAACACACGCACGGATGGCGATGCGGACGCTGAGAAAGCGCAACCGAAAGCGAAAGCGCAGAAGGATGAGGACGCCAAGATGGAGGACGGCGACGCCAAGATGAAGGAGGATGTCGCCGGGAGCAAGTCGGCGGAGGGTGGCGACGATGTTAAGAAAGAGCCGAAGGCGGGCGACCGTGACCGTGACCGCGACCGCGACGGCGACGGCGGAGC
The DNA here is from genome assembly GCA_949358305.1 of Strigamia acuminata. Classification (NCBI taxonomy): domain Eukaryota; kingdom Metazoa; phylum Arthropoda; class Chilopoda; order Geophilomorpha; family Linotaeniidae; genus Strigamia; species Strigamia acuminata. The sequence goes on from OX442320.1 coordinate 11,891,557, forward strand.
GGAAGAAGAGGAGGAGGAGGAGAAAAGTGGCGCGGCGAGCAAGGAAAAGACGGAAACGGAAACGCCCGCTGGAGGCGAGGGGGATAAGAAGTGCGCCGTGACAGCCACGGCCACGGCGGCGGCTGCGGCGGCGGTGAAAAGTGAGAAAAAGGAAAATGGCGAAAAGCCTGGTTCGCCGAATAGCAAGACCAAGAGGTTTGTTATGCTAATTGTTGTCAGAAATTATTTGGAATTAGCGAGACGTGGGTCCGCGAGTCTATGAAGAAAGATGATGGAAAGTTTTTTAAGTTGTTGGATGCAGCTGACTGAGCGCTTTTTCGCTTTTGGACCGAAGATTCGACGGAGAACTCTCTCTCTCTCTCTCATTTTTTTTTTTTTAATTTTTTTTTTAATTTTTATTAACTGGATGAAGGTAGTTGATAGAATTTATTGATTACTTTATTTTGGTTTGTTTATTTATTTTTCATTTATTTTTCATTTTGGTGTTTTTGTTTTTTCTGGGATGATAGTAATATTTTGGTATTTGAACTCTTTCAGCACGGCGGGAAAAGGCAAGGTGGCGAATAAGGACGAGAAAGGTATGAGAAAAAATTTTTTTTTTAAAAAAAAATGTTTCTAATATTTTTTTTTTGTTTTTATAGATAAAAAGACTCGAGTTTCCCCGGCCAGTAGTCGCAATCTGTGGGTGAGTGGTTTGTCGTCGACTACGAGGGCAACTGATTTGAAGACGGTTTTTAGTAAATACGGCAAGGTGTGATGCAAATTGTGTTTGTAGAAAAGAAATGAGTTGTTAATTTGAATTTGTTGGTTGTTAGGTGCTCGGAGCGAAGGTTGTGACGAATGCGCGCACTCCCGGCACTAGGTGTTACGGGTTCGTGACGATGGCGTCGAGCGAAGAAGCCACCAAGTGCATTCAACATCTGCACAAGACGGAGTTGCACGGCCGGATGATATCGGTCGAGAAGGTTTCGAGAAATTTGCATTTAATTTGAAAAATTGGAAAATTGAAATTTGTTGTTTAATTAGGCGAAGAACGAGCCGAGCGTTCCGATGAAAAAGGCGGACGGGAAGACGGTGTCGTCGGTGAAAAAGACGGTGGTCAAGGAGAACTCGAAGAGCGAGCCGGTCAAGAGCTCCGAAACGAAGAAAAGCGAAAGCGAAAGTGAATTTTCATAGGATTTTGATTGAAATGGATGTTGGATGTTAAATGGCATTTGGTTGCAGGTACGGACGCGAAGAAGGAGGGCTCGACGGAGAAGAAAGCCGAGACGAACAGCGCGAAGCCGGAAGTGGAGAAGGAGAAGAAGGCGGGCGCGAAGACGCCGAACAAAGAAAAAGAGGCGAAGAAGTCGAAGGAGCGCGATACGACGCGAAACATTCCACAACGTCGAAGCAGGGAAGGCGACGCGAGGAGAATGGGGCGGGGAATGCACAATCCGCGAATGTTTCACCCACGGAGAGGGGGGTTCGTGGGCAACAGGCAGGGAAACCCCATCTTGAGGCGAGCCATGATGCTCATGAGGAAACCGCCGATGATTAATTCGCATAATTTGCTCACTTTTAAGAAAATTAAGGTGAAAAAGACATTTTGTTTGTTTGATTTATTTATTGATTGATTTATTTTCATGATAGGATGAACAGTTGAGACAGAGGGAACGTGACAGGGAGCGCGAAATGAGGGAAGCGGATCGCAGGCGGCAAGAAGAGATGTTTCGGCAGCGGGAGATCGAACGGAAGCAGCGGGAAGAGGCGATCCGGCTCGAGAGGGAGCGCGAGAGGCTGAGAATCGAGCGGGAGAAGCTGGAGCGCGAAAAGGCCGAAGTGATGCGACTGGAGAGGGAGAAACAGAGGATCGAGAGAGAGAGGATCGAACGTGAGAGAGAAGATCTGAGGCGAAGGGAACATTTTAAGTAAATTTAAAAGAATTTAAAAAATAAAAAAAAGATTAAATTTTTATTTTTTATTTGTTAGATTGGACGATCATCGACGTCCCGTGAAACGCCCCTTCGAGGCCCGCGGATCGGACACGTACTGGGACGAGAGGAAAAGGATGGCCATGACGGCGGTCCAGGGCAGGTAAGAGGCGACTGAGTTATTAGGTGGATGAAATTCTCGACGTTTATTTTTAATTTGATAATTTCAGAAGGGAGCGTACGGCGTACGAAAGTCGCGTGAGCGCCGCAGCTGCGGGTCCCGTGGCCTACAAACGCGACATGGAACGATTCGAGCGGCGCGATGCGCGCACCGCCGACGCGCCGCCGACGCGGGCCGAGGTCGGGCGGTTTGACGAGACTGTGCGACGGGTGATCGGTCGCGACCGCGACGACCGGCGGGTGATCGAGAGGGGCCGCGAAGTGGAGCGATTCCGACCGCAACGCGACGCGGATTTGAGGGGCCGCGAGCGGGACGCGGGTCGCGACGACCGCACGGTGTCGATCCGCGACGTGGTGCGACGGCCCCAGACGCGCGACGACTGGAAGGGGCCGAGCCAGGAGAAACGCGGCCACGAGATCTCGCGCGTCCGCTACGAGGGCGCAAAGTTGGTGTCGAACAGCTCGACGAACTTCGCGAGCGGCACGTCGCGTTCGATGAGCGACTCGTGGCACGGGTCGGGGCCGTCGGAGCACCGGGGCACGTCCAAGACGTACTCGGGCGGCGGCATCCTGAGCGCGCCCGGCAGGGAGCAGTGGAACGCCGCGCGCAAGGTGGAGTCGTCGCACGGCCAGTCGTGGAACCGCAGCGAGGGACAGAGCGATCGCTGGTCGGCGGGCATGAGCGGCGGCCTGAGGAACCAGCAGAGCCTCAGCATGAATCAGTCGTTGCTGAGCGCGCCGCAGAGCTCCGTGTACAGCGCGAATCCTTCGGGGGGCAGCGGCGGGCTGCTCCTCAATGTCGGCAGCGGTTCCTATTCCAGCGACAGATACGACGGCTATAAAGGCGTCAGTTCGACACGCAGATACTGAGACAGAAAGAGAGAAACAAACGATGTTTAGTTTAGTTTAGTTAGGGTTTAGTTAGGTAGTCGTAGTTGTAATTGTAGTTTAGTTTTCAGTTCATTATTCCATTTTTTTTTTTCATTCTTTTTTCATGTTTTGGGAGATGTTTTATCACGTTGTATTTGTCCCACTGTAATAAGTGCTCAATAAAGTGGATTTAAAAGCGATTTTTCTTGTTTTTCTTGTCTTTTTATTGGTAATTCATGAATTTGTTGAGGAAGTTTGTGAATTTTGAGGGGTCGCCGGCCTCGTAGGGTTTGAGGGAGTGATGGTCGAGGGTGTGGATGGTGGAGTGGAGGTCGGAGCAGTGGCAGTAGACGAGGTAGCCGTCTTTGTGGAATTGGCGAGCGAGTTGGGTTTGGTGGTTGTTCATGAGTTGGTCGTTGACGACCACGATGAGGGCTTTGGAGGCTTCGAGGGATTCCAAGATGGTGCCTGCGCCCGCGTGACTGATTATGAGGTGGCTCGAGTTGATGACGGAGTTGAGGTTTGGTTTGTAGCGGAAATATTCCATTGCGAGGCTCGGGTTGGTGGTGGTTGGTTCGGTTTGGCCGCAGCCGATTTGGAGGACGATTTTCGTGTAGCCTCGCGCAGCAAGTTCCTAGGTAAAGGAAATGAACGTTTTAAATTTATTTTTTAATTTTTAAGTAAATTTTAGTTCTTACTTTTAATACTGTGTCGGTTGTGACTGTTTTTATTAAGTTGTCGAATGATGTTGTTCCGACTGTGACGAATACGGTTTTTTCGGACATTTTTATCGATTGTGGATATAAAATTGTTGGTATTTTATCAGCTGTTGTTCAATGGTTTGCTGCGGCGCTGTTGCCAGGGCTTCGTATATGATCGAGGCTGTGCTGTAAACAAATGAAACGGTATTTTTACCGTCAAACTGGCTAAACTATCTTCTTTCTTTAAAAATAAAATAAAATTATAGTTTATATAATTGTCAGTAATTACTTATTACACATTCTTAAACAAATTTATGAGTTTGTAGTCTGTGGCATAATTTTCAATATGGCCGTTCGGAACTAGCAGCCTGTGGTGTAATTGAGTCGTTCAAACTTTATATTTTTAAAATGATTTTTTGTATAGAATTAATGTTTTTATTATTATTTCTTAACGAGTAAACGAGAAATATAAAATATGAGACGTAATTAAATTCTCCGGAAAATGAACCAATCGGCTAGACGCTTTTACGGTAAGCGGAAGTTATCCTAACCTTGTTGTTGTGTGGTATGTGAAGAAATCTTTAGAGTCCAAAAGGTAAAAACAAAACCATTTTCCCTCGTAGAAACTAGCGAGAAATGCTAAATCAACCATCCATATTCATCCACACAAATTCCAGCGACAAAAAAACAGCCTAACTGCGCTAGAAACGACTCGTACAACACCTAACCCTATTTCCCATAGGATTACACGCTCAGAAATTGACACCACAAAAAGCAACACAATTTCTCAACATTCGCGCAGAATCGAGCGAAACTCCGAGTAAATTCGGATGAATTGAGCGTTTTAATACGATTCTAGGATGGCGCGGAGGGAAACTGGCGAAATAGGTTAATGAAATAGCGAAAAAGTGTGTTAAATGGGTCAAAAATGTCTTGTATGGTTGATTTGCGAGCAGCGGATGTGATTTTGATTTTGATTTGTTGTTTGTTTTAGGTTTGGTGATTAATACGTAATCCCATGGATAAGGGTTTTTATAACACAGAATCAAGTCAGCGTGCGTGGGAACGGAGATCCACGAAGGACCGTCACAGAGAGGTATAAGGTCGAGTTTGGTTTTTTCTTTTTTGTTTGTGTTTTGATGAGATGTGGTAATTGTAATTGTAATTGGTTGGATTGGTTGCAGGTTCCCAGCGAACTTCCGGTCTTAATTGACAACCGGCCGTCTCTGTCATCCATTTTCGATACGGCTTTTACGACGAGTATCGAGCAGGGGATTGACGTTGATCTTATGCATGGTGAACTTTTTAATTGACATTTAGGGTTAAAGTTAGACTAGTCGATGGATTTTTAAAAGGTTCTTGCTGCTATTTTTTTTTTACTTTAAATGATTTTAAATGCCTTCGAATTGTTTTTATTTTTTTCTTTCTTCATGATTTTAATGATTTTTTTTAAATGATTTTTTTGGTTTTTCATTATTGATCATGATTTTGTTGGTTATTCATGATTTTTCATGATTTCAAGTGACTTTTTATGATTTTATTAAATGTTTTTTTTATGATTTTAAATGTTTAGCGATTTTAAATGAAAATTTTTGTGACTTTAACGGATTGTTTTAGGATTATAAATGATTTCAAATCATATTCACTGATTTAAGATGATTTTTCTAAAATTAAATTACAAGATTTAAGACAATTTAAGATTTGCAAGTTGAATTTATGAATTGATTATTTTCAGAAATGGATTGTAATTCTTCACTATTTGCCGAGAGCGACGAAGATTGCGACGTGGACGTCGAATCGCTGGATTCCTTACCGCACCGTCCGTTGAACCCCGCGTCGAAATCTCCGTGGGACGTTGACGAGTCGCCGGCAAACGCGCGCACGCTCCACACGCGTTCGATGGAGCACCGGTCGCCAGCCGAGCGCAGGAACAACAGCGGCTCGTACGCCTCCCGCAACAGACACCACCGAGCGGCCAAATGCGACAAGGGCGCCTCGTCCACCCAAACGAAACACGACGCCCGCCCCTGCCCCCGCCCCTGCCCCGCCAACCAAACGACGCCCCCCGAAATGTGCATTCCGCACTTGTCCTTCTCTGGCTTCGAGTCCGGCGACGCGAAACGCAAACGAGGTCGCAGCGAGAGCGAACGAGACGAGCACCGCACGCGATCCCGGAAACTGTCGCAGGGGCGCGCCAACACCGCCAACATCCCCGACCTGTTCGCCGACAACGACTCGGACATCGACATCGTCAACCCGGACAACGTGGGCGGCGACGACAGGACCGGCAGCAGCTCGACGCGCGGCTCTGGCGACGGATTGTCGCGCGCCCTCCGCGTCGACCACGACTACGAGCGCAACGCGGTGGCCGAATGCATCGGCCGAGCGGGCCCCAGCTCGCGGGCCGTCCAGGACGGGCCCCTGGCGCCCGACTTGCAGCTGGACTGGCTGTCGTCGTCGGACGAGGACGACGACGACAGCGGCATCGAGGTCGTCGGCATCCATCCGACCGTCGCGACGCAGAACGTGGTGAGCAGCTCGAGCGGCGCCGTCAGGAGGAGCGGCTCGGTGCAGTTGGTCGACTTGACCGACTCGGACGACGACATGGTGGTGTCGAGGATGAGCGCGGCGCCCGTCGACAGAGCGCCGGCGCCGTCGCAGTCACCGTCGCCTTCGCCTTCGCCGTCGCCGTCGCCGTCGCCCGCTGCTGCGCACAGGAATCCGAACGAGAGTTTGTACGCGGGTTCGTCGTCGAGGCCCGGTGCGGCTAGACATGTTTTTCACCCGAGTTATCGCCACGAACACTTGGATTCGCCGCCGAGGTTGACCAGTTGCAGGTTCCACATGGCGCCGACGAACATGTGCTCGGAAACGGGCGATATGTGCAGCGCGAATCAGGTTGCGTTCAATAATAATTGATATTTTCCTAAATATAATCAATTTTTGTCAAAAGTGATTGATTTTTTGTAGGAAAAATGATGTTTTTGGACGATTCTGATGGATTTTTGCATTAATTTCAGTGTCCCGTGAGCAGTTCGACGGATCCGTGTATTCTGAACGGCTGCACGATCCACAACAGAGCGCCCCCGTCCTGTTCGGGCCACCACGGACACGTCTACCCGGAATCGCAGTCTCCTCATCTTCATCTACCGCCCACCTCGCTGCCCTACACGCACCCCCCGCAGAGCTACGGTCTTCCTAGCGGTTCCTTTTATCATTACTACCATCATCCGGCGGCTCCGGCGCCCCCGCAGCACATGACGTCGATCCACAATCACCCGCCGCCCGGCCTGTGCCGAATGAACCCCATGCACCAACGCTTATGGCACATGCAGCAGAGGGTCCAGGAAGCCAACCGGCGGCGATTTGCCCTCGAACAACACGCGATGCACGTTCAAAAGTAATCAATTATAAAAATTATGAATTTTTATTGATTTTGTTCGGATTTTCAGTAACCACGAGCCTCCGATCATACGTCATCCGTTTCTCTCGCATCTGCAAAACCAATCCGAACGATTTTATCACACCCAATCGCCGCCGCCGCTGTCGCAGGCGCCCCCGCCGCCGCAGCCGCAGCCGCAGCCGCCGCCTCCTATGGTCCCGCCGCAGCCGTTGGATTTGATCAGTGATCCGCAGATGAACACAATTCAGACAGACATTGTTGTGCAGAGCACTTCGAGGTTTTGTTTTACAATTTGACGTTTTTGACGTTTGTTTGATTGTATTTTGATTTCGTTTTTAGTGAAAATGGTCATCAGCAACTGCATCATCACATACATCGTTACAATGCGCCGACGTTGCCGCCCCGTTTGCACCACTACAGCGTCCCCGGGCTGCACATTAGCATCGGACCGGGCATGCACATTAATCAGAGCTCGAGCGATGTTTTCCCGCTCCCGCTGCCGGATATGCCTCCGAGTTTTGCTCCGGCGCCGGCGCCCTATCCGCGTAGTTATTTCATTTCCAGACACATGCAGGCGAGGATCGAGGTCTCGTTTTTTTAAATGAGATTTTTATTCGTTGAATTCGAGCGTTTTTGGCTTTGTTTTTGTTTATATATGAATTTTTATTTAATAGGATTACATGAGAATTGTGGAGCAACGTAGACTCGCTGTTAACCGGGGTGCATCTCAGTCCACTATCGAACGCAATACGTTTCCACATAAGTTTAAAAAGGTTTTGTTTTTGTGTTTTTGTGTTTTGGTTGGTTTCTGAATTGGTTTTTGTTGTTTTAGATTCAGAAATGTGTTGATCCTGAAGATAGCGTGGATAAGTGCACGATTTGTTTGTCGGAGTTTGAGGAAAACGAAGATGTCCGGTGAGTATTTGCATGAAAATGGTGCACGATTGTTTGTTGTATGATTAATTGGTGTTATTTTGTAGCCGTCTTCCTTGTATGCACCTTTTTCACATCGAGTGTGTGGATCAATGGCTTTCCACAAACAAACGCTGCCCGATTTGCCGCGTAGACATCGAAGCTCATTTGCAGAAAGATTATACTATCACTTGATGACAATCCCCGGTGATTTTGTAAGATTTTTCTTTGTTTGTTTGTTCGTTCGTTTTTCTTTTCTCGTGTTGTTGATTATTATTTTTGTTACGGATAAATGTACAAATTTGATTGAATCTTATTTTCATTTCTGTCTGCCAAAATGAATTTGTTAGTTTTGTCTAGTTTAGGAGTGGGTTAGGTGCAAATCGGTTGTAGTTTGAGTTTTGACTTCAATTTGAATAAATCAAGTTTATTTTAAAATTATTAAAAAATATGAATAATGAAATAATGAAAAAAATGATAAAAATAATAATAAAAATGACATGTAAACAGTTTGTATCTATTGTTTAACGCGTAGCTTATAATAAGGTTAGATATTAAATTTAGAAAGAAACTTTTTGATTATTTTTCCAAACGATTCGTTTTTAGTCATGAGTAGTGGAAAAAAACAAAGAAAGAAAGAATGACGTCGGGGAAACAAATGACTTTTTTAAACGTAAACAAACTAGTTATTCAATTCAACGGGATGCAGAACAAAGTTGTACCTGTGTATAATTCCTGAAAGTTGCTCAGAATTAATTGTATTTGATTTTTGATTTTTGATCTTTGACCTTTTTGTTTTTATTTTCCTTTTTGTCTCGTTCAAATGCGACTAATTCCTTTCTCTTTCCTTTCATTGTAAATATTTGCGTGATTTTGATGAATGTGCGAAAGGAAAATTGACATTTTTAAGTCGGAGCATGTTTTAACGGTTATTTTTTTGAATTTGTTATTTTTGCTGCGGTATTAACGTTAAAGTTGGACGGCATTCGGCCAAGCGATTTATTCCATTTTTGATCGGTTCAAATTGATGAAATAAACTAGGAATTTTTAATAGGTTTTTGAATAATATTTAATCTATTTTTATCAGCTTTGGGGCCGTCCATAAATTACGTAACATCTTAGGGGAGGGGGTCTAAAAATCCAAAAATTTGCGTCATGTAATTTATGGACCGCCTTTTTTGAATTCCGTTTTATAGAATTGTTTTTTTTAGAAGTTTTCTTGGCCGCCATTTGCAAAATCATGAAAACCCGTTGAACTTCGGGAAATTTATTTCTTGCTCTGATTTAAACATAATTTGTAAACGAACCAGTGTAAAACCTTTTGATTTTCCTGTAAATTTCTCACAAGGAGCCGATTTGGTTTTGATATAAAACAGAAATGATGATATAAGTAAAAAAAATAAATAAAAATAACACAAATAATCTTTAATATCGAAGTAGCCATTTTCTTTTATGTTTGTAGACTAAAATGATTGTAATTCGGTAGTTTGTGTATTTTTAAATTTGTTACTAATTTTTCTCCCACCCCATGTCCCCCCCTCCCACCCCCAAACCTCCATTTTCTTTTTTCTTCCTTTTTTTTAATGACGCTATACGATAAGAAGAAAAAGTGATGTAATGTTTTCTTTTTTCCTTTTTAATTTATATGTTCAAATAAAAAAAAAAAATAAAAAATTTGAAATAAGTTTGAAAATGATATTTATTGGAACTCTCTTCAGATACACGTTTAGATAAGGAGACCCAGCCTCTTCCCGATTGGTTGGAATCGCCGGCTTGGAAGTGAGTGGGAAACGACGGCACTTTGACGAAGTTTTCTAACCTGAAGTAAAATCAAGTGTAAACTGAATTAAATTGATATGATATAATTAGTGTTTTTACGCACTCGGACGTCTTTAAAAGGGTTATGAAGTCTTGGAATTTCTTAAAGGTTCCTTCGATGGCCGTTAAAACGGAATCGTCGAGTTTAAACTCGCCTTTTTCGCTCGTTTCGGACATGATTTTGTGTAGAGTTTGTTTGGTTTGTAAGTGTTGCGATCGTTCGCGTTCAAGTTGGTCCGAACAGCGAGTTAACTCGTCCTGAAACACAAATGAAACGTTTATTTAAGGTTTGTCGAGTGGTCTTAATGAAATTGATGCGTTACTTTGAGGTCGCGGTCAAATTCGTGCGAAACTGTCGTCGTTTTCGTTTTGATTTTAACCGTTTCGGTTTTGCGGTTGGGTAAACCGGTTTTAAACGGTGGGAAATTGCTTTTTTCATCAACTTGGACGACTATTTGAGGCATGAAGCGGCGTTGCAATTTTTCCTGACGAGAAAACGAATAATTTTTTGGATTTAAATTGAATAACTCGTTTTATACCAAACTAGGTTTTGGTCCGAATTTGTCGTAAATTTTTTCGTAGAGCATTTCATCTTGGAAAGAATTGTCGTCGACATCCAGACCCAGAGCGATTTTGTTGACGGATAACTTTTCGAAAATGGCCGCGCTGTCGTCGGTCAAACCGCAATGGCGCAAATACAACTCGCTTAAACACGAATCCTCGGCCAATCCTTTGGCCAAAACACTAAATCCCCGGTCACCGAACGCGGAGTTGTTGCTCAGATTGATTTCGCCGAGTCCGCCCATTCTTTCCAGGTGACAGATTTGATATCGGAGCGAATTTTGCCAAATATTCGCGCGCCGGACCACGTTTTGTTGCTCGATAAAATTGGCGAGAACGTTGCCGATTTTCCACGTTAAATTACAATCGGAGAAATCAACCGCTGATAAACTCGACGAGTTCTTGATTGATTGACAGATGACTGGAAAATTAGAAATTGATTAATTATTCGACCGAAATTGGAGTTTTTCGATTTTTACTTTGGCAATTTTTGTTCCCTAGACGACATTTTTCGAACGAAATGTATCGCAAACTCGAATTGTTGCTCAATCCCTGGCAAATATTCAATTTGCATTAATTTGTATACGTTTCTTTTTTTCATTTTTTCATTTACTTGGCTCAAAATGTTCACATTTTGTTCGCTGAAATGAATTTTTTCTAGGATGAGACATTGGAATGTTTTGCCGTGTTGAAGCAGGTGTTTTAACACGTGATTCAACTTATTTGAAATTTCTTTGGCATCTGTTGTTGTTGTTTTCGTTTCACTTTTATTCCTCACGGCCAGGTATTTAATCGTTTCGTATTTCTCCAAAGTTTGAAGTAGGGGTCGCCAATCTGCAAATTTATATTTATTCGATCTTGTTAGTTGCGGTGTTTATATAAATTTCGCCGATTTTTCGGATATTTACCGTCGGTTTTGATGCGATCGGTTCGGATAGTTAAAATACCTTCGCCCAGATTCTTTACACATTTTTGAGGACAAGTTCCACAACGGTAACAAGCGTCGGCGTAGATTTCTGCAAATCCTTTCCCTTTCATAATAACGGTTGTTTTTAAAAGTTTTTAAATATAATTAAGGTAAGAGAATTTGCCACCAGGGGAATGACTAAAAACTAGTTCTGCATCGGGGAGACATAGCCGCGTCCAATCACGGCTCTTCTCACAGTTGGCCAATCACATCGCTCCATGCATCTTGAGCAACAGTATGGCGCCAAACTCGATTTTTGGACAGTTTAATCCGATGCGTGGAATTGTAGCATAAGAAAATTTGTTTTTACACGAAAAAGCATGAATTTTTCACCAATAAAATTTATTTACACCTAAAAACTTTGTATTTGCACAAAAATAATTTGTCTTTTTCCGAAAAAATTTGTTTTTTTCCGAAAAAATTTGTTTTTTTCCGAAAAAATTTGTTTTTTTCCGAAAAAATTTGTTTTTTTCCGAAAAAATTTGTTTTTTTCCGAAAAAATTTGTTTTTTTCCGAAAAAATTTGTTTTTTTCCGAAAAAATTTGTTTTTTTCCGAAAAAATTTGTTTTTTTCCGAAAAAATTTGTTTTTTTCCGAAAAAATTTGTTTTTTTCCGAAAAAATTTGTTTTTTTCCGAAAAAATTGGTTTTTTTTTAAACGCAGAAAAACACGTCGTGGATAAGAATAAATGAAGGAAGATGGATGAATGGGTAATGGAGAAAATGTTTAATATCAACCGCTGTTTTATTTAATGGCATTTATTTATTTTTCAGAATTCTTCAGATGACGATTTGCTCGTTGCAAAAGAGTTGTCAATTGCGAGCGATGAAGTAAAGAACGAATCGTTTGCAGGTTTGATTATTAATTATCCGAGTTTATAAAACGATCAAATAATTACTAACGGTTTTGCAGCTACATCTGGTCGAAGTAATGCTACAGCCAACGGAAACGAATTTGATGGATTAGATTATCCACATTCGTCCGAAATGTTGCATTTATTTAAAGAAGTTTTCGGATTGGATTCATTTCGGCATAATCAACGGGAGGCTATGAACGCCAGCATATTGGGACATGACGGTAGCCACGGTGGTTGCGTGCTTGTGGTTATGGTGCGCGATGAAAGTAATGTGGGCATGGGTTCGAATCCGTCACTAGTTTTGCTTTTTAAATTTTATTTTTTCTGTCCAAAAAAAAAGAAAAAATTCAAGTTTATAAGACACAAACTAAACGCTTTTGCTAAAAAGGACCGGTGGGTAGGTCGGGCGCAGTAGCCCGCGTTGCGGGTTCTACTCCTCGGGAGGAGGTTAGGGGAATATAGGTTCATTTTTATTTGGTGATTTGAGAAAAAAACAAGTTTTTTCGAGAAAAAAACAAATTTTTTCGGAAAAAAAACAAATTTTTTCGGAAAAAAAACAAATCATTTCGGAAAAAAAAACAAATTATTTTTGTGTAAATACAAAGTTTTTAGGTGTAAATAAATTTTATTGGTGAAAAATTCATGCTTTTTCGTGTAAAAGCAAATTTTCTTGTCCTACAATTCCACGCATCGGATTAAACTGTCCAAAAATCGAGTTTGGCGCCATACTGTTGCCCAAGATGCATGGAGCGATGTGATTGGCCAACTGTGAGAAGAGCCGTGATTGGACGCGGCTATGTTTCCCCGATGCAGAACTATATAAAAACCGTCTAGTTTCAAAACGACTTCTTGGTGGTTTTTAATTCAAATTTATTATTTTAAAAAAATGTATATATACTTATTTTTTTCAAAATAATTATAATAATAAGAAAAAAATGAATTAAAAAAAAATTTTTTTCTAATTCGCTAAGAAAGAGTCGGACGGTGACTAGACGGTTCGGTTCCTCATGTACTCGTGTTCAACATTCGGCGAAGTGCAAAATCGGCTTATCTGTTGCCAACAAAGAGGTAATTTCTCGCACAAATTTCATCAGCCAGCCGTATAAAAGACGGGAGAATTTTTCGTGGCTCGGTTATGATTAGATATTTGGAATATGACCATTTTTGTGTGTTATTTGTTGTTTGGTTTAGAACATGGTGCAACCGGTGCCTGAGAAGATCAACTTTGCGGCGGAAGAAGAGGACGTCATCAAGTTGTGGACGAAATTGGACGCGTTTAGGACAAGTCTGAAGCAATCGAAAGGCAAACCGAGGTAATGGATAACGAGAATTGTATTTGATTTATATTTGATTTGAATATTTTTGTTTAGGTTTACGTTTTATGATGGGCCTCCGTTCGCGACCGGTTTGCCACATTATGGTCATATTTTAGCGGGAACTATTAAAGATATCGTCACTAGATTTGCTCACCAATCTGGGTTTCATGTCGACAGAAGGTTCGGCTGGGATTGTCACGGGCTTCCAGTTGTAAGAGATTTTATAAAGGGAAATTGGGGTTTGCCAGGCGGGAAATATTCAATTTTTGTCAAATTAATTCAGTTTCTACCCCAAAAATTTGATTTTTTACCCAAAAATTTGATTTTTTACCCAAAAATGCGATTTTTCACCCAAAAAAGGCAATTTTTCACCCAAAAAATGCGATTTGTCTCAAAAAATTCATTTATTCACCAAAATAATTTAATTTTCAAGTTTAAAAATGCAAAAAGCTTATTGAAATTCTGGCAACCCTAAGGAAAAATAATAATAAGGATGATTTTATTAATTTTTTTTTATTTTAAAGGAATATGAGATAGATAAAAGTCTCGGAATCAAGGGGCCGGAGGATGTGATGAAGATGGGAATTGCCGCCTACAACGCGGAATGCCGGAAAATCGTGATGCGTTACGCCAAAGAGTGGGAAGAAGTGATCAGTCGTCTCGGACGATGGATCGATTTCAAAAACGACTACAAAACGATGTACCCGACATTTATGGAGACAGTTTGGTGGACGTTCAAACAGCTGTTCGACAAGGGACTGGTCTACCGAGGCGTCAAAGTGATGCCCTTCTCAACCGCGTGCAACACGCCGCTCTCCAACTTCGAAGCCGGACAAAATTACAAAGATGTCGACGATCCAGCCGGTTTTTACACATTTACCAACCAAACTCCGATGATTTTCACCACAATTTGTCCATTTTTTGTCCAGTTATTGTCGGATTTCCGTTAATCGAAGACCCGAACGTGTCGATGATCGCGTGGACGACGACCCCGTGGACATTGCCCAGTAATTTAGCATTGTGCGTTCATCCGGACAAGATTTACGTGAAATTAGAAGGTAGTTTTCAAATAAAAAGCGAAGAACGATTTTGTCAACTTTTTTTCCCCGTAGAAACCAAAACCAATAAAATTTTTATCATGATGGAAGCTCGTTTAGAAGCGATGTACAAAAGTGATAAAGATTACGTAATATTGGATAAGTTCGTATTTAGTCGATAAACTGTGGAATTAACATTAATTTGTATGTTTTTCGTGTTTTACTTCAGGTTCGTAGGCTCGGAATTGAAAGGAAAGATGTACACGCCTCTTTTTGATTATTATTTGAGCGTGAGTTGGTCGTGGATGGCAATTTGCACGATAATATTTTTTTTTCTTTTGAAAATAGAGGAAAATGAAGGGGTCGTTCAAAATAGTGTGCGATACGTACGTTACCGAGGAGAGCGGTACCGGCGTTGTGCACCAAGCGTGTTATTTTGGAGAAGTAAATGAAAGAAATGCACATTTTTTGTGTGAATTTGAGTTTGGAATATTTTTAGGACGATTACCGCATTGGGTTAGTCAACGGAATCATCGAGAAAAACGATGATGTTGTTTGTCCGGTGGACGAAACTGGACGATTTACGGCTCCCGTCACTCATTTTCAGGGACAGTATGTTAAAGTGGGTCGTTAATCGAAGGTGGAAGTTGATTTTTGTTTAATTTTGTTTTGTTTTATTTGGTTTGTTCGGTAGGATGCGGATAGAAACATAATTCGACATTTAAAGGAAAACAATCGGCTCGTTAATGAGAGCACTGTGAAACATAGCTATCCGTATTGTTGGCGATCCGACACGCCGTTGATCTACAAAGCGGTTCCTTCGTGGTTCATTCGAGTTGAAGATTTAGTCGAGAAATTAATTGAAAGCAATCAATCGACATATTGGTAGAGTTTTGAATCGTGCTTGTCAGGTTTATTCGAAAATGGATTTTATTTTTGCCCGAAAAATTCCATTTTTTTAAAAAAAAAAATGTTGTTTGTCGCAGTGTGACACCTGGCAGGCATTTTTGATTTGATTTTACAATTGAAAATTGAATTAAAAATTGTTTGGAATTGCAGGGTTCCTGACTTTGTTAAAGAAAAACGGTTCGGAAACTGGCTTCGCGATGCACGAGATTGGGCGGTGTCACGAAATCGATACTGGGGAACGCCGATGCCGTTGTGGACGAGCGAGGACGGACAAGAAGTGGTCTGCGTCGGTTCCGTCGAGGAGCTGAAGCAATTAAGTGGAGTTGAAGTGACCGACCTTCACCGAGAAAAGTAAAGAAATGAAATTGGAAAATTGAAATAATTTTTAAAAAAAAAATTGTATTTAGTGTGGATAAAATTACGATTCCGTCCATCCTGGGCAAAGGCGTCCTGCGAAGAGTTCCGGAAGTGTTCGATTGCTGGTTTGAGAGTGGCAGTATGCCTTACGCGCAAGTTCATTACCCCTTTGAGAATAAAAATGAATTTGAAGACGCGTTTCCGGCCGATTTCATCGCTGAGGGAATTGATCAAACGCGCGGATGGTGCGAAATTTAAAGCAAAAAATTGAAAGAATTGAAATAATTTAATTTGTTTTTAAAGGTTTTACACCTTGTTGGTCGTTTCAACGGCTTTGTTCGGGAAACCTCCGTTTAAAAACTTGATTGCGAATGGATTAGTTCTTGCGAGGTAATCAAATTGAACAAATAAAATTGTTTAAATTGTTTACATTGTTTTAATTTTTAGTGACGGTCAGAAAATGAGTAAAAGTAAGAAGAATTATCCGGATCCGATGACGGTGGTGAATAAATACGGATCGGACGCGTTGCGCCTTTACTTGATCAATTCGCCGGCCGTGCGCGGCGATAATTTGAGGTTCAAGGAAGACGGCGTGCGGGATATTTTGAAGGACGTCTTCTTGCCTTGGTACAATGCCTATCGATTTTTTATACAAAACGTCGAGTTGTTGAATAAGGTAAATCGCAATTTTGCTGCACATGTATTGTATTTTAATTAATTGATTGATATTTTAATTTGTATGTTTAGGAGGGAAATGTTAAATTTGAACACAACGAGGCGAGGGAAGGATTGTCGGAAAATATCATGGACAGGTGGATTTTGTCGTCCGTGCAATCACTCTTGTCGTTTGTTAGACAAGAAATGAAAGGTTCTATTTCTACGCGTTTTAGATCGATTTTCATCTATTTATTTTGAATTTTGTCTTATTTAACGTTGCAGCTTATAGATTATATACGGTAGTACCGAATCTAATCAAGTTTATCTCAAATTTGACTAATTGGTACGTGAGATTTAATCGGAAAAGACTGAAGGTAATTTATTTATTAAATTAATTTTAAAAATAATTGGTATATATTTATTTTACATTTCACATTTTTAGGGTGAAAGTGGTATAAACGACTGCCAGCATGCATTGCAAACACTATCTTCCGTTTTATTTGCTCTGATTAAAATAATGGTAGGAAAGTGACAGTTTGTTTTTAATGTTTTAAGCCAAATATGAATTTTTATTTAAACAGGCGCCATTTACGCCGTTTTTAACGGAGGTAATCTACCAAAATATGCGCCATTTGTTGCCTGAAAAGGAAATGTTAAAAAGCGAGTCGGGAAGCGTCCATTACTTAATGCTGCCCGAATCAAAGTGAACATTCATGTCCCATTAAAAATTAAAATTAAAAATTAATCGAATTTTCTTGAACGACAGAAAAAACCTAATCGACGTGGCGATCGAGCGAGCCGTGTCCAAAATGCAAAGCGTCATTGATTTAGGACGAATTATCAGGGACAGAAAGACATTACCCGTCAAAGTAGATAAAAAAGGAGATGAAATGGAAATGAAATGTTAACTAAACGTAATTGTATTTAGTACCCGGTACAAGAATTAATCATAATTCACAAAGACGAAACCGTGCTGCTAGAGATCCGGACGCTAAAGACGTACATTTTAGAAGAACTCAACGTCAAAGTGTTGACGACGACGACGGATAAAAACAAATACGGGATCGAAATGCGAGCCGAACCCGAGCACAAAACGCTGGGGCTGCGACTGCGCGGTGATTTCAAGAAAGTGATGATAGCGGTTAAAGTAATCAACAAAGATGGTTGAGTTGGTTTGGATTTGTTGATTAATGTTCGGCTTTTGATGATTTAGGAGTTGAGCGACATTCAGATTCAGCATTATCTCGTCAAGGGATCCATCAACGTTCTCGGTCACGACTTGGGCCCCGAAGATCTGAGGATCATGTACACGTTGAAATCGTCCCAATTGACCGAAAGATTCGAAGCGCATGCGGAAAACGACGTAAATTGCATCGATTTGGTCGGAATTTTAAAAATTAAATTGATTTTTGTTTTATCGTTCAGGTTTTAGTGATTCTCGACGTCTCACCCGACCAATCGCTCTTGGACGAAGGCATGGCGCGCGAAGTGATCAATCGTGTACAAAAACTACGCAAAAAAGTATTTAGAAAATTAGAAATTGTCGTTTTGTTGTCGTTTTAAATGATTTTTCACTTAAGGCTCACCTGGTGCCGACCGACCAAGTGATCGTTTACTACGACGCGAAACCGAGAGAGAACATCCATCGGATAATCACGAGTTTCCAAGACTACATCGAGTCGACGACCAAAGCGCCCATGAAGTCGCTGCCGTTCCCCGACAACGCGTTCGTCATCATTAGTGAACAGCAGCAACTGAAAGGCGTCGACTTGGACTTGAGCATCGTCGGGGCGCCGGGTTTTGTGCCGCGAGGAATCGCTAACGACGCGTCCGGCGACGTGTCGAAGAGCGAACCATTTTGTCGGTTCGTCAACATCGAGTATTGCGGCTGCGACAGCTTGAGCGACGTGAAAAACAAATTGGCCACCATTTTGTTAGAAAATCCCGTCAACAAAGCGCGATTGGAATTCGACGGTTTACTCAGAGAAGTAAATATTTCAGATAAAATATTTCAATTAATTAATTAATTTATTTCTAGATTCGGGTTGTTTTAGGAATAAATAAACGGAAAATCGATTTGCTGAGCGGCTCGCTCATGTTGAAGTCGAATATTTTGAATTTGCACGGAACGACGCTCCGGGTCGGAGTTAAAGGTCAAACGAAGGGCGAGGACGAGCAATGCGAATGTACGAAGCCGAATTGTCGATTTATTAATGTGGAATTGGAGGAGGGGAAGAGTGTGGAGAAGGGAACGGTTTTGTTGGAGAATCCACGCAATCAATTCGTGCTGGATTTTGACGGATTTCAACACCAGGTCGAGTCGGTGTTTGGGCTGCAGAATAAGAAATTTAAATTGTTTAGCGATTCGGGGCGGAGCGAAGAAATGACGACTAACGGCACATTATTGTCGTTTGAAGGAAAAATTGTATATGCGAAGGTGTTGCATTAAATTGTATTGTTTTTAAGAGTAGTTAATTAAAGACAATTTTTTGATAAATCCAATAATTTGTGCAGCGCCGTCTTGCGTCGATGAGCGGAATTAATCGAAAGTGTGTCAATATGTCGCGCTTGTTTGGATAGTCGAATCGAAGTAAAATCTGTGGTAAAACAGTTTGGAATTGAAGAATTTATTAATTCCGCTTTGTTTTTAGAGATTTTAAGAGAAAATAATTTGGATTTAAATACCTACCTACTCGGTAATTTCATCTAGCTGCAGGAAGCCACCGAGTTACGCACGGGCTGCATCGTCCTCTGTTTAGCCAATGAGAAAAAATATACCGTTTTAAGCAGGGTACCTAAAGATGGCGATTGACGATATAGCGGTGAAAGATAAATGAACGCAAGATTCGAACAGAAATTCTTTTAAGTGTAGACTTTTAGGTAGGAGTATACGCAGTTAAAGTGGAAACGAAACGAAACTTATTTTGTTTGTCATAGCAAAGTGAATAAATCGCAATAACTGACAAATCATTTTGCGTTCTATCTCGATCAACTTTTTTTCTCTTCCTTTTTCTACTTATCTAATAGAATTAATTCACTTCAGGTGGAATTATTTTTGCAATGGCTGAAAATGTAGAGTCGCCGCCGGGGTGCAGCATGTCGGGATACACCATACCGAAGATAGCGGACGGTAAACATGGTTGAAAAGCAGTTTCGGAAGCGTCTTAATGCCAAATTCTGCGCTTTTTAACTGCAGAGAAATTATTTCGCGATGTGGATTTAACGTCGAAGCAGTGGACTATGGAACTGTACCCGTTGTTGCGTGGCAACTTCCAAATGCCCGATTCCGAGCAGAAGTTTGTCGTTACGAGTGCGAAATTAGTGATAAATAACAGCCTGATGCACCGGGTAAAAGACAGGTTTGTGTTTGGTTTTAAACTTTCTTTTTTAATGAAATTTGGTTGCAGTATCGAAAGAAGAAGGAAGAAATGGGTAAAGACAGCAACGAGGTTGATCAGAAAGTCGTTTTTATCGGATGCACTAAGCTGGACGACGTGAGAAATGAGATTGATCGTTTTTGTTGAGTGATTTAAATGATTTAAATTGTGTTTTTAGTGTTACAAGATATGCAGCGAAGGTGTTAAGACGGGAAATGTTTTATTTACGCATTTAGGAATTGCTAAAATGGGTATAGAAATGATTTTGTGAGCTTTTCCCCTACCCTCGATGAAATTGATTAAATGTGATTACATTTTGCAGGCGTTGTCGTCGTTAAGCATCCGGATATTTTATTCCCACATCCATTGAAGAGCAACATGACCTATTATTTAATCATGTTGAAAATAATTCCGGTAAAAATGCGTATTTTTGTTCTTTTTCGGATTAATCAATTAATGAATTAATGTTTATTTTTTACAGGGTAAAATTAAATACGTGTTTGAAAACAGTTCTAATTTAGAACCGACGCCTGGTTACGATTGTCATTTACCTAAAAACAAGAACACGAGCGGCAACACCAACCCGAAAAACATTCATCCCAAACAGCAATACGCAAATAGTCAGATGTATCTGTACGAATACGAACAAGACGGGTTGAGCGACAGACCGCGGCAAATATCGCCCGTCGGAGTCGTGGAATTCCGATACGTCGATCCGAAGCAACCCGTCAACATTCCCGCAAAATTGAAGTAAATATGTTAAAATTGTATTAAATTAATTTTGAAATTTGAAATTTGTTTCAGCGCTGCGATAAGCTCAACGCCCAAGGCAATCAACGTTCGGAACTCCGTTTCGATTTGGAAAGGAGAAATTGAGAATAACAACAAGTTTATTGCGAAGGTGGAATTGATATCGTACGGCATGGCGTTCAAGCCTATTTCTTTGTAAGGAGAATTGCGATTTGTTGCGATTTTGTGTTGAAATGTGGGTTTTGAATTTGTTTAGGGGCAAAACGATCAAATTGACTTCGACGTTGACCATGAACGAAGTGAAGGAGCGGTACATGAAAAACATAAACAAGTTGTCGTTAAAACAGGAATTTCATAACGGCCAATTTTATTTATCGTATTTTCAAATGTTGTGCCTCGATGGATCGCCCGGTTTCGATCAATTAACTTCGTACCTCGAAACGACCGGAAAAGTAACGCAAATGTCGCACGAATTTGCAATTTATTTAATAATTTATTTAATAATTTAATGTTTAGGCGGCGATTTGGTATTGCGGGAATCGTGTTGAAGGTGTTTTGGTCTCCCCGAAATCGAACATTTTAGGTATTTATTAGAGGTTAAAAAAAAATAAAGAAATTAAAAAATTAAAAAATATTTTCAGGTGTTATAAATACGCAACATTCGGAAAAAAGTTTACACTGCGTGTTCGCGGCGCCACATTCGCTCGCATCGCGTTTAACGTTGGCTCGCGGTGAGTTTGAGTTTGCGACGCGTGGAAGCGTAATTGGGAGTCGCTTTGAACCTTCGGTTAACGCTTAAATTTAAATTGGCTTTGCCAAAATGATTTTCAGAGCTCGTTGTGAGGAATCACCTGAAAGCTTTACCAAATGCAATACCCTCATTCACGACTGGTGCCCGCTTTTGTATGTAAAATACTGATTGGATTCTACAAGTCATTCAATATCGACACAACCCACGCACTTTCCTCGCTTTAAACGAGCGCTTTTTCTGCTTTTGCTGTTTTTGCTGCTTTTGATGCTTTTGATGCTTTTGATGCTTTTGCTGTTTTAGATGCTTTTGCTCTTTTCTTGTTTTCTTGCTTAAAATTTAATTTCCTCTGTTGCTTGCACGAACGTCGACCGTGAATGACTTGTACGCTTTAAATTTGCCGAGCCGAGCACCAGAATTTTAGTTTGAAATCCTGCTGTCCGAGCCCCGTAACGATCGATTTTTCACCTTTTTCGTTTGCATTTTTTTGACATTTGCAGCCAAACTTGCATGCGCGAAGTCGTCAGTGGACTCTATGGTGGCCACCGAGAAGGGTCCGATGACCGCGTCCAACTTCGACGAGGGTTTTTTGCCCATCAAACCGAACGAATCCAAGTTGAAATTCCGCACCGTCGCCGAGGCGTTCCAGAAACAAGCAATAGGTCGGATTGATTTCTTGAAAATTGTTCATTTAAAATGAAGAACTTAATTATTTTTGTTTTCAAATTGTAGATTTCCAACTCAAGCACCCCGATATGATCGTTCCGTACGCACCCGCAGCCGCTTCGGGCGTGTTTCCACCGCTGCCGTCGCGGCTGCAACCGAGGCGTCCTCCGCTTCTGCCGACGAACAGCGAGCAAATCGCGCAAGTGGCGCGACCGGCGTCCAAACTGGATCCGCGCTTGAAGGCGAACGAAGCGCCTCCGAACAAAGCGACGCAAGCGAGGCCCAAGCAGGCGCCGACGACGAGCTTCAGCGAACTCGCCAACCGACCCAACACGTCGCGCTGGAATTCGAATTCGACGCCGTATTCGCCGACCCAGTTTAGTCCGATCGGCGACGACAACAACGAGAACATCGAGGACGAATTGAACGCTCGTCTCGGACTCGTTGCGCAGAAGGAGAGGGAGAGGGAGAGGCCGGTGGCGGACGAGAACTTTTTTGATAAAGTTGGTCAGTTTCAGGGTGGGCGCAGTGTGGAGTCGGCAATTCCGTTTCTGGACGATTCGCACGCCGCGAACTCGGTCGACACGATGCGCAGGAACGTGGAACAGGTAATTGAGTGCTAGCTTCGCGATCATTTAGTCACCCGTGCACAAAATCTGTCGACGAAAACGCCAAAAGACGAATTATTTCGTTTGATCGTGATTATTTAGTCGTCCGAAATAACGCAAAAATAGGAATGGTTTGATGAATTATTTGCTTTATTTGCTACGGTTTAGTCATCCGAGCACAAAATACGACGAGAAAACGCAAAAAGACGAAATATTTGATGGAGTTTTATTTCGTTTACAATACACAGGGTGAGCCAGAGACACCTCATGATTTTGAAAATGTAACTAATTCACGTTTTTATGTCTGCGTAATGGTTTTCAAAAGCATGAGGTTACCCTGAAGAAGGAATAAAGAGAAAATGGAGCGAGTGCTCATTTTCTGGCTGCTTTTGCAAAAGGGGATTGATAGATTTTGTTTAGTGTTGGTTTCGGATGAGTTTTGTCCGTGAAATTGTTTGTCGGCTTTTGCTTATCACACCTCGCTCCTTGTACCACCAATTTCGCTCACTGCTGAAGGAACCCTGCAATGATTCACGTTGGAAAGCCACTCACTTTGAAGGCGGTGGGTGCTTTTAACCACACAGATTACGGTTTTTGCAGCAAACTAGCGGCACCGACGCCGACGCCGACGCCGACGCCCGGCAACCGGTCACGTATGGAAGTATTCATTCCGTCGATGCGATGAAGATGTATTTGAATGCATCCATTAATAAGCTGACTAACACGGTATCTGATAAGCAAACTAGCCAAACAACTTCAACTCGCCAAAGTGTAAGATCAGAATATCGACTTTTCTTTTCTTTTCTTTTCTTTTCTCTTCATCTTTTTCTTTTGTTAAAATCTCAATCAATCAATCAATCGGTGGCGGGACGGAAAAAGTGACAAAACTTCGCAATAATTAATTTTTCATTTTTGTTTTAATTTAACAAAAAGATTGAACATTTTTTTGTTTTTGTTTGACAATTTTAGATTTTGACGAAAACAATCAACTCAAATTACTTCATGGCACGAAACGCGCCCCTCCAACAGCAGCCGCTTAGGTGAACCCGATCGAATACAGAATGATTAAAAAGGTTTTTAAAAAAATGCAATTTTATGATTAAACAGCAACAGCAACTCGAAAGCACCGCCAACAACGCACCCACGACGTCCGAGTGCGTCGCAGGACGTCGCTTCCACTCAGAACCCGATCCCGAGCCCGATCACGAGCCCGAACCCCCCTTTGCCTCCGAACCCCCCTTTGCCTTCGCACCCGAACCCGCCCCCGCCTCTGCCACCGAACCCTTGCGACGCCGTGCGACCCGCTCCGGCGACACGAAAACAGGACCCGCGACTGAAAGCGCAAGAACCTGCTTTCGAAGGGGTGGAGCACGCGAGCGGACAAGTGCACATCAAGATGGAAGTGGAGGAGGACATGAGGAGGAGCGTCGCGCGCGCGTTATCCTCGATCCGCGAGAAGGAGCCGCCAGCGCTGGCCAAGTGCACGAAGGACCTCGCCCTGCTGAGCTGGGGCAGCAGCCGCACCCCCGAAGAGAGAGAGAACGGCGAGTGGCGCCTGAACCCGCTCAAACTGTCGTCCTTCACGACCATCTACAACCTGGAGGCCAAGCCCGAAATGGGCGACGAAAAGGTGAATGAAATAAAGAATGACGTGTCGGGTTTTACAGACGAGCTCATGAGCCGGCTCGAGCGCAAGGTCGAGGTCGAGATCGGCTCGCCGCCGCTCTCGATCGCGGGCGATTTGGACCCGGACGTGGACATGGATCTGGATCTGGATCTGGACCGGACGTTCGAGACGTTGAGCGCGGAGATGGAGAACTTTTACAGCGTGCTGGCCGAGGTTATCCCCGTGGACGGGCACATGCGCGCGCTGCTGCAGCGCAAGCTGCATCGCACGCGGCCCAAGTTCGGGGGTCTGCACAAGCTCAAGTGCATCGCGAACGCACTCAGCGAGTCGCTCAGCGACAAGTACCTCGACTGTCTGCTCAAGTGCGAGTTCAACAAGTTCGTGGTGCTGGTGGAGAATATCTTGAGCACGCTGTTCATCATCTCGGAGTCGTCGCACTCGGACGGCGCCGCCACCAAGGACGTGATCAAGGAGCGCTACTCGGACTTCAAGAGCTCGTTGCGCCGGCTCATGGCGCGCTACGGGCTGGCGGAGAACGAGAACGAGAACGAGAACGGGGAGGCGGACGGCGAGGTGGACGGCGGGGTGGCCAGCTTCAGCATTTTGGAGAAACTCACGCACCCCAACGTGTTCATCGACTCGATTTTGAACGAGAAGCGACGAGAGTTGTCGAGCATTCTCGACGAGATCGGCCAGAACGAAAAGTACCGCGTGAAGAAGAAGAAGAGAAACGGCAAGATCCACTCGGCCGAGCCGACCAAGCGGCTGCGCTTGACCAGCGACGGCGAAGACGTGGTGCTGCGACTCGACTCGGAGTCGGAGCGGATCCGCGAGCCGCACGCGGGCTACCGGGTGCTGATCGAGCCGCGACACACGTCGACGCCCAACTGCCAGAGCGAGAGCGAGAACGAGAACGGGACCGGGAATGAGAACGAGAGCGGGGCGGGGCGGAAGAGGAAGAGGCAGAGGAAGAAAAGACGGCGCGGGAACGCGGGATACCTGACGCGTCGCATCGGGGGGTTCGTGAAGCGCGGGGGCGCCGTTCGTGTGGACTCGCACAGGTGCTACGCGCAGCTGAGGAGGTGTTTGGTGAGATACAAACGCTTGAAGGAGAGCGAGGGCGTCGCCAGTGACATTTTGCAGCGGAGCATTCGGCGACACTGTGACGCCGAGTCGACGACGGCCACGTCGGCGAAGGTGTCGCGGAAGCAACGCCGGTTGCAGGACACGTTGCTGCACTTGGGGGGCGCCTTGACGCAGATGTGCACGGGGGGTCCGGCGCAGATGAAGAAGTTGTTGGCGTCGCGCGGACTGGACTTGAGCGCCGTGCTCAAGGAACTCGCGGACGACGTGAAGGACGTGGCGACGAGTCCCGGTGCAGGTGCTTGTGCTGGTTCTGGTGCTGGTGCTGGTGTTGGTGTTGGTGCTGGCGGTGGCGGTGGCGGAAAGGTCAAAGCGATGGCGAGGCGCTCGAACAATGTTGTCGAGGTGAATAACAAGCTGATTCCGCAGGAGTTGTTAAGTGCGAACGACGAAGACAGCCAGGACACGCTGCAGTTGGCGAGGGACGAGGAGAACGCCGACGAGAACGAGGAGTTGTACGACAGTTTGCCCGACGCCGTCAAGAATGGGGTAAATTGATTTAAACAAAAAATTAAATTAAATATTTGTTTTTATTTCGTTTTGTCAAGGTTTCGGCGTCTTTTGGAGATTTGGTGCACGAGCCGACGACCCCCGACGCGGCAGTGGTGCCGCAGGACGTGGACGGGGACGGGGACGGGGACGGGGACGGGGACGTGGACGAGGATTTGGGCGTGCGTCCCGTGAAATTCGAGCCGGATCCGTCGTATTACGAAGACAATTATAATTACGAGGAGGACGAAGCGCGGAATATCGCGCGGACGGTCAATTCCGACTACGAGCAGGCGTTGTACGAGCAGCAGCCGGTGCTTCCCACCATCGACACGCTTTACTGCGTCTATGGGAACGACGTCGGCGAATGCAATAATGTTAAGGTGGTGTAATTAAATTAAATTAAATTAAAATTTGATTGATTGGTTTTGTCAGGATTATCTCAACTCGATGGGGCACCGGCCGTACGGGTCGAATAATAGGGAGACAGTGGCGGCGGCCAAGAGCGGCGTCGTTTTGTACGTTTTTGTGCACGCGGGCATGGAGGATGAGCCGCATCTCGTGCCGGATCTGTTGGCCCTCAAACAACTTCCCAATTCGCATTTTATGTTGTTCGATACTGTGAAAGACCTGAAGGAGCAGAGTTGTCGCATGATCTTCGAGAAGGGAGGAATTATCGTGCCGGACGCCAAGTTACTGTTCACCTCATCGCCGGGTAAGAAATGCTAATGAAATGCTAATGAAATGCTAATGAAATTGGAGAAATGCTCAAATTGG
The DNA here is from genome assembly GCA_949358305.1 of Strigamia acuminata. Classification (NCBI taxonomy): domain Eukaryota; kingdom Metazoa; phylum Arthropoda; class Chilopoda; order Geophilomorpha; family Linotaeniidae; genus Strigamia; species Strigamia acuminata. The sequence continues at coordinate 11,918,198 of OX442320.1, forward strand.
TTTTGTTTAATTTGTTTATCGTTTTTAGGAATTTTGACGTACATATTTTCACTGATTAAGAAGAAAATGGAGTTAGCGATTTCGTGGAACTTTTGCATTCATTTGAACATAATTCAACAACTTGAAAGCTCAAGGTAGCGTTAAATTGAATTGAATTGAATTAAATTAAATTAAATTAAATTAAATGTACTGGTTGCAGCGAAACGCGTGGTTTGCGGGAACACAGCACCTGTTCGGCTCGGGCGTCGGGCTTATTGAACATCTTGAAGAATAAGCAGAGCGAGCTCGTGCACGTGATGGATTCGCACGAATGTGACGCGGGAATTGGCGCCAATGCGGCGACGCACTCAGTCACTTGTCTCAGAGCTATTCAATGCCAAAAAATGAGTTCGGCTCGTCATATTGTGTTCGTGTCGGGTGAGTTAGTTAGTTAGTTAGTGAGTGCAACGAGTTTGAGTTTTTGAACGTTTTGTTTCGGTTTAGATTTGCCGCCCTCGGATCCTATGACGTTCGAGTTGCAGCAAAGCGGCATTAGTGTGATGCCTTTAATCGAACTAATCAATCGGCATTTGATCACGAATGCCGATTCGTCGGCCGCCACTAAAGCCGATTGATTCTTTCTTTTCATTACGTTTCTTTTGATTTGCGTTCGTTTTTATCATTAAACAAGTTTAGCACTCATAAGATTTTTATACGTGCATTGCCAACGTTTTTCATTATCATAGAATATATATAGAAAGAACAAGATACGTGTTTGTCAACTTGTTTGTTTGATGTCAATGTATCAATTCCTTCCAATAAATTCTCCTTTAGATATTTTGCTTTCGTTACGTAATGTGCTTGCCATCTGGTGTGAAGAAGTTTGAACTATTGTACGCGAGTTGAATGAATTGGGAGATGTTTTATTTTAGTATTTCACGTAAATCATTGCAATTGGATGCTAAATCGTTAGCAGCTGCTGGAATGAAATAAACATGTTTTGTCGTGGCGTTTAAGATGAAATAAAACTATTTTGGGTTTGTACTCTATCGGGTATTGGTTGTAGTTTAACGAAATAGCGGGTGATGGCGCCAGCGCTATTAGAAAGGATTGACGATTTATTACTCGGGGGGCGATAAATCAAATACGAATTTTTTTTAAACGAGTTCATTGGGCAAGTGGACAGCATCGTCCAAAAAATTGTCTTTGATCGCTGGCGCCACTCAACGGGTAAAAAGGAAGACATTTTTTGTTTTTATTCAAAACACGAATTATGGAGCTTCAATAGTTTTCGCATGTGGGCAGGTACGTGTTTTTTAATCGACAGTTGCGGTTTCGCATGCGGGCGATAAATTAAGGACTTATTAAACGACTGGAAATCGCATCTTGGAAGGAGGTCTATTTCAAATGCATTGCCGTCCACAAGCTATAAAACGAATCTCGATCAACAAAATGTACTTTCAGCGGTGGCGCCACTCAACGGGTAAAAAAGAAGACATTTTTCGTCTTTTGCGTGTGTTTAATAAAATGCATACGTTTTTTAAATCGACGGTTCTGGTTTCACATGCGAACGATAAATCGAGGACTACGGTAATACGTTTATTAAACCACTGGATGTCGCATCTCGAAGGAGGTATTTTTCAACTCCACACCGGTAGTCGTCCATGGGCTATAAAACGAATCACGTTCAAGAAAATGCACTTTCAGCGGTGGCGCCACTCAACGGGTAAAAAAGAAGACTCTTTTGCTTTTCTACAAACCACCTGCGAGATACAATGCAGGTTCTACAGACTTCACATGTACGCACTTTTTTATTTTTGGCCGAACTGTCGATTAAAAAAACATACCTACCCACGTGCGAAAACTGTTGAAGCTTCATATTTCGTGGTTTGAATGAAAACAAAAAATGTCTTTCTTTTTGCCCGTTGAGTGGCGCCACCGTCAAAATGCACTTTTTTTTAACAAGATTTGTTTATACAAAAAAAGTGCACTTTGACGGTGGCGCCACTCAACGGGTAAAAAGGAAGACATTTTTTGTTGTCCGTGGACTTTGATAGGAGACATCCAATGGTTTAATAAACGTATTACCGTAATAAGTTATCGATTTATCGCCTGCATCTAAGCCTGAACTGTCGACAAATTCAATTTATTAAACTCACGCAAATCCTGTTGAATCTACATTTCGTTGTAAAAATGTCTTCTTTTTTACCCGTTGAGTGGCGCCACCGCTGAAAGTGCGTTTTTGAATTTCACTTGTCGTGGCGTCAGCAACCGCACCGGGAGTAGGACAACTTTCAACTTTGAGGTTTTTCGGAGTTCGCACCGTAACGGCGACTAGAGTTTAGTTAAATACCTAATGTTTTGGCAGCGGCAAACTAACTGTAAGTGGTATATTCGATTTTTATTGTTTTACTTAGGTTTCCTTTGTTTGAAAACGACAACGGCGGCCATGTTGCATTTGTTTGTCGTGTGCGGAAAATGAGCGAAACGATTTAATTTTAGTGGCTTTAATAACTACTAGCTGAAGAGCTACGTAATTTATTCCTTTATTTCTCGCCATTTTGTTAAGGAAATTTAAAGAAATGTATTAAATTAAATTTTTCGAACTTATGTTTATAAATTTATGCACGCTGGTTATTGCATTTATTGATATTTTTTCTCTTATCCAGGAGTATTATACTCGAGTTGTCACGCGGATTGAGCAATTTGAAGACACGGAAGACTACTAGCTGAAACTTTACATTTATTTATTCAGAATTAATTTTTAATTTTATGTATTTATAATTTATTTATATTTTGTGTATTCTTAATTTATTTATATTTTGTGTATTCCTATTTTATTTCCTTCTCTCCTCCTATCCTTTCCTTTCTTTTCCTTCTCTCCTCCTATCCTTTCTTTTCTTTTCCTTCTCTCCTCCTATCCTTTCCTTTCTTTTCCTTCTCTCCTCCTATCCTTTCCTTTCTTTTCCTTCTCTCCTCCTATCCTTTCCTTTCTTTTCCTTCTCCTTCTCTCCTCCTATCCTTTCCTTTCTTTTCCTTCTCTCCTCCTATCCTTTCCTTTCTTTTCCTTCTCTCCTCCTATCCTTTCCTTTTTCTTCCTTCTCTCCTCCTATCCTTTTTCTTCCTTCTCTCCTCCTATCCTTTTTCTTTTCTTTCTCTCCTCCTCCTTTTTGGTAAATATCTCCCACGTGAATCGCTGCTTCTTACTATATATTTTCGCTAAGTCTTTTTTAAGAAATTGGCGATGGAGGCAGTGCATTGTAGATAATTGATTTATAAGAAATAAAAAATGCTATTCAAAAGAAACTTTATTCAATGAATTTTATACGCTGTGTTTACAGAATGAATAAATGGACTTAAAATTACAAAATGGACTTAGAATAAAATTACAAAATGGACTTAGAATAAAATTACAAAATGGACTTAGAATAAAATTACAAAATGGACTTAGAATAAAATTACAAAATGGACTTAGAAAACAAATGGAAGATGGGGGAAAGGAGAGGGAAGGGAAAGGAAGAGATAGGAAAGAGAAAAGGATTTGCAATAAATACAAAATGCACATGATAAAATATGAAACGATAAAATTTTAAATATACATGTTAAAATAAATTTCGCGAAAACTGCTTGTTGCCATGCTTGAATTCGTCGTCATGGGCCTGTATCGATATGCCAACTCCGTTCTTTTCGTTTTAATTCGGAGGTGCCGGTTTTGAGGTGTATTTCTAAAATAAAAATGAGAAGCAAAATTAAAGTACTAAACTTGAAAATAAAAAAATGAAAGAAATAAAAGCAAACAACTAAAGCAAGCAAGCCAGCCAGCCAGCAAGCAAACAACTAAGGCAATAATGGCGGTGAACAAAGAAACAAAGAACCATGCTTACTAAAAACTAAACTAAACTGGCCAATTTAACTTATAAAGATAAAGAACGAAAAGAAAAAAATTTAATAACGGGGGCGGACAAAGGCAATGGCATTAATGGCGGACTCGGGCGGACAAAGGCAATGGCATTAATGGCGGACAAAGGCAATGACATTAATGGCGGACTCGGGAGAACAAAAGACTAGCTCAATTCATTCAATAAAATTAACTTACCTACGTCTTAAAAAGCAGAACAAAAACTACGCCGACTAAAAACCAAAATGACGAATATTCTCACGAGTAAAAAATGACCGCACGCTAAAGCTAAACCTAAACCTTTCCATTCAAATAAAACTACCAAATCTCCACTAAATAAAAATAAAAATAACGATAAATAGTGGTGATAGTCCTTGACGGTAGTTAATCTTAAAATAAAAAAACATTTGAAAAATAACGGGAGACTAAATATACATGCAAAGACTCGCTTAAATAAAATTAAATAAATAAATAACAGAATAAAGCACTTACTCGTGATGCGACGGTCGAATGACTAATGAATTATCAAATACCGGAACGGAAACCACATCTTAATTTGCATACTTAAGTGACGCGTCACTTGTCACGTGATGTGGCCCTAGCGGTGACTCACTTCCACTAGTGACTTTTGCGAGAACGACATCCCAACGGCCTGCTGGCATCCGCCAAACTGCATCTGAAAAATGAAAAAACTTTTTAAGGTAAATATAATTTATTACTTTTGAATATAATTTCTCTTTTATTTTCTAGGCCACTCAGGATAAACGCCATGCGAAAACCCAAACAAAACGTAAGTATATTATTTTAATAAGCTATAACGATGCTTTCAAATTAAAATTGTCTATTTTCTTCATTTAGGTCACCAAGGACGAGCAACAGACCGAAAATTTGGAAAACACCACTCGAAATACAGGACTTTATAAATAAAATGTAAAAAACTCATATTTAAGTCAAAATTTAGAAATAAAATTAAAAATTCAACATACTAAACAAAAACGCACGAAATTTTTTCAAATAAAACTTCCTCGCATAAACCAAAATGTGCTACGAAATTTTTCATCAAAAAAAAAAAACAAAAAAAAACTCCAAAAAAAGCTTACTCCCAAATTTAAGCTGTCGGGGACAGCTACCACTCGCAACCGGAAAAACTCCGTTGAGCCGCAGTGCCTCTTATACAAGGTGCCAGGGCCTAGGGGCCCAATCCTAGGCCCTGGAAAATAATTTTACCTGCAGTCTTCTTGGTGTCTTCTCTTCCTTAAGTGTCCTTTCATGATGTGGTCTCTGAAATAAAACTTAATAGAATATAATTAAACAATTTCTCGAAATTCGAGACACACATACATATAAATATACAATAATGACATTATACATAATTAAAAAAAAAACAATTATAGATTTAAAGTGAAATTTGAAGCCGTAATGATGAAATGACGTCTAGAACACTTCAAAATGTTGTCCCGAATCGTTAATTCAATTTAAACACGCAACAGCAAACTAGAAGGAAAAAAACGCGAAAAACCAAAGCCATTAATAACTAATAAAGCAACAACTTACAAAAATGTAACTCACCGGACATATGTGAGCAGTTTTTATGTTCAAAAGTTCATTGTGTCAAGCAATGGCGGCGTAATATATAAATAACTAATTAAAAAGAAAGAGCATCATGAGGAAAATAAAACGCCAGAATAAATATATTAAAGCAATAACAAAAATTAAAATTAAACTTGCCGTACGTGCGTGAGCAGCTTTCAAGTCCAACGTTGTTAATCCTTGTCGTAAGTAGCGGCAGCTAAAACTAAAAAAAAATAATAATAATAATAATAAAAATATGTAGGCCGAAAAATCTAGAAACAACGAAAAAAATATGTAGGCCTAATAAATCTAAACGCAAAAATAATAAATCACGGTAAACTCAAAAATATGTAGGCCTAATAAATCTAGAAACAACGTAAAAATATGTAGGCCTAATAAATCTAGAAACAACGAAAAAATATGTAGGCCTAATAAATCTAAACGCAAAAATATTAAATCTAAACTAAAAAATATGTAGGCCTAATATAGAAACAACAAAATATGTAGGCCTAATATAGAAACAACAAAATATGTAGGCCTAATATAGAAACAACAAAATAATATGTAGGCCTAATATAGAAACAACAAAATAATATGTAGGCCTAATAAATCTAAACGCAAAAATATGTAGGCCAAAAAAAAGTGTACGATAAATAAAAACGTCACTTACCTAAGAGCTCTAACCGCTTGCATTCGGCAGCATTTCCATTAGAAATTCCTGCGAAAGATTTCGGAGATTAAAACCGTTGAGAATTTGAACATCGCGATGAATATTTAATGAGCTATATTTCGATGAATTTTCGAATAGTGTGCGATGTTTCCGGTTCAATGCTGCTGCCATCTCGTGCCAATAATTTCCAAGCGGTTTGATTATCGATGGCGTCATTACACCGCACTCTGAATAGAAAGATATTTTCAATTTTATTTTTCAATCTTTCAATTTATCTCAACTGGAATAAAAAAAAAAGATTTATTACCTTTCGTTACCATCATTTCGTTAACATTTTTGACAAAAACACTGGCGCCATCTCGGAATTTTCTTCCGAACTTACAACTCGAATAAAACCTCGATTTCTAACGAGATTTCTAACCACCAATTCGTTTATTTAAAAAAAAGAAAACAAAACCACATCTCGATAAAATAATACGAATAAAAAAAATTATCAAATTGTATTCAAAATCAATACAATAAGTCACTAATCGGGAATAAAATGGTCAAATCACGTGTCCAACGTACAAAGCAACGCGACCCCCGGGAATCTCCGACGGAATTCCAATCGGCATCACGAAGTTACTGGAATGACCCGTCGTCGCCAAAATCCCCCGTCGTTCGCTCGTCTTATACAACGGAGAAGTATAGGCCTTCCGCACCGGCAAATCCCCGCGACGAATCGGCTTCAACCACAACTAGAAACAAACGAATGAACAATCCGACACAAATATCTTCAAATCCTTTACCACTTTAGCATCGGATCGTGCAGAACTCGAGGTAAAGATTCCGCAATCGTTCTTCCCTTCCTGTCCCACCTCGCGCCTTCCATAAACACCCCGCGCACATAAACCCATGAAACCTTCGTCCAAGCTGAAACAAACGATTAAAAATCCACTTAATCCACGAAAAATTGAAATCCGTGGTAAAAAAAAATTTGGGATTTGTTCTATCTGTAGTTTGGACGAATGTGATTGTGGTGCCAACTTCAGCCTGGTTTTGAGGTCTTAGAATTTTATACTTTGAGGTCTTAGATTTTATACTTTGAGGTCTTAGATTTTATACTTTGAGGTCTTAGATTTTATACTTTGAGGTCTTAGATTTTATACTTTGAGGTCTTAGATTTTATACTTTGAGGTCTTAGATTTTATACTTTGAGGTCTTAGATTTTATACTTTGAGGTCTTAGATTTTATACTTTGAGGTCTTAGATTTTATACTTTGAGGTCTTAGATTTTATACTTTGAGGTCTTAGATTTTATACTTTGAGGTCTTAGATTTTATACTTTGAGGTCTTAGATTTTATACTTTGAGGTCTTAGATTTTATACTTTGAGGTCTTAGATTTTATACTTTGAGGTCTTAGATTTTATACTTTGAGGTCTTAGATTTTATACTTTGAGGTCTTAGATTTTATATACTTTGAGGTCTTAGATTTTATACTTTGAGGTCTTAGATTTTATACTTTGAGGTCTTAGATTTTATACTTTGAGGTCTTAGATTTTATACTTTGAGGTCTTAGATTTTATACTTTGAGGTCTTAGATTTTATACTTTGAGGTCTTAGATTTTATACTTTGAGGTCTTAGATTTTATACTTTGAGGTCTTAGATTTTATACTTTGAGGTCTTAGATTTTATACTTTGAGGTCTTAGATTTTATACTTTGAGGTCTTAGATTTTATACTTTGAGGTCTTAGATTTTATACTTTGAGGTCTTAGATTTTATACTTTGAGGTCTTAGATTTTATACTTTGAGGTCTTAGATTTTATACTTTGAGGTCTTAGATTTTATACTTTGAGGTCTTAGATTTTATACTTTGAGGTCTTAGATTTTATACTTTGAGGTCTTAGATTTTATACTTTGAGGTCTTAGATTTTATACTTTGAGGTCTTAGATTTTATACTTTGAGGTCTTAGATTTTATACTTTGAGGTCTTAGATTTTATACTTTGAGGTCTTAGATTTTATACTTTGAGGTCTTAGATTTTATATACTTTGAGGTCTTAGATTTTATACTTTGAGGTCTTAGATTTTATACTTTGAGGTCTTAGATTTTATACTTTGAGGTCTTAGATTTTATACTTTGAGGTCTTAGATTTTATACTTTGAGGTCTTAGATTTTATACTTTGAGGTCTTAGATTTTATACTTTGAGGTCTTAGATTTTATACTTTGAGGTCTTAGATTTTATACTTTGAGGTCTTAGATTTTATACTTTGAGGTCTTAGATTTTATACTTTGAGGTCTTAGATTTTATACTTTGAGGTCTTAGATTTTATACTTTGAGGTCTTAGATTTTATACTTTGAGGTCTTAGATTTTATACTTTGAGGTCTTAGATTTTATACTTTGAGGTCTTAGATTTTATACTTTGAGGTCTTAGATTTTATACTTTGAGGTCTTAGATTTTATACTTTGAGGTCTTAGATTTTATATACTTTGAGGTCTTAGATTTTATACTTTGAGGTCTTAGATTTTATACTTTGAGGTCTTAGATTTTATACTTTGAGGTCTTAGATTTTATACTTTGAGGTCTTAGATTTTATACTTTGAGGTCTTAGATTTTATACTTTGAGGTCTTAGATTTTATACTTTGAGGTCTTAGATTTTATACTTTGAGGTCTTAGATTTTATACTTTGAGGTCTTAGATTTTATACTTTGAGGTCTTAGATTTTATACTTTGAGGTCTTAGATTTTATACTTTGAGGTCTTAGATTTTATACTTTGAGGTCTTAGATTTTATACTTTGAGGTCTTAGATTTTATACTTTGAGGTCTTAGATTTTATACTTTGAGGTCTTAGATTTTATACTTTGAGGTCTTAGATTTTATACTTTGAGGTCTTAGATTTTATACTTTGAGGTCTTAGATTTTATACTTTGAGGTCTTAGATTTTATACTTTGAGGTCTTAGATTTTATACTTTGAGGTCTTAGATTTTATACTTTGAGGTCTTAGATTTTATACTTTGAGGTCTTAGATTTTATACTTTGAGGTCTTAGATTTTATATACTTTGAGGTCTTAGATTTTATACTTTGAGGTCTTAGATTTTATACTTTGAGGTCTTAGATTTTATACTTTGAGGTCTTAGATTTTATACTTTGAGGTCTTAGATTTTATACTTTGAGGTCTTAGATTTTATACTTTGAGGTCTTAGATTTTATACTTTGAGGTCTTAGATTTTATACTTTGAGGTCTTAGATTTTATACTTTGAGGTCTTAGATTTTATACTTTGAGGTCTTAGATTTTATACTTTGAGGTCTTAGATTTTATACTTTGAGGTCTTAGATTTTATACTTTGAGGTCTTAGATTTTATACTTTGAGGTCTTAGATTTTATACTTTGAGGTCTTAGATTTTATACTTTGAGGTCTTAGATTTTATACTTTGAGGTCTTAGATTTTATACTTTGAGGTCTTAGATTTTATACTTTGAGGTCTTAGATTTTATATACTTTGAGGTCTTAGATTTTATACTTTGAGGTCTTAGATTTTATACTTTGAGGTCTTAGATTTTATACTTTGAGGTCTTAGATTTTATACTTTGAGGTCTTAGATTTTATACTTTGAGGTCTTAGATTTTATACTTTGAGGTCTTAGATTTTATACTTTGAGGTCTTAGATTTTATACTTTGAGGTCTTAGATTTTATACTTTGAGGTCTTAGATTTTATACTTTGAGGTCTTAGATTTTATACTTTGAGGTCTTAGATTTTATATACTTTGAGGTCTTAGATTTTATACTTTGAGGTCTTAGATTTTATACTTTGAGGTCTTAGATTTTATACTTTGAGGTCTTAGATTTTATACTTTGAGGTCTTAGATTTTATACTTTGAGGTCTTAGATTTTATACTTTGAGGTCTTAGATTTTATACTTTGAGGTCTTAGATTTTATACTTTGAGGTCTTAGATTTTATACTTTGAGGTCTTAGATTTATAGTTTGAGGTCTTAGTTGCATGGCAAAATGTTCAGCAAGTTGAAGGTGCACGAAAAGGGCTGGAAATAAGCCTAATCGATCGCTAATGAGCTGAAAAGACTCACCCCGTTGTCTAAAGTTGCATATCGTGCATCGGCATGAATGAACATATGAAACATTTCATTTCAGTACTTATACAACTCTTGTATAAATAGTATAAATATATAAAACATGAGACTAATGAATTGGATTAGCAAGCGGAAATAAAAAAGTTTGCCTCGTTTGATTCGATTCCACCTGCTTCTTTATTTCTTTTCTTTATTATGAAAACAGTGTCGCAATTTTGATGCAAATCCAATGGCGGCTGCAGATGTTTTGCACCAACGTGCAACGGCTTATAAGGGTCGGTATTTCTCAACTCTAGTTCAAATTCTTTCCAACGTTTGCTGCTAGCAAAATGAAACTTTATTGTTTCGTTTTTTTCATGTTTAGCTCTTGCCAGTCTTATCACCTGAACTTGACCAGAGACAAACAGGTATGCAATATATCTTAGTTCTAATAGTTCTAACTTGAATAATTCTTCTTTATTAGTCCATTGGGGCGATTTTAATTGGACAGAATGAAATAACTGATTATGACAGTGAGTTTACTATAGGAAAACACTAAAGCTTTAAATGATTTGTATTTTCTTTGTATTTTCTATCCAAAAGGTTCTTCGATTGATTTGCAGATTTCCACTCGCAGTGAAGGCCATTCACTTTTAGAATCTCAAGATCTGTTCGAAGGCGACATTTTAAATGTCAATTTACAAGATTTAGTAGGAGTAAGTTCCCAACTGGGTTAATCGATCGAACAATATCCGATATTGCGTTTCCCGTTGCAGTTCAATATCGACGAACGATTGGCGGAAGTCAAACCGACTCAAACGTGGGAAACCGGCGTTGTTCCCTATGAAATTTCTCCTCATTTTGGTAGAAAAGAAAGAGAATAGAGCGAGCCGATTCAAATAAAGTATGATTTTTACAGCCAAATCAGAAAATGACGTCATATTGGACGCCATTGAGCAATACCACAAACATACTTGCGTGCAGTTTGTACCGAGAGCAAAAAATGAAACGGATTATATTTTTATTCAGCCTGGAAAAGGGGGGCAAGAGCTTAAACATTCATTTATTATTCATTTATTATTTATTTATTTATTTATTTATTTATTTATTTATTTATTTATTTATTTATTTATTTATTTATTTATTTATTTATTTATTTATTTATTTATTGAATACAGATGTAGTTCGAGCGTCGGTCGACAAGAAGGGAAGCAGGAATTGAACTTGGGCAAAGGCTGCATGGTCGTCGGAATTGCCCAGCACGAATTGATGCACGCGATTGGCTTCTGGCACGAGCAAAGTCGCCCAGATCGCGACGATTTCATCAGCATCAAATGGGAAAACATCAGGGAAGGCAAAGAGTCGAATTTCTTGAAACATTCATGGAATTTACTCGATCTGTTGAGCATGGCGTACGACGTGGCATCGCTCATGCACTACGGACCGTTTGCATTCGCTAAAGACATTCTGAAACCGACGATTATCGGAAAAGACGGAAATGGTCAGCAGCTCGTCCACATGGGTCAGCGGGAACATTTCAGCGACATCGACATCGAGAAGATCAATGCACTCTACAAATGCGACAATTTTAATTTAATCGATTAATTTAATGCTGGCATATAAATTAAATAAATGCGGGGAATAAAAATAAAAATGAGTTGAATTTGCTTTTTCTGTTTTTCAATTCTCGAGAACACTCGATCGAACGGAATGAGAAATCGTGGGAAATATCTTTTCCAATTGAATGTCTCGTTGCAACCTTTCACCTCAATACAAAAAGAGGTTTGATACGAGTGTGATGAGCTGTGCGGATCAAACTATTGGAAAAACAATCGAAAACGGAGCGAGAGAAGTGAAGGGAAGGGAAGGGAATGAGCGGAGCATCAATTTGGTCGCGCGATCGTATCTCTCTCTCTGTGTTGTCGCACACACGAGCTTAATAGGGTCACGTGCGACGTGATAGAGGACAGAAAAATCTGCTTTTCCTCATTTTTATTCCAGTTTCATAAAATTTAGTGATGGATGAGTTTTGTTCAGGTTAGTTTGTTTCGCTCATTTATTTTCTTTAATCTTTTCCCATGAAATGTGCAGTAAAGTGAACTTCAGAAAAACTTTTTCTTTTTTTTTTTCTTTTTATTTTTTTGTTTTATTTTTTTTTCTCTCTCACACTCGAGGAGTAAAAATGTTGCTAATCTGATAAACAAGTTCACGGTTCGTTACTCCTTTGCCGGTATGTTAATGCACGTTAGTATTTAAAAAAAAAACGAAAACGCGTTTTTTCTTTTTTCTGCTTGAATTTTCGCAATCGCGAGCAAAAACATTTTTCAATTTGTTGATGCGGATCCGCCAGAACGGCTTTAAATTCAATACGTGGTGTTTTGAGTACGGTAGCTGAATTTATGTATTCAAAATCTTTGCCGGGTCTCTATTTGCATTTTAAAGCGAGGATTATAGAGACATCGCGCGCAATTATCCGCATCTGTTCTTGTTTATCTCGAGGATGATGATGGAAATGGAAATAACAATTTCGACGTGCTAGCGTTGTATACAGTTTTGAATCGCCACTCTCACTCTCACTCACACTCTTTATTTGTCAGAGTGATAATACTGCAGTTTATGGCGGTGTTTTAAAGTTGGATGAAGCGTCGGCTTGACCATAAACATAATAAGAAGTAAGAGAAGTAAAAAGGAGAAGAAAAAAGACCGGAATTCCTGGCTTTTCGAGTGGAAAGGCGAGGAGAGGACACGCTCGAAGAAAACACAAATAAATATTTGTCAAAAAGATAAAAAAGAAGTTAATATAAAAAGATATAAAGAATAAATGAAATTTATTGAATAATTAATACTCGAAGCGCTTTTAGAAAATTAATCAGTTTTTCTTTTGCAGTTTTTTAATTGTGGTCATAAAATTGATGACATTGTAGAATGAATTTCCGCTGATTACGATCGTAATTTGAAATTGAAACACGTGTCACATCATCTTTCATCTGTTTTCTAATTTAGAAGCGAAAAAAAAAGAAAAGGAAAAAGAATGAACAACCCGCGATCGATTCAAAACGACATCTCGCGGCGACTTTTAAAATGATCTCTGAACCTAGAGTCGGTGCTTGGTGCGGTTTGTACACAGTATTGAACCGACTTCTTTGCCGCAGGTCAACTTTACGGGTTAAAGGTTCGTCGTCAGACACTTTTCCCCGGCGACCACATCATCAGAGGTCGCAATTTCAAATTGATCCGCACTCCGGCCGTGTTATCCTATCCCGCGATGTCAATTCGGGGGGCAGCGATGGGCTTCCTTTTATGCATCGTGTGCTACGGTGAAGCGAGAGCCGATGCTAGAGGTAATCCAATACTCGTACTAATAACTTAATTCGTAGTTTGGAAATTAAAAACAAATCAATTAGATTTAGGTTTCAAATTTAAAGCAGATCCGGTGACCATTTCAGTGAGATGTCACGAATGCTATCATTAAAGAGTTCCTTGACCAAATTGGCTGCAATTCCATTCCAATGGGGAATGAGATGAGTTTCTGTAATTAACCTCAAGGAGAACAACCTTTTCTTTCCTCTACCAATAACAATTGAAACTGACACTTGATTTCCTTTGTTTGATTAAACAAGGATTGAATCACTTGGGATTCTAATCTAATTCGCATTTTTTTTTCAAGGCTTTACAAATGTAGAAAATGTTACAATTGATGCACTTTGCATGGACAATGTTGTTTTAACATGGAAATGAGAAGTAGAGTGGGCAAAAAATGGTGTAATTTGAGTCGAAAGTTATGTCCACTTGGAATGGAGAAGGAAAGAGAGAGAAAAAGAGAGAAAAAGAGAGAAAAGAGGTTTGATTTTTTTTTTCAATTCAGTCTTGAGACTGTAAAAAGTGGTTTGTAGAAATGACCTTTGCTGATAATAACACTGGAGAGCAATGTTATTGCAACATGCTCAAGTGTGTTGTAGCAAATGGCAAGTATATATCCTTTGAAATATCCCTCTGGTTGCAGTTTGCGCAATCAATTTGATATTATATTTTAGAGGGAAAAGAAAAGAAAAGAAAGGAAATAGTGAGAGAGAAAAAAAGCAGAATGAAAGAAATGCATTATTAGAAAGTGTGGCTGGAATGAGAATCGAGTTTTTCCTTTCCTGCTGTGATTGGAAACTGATTTAGAAGAATCATTTAAGCATGTTGCTAAAGTGTAATTAAACTAAATGTTGATTAGAATGGGTAAAAGGAGGGGATTTGGGTTTTGCTATAATTTATGGTATGGCCAATACACGAAAAGGGTGGACTATTGATTTTTTGCTGAATTGGGTTTCAATTTGGTTTGTTGACAAGAAAAGACATTGTGTGGAGAAATATTTCACTACAAGTTGGAAATTAGATGAAGATTTGTGTTAAGGGAGAATGGAGGGAGCCACAGGTGCAGCGAGCTAAAGTAATTTGCACTGGCATTTGCCATTTTCTTTTCTTTTCTTTTCTATTATTATTATTATTATTATTAATATTTGTTTTTTGGCTCGCATTAAAGTTGCTGCGCATTGCACTTATCTTTTTCATTCATCATTGTGTTAATTGCTCGTGGTTCTAGTGGTTTCTGTCGGTAATTAGCACCCATTTATAATTATTTTTTATCATTTGGGAAATAATGGATATTAAAGTTGGCAAATAAGTTTCCATTAATAAATCATGACAGGAAATGAATTAATCATTTGCAATTTATATTTCTTTTCTTTTTTTCTGGATTCAATTTGAAATTTCATTAAAAATGTACGAATTTCCAAAAGTGGATTTTTTGAATTGAAATTGCAACTTTATATTATATTATATACGGTACGATACCTCACGGTAAATTATATCTGTGAGTGAAAATTGAGTTTTTATTTAATTATTCTCACAGGGGGTTCTTAATAATAAATTGCTCCGGCATATGAGAATTACACGAGTGCATATCTGCCTGCACTTGTTACAAATCAATCTTAAAGGGGCTTAGAGTGTTGGCATTTTGCCATACTTATCATGCCGAGTGAGTAGTGGGTATTAAAAGGAATGAAGGAGTCTCCGAAATTGATGCCATTACAAAACTTGCAATTGTTAATTCATTAAGTGAAATTAAAGTCGTTTGATTAAAGCAGCGCAGCTTGATTAGGTTGAAAAAAGAAGAAATTGAATGTTGTTGAAACCTAACTTCATTTAAATTGCTCGGATGAAGGAATGTGAGCATATAACAGTCGAGTGATGCATGCAAATGTGGATTTGACTTACCTTACAGTTTGCTGCATTCCAACCGGATTTTGCTATTTCGTTTTGATTGAAATGTATTTATTAGCTCTCTTCAGATAAATCAATCATGGAAACGGCACAGCCGCGTGTTGCACACATTTACACAACCTGTGCCTTTCTCATTGTGTATGTAAAGCGTTTTACACACACCTGTGCACACAGCACAGCAAAGCAAAGCAACGCAGCAGTTTATATGGAAAAAAATGATACTTTGTGAAACTGTGACTTTAATAATTTGCTAGAGCAGTCAAGTGTGCAAACTTAATTTAAAAATACAGTGGAAACAATTTGCTTTACATTTTTCATTTGATTATGCTATGAGATCCTTAACCAGCGTGCTTTTACTCAACCTCTCATCAGGAAAGATTAGGCTCATTTACTTTCTAATTAAATATTAAAGGGATGCGTGTCAGTGATAATGTTTATATATATACAAGTTTATTTATTTATTTTTTATATATTTTTTCTAATAAGTTAGTATAGAAGATGTGTATTTGCCGTAAAGTTATTGGTGTGTAAGTTGATAAGACTCATACATGTGCTGGCACCAGATCCACATGTCATTCAGACCAAAATTGGTTGTGGTCTCTTGGGAAATATGATCAGCTTGAGTAATTACCCACAAAGACTTATCATCTGAGATGAAGTGAAGTAATGGACACTGCACTAAGCTAATATTATACAACACACATTATTTATTATTTATGCTGGATAAATTAGAAATGCTTTTGAAGAATTTCTAGCAAATTTATGAATAATAATGAGACTAATTGCGCAAGAATATTGGCAGTTGTTTCATTTGTAATTAATAAATTAGTTGAGGTGTAATTGATTGATTACGTAGGAATTGGATTGATGTCAATACAGAGTTTAGATGATTTTTGGTGCAAATTAAAATGTTGATTAACTCATGTTCTAGTGGGCGCCATTAGACTTTGGTCGCTTTTGTGGCTTTTTCTTTGTTTTTTTCTTGGCCAAAACCAATTCATTTCTTAAAGAGACTCTTTTTATGAGCTTTTAGGCTTTTATTTCAGTTAAGTAACATAAAAGCCAGCCATTTGTAACTTTTTACTACCAACTGAATTACATGAGAAAAAAATGTGATAATTAATTTAAAAAAAATTAATTAAACACAAAATAAAAAAAATAAAAATAAATAAAAAACAAAAATAAAAAAATTGTGTTGGTAATTTGTCTTTTTTTTTAATTTAAGTAATGGAAAAGTATGAATTGTTTTTGTTTTTTGTCTTGACAGAGTTTTTTTTTGTTTTTTTATATAAGAAATTGTTGTTGTTGTCTAACTGTGTTGGAGATGGCTCTCTCTCTCTCTCTCTCTCTCTCTCACACACACACACAGAGACAGAGGAGTGATCTTGACCAAATTGGTTTCTAATCCCATGGGAAATAACCATCAGCTCCACTAATTACCACAGACACACAAGTGGCAGCAGATAACTGAGCTCACTAAACGTGACCATTATATGAATGAACTTTGCAAATATAAAGTTGTTAATTACCGAATTAGAGGGTAGCAGAAGCATAAGCAAATTTATTTCCATGAAAGTGATTTTGTTCGTTTTGTTTTTAGACGAATCTTTAGCGATGGACAATGTGACAGTGACAGCTGTTCTGGACCACGAGGCTCAGCTGCCGTGCGACATCGCGCCGGCAAATGATAGTGATAAAGCACACATGATTTTTTGGTATCGGGAAACGTCGGGTAGTCCTTTCTACAGGTAAGATTATCCTCGTTTTTGATGAACGAGCAACATCTGCACCGGTGGCGAAAAGAAACGAGCGCCGTCTGTCAAACTTGTCGAGGTTTTATTCGTGTAATTTGTCAGTGGGTGGCGGCGTGCCAAGTGCGAGAGAGAAAACTAAGAAAGGAGTTGATCACGCACAATTTAGCTGGTCTGAATTACATTCTGTTGCAGTTTGGACGTGAGGAACAAACCGTTAACATCTGCCAAACACGCTTTGACTAAAAGTTTGAAAAAGCGCTTGGTATTCAACACGCAACAGGAGCCGGCGCATTTGCTCATCCATCAAGTGCGCGAAAACGACCAAGGAATTTATAGATGCAGAGTCGATTTCCGCAGTTCCCCCACCAGACATTTCTCGGTCAATCTCACCGTAATAAGTGAGTCAAACTTACCAAAATCCCCCAATATCGTCTCCGATATTTTTCTTCTTCTCACATAGTTCCTCCATCACCGCCCGCCATTTTGGACGAAAATGGCGTCGAATTGAACGCAACGACCGCAAGTTTGAACGAGGAATCGGATTTATTCATCTCTTGCGAGGCATCAACGGGTGAGAGAGAGCTGCAAAGTTGAGCATTGGAGAAATTCAAACTGTTTTTTGCTTCTTAGGCAGGCCGGAACCGGCTTTATTATGGTGGCGCGATGATGTATTGGTGGATGACACTTACCACATAACTGCTTCAGGAGCCGTCCGTAATGATTTAGCGCTGGCGGCGCTCACTCGACATGATTTCGGAACCACTTATACGTGTCAGGCGACCAATAATAATCTATCAGCTCCGGCTCGGAGCAGCGTTAACCTCAATATGAACCGTGAGTCGCGCGACGAATGAATTTATTTCAGATTGAAATATAATTTATTATTAATGCGTTGCAGTGAAACCGCTACGAGTGGAAATCACGGAGGAACGACGCGCGCTGTCGGCGAGCAAGCAGTATGAATTGAGATGTGTTTCGTACGGCTCGAGGCCGCCGCCCGTCATCGCCTGGTGGATGGGCGATAAACGTCTTAAAACAACACAAGAATCCGTCTCGACAGACGCAAATGTTAGCACAAGCGTGCTTACTTTGCGGCCAGGCAATTCGGATAATGGAAAATATTTGTCTTGTCGAGCAGAGAATCCGCTCGTGCTCAATAGTGGTGTCGAGGACGGCTGGACGCTCGATATTTATTGTGAGCGAGAGATAATATTTTTACAGAAGAATGGAATTTTTTTTATTTTTTATTATGTCTTTGACTTTTCAGTTATTCCCATCGCCACGCTGGAGTTGGGCGGATCGTCAAAGGGGAAGAATATCCGCGAAGGCGACGACGTTTATTTTGAATGTCACGTGTCCGCCAATCCGTTCGTGCATGCGGTCAAGTGGACGTTTTATTCGAAATATCTGGCGACGGATTTAAGCGCGGGTATCATCGTGAGCAAGCTGTCGTTAGTGATTCGATCGGTTAAGAGGGATAATGTGGGTCCCTACACGTGTGTGGCCATAAATAAGGAAGGAGGAGGGGAAAGTAATTCGTTTTATCTGCAAATTAGACGTGGGTTGTTTGCTTTGCGGTTTAACGATCGATATTCCAGTGCGGTTGTGAAGCGATGAAATGCAATCGCACGTTCACGACCGAACTGGAATATGGATGGTTGGATTCCGCAGTGGTGAATTTTTATTGTTCCTAAATTTATATTATTTTTAGGGTCGCCGTTTTGTAAAACGGGTCAAAAATGGATTTACGGAGTGGCTCGGAACGAGGCAGCTCGGATTTCGTGCCAAGTCGATGCGTTTCCGGAAGAAATCAGCTTTAATTGGGCATTCAATAACTCGCTCGGACAAGCGAGGAATTACAACGCTTCGACCATCGAGCGGGCTCGCAGCACTTTTCTGCATTTACCTCGTACCGAGAATGATTTCGGTCGATTTTATTGCTGGGGAACGAACGAAATGGGAACTCAAATCGAACCGTGCGTTTATAGGATCGTAACTGTTGGTAATTATTTCTGGGTGCAAATTCCAGTACGGTTGTGAACAGATACGTCGTTCTCAACTATACTGGAACATCCGCTACATGGTTATTTTAGATATTTCGCTTTGTTTCTAGAGGTTCCCGATCCTGTAACGAATTGTACCGTGTACAATCGCACCTTATCGTCGTTATACGTCGAATGCCGTGCCGGAAACAATGGTGGTTTACCGCAACATTTCATATTAGACATTTTTGATTATTTAAACAAAAAAGTAAAGGAAAATCTCGATAGATGTCGCTGCGCACTGCGGTGAAAATTTAATTAATGATTCTTTATTCAGCTTAGATCTGCGTTAATAAGTCCTCGGCCGCTGTTTTATGTGAGTGGTTTGCAAGCACAAATGAGGCTTCGGTTGCATCTTTACGCTTCAAATTCGAAAGGACGAAGTGATGTAACGGAAGTGAGTGCAGAAACTCTCACTGCGTGGCGCGAGAATAAAGGTTTTTTCTTTTCTTTGAGGATTTGATGCGATTATTTATTTATTTATTTATTTATTTATTTATTTATTTATTATTTTTGTTATTATTTTAGTGGATTTTGATATTTTTTCGACGGTTTCACTCTTAGGGATATTAAGTGGAGTTGTGGTTGTGCTTTTATGCGTGTTCATTGGCCTTTTATGGGTCGTCAAATGCCGCGGTGTGCGGACTAATGAAAAAAGGAATTTTCAAATTGAAAGGTTTAAAGTTTAGCGTTTTTTTCCCGGATCCTTTTTTTTAAAAAATTGAAATAGAAATTTTTTATTTTTTTAAATAGAAAAGATTTGGATGGTGAAAGTGATGGAAAATGCCCGGATGTTATTCCCAGTAGCAACGGAAAAGAACATGGCGGCGGTAGTTTGCTAATATTTTTTATTATTTGTCTGTTATTTATTGATTTTTTTTTAAATGCTAGGGGTTTTTCACGTGAATTCCGATCAGGATTTTCCTCCAGTTAATATAAAATGTTTAAAAACGAAGGTCAACGATGAAATATTGAGTCAATTTTGCATAGGATCGACGCAGCACCATCAAGCGGCGTTTTTAGGTAATTTATTGAGTCACATGACGTGGGAAAATTCAAAAGTGAAACCAGTAAGTAAAGGAAATCTTATTTCTTAGGAAAAATATTTATTTTGTTTTTTTTAGCAGTTCACAGATTCAGATGAAGGGATGAATCTCCAGTGTTTCAACACACCCGTGTCGTTACGGAGAAATTACTAATTCTAGATCTGAATTGTATAAGAGAATTCCTTAGGATCTATGTAAACAGAAATTTGTAATATGTAGCAACATTCATATTTTTCTTCGTAAAAACATTTACAACATTGTAAACAGGTTAACCTGAATTTGAAAGTTGCGCGTAATGCCGGTAGATGTCGGGGCGAACAGATTGCGCGCGCATTTTAGGCGTCAAAAATGGCGGTGCGAATAAGATTCGGTAGGTTTTTAGTTTTATATTTTTTTTAAGATTTAGACAAGGTTTCAATTAAATTTTGCTATTTACGAGTAGGCGGTTAATACATAGTAGATAAGTGCTTTGAAAAATTATTTGATACGCCAAAGCGAAGAAAGATGAACGAAACATCCGAATGTTACCATCGTGATGAGAAAAGCAGTGGAAACAAAAGTATGCGTAAGGAATTTGCTTCTACTTGTTTAATTGATGATTTTAATTACCTATGGCGTGATGTTTAATCCAAAAAAAATTCTGGGTATGTTGTTGGTTGTTGAGGTAAAGTACAATGCTGCCACCGACATCAGAAAGGAAAATGAAATATTCGTTAACAACTATTCTGGGATTTATGCCGTGGGTCAAAACTATGCTGGTGAAACGAGTTGAATTTTGCTCACAGAACATGGTCGTTTACTCCATTGCAGTTACCGGTTTTTAGCAAAAATTTCAGTTAAATATTTGATCGTGCGTATTGCAAGGTGTATACACATGTGTATACACATGGTGTCTCAAAGTGTATAGACTACACATTTTGAATAAAATTAAATATACAGTATATTATAATTTGAATATTAATTGTTAGTGTTGGGCCTATATGCTCGAAAAGTCGCGGAACTTTTTGATAAGTATCGTACCGGACTGATACTGCTGAAGATTGTTCTAATTTATTTTTCCTATTTAGACGTTTGGGAATATTGCTACACAGAAAACGACCAGACATCCAACATAAATATGAAAAACAGTCGAGACAAAGGTAAGAAATTTGCTTAAATTTTGTGTATTTTTTGTTGAATTCTAAACTACATTGGCAAGAATATGCTGAGCTGGACTGGAATTACATTGAGACCCGGCGAAAGGCTAAAAATCACGTGCCCAGAAGGACCATCGTAATTTTTTCAAAATTTGAAAAATTTACACGTGGTCCAGGTGGAACAAATTAAATTAAAATTTTAAAAATAAAAAATTTCTAAGTTTTTGATATGCCATGGCCCAGGCGGGCCAAAATAGTCCCGTTTTGACAAATGTTGACTCAACACGTCAAAAATCATTCAAATAATCGTAGATGCATTCAATTTTGTTGATAGAGGATCTGTCAACAGAATATGGACATCAAAACAGCCAAAAACCATCACCAAAACTGCAAAAACAAAAACAACACTGGAGTGTTTCAAATTCAATCCATTATTAAGACGAGTAAATAACAATCAGATACCCTCCATCTGGTATCAAAATTTGTCACAATGGGACTATTTTGTCCCTCCTGGGCCATCTGTTAATTTTCAAAATTTTGAAAAAAAAAATCATGGCCCTTCTGGGTTGATGGCTTTCATGGGCCATTTAATTTGGCCCTTCTAGGCCGATGGCCACCATAGTACAGTCATTTGTCAGGAACTTATGTGAGCGAGTATTGCCAGTTCAACTGAATTTATTTATTTATTTATTTATTTGCAAAATTTCTAATTTCATTACAAGCTGATGTGTTGTGGTCTAATGACCTCAAATCCCTCACGGTTTTTCAGATGCGTGAAATCAATGTTTGATTTTCTGCTTTGCTTTGGGAATTGTAAAAATAGATACAGCTGGTGCATTTGTTGACATTGGTTTCTCAGTGAGTGGCGTGCGCCGTAAAGCGAGGGACTGCTGATTAACTATTTATGCGACTAAATATAGAGTAAAGGTCAAGATTGCTATCGATAAATGGATGGATGGACAAAAGTATTTACAAAATAAGCTCGTTGTTGAGAAAATGGAGAAGAAATTTGCAAGCGGAGAGAATGGAAAGTCCGAGGAAGAAGCCGATGCTGCCACCGACGTCGGAAATGAAAGAGGACAAGGGATAAGCGAAATATTCCGTAACGATCTCTCTGGTGTCGGTTTTGAGAATGATGGTGATGTAGGTGCTGACGCGCGTGTGTTGGGTCTGGCCGTAGGTGGTGGTCAAGCGATACGTGGTCACCGAACACGGTCTAAGACACTGCACGTTTCTCGACCCAAATTGGCGCTGCACAATTTTGTTTTTCAGCTCCTCCACTTGATGCATCGAATCGCAATACGGCAGCGTCGAGTTGACAAAGGGCCACCTGGTGGGTTCGCGACTCAATCACTCAATTACCGACTCGTGGGTCGTCCTTGATCTCACTCACCTGCATTTGATGTCTGGAGTTTGAAGGGTTGCGGTGAACCAGTCGTTGTTGCACCGGATCTCTTGTTCTTCGGTGATGCACGGGTTGCGAGTGGTGTTCAAATATTCAAACTGTTTAAAAGAATTAAGACATTTTAAATGCTGACTGGCATTTTTGTTTTGTTTTTACTTTGGTGGCCGATATTTCCAACGCGTTGATTTGGTTGCGGTAAATGAAGGATTTGCCGATAAACATGACGTTGGTCGACTTTGATGCCTGAACATCCGCCATAAACGGTATGGGTGGCAAGTCCGAAATGTTTGTCATTTCGATCCAAAACAACCAGGATTTGCCGACGAAATGCCACTGCACGTCTAAAAGAAACGCGAGCAATAGAAGGAAGGAAGGAATGCACGTTGTCATTTTATACTTGTGTGGTAAACTTGGCACGGACCGGCAATCGTGTTCGCCGAACCCTTCTCGATCCAATCGGTGGAATTGCATTGCGTGTAATTAACGGCGTAGTAACACTAATAAAGTGATAAATAAATAAACCAAATGGTGTCAAGACGTGCATGCACCAACTTACCCTGGCTTTAGTGTCGGTGGTCATGGATGTGTTTGGTTTCCACAAGTCCAGCAGCGTGACGTTCATGTTTTTGAAGGGAAATCGTTGGCGAGTTTGTCGGTTCGAGGCATTGCAAGCTGGATTTAGACGGCAGAGTTTTTCGAATTGTTGCTCAAAGTTGTATGTCATTTCGTAGGTGGCGGGACAGACGGTGAGGCCGGGGAGAGTGTAGCGCATGAATTTCTCCACTTTGACTTTGGTGGCGATCGGCTGCGCCAGGTATTTGCTCAAACAAACTCCCAAGTGCCAAACGCACAGCGTGCTGCTCACCAGCACCGAGACGGTCCACAGGATTTTCTGGATCAGAGAAATCCATCGCTTTTTCTTGGCGAGGAACTGAGGAGTTTGTGTTCCGCGACGGTTTGGGTTTGGGTTTGCATTTGCATTTGCAATGCGCCGTTGTAGCACTCGAGTGTGCGGATGGATAATGATGACATTTGGGCGAGTCTCGTTCATTTTGAGTGCAAGTTGATTTGAATCGGTGTTGCGGTTCGAGTGATTTTCATTCAACTGAGCTTGCATGTTGGGATGAATGGAGTGCAAAAAAGATTAATCAATTTGTTTTTTTGTCTGTGTGAATGGAGGTGATTAAGGTGTCATCAATGAAAGCAGTGTGACATGAACTAGGTGGGAGGCGTATTGATGTCTTTTTTTCTTTTATTTTTCTCCACGCAATTCTCGAATGCATCGGTGTACATTTTAGAGATGCATTGGTTTGAATTGTAGAAGTGCATTTATCTAAGTTTTAGTGATTTATTGATTGACTTTAAATTTGAGTGAGGTCAGATGTTAAATCAAGTTTTATAAAGCCGCGACGGAGTTAGTTAGATTTGTGCACTGCTCTGGCCTGCTTATATATTTGTTTTTGCCGTATACATAATATGTTACATTACTGAAACATGCAATTGTGAGATAAGTTGGATGTGAAATTTCGAAAAATTGACTCGTGTGTTTTGGGCTCTGCACCGTATGAAGTGAAGTGTAATTTGATTGGTGCGAAGTTTGGGGTTTGTTTGAACACTTGTTTCAGAGGTTGAGTGAATAATACATTTTGTTGAGAATTTGACGGAGAAATTTAATGCAAGAAAGGAGGGAAATGCCGAGGAAAAGCCCGATGCTGCCACCTACATCGGACACCAAACTGGAGGGGGGGTAGGTGAAATATTCGCTGACAATTTGCTCCATGGGTTTTAATGTCATAGTAATGAATGTTGAGTTTTTTGCTTCGAGGAAATCGGTGAGTCTTATGAAAGAATACGCGGTGGCAGAACATGGTTTTTTACAGGGGTTTCGGTTTTTGGGAGAAATTTGTAGTTGCAGAATTTTTTTCTGTACTTCTGCCACTTGGAACATAGAGTTGCAGAGCGGCAATGCGGAAGAGTTTATAAATGGCCACCTACTCGTAAGATGGAGTAAGTGCATGATTGCGAGTTGACGTGTACACATTGCTCTCACCTGCATTTGACATCAGGAGTTTGTAGGTTTTGAACGAACCATTTGCGGGTACACTGGAATGCTTCTTCTTCCGTAACGCAGGGCTCGCGAGTCGTGTTTAAGTATTGGAACTGATAAATGACACATACAGTGGCTTTCTTTATTGTGCACGGAAATTGATTGATAACTGTTTACTTTAGTGGTTGATATTTCCAAGTCGTTGTCCCAATTTTTCACAATAAACTGCTTGCTAATAAACATTAGGTACGGCGAAGTGGTTGTAAACAAATCGACCTGAAAAGAGTGGTTTTCTTTCATTAACAG
Source organism: Strigamia acuminata (assembly GCA_949358305.1). Taxonomy (NCBI): domain Eukaryota; kingdom Metazoa; phylum Arthropoda; class Chilopoda; order Geophilomorpha; family Linotaeniidae; genus Strigamia; species Strigamia acuminata. The sequence goes on from OX442320.1 coordinate 11,943,380, forward strand.
TTTAATTCTACGCGACTAAATCTACGGTGGTGGTCGCGCACCGAGCAAGGTCATGTCACTTTCTTTAACCTGAACTCTACATCTACTATGAGTTACGTTACAAACATTACATTGCATTACATTGAAGTAAAAAATATTTGTAAGGTCCCTAGGCTAAAACAAAAGTAGGCGTTAAACTGATGCAAATTAACTTTTTGCAGTTCTGGTAGATTGAGTCGCAGCGCTCGATTTTGTTCGATTTTTTCATCAGATGACATGCCCCACCCACTTGGGTTACTAAGCTTACTAGTATTTACCGAGAAAGGTAATGGGGGCAAGTCCCAAATGTTTGTTATGTCGATCCCAAATACCCATGTTTTGCTAAGATAATGCCAGTTCAGATCTGGAAAAAATAAATAAATTCCTTGTGTTTAATTGACACTACACAATCGGATGGAATGCTGGGATGAGAATTAAATTTGCTTTAGGTCTTACTGATTTTGAAGGTGTGGCAGGGACCAGCAGTTGTGTCCACATCCGTATGCTGAATCTCCTTTACGGAATTGCATTCTTCTTTATCGACTGCAGACAAGCACTGAAATAGCAAATTAACTTTGAACAAAGTGAAAGAATTCGGCAGAAGACCGAAGAAGGTTCGTTTTGTGTATTGATTAATTTTGTTGATAAATCAACATTTAAAACCATCCATCACTGCCGTTTGCGCCCGGTATCTCGATGCTAAATTCAAACTGCGCACCACATTCTGCGCACACGATTTTCTAATTCTAGTTATTTAGCCGTGTTAATAATTAATATTAAGGCTAAAAATAAACTCATCATTAATTATTTGACAACTAGTACGAAAATATTGTTGTTTATGTACTTTATTTGAGCAGTATTAGGCCGAATAATAATATTGGTTTAATAATGCTAAATAAGAATACAAATACAAATTCAGCATCAAGATAAGCTTATACTTGGCGCAAACTGTCATACAGTAGTGACGTGATAACGGAAGTCGAAATACATATTATATTAACATGCAGTTTGACGTTGTAGTTACTCGTACGTAACTTACTTCGATATTTGTGGTGATTTCCATTTCTTCATGTTCTGTCCACAAATCTAAAAGCGTAAAATTCATCTCGTTGAAAAGTAAATGTTGACGGTCGTCTTCTTTTGAAGCGTTGCAAACTTGATTCTTGCGGCAATATTTATTGAAGTCGTCCTCGAATTCGTAAGTTACTTCATTAGTGAATGGACAAAGTGTGAGGCCCGGTAAAGTGTAGTTTTTTAACGGTTGCACTCTGACGTTGGTCCCAATTGGGCGTTCCGCGTACTTTGAGAAACAGATTGCCAGTTGCCAAGTGCACAGTGCGACACTCACCGACACCGCCGTCAGCTCCAAGGCTCTGTGCACGCGTGCGATGCATTTCTTCAAATTTGCACGAGAATGAGAATGCTGTCGCTTGGCTTTAGTTCTTAGTACTTGTAATTGACGATCTGAGCGAATCATTGGAATTATTATTCTTGTTCTTTGTGGTCTATTTCTGGATTTTCTTTTGATCATAAGGGGCTCACTTCGCAATTTAGCAGGCATCGTTTTAAGGATTGCTGGCATGCTCCAACTGTATGTCAAGTTAAATTGGCTTTGGGTGGCTTGATTGTGCTGTCGCTAATGTTTTGAAAATTGTATGCGCAAACAATTGTGCGCAAAAGACCACGAACGAATATTATTGATGTTAATATTTTAGTTCAAGTAAATGATAGTCATATCAGCTGCGGAGGCAAGTTTGTTAATATGTTTTTGATTGCCAAAATGCGTGCTATTAACTTGTAAGTGGACATTAATTTTTGTTTTTTAATTTAAAATTCAGTTCATGTGGCGAGCCAGAAACTAAAAATTAAACTCCACTTACTTGTTAATAGCAGTGGACATTAATTTTTCTAAAATGTATCTAAAATGTAATTGGGCACGCCACACGAACTGAATCGATCACTTAATGAGTAGATAATTTTCGGTGTTTACAAAAGTTGATGATAATGGCCAGTGAGTTGCCAGTGGTTGTCAATAATGTGACGTTTTTTCTTAATTATACTAATTTATTTTGGTGCATATCAACTTTAAATTGCGTATAGAAAGAGAACACTGAAATTGCTTTTTAAACTGCTTGTGGTCAAACTTGAAAATTTGATCGTCACTTGTTTGACAGATTAAATGCGTTGTACATTTTGTTGAGAATTTGGCGGAGGAATTTGAGGCAAGAAAGGAGGGAAATGCCGAGGAAAAGTCCGACGCTGCCACCAACTTCAGACACTAAATTGGACAGCGGATAAGTGAAGTGTTCGCTGACAATTTGCTTGGTGGGTTTCGAGGTCATGGTAACGACTGTTGCGTCTCTCGCATCTGCGATAAAATCGGTGACTCTTACGAAGGCATACGCGGTGGAAAAACATGTTCTTTTACAGTTGTTTGGGGTCTTGGGGGAAATCTGTAGTTCCAGTATTCTCGTATTTATTTCTTCCACTTCGAGCATTGAGTTGCAGAGCGGCAACGCAGTCGAGTTTATAAACGGCCATCTAACAAGTAAGATTTCAAAGAGTGCATTGTATTGTCACGAATACTTAATAATATTCGTCTCACCTGCATTTGATGTCTGGCGTTTCTAAGTTTTGAACAAACCACCTGTTTTTACACTGGAATGCTGCTTCTTCCGTGATGCAGGGATTGCGAGTCGTGTTTAAGTATTCGAACTAATAAACGACACAATAATTTCTTTATTGCGCATACAAATTTAGTGTTTGTCCATTCGTTTACTTCGGTGGTTGATAGTTCCACTTCGTTGTCCCAATATTTTACAATAAATGCTTTGCCAGTAAATATTATGTTGGGCAAAGTGGTTGTAAAGAAATCGACCTGAAAATCAAGATTGGTTTTGATTGACTACTCATCTACGTAATTTGTTTTACCGAGAAAGCTTCCGCGGTCACGTCCGAAGTGTTTGATACTTCGATCCAAAACACCCACGCTTTGCTAAGGTAATGCCACTTGAGATCTAGAAGAATGTAATTGAATGTAATCGAATAAGAAATAAATGTGCATCAATCTTACTCGTTTTGAAAGTGTGGCATGGACCAGCAGTTGTGTTGACCTGCCCGTGTTGCAGCCTACTTGCAGAATTGCATTCTGTTGCATCGATAGCAGACAAGCACTGAAATGAAATACAAGTTGTGTTTCAAGTATTGATGCGCTCGTACTCTTACTGTTACGTACATTGAATTGTGTACCAACTTGCATGTTTGTCGTCGGTTGCCACAAATCGAAAAGCGTCAAACCCATCTCGTTAAAAGGAAAGTCTAACCGCTCCTCGTCGCTCAAGTTTGCGCACGCTTCAATATAATTGCATTGTTTTTGGAATTCTGCTTTGAAATTGTAAGTTATGGGTGTAGTCGTCGGGCAAAGTGTGAGGCCTGGTAAGGTATACTCTTTTAACGCGCTCACTTTGACGTTGGTCCCGATTGGTTGCGCCAAGAACTTTTCGAAACAGATTGCCAGTTGACCAGTGCACAGTGCACCGCTCACCAGCATGGCTGTCATCCGTAAAGCGGCGTGCAGGCGTGACATATATTTCCTCCTTTTCGAGTGAAAATGCGGTCTCTTGGCTTTGCCGTATACTAATTGAGCTTTTGGCTCAACTAATGATATTGTTCTTTTTGTTCGTCGGTTATTTTTAGGTTTGCGTTTGATCGTAATGATGAGCCCACTTTGAAATTTACTCGCCATCTTTGAAAGGATCGCCGGAATGCTTCCAACTGCATGCGAAATCGGTCGTAGATAGTTGGATTGTGTTGGACTTGTTAACGACTTTTTGATTGGCAAAATACCTGGTATTAAGTGGACATTAGTCTGTTTTCTAAATGTAATTGGGCACGCCGCACGAACTGAGTCGATCAGTGACTGACTTGTGAGTAGATAAATGTTGTTGTTTACAAACGGTTAATGAAAATGGCAATTTGCCAGTGGTCGACTCTGCAAAGTACTATGTTAACGACACAACAGTGTGAAAAAATAATGCAGTGTTCAATTACGCTTTACGGGCTAAATGAAAAATGTTAAACATGCTTAACTGCACTTTTAAGCTCGCTTTTCGAATGCAGCTTTATTGTGCGCACGCATTTAGCCTTCACCGCAGCTTGTATGGCGTTCAAGCATGTCGACATTGTGTTAGTTCCATGTGTTCTGATAATGCAGCTACACTCTCTCTGTACGATATTACAAGTAATCGTGACATTGAAGGATAAGTTAAGTGTTGGTCGATTACAGGCTCAGCAAATTGTCAACATTTTATTCGATACAAAAGATACCCATTACATTAAATTAAAAAGGCATCAATTTTACTAATTACATTTCACGAACAATGAGTGTTATACGGTAAAAGATAATTGTTGTTAGATATTTCCGACCTTTGCTGGGAGTATCTTTTTAATCGTCTGGAGGAGAAATTTTGAGCAGGAAAGAAAAGAAAAGCCGAGAAAAAAGCCGATGCTGCCGCCCAAGTCTGAAATGAGAGTGCTAAACGGGTAGGACAAGAACTCACTAACGATTTGCTTGGTGTTCTTCTTCGTGATGAGCGCAATGACGGTGGAATTGCCGTAGCCATTGTGGGCTGATATTCCGTAGCTGTGTTTGACGCCGTACTTGGTGAGGTGGCACGGCCGTTGGCATTTGTTTCGCTCGCTCGAAAAGTAGAGTTGGACGATTTGCTCGCGCAATTTCTTCATTTCGACCATTGAATTGCAAAGCGGCAATGCGGATGTCATGAAAGGCCACCTGCACGTCGCAGTCGTGTGCAGAGATTGGTTGAACCAGTTGTTATTGCATTGAATTTGCTCATCTGTGGTGATGCAAGGGTTACGAGACGTGTTTAAATAATTAAACTAGGAATAGAAACGAGGAAATGCAGTAAAAACAAAAATTGCAGGTTTTAATTTATTTACTTCGGTCATTGATAGTTCCAGTTCGTTATACTTGTTCAACTTGAGGAAGGTTTTTCCGATAAACATGGTTTCGATGGTTTCCGACGGATGCAACTCGGTCTATATGGGAGATACAAGTTGGATTAGCAATTAGCCGAACACGTGCAATTGAATCGTACAATGAATGCTTTTTCGTGAGACTTGGGAATGTTTAATATATTTATCCACCAGATCCACGCTTTTCCCGACAAATGCCATTCTAAATCTTAGGAATAATTGAATACTCTGTACGTTCACTCGATGTAATTAAATTGCAGCGTGTTACCAGTGCGGAAAGTGTGGCATTTTCCGGCGATTGTATCGACCAATCCACGATGCAACCAATCTTGGGACTCGCATAGTGTTGAATTTAGCGCGTAGAAGCACTGCAATTTAAAAACCAAATATTATTGTCTGTTTGATCGTGTGATTGAGTGATTTTTCAGCTCACTCTGACTTTACTGGTGAATATTGCGTCCGAATCCGAACTTGGGTTCCACAATTCTCCAATGCTGACGTTAAGTGCGTCGAACGAACGGTACTGACGCTCTTGTTCGCTCAAGGTGTTGCACGACGGTTTCTTGGCACACGATTTTGCAAATTGGCTTTGGAAATCGTAGCCGATGTCTTGATTTTCCGGGCACGCTGTAATCCCTGGCGTTTTGTAATGCGTGAGGGTGCTGATTTCCACGTTGGTTCCAACGGGGCGAGACATGTACGTAGTGGCGCATATCGCCACTTGCCAGGAGCAGAGGATGAAACTGGCTGCCAAACACGTGATCCACACGCTTTTGTAAGCGAGGTTGAGACCCCGCTCGCTGACCCGCCGACGCCAATTTTTGCGGACTTTCTTATGAATTTGGATTTTGAAATCGTGTTGATTGTGCGCGCTTACGGAGCTTGGATAATCCATCGGTGCGTCTCTATCGTAGTCAGCAAACATAACTCGAGAATGCAATGTGAATTATATTTGTCAATAATCGGGTGTTGATTTATGGTGTCTTGGCGTGTGTTGAAGTCGTAAAGTTGAATAGATGTTAAACGCATCAACTGTTTGAAATTTAATATTCTTGAACACGAAGGTTGTTTATTATTTTTATTACTACCGGTAGCGTGACGAGATAATTAATCGATGTTTGGAATTGGGATGAGAGAGACTCAATGAGAGTAGCGCGCATTGTGTCTGCACACTGTCTAGAAAAATGGCGTTTGGCGTTTTGGAGAAATAATAATTTCGCTTGTTCTCGTTTAGGAGTGCTTCAATAGTGTAAATGCGCAATACAAAAAAAAATTAAAAAAAATTAAAAAATTAAAAAAAGGCGATTTTGGGTCTTAAACTTGTACAACTTTTGGTGTGTTTTATAGCTTAGTCGACAAAATTGTCATTTTTCCAGAGAAGATAAATGTTAATGCGTTTTGTTGATAAAATCGATGAGAAATTTGCAACGAGCAAGCAGGGAATATCCGAGGAAAAGTCCGACATTGCCACCGACATCGGACACCAAATTGGACAGGGGGTAGGTGAGATATTCGCTGACAACAAGTGTGGTGGGTGACCTGAAAGTTAGATGGATTTCGGTTCCGTTTTCGTGATTTTCTTGGAACGTGTCGGCGAGTCTTGTTATGGAATATGCGGTGGCAGAACATAGTAAGCTACAGCTGTTGTCGTACTTAGAAGAAATATGTAGTTGCGCTATTTTTTTATTTACTTCTTCCACTTGGAATATTGAATTGCAAAGTGGCTGTGTCGACTTTATGAAGGGCAATCTGTTTGAAAAAGTGGTGTTGAATTGTTGTTAATTACCGGTATTGTTGTTAGTCGATATCAACCTGCATTTAATGTCGAGAGTTTGAAAGTGCTGCCTTATCAAATGTTCGTTGCACTTGAACGCCTCTTCTTCCGATACGCAAGGTTTGCGAGTCGTGTTTAAATATTCAAACTAATTTTAAATGGAAATTTGAGCACACAAATTCAGGGTTTTTATTTTATTTTATTTTTTTTTACTTACTTTAGTAGCTGATATTTGCAGATCGAGAAGCGAAATGTCCGCCTCGTCGAAAGGAAGATGCGTCTGTTCGTCACCAGCGAGTGATTTGCATTTTTCATGTTTGTTGCAGTGTTGATTGAAGTCGGAAGCGATTGTTAAGGTGAGCGGTCGACAAAGTATGAGGCCGGGTAAAGTATACTGCGTGACCCATTCAACTGTGACGGTAGTCCCGACAGGTCTGTGCCAAGTATTTTTGCAAACAAATGAGCAGCTGCCAAGTGCACAGTGCAGTCGTCGCCAGCACCGAAGCGATCCACAATGTTTTTCGCACGCGTGAAATGCATTTCTTGCTGCTACCGACTGGAAAACGCACTCGTTTGATGTTAGGATGCAGCGCTCGTGGATGTGGATGAACGTGTGCAATTTTTCTTTTTCTGTTCCTGGCGTACATTTCTGAAGTGTTAATTTATCATAAAACTATGATTTGACACTGTGCTTCACCGCGATAGCGAGTTGGCTCAGTTGCTGTTAATTAATGGAATGCATGGCGCAACTGAGTCAGTTGTGTGTGGCTGAACCTCTTTTATTGCTTTTATTATTTCTTTTTCACAACTGAAATGATGGTTGTAATTCACACGGAGATAATTATAGATGTACCACGTGCGTGATCTACTTGTACAGTTCATACAGCGCAACACTTTGATTGGGCAAGATGGCAAAATTAGAAAATGACATTTAAACAACAAAACATGTATAACTACAATTTTAAATGAGTTACACTTTTCTTGAAAGATTATTTTTTCCTGCGGTTGATTTGATTGAGAATTTCGCGTAAATAATTTAAACAGGAAAGAAGGGAAATGCCGAGGAAAAGCCCAATGCTGCCCCCGATTTCGGAGACCAAACTGGAGAGGGGATAGGCGAAATATTCGCTAACAATTTGTCTCACGTTGGTTCTGAAATTCACAGCAACTTGAGTGTAGTAGCTTCGTGTGTTGCCGTACATTGTTGTTAACGAAAATGCGGTGACGGAACATGGGCGTTTGCAGTCCATGTGTCTTTGCGAAAATTGAAGTTTCAATATTTTTTTCTTGATTTGTTCCACTTCAAACATTGAATTGCAAAACGGCAATGTTGCGTTAACGAAAGGCCATCTGAGTTGTATTGAAAATTATTACCGAGTATTTAATTAATTAATACAGTACTTTTACTTTGGGATCAAGTCTGACCTGCATTTGATGTCAGGAGTTTGTAATTGGTCATTAATCCATTGATTGATGCACCGAATCTCTTCATCTTGGGTGATGCAAGAGTTTCGACTCGTGTTTAAATATTCAAACTGCAACAATTGTCAATATTTAGCTACCAAAATGAATGTGATTATTGTGTCCATTTACTTTTGTTTCTGATAGTTCCAAAATATGATAATAGTATGGACGAATTGCTGATCTGCTAGTAACTATGACATTGGGCGATGTTGATGCCTGAACATCAGCCTATAGTGAATACTAGTAAGTATTATTTCATATTCTTTCTCATTTGAGCTATCCAACCAGAAATGTACTGCTGTCTCCATTGTCTATATTTAACCAGTACATCCATGCTCTTCCGAGAAAATACCATTCCAGATCTAATAGAAAGATAGAAGATATATGTTGCAAGAAAAGGAAAATGGCAAGTTTGTTTGGCCTTTATTTTATTTCTAAAGTACATTTCCCACGTTGCTGTGGCCGAAAGCAACATGGACAGCGAGATCGTTTGTTAGAAAAGTGAATGCTTTTTTTAGCAGTTTTAATTGGTTGTTACCTGAGTGAAAGAAATGACACGGGCCTGCCGTTGTATCGACCGTTGTGTGCTCTAGCCAGTTGTCGGATTCACAATGAGTGGAGTTGACGGCGTAATAGCACTGAAATATGAATCAAGTTGGGTGAAGGCTGAAAGATCAGTTTGAATACTTACTCTGGATTTTACGTAGATGTTGTCGTATGTTGTTGGTTGCCACAGATCCAACAGCGTAACACCCAACTTGTCGAAAGGAAAGTGTTGTTGGTCGCCCAAACTGGACGCGTTGCAAGCAGCATTTCGGTGGCAAAGTTTATCAAATTGCGCGTCAAAGTCGTAAATCGTTTCCACATTGTAACGGCACAGCGTAAGACTGGGTGTCGCGTAATGTCTGAATTTTTCCACTCGGATGTTGGTCCCAATTGGCTCGGAGAAGAACTTGTCGAAGCAGATTGACAGCTGCCAGGCACACAGCGTGCTGCTCACCAGCACCGATGCAATCCACAAGAGTTTGTGTACGCCTGAAATATACAACAACGACGCGTTATCGTGACGATGTTGTGCTCTGATAGAGCGATTTTGCGCGTGAATGACTGCGAGGTTTGTTCTCTTATTGAGCGGGTGAATGACTCGAAGTTTTGTTCTTCTGCTCCTGCGCTGCATTATTCCTGTAATGAAGCATTTATGCTTGTCCTGGCGTGTTTCAATTATTGTAGGTTTATTTAATAGTAATTTTTATTCTTGCCAATAAAATTTAATAGCATGTAATTGCACGTTTATCTGGTGATAGATCTGGCGGTAATTCGATGTTATTGCAGTGCCAATGTACTTGAGCCGTGAGTAGCGTGCATTCGGTCCAATGAGCGCAGCAGAGATCGCACTGCTCTATGTATGTCAAAACGGCAATACCTTGTGACTGTGAACGGGCATTAGCTGGACTTTAGGGTCATTCTGATAACACCGGATGAACGAAACGTTTATGTACAATGAGAGAGAGATTTTAGGTTCTTTTGCTTTTTATTCAAGTTGTTTAGACACTGTAACCATACTTTGAAAATTTTCTATTTTTCCGAAGTTAGGTTGGAGAGATAACGATCGTCAATTAAAACTATGAAAGGTCAAAAGGGTGTTGGTTTCCACGGTGATTTGCAATTGTTGATGCGAAGTTACAATAATGAATGAATTTTAATTTGATTACGATAAGCGAGATTTGAAATTATTGGAAAAGATGAGTATTCGGTATTAGCCCCCTGTGTTGAGAAATCGGCGGCAAAAATTCAAAGTAGAGAGAAGGGAAAAGCCGAGGAAAAGTCCAATGCTGCCACCGGCTTCGGAAACCAAAACGGACAGAGGATAAGTGAAATATTCCGAAACGATTTGTCCCATATTTGTCTCGGCAATCATCTTGATGGAGGTGTGTGTATGGTTGCGTGTGCCGTAACTCGTTACTACGGAATGTGCGCTCACGGAACACGATCGTCTGCAGTGGGCGCTTTTCGGAGAAACGTGAAGGTGCAATATTCGTTCGTTGAGTCGCTCCACTTGGTGCATCGAGTTACACAATGGCAACGTTGAGTTCATGAAAGGCAGTCTAGGTGCGATTAAATCGTTAAGTAATTAGATTGAATCGAGTGTTTATTGGTGATTATTTTTATTCTGACCTGCACCGGACGTTCAACTGTTCCAATTGAGTCGTAATCCATCGATTAATGCACTCGGTCTCTTCATCTTGAGTGACGCAAGGGTTTCGACTCGTGTTTAAATATTCGTACTAGTTGCAAATATTTGTAATATTTGTAATATACTTAACTTTTATCGAGCAGCGTTTTCCAAACTGTCTAGTACTCTAGATTGGGCAAAAGACATTTTGAGAAGCGTTGTTTATTTGTTTACTGTGGTTGTTGTTATTTCCAACTGATTGCGCCGATTTTTATAAATTTGTGCTTTGCCCATAAACATGACGGGGATCGTTGTTGTTTCGTGAACATCAGCCTGCCAGTGCCAGGGAATAATGAGTTTATTATGGTGTGCATGCACTTTGATTGATTTATCTTACTAGAAATGCTAAATCATGCCGTCGTGAAATGTTTGCAAAGTCAATCCTGAAAACCCATTGTTGTCCGACAACGTACCATTGCACTTCTAAAGGAAACATTCCGGTATATCAATACAGTAACGACGAGTAAATGTATGTGTGCTTACTCGACTGAAAAACGAGGCACGGACCAATGACTGTATCTGCGCGACTCTGTGCCATCCAGTCTGTGGAATTGCACAGAGTCCAATTGACTGCATAAAAACACTAGAACAACACATCAAATGAAGTTGTAAACATTATCTTTAGGTTGTATTAACTTACCCTGGCTGTCGTGCTGATGGTCATGTTTGTTTTCAGATGCCACAAATCCAGCAGTGTGAGATTGATGACATTTAAACGATAGTGAGTACGCTTGTTTCCGCTCGAAGCATTGCACTCTGCATTTTGTTGGCAATGCTTCTCGAATGGTGCGGAGAAGTCGTAAGTTATTTTGTAAGGGTAAGTACACAGGGTTAAACCGGGAAATGTGTACTCGTAGATGGTTTGAACTCCTATGTGGGTGCCAACTGGGCTTGCGAAGTACTTTTCAATGCAAATTGACAGTTGCCAAGTGCAGAGCGCGACACTCACTAGCACCGAAGCGATCCACAATGTTGCCTTTACTCGTGAAATGCATTTCTTCTTGTTAACGTGGAAACGTGGGTCCTCTGTGCTCTGGTACGCTAGCCGAATCGATGGGTGGATGAGCTTGATTTTGGTTCTTCGACTCCTCGCATTCAGTTTGTCTAAATTGGATAACATGTTTGACTACAATTTTCAACACGCCTTTCGAGTGTAAGAAATAAGAAATGACAGAAAGGGGAGAATAGGTTGTATTGGTACTAAGGACGATTGTAGTCTTAACGTCGTGTCGACAGCGCATTTATTAACAGGAATTGCTGATATTTGTGTTTTTAAGTCTTACCTTTGACAGAAGTTGGACTGATGTGATGTGTTTTCTGAAGAATTCGTTGATAGATGAGATTACTTGAGTTAACAACTCTGATTGTCATTTTTCTATTAGCGGTGTTGCGTGTGCACGGGCACTGCTGGTTGAACTGGACTTGGCTCATTTCTTTCTCTCTTATTTGTCTACGGTAATAATAGACTTAGTTAGTTTGTTAGTTACCTTGGAGATATATAGTGCTGAGTACATAAATTTTCTGCGCAGTGTTAACACTTTACATTACTGGTACCAATTATGTTGCCCGGGAGAAATATTTGTAAACGTTGCTGTTGTGACAAAATATCGGATATTTTCAGTATTGCTGTTTTGCACAATCTGACTATTGATCCCCAAGTAACATGTGAAAGACCTTTCGATTTAAAAAATTTCAAAATTGAATTTTGAAATTTAGAAATTAAAAGTTGATTGGATGGCATCTTACAAGTGACGAGCCGTTTGTGTTCCAAGTATTTGTGCAAATAGATTGCCAAGTGCATGCTGTCACCCACAGTCCTTTAAGTAAGCATGAAAAGCATTGTTTGAAAATGGTGTATTTTTGTTGGGCGATGTTGATGTGATCATCAACTTGTTTGCCAGTTCCTGGCTTCACATTCTTGCAAAATGTATTACTTTTTGGTGAGAATAAACGCTCTGTACATTTTGCTGAGAAATTGGCGCAGCACTTTGAGACAAGAAAGGAGGGAAATGCCGAGGAAAAGTCCAAACTGGACATGGGGTGAGTGAAGTACCGTATTTGCTTACCATTTGCCTGATAGAAGTCTTCCAGGTTATACTACTCGTAATCTAAATTGTGTTTTTTTCCATTTTCCTCAAAATCGATGAGTCTTTAGAAGGAATATGCAGTAGCAAAACATGATCTTTTACACTGGTTCTGATTTTTTGGAGAAATTTGTAGTTGCAGTATTCTTGCGTGTATTTTTTCCACTTCGAACATCGAGTTGCAGAGTGGCAACGCAGCCATCTCAGGTGGAAGAAGCGTTTCATAGTGTTGATGCGAGTAATTAACTTAACCTCACCTGCATATCATGTCTGGAGTTTGTAAATTTTGAACAAACCATCTGTTTTTAAGCCTACGTTAATATACGCGTTAGCGCACCAAAGCTGCTTCGTCCACATGCGATGCTTGTGAACTACTGTAGGTTGCTTCACCAGCGCGCGTTGGTCGAAGCGCATTGTGATTTCTTGGGTTATGAAGTTGAAATATTTCAACTTTATGCTTGCGCGTTGAAGCTGATGCAACAACGCAGGGATGTGAACTAGCCTTTAAGCCTAGTTCACATGCATGCGTTGCTGCATGCGCTAACGCACGACGCATGAAGTTGAAATATTTCAACTTTATCCGTCGTGCGTTAACGCATGCAGTAACGCACAAAATTGCACAAAATCGCATGGTGCTTCGGCCAACGCGCGTTGGCAATGCAAACTTGTTCACATCAACGCATGTGCACAAAGCAGCTTTGGTGCGCTAACGCATGCGCGTGCGCGTGCGTGCGTGTGAACTAGACTTTACACTGGAAAGCTGCATCTTCCATAATGCAGGGGTTGCGAGTTGGGTTTAAGTATTCAAACTAGCAGACGATATAATTGCTTTATTGCGTGCACAAAATGAATGTTTGTTGTGTACTTTGTAGTTGTTCCAAATCGTTAAAATTTTTTGTGGCCAAATGGCGGACAACTGACATCCTGCATTTACATTTTTGGCAGACATTATAACGTAGTTCCAATTTATTTAACGTTTGATGCATGAAAAATAATATCTAAAAATATACTCCGTAATAAATAATTTTCAGATATTATTTTCAACTTCAACATAAAATATAAATTTACTACTTTGTAATGTCCTCGGATTTCGGTGTCCGCCAATTGCCTGCAAAACAAAATAAAGTCATTTTGTGCAGTTTCGGCCAGATGGCGCCACGATCACAAGAAAGTTGATTCTCCTAGGTTTCAGCAATCAATTAATGGATGTAAGAAATTTGAGCTTTTATTACCGGAATTCCGTTTCTACATCGTTACATTAGTGTGTTGTTTTCTCTACATCACAAAGTGTAAGGGCAATTTGCAATCGATTGCTGGAGTAAACAATTTGTGGTGTATTTTCATTGTATGACGCTTTGGATTTGGTATTTCACTTCATATCTTTGCAAAATTAATTACTTCTTGGTGAGAATAAAAGCTTTGTACATCTTGTTGAGAGTTTGGCGGAGAAATTTGAGGCAGGAAAGGAGGGAAATACCGAGGAAAAGTCCGATGCTACCGCCAACATCGGACACCAAACTGGACATGGGGTAAGTGAAGTACTCGCTGACAATTTGCCTCGTGGATCTCTTCGAGGACATGGTAATGATCGTTGCGTTTTCTGGATTTTCGAGGAAATCGGTGAGTCTTGAGAAGGAATATGTGGGGGCAAAACATGATCTTTTGCAACGGTTTGGGTTTTTGGGAGAAATGTGAAGTTCTAGTATTCTTGCGTGTATCTCGTCCACTTCGGACATCGAGTTGCAGAACGGCAATTCAGTCGAATTCATAAATGGCCACCTTAGGTGGGAGGAAATGAATCAATAGGTGCGTTCAAACATGAACTAAGGATAACATTGGATAACATTCTTATTGGATGACAGAAATCACGTGTCATGCATTTCTTGCCAACTAAGCATGTTTGTTACTTGTTGTCATCCCAGAATACTGTGCGGCTAATTGTTACTTAGGTTATTAAAATATTTGTATGGATTTGTCTTAACTTGTTGACACCAGTTAATTAATCTCACCTGCATTTGACATGAGTATTTTGAAAGCTTTCTGCAACCCATTTGTTGGTGCACTGGAACGCTTCTTCTTCCGTGATGCAAGGGTTGAGAGTTGTGTTTAAGTATTCAAACTAATAAAGAATAAACGACACCATTTTATTATTGCGCACGTAAGCTCGAATCGAGTGGTTGCTTACTTGAGTGGTTGATATTTCCACATCGTTTTCTCCATTTTTCATAATAAACGCTTTGGTTATAAACATTAGGTTCGGTGTAGTTGTAAACAAATCGATCTGAAAACAATGGTTTTAATTCACAGTGTGTGCGTGTTGTTCTTTGTCTTTTTGTTTACCGAGAAAGCTTCTACGGGCAGGTCTGAAATGTTTGTTAAGTTTATCAAAAGCACCCAGGCTTTGCTCAGATAATGCCATTTGAGATCTTGGTAGAATAAGTAGAGCAAAAACTATAGAAACTGGAGAATGAAATAGAATGAAAAGTTTTGCTTAAATCGTACTCGTTTTGAAAGTGTGACATGGACCAGCAGTTGTGTCCACAAGACCGCGTTGCATCGAATATGAGGAATTGCATTCTGTTGCATCGACTGCAGACATGCACTGAAATATCAAGTTGTGTTTTAAGTATTAATTTGCAGTTTGTTACATACAATGACACTCGTATTGATTTTCATGTTAGTCTTTGGTTGCCACAAATCCAAAAGCGTAAAATTCATCTCGTTGAAAAGTAAATGACGACGCTCGTCTTCGCTCATATTCCTGCAAACTTCATTATCTTTGCAAAGTTTAGTAAATTGTTGTTGGAATTCGTAAGTCAGTTTGTTGGTGACTGGACAAAGTGTGAGACCTGGCAAAGTGTAGTGTTTTAAAGTTTCCACTTTGATGTTGGTGCCAATTGGTTGTGTCGAGTACTTCTGAAAACAGATTGTCAGTTGCCAAGTGCAGAGTGCACCGCTCATCAGCACCGCGCTTATCGACACAATTTTCACCACACGTGCAATGCACTTGTTAATACAACGTGCTCTTTTGGATTCAGTATGCTGTAATTGTGGGTGCAGGTGAATAACTGAGTTTCGTGTTAGTCCGATATCCATTCTGCGTAAATAAGTAAATTTGTTTGTTGGAACACTGAGACGATGTTTGCTACCTGGTGTTTACTCATTCGGTGTGTTCGAACAAGGTGTGCTGTCAAGGGTTACAGAAATCAATTACACGATATGTGGAATATCAAGTTTTATTACCGGAATTCCTTTTTTATCGGTATCGACATTCACCCAGTGTCGAGACAAGTTCACATTCAATACTTTACTGTTTTTGATGGACTTTTTGTATATTTCTTAGACGCGAGAAAGAATGTAAATATCGAGGCTGACAACGTTTTCGCATCATTTGAATGCATTAAGAATGATGGCGTTGGATAGTGAAATGTGATGGTCAGTCAAGTAGGTTGAATTTGGATTGGCAATTCATTAAGATTCATACAATTTAATTTCCTTTAACTTATGTTTGGTGCCCCTCAACAGCCGAGGCCTACAATGAGGGAGAGGGAGATCCCAATAAAGAAAAGAGAAAGAAAAATCACGAGTCACATGAATCACCTCAAAGCCATTTTGTTAGTGAAATTGATGAGAAATTCGCAAAAGCAAGCAGGGAATAACCGAGGAAATGTCCGATGTTAGCACCAACATCGGACACCAAGCTGGATAGGGGATATATAGGTGAGATATTCGCTGATGATGAGTCTCGATGGTGAGTTGACAAAAGTAGATACAAGGGAGAGAAATGTAAGCGTTACAATTTCATTAGGAAAAGCGATATTGAAATGTATGGAAAAGGACGAGTATTCGGTATTAGCCCACCATGTTGAGAAATCGACGACAAAAATTCAATGAAGAGAGAAGGGAAAAGCCGAGGAAAAGTCCGATGCTGCCACCGGAGTCGGAAACCAAAACGGACAGAGGATAAGTGAAATATTCCGAAATGATTTGTCTCGTATTTGCCTCGGCAATCATCTTGACGGAGGTGTCTGGGCTGACACTTGCGCCATAGGTCGTTGCTACGGAATGTGCGCTCACGGAACACGAGCGTTTGCAGTGGGCGTTCTTCGGAGAAACGTGAAGGTGCAATATTCGATCGTTGAGTTGCTCCACTTGGTGCATCGAGTTACACAATGGCAACGTTGAGTTCATGAACGGCAGTCTAGGTGCGATTAAATCGTTAAGAAATTAGATTGTATCGACTGTTTATTGGTGATTGTTTTTAGTCTGACCTGCACCGGACGTTCAACTGTTCCAATTGGGTCGTGATCCATCGATTAATGCACTCGGTCTCTTCATCTTGAGTGACGCAAGGGTTTCGACTCGTGTTTAAATATTCGTACTAAAATATTTGTAATATTTGTAATATACTTAACTTTTACCAAGCAGCGTTTTCCAAACTGTCTAGTACTCTAGATCGGGCAAAAGACGGTTTGAGAAGCGTTGTTTGTTTGTTTACTGTGGTCGTTGTTATTTCCAACAGATTGCGCCGATTCTTATAAATTTGTGCTTTGCCCATAAACATGATGGGGATCGTTGTTGTTTCGTGAACATCAGCCTGGCAGTGAATGATTTTATTATTGTGCGCATGCACTTTGATTGATCGATCTTACGAGAAATACTACATCGTGCCGGTGTGAAATGTTTTCCCAGTTGATTTTGAAAACCCATTGTTTACCGACAACGTACCATTGCACTTCTAAAGGAAACATTCCGGTATATAAATACAGTAACGACGAGTAAATGTGTGTGTGCTTACTCGACTGAAAAACGAGGCACGGACCAATGACTGTATCCGCGTGACTCTGTGCCATCCAGTCTGTGGAATTGCACAGAGTCCAATTGACTGCATAAAAACACTAGAACAACACATCGAATGAAGTTGTATTAACTTTAGGTTGCTATTAACTTACCCTGGCTTTTGTTTTGATGGTCGTGTTTGTTTTCAGATGCCACAAATCCAGAAGTGTGAGATTGATGGCATTTAAGGGATAGCGAGCGCGCTCGTTTCTGCTCGAAGCATTGCACTTTGCATTTTGTTGGCAATGCTTCTCGAATGGTGCGGAGAAGTCGTAAGTTATTTGGTAAGGGTAAGGACACAGGGTTAAACCGGGCAATGTGTATTCGTAGATGGTTTGAACTCCTATGTGGGTGCCAACTGGGCTTGCGAAGTACTTTTCGAAGCAAATTGCCAGTTGCCAAGTGCAGAGCGCGACGCTCACTAGTACCGAAGCGATCCACACTGTTGCCTTTACTCGTGAAATGCATTTCTTCTTGTTAACGTGGAAACGCGGGCCCTCGGTGCTCTGGTACGCTAGCCGAATCGATGGGTGGATGAGCTTGATTTTGGTTCTTCTTCTCCGCGCATTCAGTTTGTCTAAATTGGATAAGGTAATGCATTCAAATAAGCTTATTTGTTGGGTTTTGTAAGTCTTACCTCTGACAGAAGATGGATTGAAGTGGTGAGTGTTGTGAAGAATTCGTCGATAGATGTGACTACTTGAGTTAATAACTCTTATCATTGTTCTCTTTGCGGTGTTGCGTTTACGCAGGCAATACTGGTTGAACTGAGCTTGGGAGTATTTCACTCTCTCACTTTTATTTGTGTACGGTAATAATGGACGTTTTTGTTAAGTTGTTAGTTACCGTGGAGAAATGTAAGAATTGCCGCGTACCGCACTTTTCCAGCAGTGCTAAGTTTACAAATTTTTTGTAAACTTTGCACGAATTTGTAGACGTTGCAGTTATGGAAAAATATCGTTTTCCGTTATTGCCTATTGATTCCCAAGTAATAGGTACGACCACTTTCAACTACCAAATAGGAAAGAAAAAAATTAGGGCATTATTAAATTGCTATTTCAATACTAAATATTTTCGGTTGGGGGCCCGTGTACGTGTGGTCTTGCATTGATTGATTGTTCCTTATTGTTTTCTGATGCTCACAATTGAACAAACTGGGAGAAATAGATTTATTTAAACTTTTTATTCACTTTCTGAAAGTGTCGTGGTCGATTTCATTTCAAACTAGCTTTATTGATTTTCTGCACTTGCAAAAAAGGCCACCTGAGTCGGATCGTAAATGTAAATCTTCACGATTAACAATTAACGATTTACTAAACGGTGGGATCTGCATTTGATGCCTGAGTTTTGTAATTTGTAGCTAATCCATTGTTTAATGCACTCATTCTCTTGATCTTGGATCTCTACTCGTTACCAGGAGATGGCGCTCAAAAGGCTCTTGTTTATGCTTTTAACACTTTGGCAATAGCGTAAGTTACCGTGGAGATAACGATCATCCAGTAACACGTGTATGACCTAGACTAGAGCGATGCGATCGTTATCAACCGTTTCCGTACCTACGTGTACACAAGAAAATCACCAACTTCTACAACGCAAGTTGACTAAACCAACAAATATATACTATATAAAACAAATAAAAGCATTACTGTAAGGGCCGAAACGAAAACGCTTGGCTAAGCGATAGAAATACAGGATTCCATTATTTTCACGGCTCTTGAAAGCAGGCGAGTCAATGATATAATGTGGGGCTTCTTTCTAACCAATGCAAGGCACAATGTTTTCCGCATTCCTGAAATGCATTGTAAGAGCAACTTTTAGCATCCTTGTATTGTTTTGATTGAAGGCAAGAGACAAAAATTGAATGACATAATTTTTTAACGATTATATAGTATTGAATTTAAATACTTTTTCTTACGTAGGATTTTATGAGCAGTGTGGATGGACGGACACGAACTGGCTTTATTTATACAGAGATGTACAACACGAAAGAACATAAGCCCAGAAGGTAGCGAGGTAAGGAAAGATTATCCAATAGTGTGCTTTCTTCAAACTTTATTTGCCAAATGAAGCGCAATTTACATTTGTTTTGTAATCTAATTTTCTACACACTAGAATGTGTTTACTGTTTATGCAAAGTATTTTTATCATATTTGAGATTAGTTCAAAGTTGTTGTTTTTTTTTAAAATTTGCGCCAGCTATTTTGATGCTAAATGCAAACTGCGCACATGATTCTCGCAGACATCTCGTTCTATTAGTAATAATAAACCTAGTAAATTAGACCTACGAAGTACTAGGTTTAATATCACTAAAACACGAGGCAATTCCTAAAATTATCAATGAAAGCCAATGTAAAAGTATACAGAGTATAAGTCACAATTTGAACCGTGTTAAGTGGGTGTGCAGAACGGGAGGCGTATACTATTCTACACACGTGAAACACAAATGATGTTGATTGAAGTTTACCCTTAGTTGGGCGAGATTACCAAAGGGCCCCGACGCCCGAGATGGGAAAAGTGGAAACGGGATGCGTTGTTGCTTTGTTAGTGATTAGAATAACAATTAATGAGAAATACATTCGGTACGATCGGTTATTTTTTTCCGGGGTCCATTTGATCGAGAACTTGGCGCAAATAATTCAAACAGGAAAGGAGGGAAAATCCGAGGAAAAGTCCTACGCTGCCACCCACATCGGACACCAATCTGGGGAGGGGATAAGCGAAAAATTCACTAACGATTTGCTTCGTATTTATCGTGTAAATGATTGCAATGGTGGTGACACCTTGTGAATTTCTGCCAATATGTGTCATTAAGGGAAATGTGGTGACGGAACATGGGCGTCTGCAGTTGCTGTTACGTTGCGAGGACAAAAGGTGCGAAATTTTGTCTCTCACTTGGTTCACTCGGAATATTGAGTTGCAAAGCGGCTTTGTCGAGTTCACAAAAGGCCATCTAAGGTGGATATGGAATTATTATTGGATGTTTATTGATTAAGTATTAATCTGACCTGCATTTTACGTTAGAGGTGTGTAGTTGGTCGTTAATCCATCGATTCATACACTCGATCGCTTCATCTTCAGTGACGCAGGGGTTTTGACTCGTGTTTAAATATTCAAACTGCAACAGTTGTCAGTATTTAACTTATATACGGAAATCAAAGCGATTATTGGGTTTGTTTGTTTACTTTTGTTTCTGACAGTTCCAAAACATTGTATGTTTTTTCATAAATGGCTGATCTGCCGATAAACAGGAGTTTGGTTGAAGTTGCTTCGTAAACATCAGCCTGAAATCATTGAATAATAATATTGACCGTTTAAGTTCACCGTGTATTGATCTTACAAGAAATCCATTATTATCTGAAGTTAATGGTATGTCCAACCAAAACAGCCAGGTTTTTCCAACAAAATACCATTGCAGATCTAAAAGAATCAAATATTGTTTATGATTTGTGTGAATTAAACGGAACAATTACTAACGACCTGATCGTAGAACTTGGCACGGACCCGCGATCGTGTTGACTTTCTTGCGTTGTACCCAGTCTTTGGTTTCACATTTGCTGGAATTAACCGCGTGATGACACTGGAATACCCGCTTGGCTTTAGAGGCTCAAATTGTTACTTGATGTTCGAACTTACTCTGGCTGTTTTGACGATTTTCCCTTTTATTGTGGGTTCCCACAGGTCTAATAGTGTGATGTTGATTCTGTCGAAAGGCAAATGCTGCCGGTCGGCCCAACTCAGTGCGCTGCAAGCTGCGTCTTTTGCACAGAGTCGGTCAAATCTTTTGGAAAAGTCGTACGTCGTATCGGGATTGTATGGGCAAAGCACAAGGCCAGGTATTGTGTACTGGCTGAAGCTTTCAATTTTGACATCGCTGCGTACTGGCTGTGCAAGGTACTTGTCGAAGCAAATTGACAGTTGCCAGCCACACAGTGTAGTGCTCAGCAGCACCGAAACAGTCCACAATAATTTGTGCGCGCCCGAAATGAATCGCGCTTTATTTGCGTACGATTGTCGTGGTTTGATGCCGAGGTGCTTTGCGCGAGTGTATGGATAAACAACGCTAAGTGCTTTTCCTCTACTATAGTTATTCATTACGGTATACGTATTTGAATATTGAAAAAATGAATATTAATCTATTCCCACTGAAATGTAAAGTACAAATGAGTAGTCATGACTGTACGGATGAATTTTTTTAAGTTTTGTTCACCTTCATGTTTTTTGTGGTATAAGAGCGTTCTTACCTCTGTGATGAATTTGACGAGTTCCCGTACAAACTATCTCTCACAAGAAGACAATGTTTGTGAGTTTCCGTAGATATAAATGAATTGTTTATAGCCGTTGATCCACCTCCGAAATAAATGTTTAATGCGTCGTTATCGTTAGTATTGAAAGAATATAATGATGATGGTTATAATTGATTCGGATCCATACTATGCGAAGATATTCGAATTTAGCAAAATTTCAAAAAATGTAGCAAAATCAAGCAAAATCAAGCAAAATCTCGTACTGGTACATCTGAAGAAGTCCACAAAAGTACCATTGAAGAGATTCAAAAAGTTCCACAAAATTCAGGAATGACTAGTGCAATCAAACTTGGCGAATTGGGACAAAAGTTGATTTAAAACACAAATATCTCGAGAATGAAAGCTCGGATTGTCAAAAACTAAACACCAAACGAAAGAGCGGAAAAAACTGCACCAGAAACATTAATGAAACAACACTACCCGCCACTAATGATTAATATATATTTAATTGAACAATACATACATTTTTTGAGACACCCTTGGTAACCCCCCCCCCCCCCCCATGCATTGTCGGGCCGATTTTATGTGGGCCACCCGGTATTACGTCACTGTAGAAAATTAAGATGTAAAAAAATTTACAGTACTGTGTTTATTCAAACTAATTATTTTACAGAGTATTTTTTTATCATGCTTTGCGTTCCTCTAAAGTTTGAGTTAAATATTTGCATTGTTTTGATTGAAGGCAAGGAACAAAAATTGAATGACATAACTTTTTAACGATTATACAGTATTGAATTTAATTACTTTTTTTTGCGTAGGGTTTTATGAGCAGTGTGGGTGGACGGACACGAACTGGCTTTATTTATACAGAGATGTACAACACGAAAGAACATACTGTAAGCCCAGAAGGTAGCGAGGTAAGAAAAAACTGTTTTCCCAGATTATCCAATAGTGTAACTTGTATTTGTAATAACTTAATAGAGTTTGCGGGATGCATTTTTCCCTTACAGTTAAACACTATACGGTATAAAAATAGTGTAAGGGGAAAATGATAAATTAAGTTTTTGCGGGCTGAACTTTTCCCTTATCACTACACTATTTCAGCCAACTACTGACAATTATTAATTTTGGGCCTAAAAATTTAATTTGGGGGCGTAAATGTGGAATTTTCTGCATGAAATTCCATTATTATGCCTATAAAGTATGGTTTTGGGCCTAAAATTCAATTTTGGGCCTAAAATTCAATTTTGGGCCTCACTTATCATTCAATCTACGTACTTATGACTGATGTGTTTGATCGGGATAACAAAATACCGTATTTTATCGAGTAAGAGCCGCGGCTCTCATTCAAAACTGCCACTTTCAGCTGCGGCTATTATTCGAGGGCGGCTCTTATATCAAATTGCCCCTCTCGGTCGCGGCTCTTATTCGGGGGCGGCTACAATTCGAGGGCGACTCTTAATCGGTAAAATACGGTAATCGCTATTTGCAATGGGCGGAGCTAACAATATAGTGTTCTCAATTCTGATTGGCTGCGCTATATTTTAATTTAGTGTTGAAAACGAGTTGGGAAAAGTCGAAACGGTATGCGTAGGTTGAACTTTGAATTTAGCATCATCTTACGTAGTTCTTAGTGATTAGAATAATAATTAATGAGAAATACATTCGTTGCGACCAGTTATTTTTTGCTGGGGTTCATTTGATCGAGAACTTGGCGCAAATAATTCAAACAGGAAAGGAGGGAAAATCCGAGGAAAAGTCCTACGCTACCACCCACATCGGACACCAATCTGGGGAGGGGATAAGCGAAATATTCGCTAACGATTTGCTTCGTATTTATCGTGTAAATGATTGCAATGGTGGTGCCAGCTTGTGAAGTTTTGCCAAAATATGTCGTTAAGGGAAATGTGGTGACAGAACATGGGCGTCTGCAGTTGCTGTTACGTTGTGCGGACAAAAGGTACGAAATTTTGTCTCTCACTTGGTTCACTCGGAACATCGTGTTGCAAAGCGGCTTTGTCGAGTTCACAAAAGGCCATCTAAGGTGGATATGGAATTACTTGTATGGTATTGGATATTTATTGATTAAGTATTAATCTGACCTGCATTTTACGTCAGAGGTGTGTAATTGGTGGTTAATCCATCGATTAATACACTCGATCTCTTCATTTTCAGTGACGCAGGGGTTTTGACTCGTGTTTAAATATTCAAACTGCAACAGTTGTCAGTATTTATATACGGAAATCAAAGCGAGTATTGGGTTTGTTTGTTTACTTTTGTCTCTGACAGTTCCAAAACATTGTATGTTTTTTCGTAAATGGCTGATCTGCCGATAAACAGGAGTTTGGTTGAAGTTGCTTCGTAAAAATCAGCCTGAAATAATCGAATATAATATTGACCGTTTAAGTTCACCTAGGATTGATCTTACAAGAAATCTATTAGCATCTGAAGTTAATGGTATATCCAACCAAAACAGCCAGGTTATTCCAACAAAATACCATTGCAGATCTAAAAGAATCAAATATTGTTTATGATTTGTGTGTGAATTAAACGGAACAGTTACTAACGACCTGATCGTATAACTCGGCACGGACCCGCGATCGTGTTGACTTTCTTGTGTTGTAACCAGTCTTCGGTTTCACATTTGCTGGAATTAACCGCGTGATGACACTGGAATACCCGCTTGGCTTTAGAGGCTCAAATTGTTACTTGATGTTCGAACTTACTCTGGCTGATTTGACGATTTCCCCTTTTGTTGTGGGTTCCCACAGGTCTAATAGTGTGATGTTGATTCTGTCGAAAGGGAAATGCTGCCGGTCGGCCCAACTCAGTGCCCTGCAAGCTGCGTCTTTTGCACAGAGTCGGTCAAATCTTTTGGAAAAGTTGTACGTCGTATCGCGAGTGTATGGGCAAAGCACAAGGCCAGGTATTGTGTACTGGCTGAAGCTTTCAATTTTGACATCGCTGCGTACTGGCTGTGCAAGGTACTTGTCGAAGCAAATTGACAGTTGCCAGCCACACAGTGTAGTGCTCAGCAGCACCGAAACAGTCCACAATAATTTGTGCGCGCCCGAAATGAATCGCGCTTTATTTGCGTACGATTGTCGTGGTTTGATGCCGAGGTGCTTTGCGCGAGTGTATGGATAAACAACGCTAAGTACTTTTCTTCTACTATAGTTATTCATTACGGTATATTTGAATATTGAAAAGGTCTACGTGC
Organism: Strigamia acuminata; assembly: GCA_949358305.1. Lineage (NCBI taxonomy): Eukaryota > Metazoa > Arthropoda > Chilopoda > Geophilomorpha > Linotaeniidae > Strigamia > Strigamia acuminata. The sequence continues at coordinate 11,968,251 of OX442320.1, forward strand.
TGTGAAAATGTGCGAGGGTTAAAATTTAAGGTCACGAGTATATGCTGCAGTTGTCTTTTTTTCTGTGTGTCTTGGCTCTAGATTGGAAATATTGGAAAAAAAAATATTTTGAAATTTAGTTTGCATTACGAGGTTTAGCCAAAAACCAATATTAATCTATTCCCACTGTAATTTAAAATACAAATGAATAGTCATGACTGTACGGATGAATTTTTTCTAGTTTTGTTTACCTTCATGTTGGTTATGGTATAAGAGCGTTCTTACCTCTGTGAGATGAATTTGACGAATTCCCGTACCAACTATCTCTCACAAGAAGGCAATGTTTGTGAGTTTCCGTAGATATAAATGAATTGCTTATAGCCGTTGATCCACTCCTCCGAAATAAATGTTTAATGCGTCGTTATCGTTAGTATTGAAAGAATATAATGATGATGGTTATAATTGATTGTGACATGGTTGCAGGTCTTATATAATATTAATGTTAATTATTGGTTTTTATGTTATTTTTATAAAGTGTTATAATATGATAAGAGCAAACCTGAGAGGAATGTAACAAGATGAGTGTAATTGAAATATTGTATTGTATTGTTCCAATTTTAAAAGAGTCATGATGATTCAGGAGTGAGTCAGAAGAAGAACTGTTATCAACTGTTTAAAAAGAGAAACACTTTTCTTGTGCTGCGACTTGCACAGATTTCGTTCCCTTGTGCTGCTCTCCAAATGTGAACCAAATGTGAACCATAGTGTTGGTGCCGTTTGTAATGGAACACCTTAGTGAGACGTGATATCGTTGGACTGTCCACACCATCTTCAAGAACTTCGGACAAAAAGTACCTTAAGTAGAACTTTTGTGTCATTGAGTGAGATACGTTTTTGTTGCTCTTTTCATATGCTTCTTTTTTATATTGTTAACTTGTGTTTAATTAAATAACTTGTTTTTATTACATGAGTTTTATGTTAATAACAACGGTTTTGGAAACTCGGCACCACATGATTCGGGTCCATACTGTGCGAAGATATTCGCAGCTATGTGTTGAGTAATTAGTTTTAACATGATTGAAATTAGGGGAGCTCAAATGTATTTACACATGTATATATTTTTTTATACTGTTTAATTTGCTTGTACACTAGGATTCGCAAGAGCAGCAAAATGGTTGCTGATATGTGTTGATGTAGTTAGTTATTTGAGTATCCCGAGGAGACTATTCAAACACGAAAGGAGGGAAATGCCGAGAAAAAGTCCAATGCTGCCGCCGACTTCCGCGATCAGACTCGAGAACGGATAGGCAAAATATTCGCTAACAATCACTCTCGTGTTGGATTTGAGCGTCAAACTGATTACGGTCTTGTGGGTTCCAACGGCATTAACTCCGTTGATTCTTGTCAAAGAAAAGGTGGTGGCACGGCACAGTCGTTTGCAGACTTCGGTGTTTTCCCATGAAAATAAGAGTTTTATTAGTTTACTTTGTAACTCGTTCACTTGAAACATGGAGTTGCATAGTGGCAATGCGCTCGAGTTGATTAGCGGCCATCTAAGTTTGAAGATGTATTAGTTTGAGACTGTCAGTGTCACCTGAAGTTCATCTAACCTGCATTTGATGTCGGGGCTGTGTAATTGTGGCGTAAACCATTGGTTAGTGCATTGGTATAACTCTTCTTCCGTCGAGCAAGGATTTCTAGTCGTGTTTAGATATTCGAACTAATATGAAAAAGAAATTGGAACTAACTACGGTGTTGATAGAAAATTGAATTTTTGTTAGTTTACTGTAGTCGCTGACACTTCCAAGTCGTTGTACGAGTCGTTGGTAATAAATGCCTGGCTAATGAACATTAAATTGGGCGAAGTGGATGTGAACACACCGACCTGAGAAGACGAGATAGAGTGGTTTTTAATTGACGGTGGTTTCACTGTTGGTTCGGTCTTACCGAGAAAGCTTCGACCGGCAAGTCTGAAATATTTGTCACTTCGATCCAATACACCCAACTTTTACCGACAAAATGCCATAGCACATCTGACGGAAACCAAAAAGTGTAGACATAATACAACTGTAGAGGTAATTGACAAATAATACCTGTCTGGAACGTATGACACGGACCGGCGATTGTGTCAACGAGACCGCGTTGTATCCAATCTGTGGAGTTGCATTTAGTCCAATTGATGGCTAAACCGCACTAAAATAGCAAATTTTGAATTAGATGAGCGATTGAATTCTATTTCAACACTGACTCACCTGGTTATCCGTGGAGACAGTCATGTTTGTCTTTGGGTGCCACAAATCTAGAAGAGAGATGCCTAACTCGTCAAAAGTCATGCGTTCTCGTTGATGTTCGCTCAGTGATGTGCACTTATCATGTTGTTGGCAATGTGCGTCGAATTGTGCTGTGAAGTCGTAAGTGATTTGGTAGGTGGCTGGACAAAGCGTGAGGCCGGGTAACGTGTAGTTGCTGAACCCTTCTACTCTGACGGTTGTCCCAATCGGCTGTTGGAAGTACTTTTGCAAGCAAATCGCCAGTTGCCATGTGCACAGTGCGACGCTTGCTAGAACCGACGTGATCCATAATGTTTTCTTGAGTAAAGTGCGCTGAGGTTTGGTGCTCGGCTTTGCTCTTAAATGCGGAATAACACGGACTTGCTTGACTTGTTTTTGACAGTGCGTTATTTTGTTTCGTCCGCCGTACATTTTCTAATTGGGCGGAAAACGTGCGAATGTAACTGCTCACGGTGAGAACGTGTTTGGACCCGTGTGTTTTTGACACACTCATCAAAAAAAAAAAAAAAAAAAAGTGTTGGTCGAAGACGAACTGTCCGCAACCGGTCATTTGTTCGATTGTCGTGGGCTCTTAAGAAAATTGCTTTCTTTAAATATTTATGGACTCCACTCGGTGTAATTGAGAATGTTTGGACGATTTGACAGCTAAAAGGTTAAAGACTGTGTTTATGCGTCGTAAAAGAGAAATGGTTATCGTTTAATGTGCAGCGGAAATTGGCTTCGTTTATTTCGTACGGTTGGGAGTGAGGATTGGAAAGCAGATTATTTGAAAATCGGTTTAATTTTGGCGGAGAATGAATGGAGAAATTTGTGAAAGAATTCGAAGCAAGAGAGGAGGGAAATGCCGAGGAAGAGGCCGATGCTGCCGCCGACGTCGGACACCAAACTCGAGAGCGGATAAGTGAAATATTCCGAAACGATTTGTCTCGTGTTGGACTTCAAGGTGATGCTGATGAACGTTCCGTTGTCCGCATCTTCGGCAATTCGCGTCAAGGAGTAGGTGGTGGCGGAACACGATTTGACGCAGTGGTCCGCGAGCTTTTCATGAGACAATTGCAGGGAGATCGAGCGATTTTGCAGTTGGTTCACTCGGAACATTGTGTTGCAAAACGGCAACGACGAGTTCATATAAGGCAACCTAACAAAACAATTTTAATTTTTAATTTTTGTTTATTCTTTCATTCTTCTGACCTGCATTGGATGTCGGCGATTTGTGACTTTTCCATGACCCATTTTTGGGTGCACAGAAATAGTTGGCGTTTCGTGCTGCACGGATGTCGAGTCGTGTTTAGGTATCTAAACTAATTTCGAAGGAGAAGGTGAATAAGAAAGAAAAGAATAAGAATTGAATTTTCGGTTTGGTTACTTCAGTGATGGCTAAATCCAAATCGTTGTAGGAGTGGCGCTGAATGAAGGCTTTGCTGATGAAGAGCAGTTCCGGCGCTGAAGAAGTGAAGAGATCGGCCTGCAAACGACCATTTTTGTTGATTTTGTCGTTCGTTTTTGTTTATTTTGTTTCGGGTGCTCGTCTTACCAAGAAAGCTCTACGTGGCAAGCTCCAAGTGTCTTCCAGTTGGATGTAAAACACCCAGGTTCGCCCAACGTAATGCCAATTGAGAGCTAAGAAAAAAATGAAACGCGTACAAGTTATTGATGGAATGAAATGTGAATTGAAATTGAAATGTCACTTGTTTTGAACGCGTGGCACGGGCCGGCAATCGTGTCGACACGACGGTACTCGATCGAATTGTTGGGGTGACAACGCGATGAATTGATAGCGAATAAACACTGAAAGATCGTGAAACTCGAATTGCATTTGGTTTATTTGTACTTTGGTAGCAACTAACGTACATTGGCCTTCATGTGGAACGTTGTGCTTGTTTTCGGTCGCCAGATGTCCAACAGCGTGATGCCCATCTCGTCAAACGAAAGATGTTGGCGGTCGCGTCGACTGAGTGATTTGCACTTTGCATGTTTTGCGCAGAGTTTGGCGAATTGCTGGTCAAAGTCGTAGGCCAGTCTGTAAGTGAATGGACAGAGCGTGAGGCCGGGCAACGTGTAATTGTCGAACTTGTTGACCCTCGTGTGAGTGCCAACCGGCTGGTCCAAGTATTTTTCGACGCAGATTGCCAGTTGCCAAGTGCAAAGTGCGCTGCTCACCAGCACCGATGTGATCCACAGTGCTGCGTGCATGTGCGAAATTTGTTGCTTCTTTTCAGCGAGTACACCGTAGGCTTTGTGCCTTTTCCTCGGATGGTTTACCCGAATAAATGCCACTTTTCTTTGTCGACGGTACATGTTTTCTCGTTGAGCGGAGAGTTCGCCGTCTTATCCGAATACCATTAGAACGGAAATGCGCACTTGCACGTCGGGTTTAATTGGGAGCTGCTTGTTGATTCTCCATTAACGCCGTGTCTCCGTGTTTAAGTTTAATCAGCTGCCACTCTTTGCTCGTTATCTACATAGTATTTGCTGCGTAGATTCGTTAGAATCTAGTAAATAGTCTAGATCTGTATCGATTCGGAGTGAAAATGTGCGAGTAATTGGCTAAGGAATAGTTGATTGCAGATTGTAATTGCCGATATCGGGTTGTTGTCGTGTTTTGGTGGTTTAGTGCAGAATAATTTTGCAAATGGTTTGAAGGGTTTAAACTGCCAGCTGTGGTATTTTTCCTTCTATAGCCTACTTTTTTATTGTATTTTATTAACAGGTTGTTTTTATTTACTGGACAGTTAAAACACATTTGATGAGGCGCAACATAAATGAACAATTCATTAAATTTGAAAAAATAAATAAATAATAATAATAATAATAATAATAATAATAATAATAATAAACAGGTGCAAAGAAGAGCAAAAGAGCTAAATGAAATATTTTAATTTTTAATTTCTGACATTTTTTAATGTAGTGATAGTAATTAGCTTAGTGTGTACACATGTTTATTTTTGATTGTTTGATTCAAAGAATTGAAATTGTCATTTTCCCCGAGGTAATTTTGTGAAAAAATTCCAACATGAAAGAGGAAATGCTGCGAAAAGTCCGCCGACATCAGACACCAAGCTGGACAGGGGAAAAGCAAAATATTTCCTAACGATTTGCTTTGTATTTACAAGTAAGTTTGTGAATACATGAGTCGGAAAGATGGATGAAGGTCTTGGAAAGATTTGTGATTTCACACTTGCATGTTGTTTTACGAGCAAACCGAACTATTGACGAGCATCAAGACAGGTGCAAGCTTTATTCCTAGTGTCGAACATGAGGAAAAGTTATTTTTTCAAAAGAAACGTTGATATATTTTCGGGATAATTTGGCGGAAAAATTGCAAACAAGAAAGTAGGTTAATGCCGAGGAAGAGTCCAATGCTGCCGCCGACATCAGACACCAAATTGGACAGCACATAAGTGAAATATTCGCTTACAATTTGTTCGGTGTTTGATTTCAAACTTAGACCGATGAGTGTATAGCTGCCGTAACCAGAAGTAGTCCCTGTTAAGGCGTATGTGGTGGCGGAACACGATTTCATGCAGTAGTTGTTGATGTTTGCACGCGACGATTGAATTTCTACGTATCGCCTCTGCAGTTGCTTCACTCGAAACATCGTGTTGCATAATGGCAATGTCGAGTTGATGTACGGCAATCTGAGGTGGACAAAGTGGAAGTGATTTCTTGGGACTAGTAAGATACTAAGATCTTGTTACCTGCATTCCATGTGTGTGGTCTGGAGCTGATTGTTTACCCACTCCTGCACACACTCGTCGCGTTCTTCTTCCGTAATGCAGCGCTTGCGAGTAGTGTTTAAGTATTCAAACTAATTCCAAATGCAATTGGAAATTAAAAATAAGAAGCAAATTGAATTTTTGTTTCTTACCAAGGAGGTGAGAAGGAGATGTAACTCAATAACCACTTCCGCCACAATGCTCACCTTCTGTGAGATGACGTCACTAAATCTCAAGCCGCCATTTTGCATACAACCTAGTAAACACTACTGTTACGGTGATAACAATTTTTATTGGTTATGTCGAATTTTATCGGTTTTATGTCGATTTTTTTTAGTTTTATGTCGATTGTTATTGGTTTTGTATCGATTTTTATTGGTTTTACCGATTTTTATTGGTTTTACCGATTTTTATTGGTGTTCTCAATTTTTATTGTTTTTTTTTTGTCGATTTTTATTTCTTTTAGTTGCTTTCAGTTGATTTTTTCTTGATTTTAGTTGATTACTTATCGATTTTATTGATTTTTAGTTGATTACTAATCGATTTTATTGATTTTTAGTTGATTTTTTATCAATTTTATTGATTTTTGATTGAATTTTTCTTGATTTTAATGATTTTAGTAATTAGATAATCAAGTAGAAATCAATAAAATCAATAGATAATCAAGTAGAAATCAATAAAATCGATAAGTAATCAACTAAAATCAATAAACAATCGACTCAACGCAACTAAAAGAAATAAAAATCAACAAAAAAAACAATATAAATTGATAAAACCCATAAAAATCGATACGAAAACCAATAAAAAGTGACATTAAACTTATAAATATCGATAAAATCAATAAGCAATCGACTCAACGCAACTAAAAGAAATAAAAATCAACAAAAAAAAACAATATGAATTGATAAAACCCATAAAAATCGATACAAAACCAATAAAAAGCAGGGCTGGACTGGGAACAAATTTATTGCCGGGAAATCTGGGTGTCCGGGCCACAATTAATGAAGTCGGAACAGGTCACAGCAGGCTGCGACAGACCACAGCGGCCACGGGCCACCGGGAAACTCCCGGTAGCCCGCCGGGCCAGTCCAGCACTGATAAAAAGTGACATTAAACTAATAAAAATCGATAAAATCAATAAACAATCGACTCAACGCAACTAAAAGAAATAAAAATCAACAAAAAAAAAACAATATAAATTGATAAAACCCATAAAAATCGATACAAAACCAATAAAAAGTGACATTAAACTAATAAAAATCGATACAAAACCAATAAAAAGTGACATTAAACTAATAAAAATCGATAAAACCAATAAAAATTGATCCAAAACCAATAAAAATCGACTTAAAATCAATGAAAATCAGTTATTTAGTTACTAGGTTGTGTGCAAAATGGCAGTCAAGTATCCCATCATGCAATGCACTCGTTGCGCATGCGCATACCAACTAGTCTGCGCATGGAACCCGAGTTTTGTGTGGAGTTACATCTCCTTCTCACCTCCTTGTTCTTACTCGAGTGACTGATGAGATTTCCAAATTGTTATAATTATTCTGCAGAATAACTGCTTTGCTAATAAAGAAAAATCCTGGAGCTGTCCTTGCATATAAATCGGCAGAAAAGAGCATGGTTGGTCGATTGTTGGACGATTTTTGGGTGACATGTGAAATGCGTTTGTTTACGGAAATGGAAAACAACGGAGTCCTTCCAACAAAATACCAGTGCAAATCTAAGAGTAACTAAAAGTATAATTACGCAATCGAATGGAATGCATGTCAACTTGCTTGTTTTGAAAGTGTGGCATAGACCAAAAGCTGTAGTTGCATTACCGCGTTGAATCCAACCTTTAGAGCGACATTTTGTTGAATTGACTGAATGTTGACACTGGAATATCAAATTGGTTTTGCCTGATTATTGCTAGTTAAAGGAGCTGCGACATGAAAATTTTTTTTTGTAATAATTGTAAAAAATGATTACGGTAAGTATTGTTAAACAAAATGTTTCTCAATTTTTCATAATTTAAATTGTTATAGTTTTACTACAAATTAGAATTAAAAATGCTAAGCCCCGCCTCCTCTGAAAAACTCCAAGAAACCGGAAATGACGTTACAGGCAGGACAGATTACAATAGCTGCATACAGAAAAAACCAAAAAATTGGATGTTGCGACTAAAAAATAGAAAGGAATCGTATAATTTTTTGTGTGATTGATGAAGTGGGTTTTCTGTAATCTTCAGAAAATTTTATACTCATAATAGATTGATTTTTAATTTTTTAAATAGATTTTTAATAAAAATTTAACATGTTTTTTTTCGATTTGTTGGTTTTATATATTTAATGTTTTAACATACCATTGCGTTTGGTTCGATCGTCATCTTTGTTTTTGGTTCCCACAGATTCAAAAGTGTAATGTTGAGCTCGTTGAAAGGAAAATTTTCACGCTCTTTGGTGCTCGATTTATTGCACGCCCCATGATGGTTACAAAGTGTGTCGAATTGCTGCTTAAAGTTGTGCGTAGGTGTACAAAGTGCGAGGCCTGGTAGAGTGTGCTGGTCATAAATTTCAACTTTTGTGTTAGTTGAAATTGGCTGTTGGAAGTACCTATCGAAGCAAATTGCCAGTTGCCACGTGCACAATGAAACGCTCACTATTATCGATGCAATCCACACGGTTGTATGAGTCCGCGCAATGCATTGCTTCTTATTAGCCAGATGCTTAGCTCGATGCCTAGCTCGATGCCTTTCGACGCTCGGGTGTTTTCCTAAATATACAATCTGATTACTATGAAACGAAAACTGACACTAAAGGTTTTTAGTTTACCCATTTTGAAATCAAAATGGATTCGGCCGTTATGATGTTTGACTCGATAGAGAACTCTCTTTGGTTGTGTACTTTTCATTTTGTTTAGATATAGAAGAATTTTCGACTCCAGCGTGTATAATAAATTTTGAAAAGCTCTGGTTAGGTGAATGAATAGCTAATATTTATCCAATTTGAATAGCTTTGTCTAGTTTGTTTCTGCACACAATGCTGATTTAACTGTGCTTGTTCAATTGCTGGTTTGTGGTTTAACAATACAGGTAGTAACCAATAGTATCCAGAAAAACACTCTAAAGCTTGTTTTTTCCAGCAATGGTTTAGTTACTGTGGAGATAACGATTTGACTAACACGTGTATGACCTTGTGCAGTTGATGAGAAGTTGTCCTTAATAGCCTAAAGCAGAGGCGGGCATCCTATGTCTATTTTTCAATGGTCTAATATTGGCCCAGGCATTTTAATAAAAATGCTCATTGATGAATTTAGGCAAATGCCTCTGGTAATTATTAATAGGTCATGGATCTCAAGTGACCGACTTTTGAGCAGTGATTTATTCACTCTACTTGTACTTGTGAAATACTTTCATCTTAATGGTGTAATTGATCGCTTGATTTATTGAAAGTTAATTGGATTTAGTGATGTTTTGATCACTCGCGTGTTGTTTTTGCTGTCTTGCCAAGAGCCAACCGACAACTGACGAGGGCTGACGGGGGTGAGCGTGTGTGTGAGCTTTATTTGATCATATGATCAATGTCTTTATTAGTTGCTGTGGAGATAATGATTTCCGCGACTTTGGTCACATTCTTTTCCGTTGCTTTTTCATTTTTGCCACCAAGTGTTAGTGAAGTGTTGCTCGTCGTCAGAAGTAACAGTTAAATGACAAGCATTTAAAATGTGCATTTCAAAATAGTTTTGTTTTGACTTTAAATTCAGATGTCTCGGCTTGAAGTGTTGAAAGGTTCAAACACATTTGATGAGGCCGACCTTTCAACAATTCATTTATTATTTTGGAAACAAAAATGCTGCTTTTGGAATTGACCAATGGATGTTAGTATTATGGATTTGTGATGTAGAATATTTTATTGAGTGTCCCGAGGAGACTACTCAGACACGAGAGGAGGGAAATGCCGAGAAAAAGTCCAACGCCGCCGCCGACTTCCGCGATCAGACTCGAGAACGGATAAGCGAGATATTCGCTAACAATCACTCTCGTGTTGGATTTGAGCGTCGTAGTGATTACGGTCTTGTGGGCTCCATCCGCATTAACTCCGTTGATTCTTGTCAAGGAAAAGGTGGTGGCACGGCACAGTCGTTTGCAGTCGTCGGTGCTTTCGGGTGAAAATAAAAGTTTGAGTAGTTTACTTTGTAACTCGTTCACTTGAAACATGGAATTGCAGAGTGGCAATGTACTCGAGTTGATTAGCGGCCATCTAAGTTTGAAGATGTATTAGTTTGAGACTGTCAGTGTCACCTGAAATGCATCTAACCTGCATATGATGCTGGGGCTGTGTGGGTGTGGTGTAAACCATTGGTTAGTGCATTGGTATAACTCTTCTTCCGTCGAGCAAGGATTTCTAGTCGTGTTTAGATATTCGAACTAATATGAAAAAGAAATTGCAACTAACTGCGGTGTTGATAGAAAAGTGAATTTTTGTTTGATTACTGTAGTCGCTGACACTTCCAAGTCGTTGTACGAGTCGTTGAAAATAAACGCCTGGCTAACAAACATTAAATTGGGCGAAGTGGACGTGAACACACCGACCTGAGAAGACGAGATAGAGTGGTTTTTAATTGACGGTTGTTTTGACTGTTGGTTCGGTCTTACCGAGAAAGCTTCGACCGGCAAGTGTGAAATATTTGTCACTTCGATCCAATACACCCAACTTTTACCCACAAAATGCCATAGCACATCTAACGGAAACCAAAGAGTGTACAAATAATACAAATGTACAGATAATTGACAAATAATACCTGTCTGGAACGTTTGACACGGACCGGCGATTGTGTCAACGAGACCGCGTTGTATCCAATCTGCGGACTCGCATTTAGTCGAATTGACCGCATAACGACACTAAAATAGCAAATTTTGAATTACAGATGAGCCGTTGAATTCTATTTCAACGCTGACTCACCTTGGCCTGCGTGGAGATAGTCATATTTGACTTTGGGTGCCACAAATCCAGAAGAGAGACGCCTAACTCGTCAAAAGTTAAATGTTGTCGTTGATGTTCGCTGAGTGATGTGCACTTATCATGTTGTTGGCAATGTGCGTCGAATTGTGTTTGGAAGTCGTAAGTGATTTGGTAGGTGGCTGGACAAAGCGTGAGGCCGGGCAACGTGTATCGTTTGAACGTCTCCACCCAAATGTTAGTCCCTATTGGCTGCTCCGAGAACTTTTGGAAGCAAATGACGAGCTGCCAAGTGCACAGTGCAGTACTCACCAGCACCGATAAGGTCAACAGCAACTTTTGTACCCAAAAAATGCACAAATTCTTATTAAAGCATTGCGCTTGAGTGGCCATCGTAGCGTCGTTTCGCCTGGTCTGCGTTTGCACGTTGTTGTTGTCCTATCTAAGGAGATGAAGTTGTAATAGCGCGTCGCTTTTCTTTTCTGGATCGAACTCTGTATTCATGAGCTTGACAATATAGTGACAGTGAGTGGGTTGGTTGTCTTGGAGATAATGATAGCCAACAAACTGCTCCATTCACTTTTTGTTAATTAACTTCCATTCAACGTCTACTTATATTAATCGATTCAATTCCAAGTACAATGTACAACGTGAATTATAGGGTGCGATCTATGGCACACGGCTTGTTATTTTCTTGGCTTTATCTGCTGGAAAAAGTAGTTGTTTGATGGTGTACTCTGTTGACGAATTGGCGCAGAGATTTGAAGGTGGAGAGCAGGGAAATGCCGAGGAAAAGTCCAATGCTGCCGCCCGCATCAGACACCAAGCTGGACAGGGGGTAAATCAAATATTTGCTAACGATTTGCCTCGTATTTATCGTGTAAGTGACTCCAATGGCTAAATAATTTCGTTCACCTTTGGTACTTCTTAATGTTGAGGAAAATTCAGTGACGGAACATGGGCGTCTGCAGTTGCTGTTATGTTGCGAGGACAAAAGGTGCACAATTTTGTCTTTGAGTTTGTTCACTTGGAACATCGTGTTGCAAAGCGGCTTTGTCGAGTTCATAAAGGGCCAGCTAAGTTGGATTTGGAATTATTGTTGAATATTGATTGGTTGCATATTAATCTGACCTGCATTTGACATCAGAAGTTTGTAATTGGTCATGAAGCCATCGATTAATACACTCGATCTCTTCATCTTCAGTGATGCAGGGGTTTTGACTCGTGTTTAAATATTCAAACTGCAACAAATGTAAATATAGCTTTTAAATTAATGTGAAATTAATGTTTGTTTTGTTTACTTTTGTTTCCGACAGTTGCAAAGTACTATATGTTCCAACATCAATTAGTGATCTGAGAGTAATCATCAGTTTGATTGAATTTGTTCCGAAAACATCAGCCTGATATAAACGAATTGTAATAGTGATTGTTTAGCCCTCTGCTGAGATTACACAAATTTTACACAAACTGATTCGGGAGAATTGGAAAGTACGTTTATCTGCAACGTATACACCCAGGAATTGCCAAGAAAAATCCATTGCACATCTAAAAACATTTGTTTTTAATTGATTGTAAATTTAAGTTGTGGGGATAAAATGGAATAATAATGACTTGACTGAAGAAGTTTGCATGGACCAGCAATCGTGTTGACCACCTTTTGCTTTAACCAGTCTTTGGGGTCACATCTGGTGGAATCGGCCGCGTACTCGCACTGAAATGTGTATTTGGGTTTACAGTATAAGAGTAAGTTGTCGAATGATGTTTTAAAACTCGTGATGTCTATCTTGAATTGTTCAGGTTCCCAGATATCCAAAAGTGTATTATTCATCTCAGTGAAAGGGAAATGTGGTTTGTTGACTTTATTTTAATTCTGTGTACTTTCTATTTCTTGCAAAAAATCGATAAAATCTTAAGAAAACGTCTTATGTCACCTGGCGATTATATGGACAAATTATAAGCAGGGGCGGATCTAACTTTTCGGGGGCCCGGGGCTTGAGGTTTTTTTGGGGCCCCTTCTCAAGCCCCAATAGCCGGGTGCTAGATCCGCCACTGATTATAAGGCCAGGTGTTGTGTACTGATTGAAAATTTCAATTTCAACACTGGTGCCTATTGGCTGTTCAAAGTACTTGTCGATGCAAACTGACAACTGCCAAGCGCACAGTCCACTGCTCAGCAGCAGCGAAGCAATCCCCAATACTTTAGCCGTCTTATTTATAGCCCGCGGTTGTCGTTGTCGTTTTGGTTTTGGTTTTGGTTTGATGCGAACATGGTATACGGGTATGCGGATAAACGACTCTACGTCCTAATCTTCTACTATAGCTATTTATTGCACCTGAAAAGGACTCCCTCAACAGCCTGAAAACAATATTTAAGGTTTAAGGCGTATTAATGAGTATTAAGCGGACCTGACCTCTTTCTTCGACCGTTGGTTGTTTGTACTCCGGTTTCCATGTGATTGAATTCAAAAGCTGCTGTGTTTACATTGGAAATATTGACGAAAAGAGCTGGTGTTAAGGTGATGTTAATCTAATATTTATGAAACGAAATTGATTAGTTACGGTAATTGAAAGTCTGTCCTCGTTTACCAAGAGTGAAGCATTTAAAAGTATTTAAAATGTATATTTCGGAATAGTTTTGTTTTGAATTCAAATGCAGATATATATCTGTGTTGAAAGGTTCAGACACATTTGATGCGGCCGACCTTTTAATAATTCATTTATTATTTTGAAAACAAAAATGCTGCTTTTGGAATTGACTAATGGATGTTAACTAACAGTTAGTATTGTGGATTTGTGATGTAGAATATTTTATTGAGTGCCCCGAGGAGACTACTTAGACACGACAGGAGGGAAATGCCGAGAAAAAGTCCAATGCTGCCGCCGACTTCCGCGATCAGACTCGAGAACGGATAAGCGTAATATTCGCTAACAATCTCTCTCGTGTTGGATTTGAGCGTCGTAGTGATTACGGTCTTGTGGGCTCCATCCGCATTAACTCCGTTGATTCTTGTTAAAGAAAAGGTGGTGGCACGGCACAGTCGTTTGCAGCCGTTGGTGCTTTCGGGTGAAAATAAGAGTTTGAGTAGTTTACTTTGTAACTTGTTCACTTGAAACATGGAATTGCAGAGTGGCAATTTGCTCGAGTTGATTAGTGGCCATCTAAGTTTGAAGATGTATTAGTTTGAGACTGTCAGTGTCACCCGCAAATTCACCTGAAATGCACCTAACCTGCATTTGATTTCGGGGCTGTGTGGGTGTGGTGTAAACCATTGGTTAGTGCATTGGTATAACTCTTCTTCCGTCGAGCAAGGATTTCTCGTCGTGTTTAGATATTCGAACTAATATGAAAAATAAATGGGAACTAACTGCGGTGTTGATAGAAAAGGGAATTTTTGTTTGATTACTGTAGTCGCTGACACTTCCAAGTCGTTGTACGAGTCGTTGAAAATAAACGCCTGGCTAACGAACATTAAGTTGGGCGAAGTGGACGTGAACACACCGACCTGAGAAGACGAGATAAAGTGGTTTTTAATTGACGGTTGTTTTGACTGTTGGTTCGGTCTTACCGAGAAAGCTTCGACCGGCAAGTGTGAAATATTTGTCACTTCGATCCAATACACCCAACTTTTACCGGCAAAATGCCATAGCAGATCTAACCGAAACCAAAGAGTGTACAAATAATACAAGTGTACAGATAATTGACAAATAATACCTGTCTGGAACGTTCGACACGGACCGGCGATTGTGTCAACAACACCGCATTGTATCCAATCTGCGGACTCGCATTTAGTCGAATTGATCGCTAAATCGCACTAAAATAGCAAATTTAGAATTAGATGAGCCGTTGAATTCTATTTCAACACTGACTCACCTTGGCATGCGTGGAGATAGTCATGTTTGTCTTTGGGTGCCACAAATCCAGAAGAGAGATGCCTAACTCGTCAAAAGTTAAATGTTGTCGTTGATGTTCGCTCAGTGACCTGCACTTGTCATGTTGTTGGCAATGTGCGTCGAATTGTGCTTGGAAGTCGTAAGTCATTTGGTAGGTGGCTGGACAAAGCGTGAGACCGGGCAACGAGTATCGTTTGAACGTCTCCATCCAAATGTTAGTCCCTATTGGCTGCTCCGAGAACTTTTGGAAGCAAATGACGAGCTGCCAAGTGCACAGTGCAGTACTCACCAGCACCGACAACGTCAACAGCAACTTTTGTACCCATAAAATGCACAAATTCTTATTTAAGCATTGCGCTTGAGTGGCCATCGTAGCGTCGTTTCGCCTGGTCTGAACTCGCACGTTGTTGTTGTTATATCTAAGGAGATGAAGTTTTCTTTTCTGGATCGAACTTTGTATTCATCAGCTTGACAATATAGTAACAGTGAGTGGGTTGGTTGTCTTGGAGATAATGATAGCCAACAGACTGCTCCATTCACTTTTTGTTAATTAACTTCCATTCAACGTCTACTTTTATTAATCGATTCAATTTGTAGTACAATGTACAACGTGAATTATAGAGTGCGATCTATGGCACATGGCGTGTTATTTTCTTGGCTTTATTTGCTGGAAAAAGAAGTAGTTTGACGAATTGGCGCAGAGATTTGAAGGTGGAGAGCCGGGAAATGCCGAGGAAAAGTCCAATGCCGCCCCCGACTTCGGAGACCTATACGTTGAGAGAGAGCGATAGGAATAATATTCGCTGACACTTGGAACATGGAACTGCAAAGTGGCAGTGCACTCGAGTTCATAAAGGGCCATCTGATGAGAGAATGTAGAGTACGTGATGTTGGGACGTTGATTTTATTTTTATTTTTATATTTGACGTGCATTCTGTGGCGGAAATTTTAAACAATTCTTCCACTCGTCCGTTGGTTGGTGCACCGAGTTTCTTCTTCTTCTTCGGTGACGCACGGATCGCGAGTCGTGTTCAGATATTCGAACTAAATTGAAAGAAAGTTTGATTTTTGATTTTTGTATATTTTTTTATTTGTTTTTGTTTTATTTTGGGGACTAATATTTCGAAATCGTTTTTCGCGTAAAGTTTGAGCACGTATTTTCGCGGCTGTTCAAGTTTTATAACTTGGAAACGAGCGTTTTGCTTGGTTTCTGATGCACTTTGCCACTGGTGGCTCCATCTAGTGACGAGTCGATTTATTGAATCTCTCGCCATAGTGCACAGAAAGAAACGCGTTGGGCTCATCATTCGATTGATGCTGCGAGGGAAGCCGATCGATCTTTTATGTGGGGCTGAGCGACGAGTTAATCTGCTTTTGATGATCCATTATGCATTATTGATGAATTAAAAAGATGATGCGTACCAACTGATCAATGGTGCGCCCCCTGCAGAAATGGGGTCCCTTGATAAAATTGTGAGAAATTTTGAGAAAACTTATATTTTGAAAAATTTAACAAATTCAGTAAATAAAAAAAATAATTGAAATTTTTATATTTATAGTTTATTCCTGTTTGGTTGCTTTTAATTCATTTATTTGACTGAATAAAAGGGAGATATTAATCGATAAATGTGGGAATAAGAAACGGCCAATTTTCTTCCACATCCTCCCTCGTATTTTACATGTTTAATTGTGTGACTACAAAGTTTGATACGGGCAGCGGCAGCAGCGTCTAGCGAGGGTTGCTGGAGTGATTTGTAGGTGGGTTTCGTGGAAGGAAAGGCTGGAAAGTTATTTCGTTTTATTTTCATTAAATTCGCCGTGGAATAGATTTGCATGAGATGAAACGATCCGTTTGAAATGGACACATTGCTCATTACATCATTAGATTACGCAACAAAACGGACAATATTGAAAATTGGTGAATAAGCGGGCAATTTAGAACTTCCCTTTCCACTCTACAATTACCAATTAACGATTTATTGACACAAATGTGTATAAATAGGAGAAATTTGTGGTTTTTTTGAAAAAGTCACTGTTGAAATGATCGCAATCGCACTTTGGCTGTGTTTGTCCGTCATCGCAACACTTTACGTCGACGGTAATGCAAATTCTGCATTGACATACAACCCAGCAGCAAAACCACTACCACTACCACCTCCGTGCAAGTCCGGGAACTTTGACCGGCGTCAGAGCTTTTGTGTCCATCCAAAACAGTGCACTTTGGCAAAAGGGATCTCTAAACCAAATGCGGGCTGCACTTCGACTTCGCCAACTGGCAGAAGATTGACCTGTTGTGCGAATTATGAACCCACCAGAAAACCCGTAGACGCTGATAGAGGTAATGAATGAATGAAAATGAATGAAAATGAATGAAAATGAATGAAACTGATTTGCTAAATGCAGTTTGCGGCGTTCGTCCATCGCTGACGCCTCGGAGTGAAAGGATGGAGACGGAAGCTATCGTCGGTGGTGTCGAATCAGTGCGATTCAGTTGGCCTTGGATGGTATACTCTTCTAGACAATTTTGATTGAGTGGAAATTGTAATTTTTGTTTTTCAAGGCTGCCATTTATAAAAATAAAAATTTTCTCTGTGGCGGTGCTCTGATCTCGGACAAGTGCGTGCTGACTGCGGCACATTGCTTCGAAGGGTAAATTCTAAATTGAAATGTTTATTACGATAGATAGTAATTGAAATAATTGACCGGCAGAAAGGAGAATGAAGCGGAGAATTATTACGTGCGGTTGGGGGAGCACAATTTGTTTACGGACACCAAGGACGAGTACCCGGAGGATATTCAGGCGTATAAAATTCACGTTCATCCGAAATTCGCGGTGAATTGCTCCGACGACGACATTGCCATCATTCAGTTGATGACGCCGTCTCTGCTCACCCCGATCTGTCTGCCGGGTGAAAAGGACAAGAACATAGTTGGCAATAAGGCCGTGGTCGCCGGATGGGGAACGACCATATATGGTAAATTAAAGTTAAAGATAAAGAAAGATTTTTTTATGACGTTGTTGGTGTAGATTCGCAGTTTCGGGAGCCGTTCAGCTCGTATCTGCAAGAAGTGTCGATTCCCATCAAACATACGACGGACTCTTGCGACAAGCATTACAAATCAATTCCAGAGTACAAACAAGTGTTCAAGAAGGGCATCGAGGATAGTCGATTCATCTGCGCCGGGGTTGAAGACGGCTCGAGAGATGCTTGCTTGGTATTTGAATGAGAGCGTTGTTTGATTTGTTTGATTTGATTGATTTGATTGTATGATTAAAGGGCGATTCGGGCGGTCCTCTGATGATGGAAGTGACTTCCTCGGTGTGGCACCAGGTTGGGGTCGTGTGCATCGGCTACGGATGTGGAATGAAGGGCTATCCAGGAGTGTACACCAGAGTGAGTGAGTACACGCCTTGGATCAAGAAGTATTGTAGCTTTGACTAGAATAGAAATGTTCCGAATAAAGAATGAAATAACGTTTTAATCAATGTGTTTGTTGTTTGGTGGCGATTTGGCCGATTCCCAAATGTGGTTTTCCTTCTTTTTCCGAGTATTGATCGCGTTGTGACGTCATTGCAAGTTGGGTGCGCGGCGTTTTGTGCGCTTGAATAAAATGGATTTGAAGTCGACGTGTGCGTACGAGAAGTCGCTAGTAGTCACTAGTTGGGTGCTTGAGCGGTCACGGGAAAATGTTGTTTATCTGTCATTTACTTTTTGTTTCAACTCGGTGAGTAGTTCGGGAGGCCACCGACGCAGGAATAGGCAAAGTCCCTCCGCTTATTCCAGATGGGACGACGAAGTTGTGTAAGTGTAAAGGTATAAAATGTAATTAAAACAGAAAGAACTAACATTTGTTGATTACAGGTCTGTTAGTGGAATTTTCCAGCGCTGCTCAGCTGATCCAGATCGTCGTGATTTACGAGTGCAATTCGTAAACAACTAACTGTGTTTAGCAGCGCAATGTGACAAGAAATTTGTTTCAAACCAGTTTTATTTAATTACAGCACAAATGAATGCGCTGTACTGTAAGGAAAAATACGGTAACCAAAAAATATATGTATATTAAAAATAATGAAAAAGAAAATTCAGTTAAACCGTTAATTACTTTGATTTAATCCCCCCACATTACTTTTTAATTTTTTTTATTTTAATTTGCTTTAATTTTATTAACTCTAGTTGTGTTAATGACACAACATGAGAGCAGTTAATCTTTGCGATAAATCAATGATAAATCATTTGATTGACAGTGATTTATTGAGGATCTTAATTACTTGTTCTTCATTTGTAATAAATTTATTTTTAATTGAAAAGCTTTTACACAAGTTTGAAATTAATGGTACATTAAAGAGATAAAAATTTATTAACAAAAAAAAAATTTAAAAAAATCAAATTAAATGGCGCCATCTAGTGCCCAAAACGTGAAGCATAGGTATATTACAAATTATTATATTATTTTATCACGCCCTTAAGGAATAATATTACAATTTGATGATTTTCGTTTGTTTTCTTTTCTCCTCTTTCGCTCTGTCGTTCTCCATCAGCCGCTTTTTCAACGCGGCTCTTCGTTTAATGTGCAGATCCTGCGAATCGTTTTCGTTGAGGTCCTCTTTCGGTCTTTCCGACGTCATCGACACCGCATCCGAAATATCCAAACATTGGTCCGCCGAATCGGACGTGGCGCGATTCGTCAGTCTAACACGCTCGGTCATCAGTCGATACAAGCTTTGAAGCGAATCGCTGCTCGCTAGTAATTCAACCGGACACGAATTCCCAAATTCGTCCACGGCCGAATGCGTTTGACGGATAAAATTCACTTGGTCAAACTTTTTCGTCTCCGAACGAGCTGGAAATGATAATAAAAATGAAAATGAAAATGAAAATATTGGTTTAATTTGTTGTTTGGAACCTCGCGTTAAAGTCGCTCCGGACAATTTGTATTGGAGTATTTCGTTGTCTTTTTCTGCGATAATTCGACACAATTGTTGGACTCTCGCTTCTTGTTCGATCATCATCGACACGAAGGGAAAGGTTAAGTGGTCGGCGAACTGCGTTAAAGCGTGTTTTCGTGTTTATTTCGCGCTTCGGGTTCGTTTTCTCACGTTACCATTGTGTTGTCGTCATCCGACAATTGGAAATTCCAGACGAACGGCGCGGGTTCGTCCGATTTGGATTCGCAATTTAATTTCATTCGCTTTTCGGCGCGTTCAACGGACACCGAAACGGTGTCGAGATGTTCGACGGTGTTTTCCACGTCCAGGAGGATTTGATCCACGGGCGACTCGACGGTCGTGTTTAAACTCTGCAATTTTAATTTGGAAAAATTAAACAATTTAAATCAAAAAATAATGGCGTCATTTGTTTACGTCGTGTCGGGATTGGATTTCGGATTTGCTCAGATTTTCAGACCATAAATTAATTCCGTCCGAAACTAAGATTTTGAAACCGTCCGGATGAGCGCGGTATTTTATAATGAAGAAATCGTTTCCGATTTTGTGACATTTCCACGGTTGTTTAATAAGCTCGTCGTCCGCCGATGCTACGACCGAGGAGTCAGCCATTTGTAAACAAACGTTCCTGTACTTTAAGTCGTGACGTCAGAAAATGTGAGAAGAATGTGCGGAAAACGCTAGAAATGACATCGACTCGGAAATAATAAGTTTTACGAGAAAATTGTAAACATCGATTAAAATTAATCAAATCATCGTCGTTTTAATCTGATATCGAAAGATGAACGATTTGGTTCCTACTTCGTATCGTTTTACACGATTAGCGACGAACTACTTTTTCGGAGAGAAGGAATCTCGAAACGTTATCCGTTCTGACGCGCTGAAAAAACGAGACAATAATATCCCGCATGATGTCTCGCGATGGAGAATGACGTCACGCTGAATGCTCCGTGCGATGGGCAGGAGGACGAGCAAAGTGGCTCATTGATCCGGCAGGTTATCCAACTCGGCGAGAGGTACTAGTGCGAGCCAGTGCAATCTCGTCGTTCGGTTTTTTTCCCTTCGTGTCTTTCTCATTAATGTCCCGGCCCCGGTCGCGGTCGAAATCGAAATCGAAGTCGAAGCCGCAGTGGACGACAGCTGGGCGAAATTAAAGCGGAGCCGAGAGTGAATGAGCGAGGAGCTGCAGGTCGTGTGTGTCCCCGTGGAATGAAGCGACGTGCATCGGATTGTTTGGGATAATGACGTCCGTTTTGCCTTTCACTTTGCCGATTGTGAAACGACTTCTCGGTTGGAAGAAAGGCGAAGGCGAAGACAAATGGTCAGAAAAAGCCGTCAAAAGTTTGGTCAAGAAACTGAAGAAGACGGGAGGATTAGATGAGCTGGAAAAAGCCATCACCACGCAGAACAACAACACCAAATGTATCACCATACCTCGGTTCGTACCATTAGGCCTATTTTTAACCCTAAATCGCGACAAGATTCAATAAAAAATTCAATGTGTATTTTTTTTTTTTTTTTTTTTTTTTTTTTGCAAAAACATGTTTTTAATTGTTTTATTTTCATTGATGAAAAAATCCACACCTAGTTTTGATTGAGTCGGTGTATTGTTCACTTTTTTCTCGTTTCCTTCCCTTCGCTTCTCTCCTCTTCTCTTCTCTTCCCTTCCCTTCCCCTCCCATCCTGGACCTTTTTTCTTTAATTCCTGTTACCCCACTTTTGAGCTTCCACCTGGCACCGATTTCTTTTACTCGTCGATTCAGGTTTCCACCCTAAGGACTCGCAAGATGACCATTGAATGACCAACGCGGACCTGTTTTTCTTTTTTTTTTAATAAATTATTTATTTACTGATTGATTTATTGATTTGTTTTTAATTTTAGTTCATTGGACGGAAGACTTCAAGTGTCTCATCGGAAGGGACTTCCACACGTGATTTATTGCCGGTTGTGGCGCTGGCCGGACTTGCAATCGCACCACGAACTGAGAGCCATCGAGAACTGCGAATATGCGTTTAACTTAAAACGCGACGAAGTGTGCGTTAATCCATATCATTATCAACGAATCGAAACACCCGGTATTAAAATAGAAATTTAATTGTTATTCTTATTTTTTTACATTAGGTGCGTTCAAAGTTGTGGTTTATACTGTTTACAAGAACGGCCAGAATAATACGCAAAAATGTGCCTAATTCTGAATACAGTCGTTTTTAGGCCTGTTTGTTCCTTTTCTTTTATTTAAACATAATTTAATATTTACTCACATTTTGGATGCTTCGCCTGAAAGTGTTTATGACACTAAAAAAAACAGAAGCCGGCATAAACCAATTCATAAACCGATTATTCATAAACCACTCGAGTCGTAGTTTTGGTTTTTGGCTGTTTCCTTTCATAGAAATGGTAAAAAGCGAAACTTTGAATGCACCTTAATGACATTTAATAACTTTAATGACATTTACAATTTGATTAAAAGTATGAATATAAATTAAATTGTAAATAATAAAATGTACTATAATGCAATGTTAATTAATTTCAGCTTTGCCTCCGATACTTGTTCCACGCAACCCGCCGGGTGAAATCCCGCAGGAGTTTCCGCCGCTCGACGATTACACGCACTCGGTGCCCGAAAACACAAATTTCCCAGTTGGTATTGAAAATCAGACGTTTCCGCTTACCGGTAATTTGCACGCGACATTTGATTGAGTTTAATTAATGCATTCGCTTTTAGAAACACCGCCACCTGGATATATGAGTGAGGACGGGGAGAATCAAGATCAGAATGGCATCGATAACATGAGTATTGATTGTATTTTGGCTTTTAATTTGTTTACACTCTTTTTTTAATTTTGTTGTTGTATTGTTTCAGCTTTGCTTCCATCTCGCAGCCCACCGGTGGACGTTCAACCAGTCACTTATTGCGAACCTGCTTTTTGGTGCTCGATTTCGTACTACGAACTAAACACGCGCGTCGGCGAGACGTTTCACGCTTCGCAGCCGTCGTTGACCGTCGACGGGTTCACGGATCCTTCGAATTCGGAACGATTTTGTTTGGGCTTGCTCTCCAACGTGAATCGCAACGCGGTCGTCGAACAGACGAGGCGGCACATCGGCGAGTTTGGCGCTATTTCTCGAATTGAACAACGCAACCAAAAACAAATTGCTCCGCGTGAATACGATGTCAATTGCGTCGTAATTACGTAGTGATTTTGCAATGTGGTTCGAAAAATAGTGAAGTTTTCTAAAGGTTGATTATTATTTTTATATTGATTATCGATTTTGTTTTGAAACGTATAGGTAAAGGTGTGCGCTTGTATTACATCGGCGGAGAAGTTTTTGCCGAATGTTTAAGCGACAGCAGCATTTTTGTACAGAGCCCGAATTGCAATCAACGTTACGGTTGGCATCCAGCTACCGTCTGCAAGATACCTCCAGGTTTGACGATAATTAATTAAATTAAATTTGTTTATTTAATTTTTTATTTTAATTTTTCATTTGCAGGCTGTAATCTGAAGATTTTCAACAACCAGGAATTTGCGGCGCTCTTGTCGCAGTCGGTGAGTCAAGGATTCGAAGCAGTTTATCAACTGACACGCATGTGCACGATCAGAATGAGTTTCGTGAAGGGGTGGGGCGCGGAATACCGGCGCCAAACGGTGACCAGCACGCCGTGTTGGATCGAGTTGCATTTGAACGGTCCTCTGCAGTGGTTGGACCGCGTTCTCACTCAAATGGGCTCGCCACGATTGCCATGTTCGAGCATGTCGTAAGAAATGCTCCTCTTCTTTTTCTTTTATTTTTTAAAAAAAAAACAACAAATATATTTTATTTCATTTACGTAGAAGTTTCTTGCAGCTGTTAATTTTACCACAAACAGTAATCGCATTTTTCTTAAGAAAGATAAAAATAACAACAAAAAAATTAGAGAAAAGAACAAAAAAAAAGAAACCGTTATATATTGTATATCTAATTCGTGTTTTTGTCTGATGTTTATTATTATTATTATTATTATTATTCTACGAGGTATTTTTTACTTTTTAAAATGTTTTCTTTATTTTATTTTTGAAATCTAAGTGGGAAATTAAGTTTGTTTTATCTAATCTTGCTCAAAAAAATGTCTAAATTGATTTAGTTTTTAGTTTGACGATCTCAAGAGATTTATTTTATTGGGAAATAAAAGGAAGTAAAAGATTTTCCTTTTTCTCTGCGAAGAAAAACAAATTTGTTATTCGTGTCAATTAAGCATTTCTATTTGGAATAAAATAGTAGTATGAATTTATTTGCTTTCGAGCCTGATTTTCAAATGATTTTCAAATGATTCAAGATGAAATATATGAATTTGCATAAAATAATTGCGCCATCACCCGGTTTTATCGCTCAACGAACTTGCACTATCGCTGCTAAAACAAATGCTGTTGCAGTTCCCGTTGCCGTTAACGTTAACATTCGTGGAGGTGGACTGTAGCTGCAAATGCGACTTAAATTTAAAATGGGCTCCATTGTTGTCTTTGGGCTCGCACGCGACCAGCACGGGGATAAAGTCGTGCTGCATCCACCGTTCGTCCTCCTGGAGCGGCTGCAACGGAGGTAAGGTTGGGAAAGGTTTGTTTTCATTCGTGCTGTCGATGTTGGCGCCGTTACTCGTCATCGTATCGATGGCAAATTGTTCGTGTTCATGGCGCTTAGAAGTGGGCTGGAAACCGAAAAACCGCCGTCACCATTTCAAAATTCAAATCTCGAGTCGGGAATCGGAATGGCTGATGTGAAGACTGATGTATTTTCTAAGCAAAAGCAAACATTTTTACATGCGGTGAATTTCTATCAGGGCCGATATTACCTACCGATGACGTGAAATGTCTCTCCGTTGCGTTTACTTATTGTCAAGATTAAGCCTCGTTCGCACCGTGCGCTCGCCAGTAGACTCGGAAAATTGGGGCAGCACGAATTCGTCCGGCATTGATTTGAATTCGTAGGGTAGGTATTTTTATATTTTTATATTTTTAATAATTCAGTTCTTGGTCTTTTGTATCTATTTTTTTTTCTTAACAGGTCTGATCGGAAATCGAGAATCGTTACAATGTGCGGCAGTATAAAAAGTGACCGCTAGGGCGTAACTGGGTGATTTCGGTTTGTGTGTGGCAACATGGTGCAATCCGATGAACCGAGCTGCCGCAACATGGACACAAAACGGCTCCGGACGAATTTGACCGTGAATAGTAAATTAAGAAATAGCCAGTTGGAGAGGAGGGAAAATGTTGGCAGAAATATCGCCAGTCGGTGCGCTGTCCTATTAAATTCCACTCAACTCCTTCGTCCGATTCTCACGTCGACGTAAGCGGAAAATTTAAACGCCCCCAACATTGTTTTCTATTTACTTGTCATTTTGCAGGAACCTGTTGGACAAGAGGGAAAATGTCGGCAGAGATATCACCAGTCGGTGCGCTTTGTTATTAAATTCCACTCGACTTCTTCGTCCGAGTCCCACTTCGGAGTAAAGAATTTTTTTAAACGCCCGCGACATGTTTTAAATGTTGTTGTCATTTGACAGGAACTTGTTGAACAAGCAACTGTTGCAGCAAACTTCTTGGAAACATTCCGTCACGACAGAAAATAAGCATTTGGATGGTCCAGCCGTGAAAAGAATGCGGTGATTTCGGGTTTTTTCGTTAAAGATTGTCATTTTTTAAAAATAAAAATTGTGTTGTAGGTTGCAAAATTTGCTGTTAGACTCGAGGACGCTCGCGACAAAATTGGAGCTGAAAAATAATTTGCTGCGACTTAAAACCGTCAATTCATTGCTGATTGAAGTTGAAGAAGCAAAAGTATCAAAAGCGAGAATTTTGAAAGGTGACGAAGATGGCGTCGATGGGAGCGAATTGAGCGATGTTTTTGAAGAAAACGCAATCCAAATTGCACGTTTCACGTTCGATCATCACAAAAAAATCGTTCCGAATGAGTTTATTCGGAAAGACGTTCGCTTTTTAAACGACCGGAGAACGAAAACTAAAGTTGGTCAGCATTTCTGAATTAATTGTTGTATTTAATTGCTCTATTTTTTAATCAGATCGAGTTCGTAAACGCCGTGAGTTCGTCTTTGATATCGGGACCGAATTTGAAAAAAAAAGACGACCAAGTTCGATGTCATATTTTGGAATGCGCCGAAAATGTTGCTGATATTGATCCGGAATTCGTGTTGAAGGTTAAAATAGACTTCATTATTTGACATTTAATACATTAATTTAATTATTTTTGATGAACGCAGGTGGCGGTTTATGCACGACGCGAGCTGAATATTCGATCGACGGCCAATTTGCTGGTCGCATTTGCAGCGTCGGACGAGAGATGCCGACTGTACTTGCAAAAATATTACAATTGCGCGGTGCGTTTGCCGTCAGATTGGACGGACACGGCCGAGCAGTGCCAATTGTTTCTGACCGAAAAGCAGAAATCGCGCAGTTTACCCGCTGCTCTGCGCCGGGCGATGGTGGCCAAGTTCGGCGAGTTCGACGAATATCAATTGGCGAAATACAACAAGGTGAAGAAGGCTAAAAAAGCGGGCAAAGAGATGAGGCTGAGAAGTGCGAGTAAGACGTACGCAACGGCTGTCCGGGGACAAGCCAAAGCGAAGAACGATTTGAAAGTGGTTTTTAGTCAGAAGATATTGATTCGATTGCTGCATCTGTCGAAACCGGCCAATTTCGTGATGGGAATTTTGGAGAAAAAGTATTTTTTTTTCAAAAAACGGATTTTAAAGTTGGAGGAAATTGATGAGATTTTTGTGTGCAGATATCCGCGAAGTTTAGCCGAGTTTTGGGCGAGCGGTTTGTCCGGCATGTGGGACGATGAGAGAAGCGGAAAGAAAATGAAATTGGCGACCCCCGAGACGTGGGAAACGCAATTGTGTCTGCACCGGAACGTAGCAGCGACCTGGCAGAAATTGATAGGTGCAATTATTCGCTCTATTTATTTCGATTGATTGATTTAATTAAGTTGATTTGTCTCGTTAGATGATAAGAAGTTGCCATTTATGGCGATGTTGCGAAATCTGCGCAATTTAGTTGTCGCTAAAATACCCGAAGAATATCGGAAGAAAGTTATTTCTATCCTGACGAACAGAGTGAGTGAGAGAGAGAGAGAGAGAGAGATTGGTCTTTTTTGTTTTAAATTTAATGAAATTTAAATAAAAAGGAATCGGTGATACGAAGCAAGCAATTTCCGTTTCGCTTTCTTACCGCGTACAATGTTATGCTCGACGTGGAGGTGAAGTGTACGGGTAAGTCGGTAATTTTAAAATTTAATTTAAAATTAAATTGAATTTGACGGTATGAAATTAGCGACGAAGAAAAAGGCGATGTCGAAAACTGGAAAACCCCGCGATATGGAAAAATGGCTGTGGAGATTAAGGAAACTGAGGTAAGAAAATTAAATTAAATTAAATTAAATAATATAAAAAATGTTTTTTTCTTGTAGTTACCAGAAAATTGCGGAGATAACTGGAAAGTATAAAAAGGCGTTGAGTAAATCGATCGACATCGCAACACTGAACAACGTCGCTCCCATTCGAGGCCATGCGATCATTCTCTGCGATTGTAACAGCGACATGAGCTCGAATTGCTTGACAACTAAATCGTTACAAAGAGCGACGAGCGTAACAATTCGACAGAAAGCCAATTTTGAATTAAAAAATTAATTATTTTTGATTTGGATTTAGAACCGCGACATCGCGTTGCTGATGGCGCTCATGTGCAAACACGTTTGCGAGAGCAGCGATTTGCATTTGTTCGGAAACAAGGGCGATGCGTTGGTGCAACTGGTGAAAAACAAATCCATCCTGGAGAATCTGGACGCGATAACCAGCAAATTGAAGGAGGTGCGACGCAGAGAAATATCGCATTTTTTTAAATTTTTAAATTTTAAAAATAATAATAGGACGAGAAGCTGAACGAGATGTATCGGGTGGACCCAAATAACGAGAAAAAGGTAGAAAATAAGAAATAAAAAGAATAATAGTAACAATTATTATTGCAGGTTGTCAACAACATGTGGGTATGTGGAGTAAACAAATTTCCCGAAGGAATTTTTAATAAAATTTACGAAGAACGCACGCAGGTAAATTCGAGTAATAATAACAGTTAGTTCTATACATAACGAGTAAAAATGTACAATGTGGAATTGTGGATCTATCGATGTCCGTACTCGCTCTCGGGGTAAGTGACGTAATAAAAGCCGTTGCGACTCAAGGTCTGCACCTTGGGCGTGCCCAGCGAGAGCGTGTGCGAGGACGGGTAGTTTGCCATGCCCATGGGCGGGTGGTTCTTCATGCACGTGCACTGGCCGTCGAACGAGACGGGCGTCGTGAGATACCTCTGCGTGTGCTGCACGCGCCGCAGCTTGACGACGCACACGATGACGATGACGATGCACACGAACGTGACGACGCCCACGATCACCCCGATGATGAGCGAGTCCATGGTGTTGAGCGACGAGTTGGCTTTGCCGCTCGCGTCCGAACTTGGGGTGGCGTTCGACTCGAACACGACCTGGTCGGGCGACTCGGTCTCGGTGTCGCTCGGTTGCGCGGCTCGGTCGGTGCTCGTCGCGGTGCTCGTCGGCGGCGGCGTGTTGGTGGCCGTCGGCCGGTCGCACGTCATGAGTTGCGGTTCGATGCGAACGAGAGGCGTGTCGCGGAAGGTGCTCGGCTCCGAACAGGTGAGCGCGGCGAGAGCGGCGTCGCCCAGCTGGATCCGTTGGGCGATCCAGACGCGGAACGGCCGCGCGTTGCAGTCGCATCGGAGCGGATTGGAGGCGAGTCCGTCGAGCCGGAAGCTGTCTTTGCGCTCCTCCATGAAATTGATGAGCTGCGGGCTCAGGTAGTTGATGCGGTTGTCCGGCACGTGGACGCTGATGGTGCTGGACATGGGCAGCGAGAAGAAGACGGACGGCAGCAGAGTGGACAGGCTGGTGGCGCCGATGGTGATGCGCACGTGGGGCGCGACGATGCCGGCCATGGCGTCGGTGGCGAGCGTGTGCAGGGCGCGGCCGGTGATGCGCAGGCGGGCGAGGCGCGACGAGTAGACGCTGTGCAGCTGGTCGTTGAGCGAGTCCGATTTGATCTCGACCGAGAGCTCGCGCAACGGCGGCACGTTGTGCAGGATGGCTTTGACGTCGAGGAAGCGCATGCCCGTGTAGTTGGACATGTGCAGCACCTGCAGCTGCCGGAGGTTGCTCAGCGCGTCCTCTTCGAAGCGCAGCAGCTGCGCCAGACCGTCCAGTTTGAGCACGCGCAGTTTGCCGAGCGGGTCCAGGCCGGCGCCGGTGAGAGCGCGGATCGGGTTGTGCGACACGTCGAGGTGCCGCAGGTGGTCGATGGTGCGCCAGGTGGCCGGTGGCGGCAGCTCGGCCAGTTTGTTGCGGGAGAGGTCGAGAGTGCGCAGGTGCGTGGTGCGCTGGAAGGAGTCGGGCGCGAGACGCTGCACGTTGTTGCGGGAGAGGTTGAGGTGCTGCAGGAAGGGCATTTCGAGCGTGGGCACCTTGTCGACGCCCGTGGCGGCCAGGTTGAGGCGGCGCACGGTCTTGGGCACGCTGAGGATGTTGCGCACGGACTCGGGCGCGAGGCGGTTGTGGCTGAGGTCGAGGCTCTTGATGTTGACGAGGATGTTGGCGTTGGGCGGGATGTGCTCGATGCGGTTGTGCGCCAGGTTGAGCGTCTCGAGGAAGAAGTACTGCTTCTGCAGGGCGGCGAGCGGCGGCTCGACGAACAGGTTGCGCGACAGATCGATGGACTCGAGGTGCGAGACGAAGGCGCGGTTGAAGACGTTCTCGGGCAGCTCGCTCAGCCGGTTGTCGCTCAGGTCGAGTTTGAGGCGGTGGATGCCGAGGAACTGGCGCGGGGACAGCGCGCTCAAGCGGTTGCCCGAGAGGTCGAGCAGCTGCAGCTGCGACGAGTTGTGGAAGGCGGTCTCGGCCAGTTGCTCGATGGCGTTGCGCGAGAGGTCGAGGCGGCGCAGCAGCGGCAGCGCGCTGAAGTCGGCGTCCTGCACCGACTCGAGCTGGTTGGCGCCGAGGTCGAGCGAGAGGAGCAGGCGCAGCTGCTGGATGATGCCGGCCGGGAAGAAGGAGAGTTTGTTGCGCGCCAGGCTCAGCCGCTCGAGCCGCGGGTGCACCACGAACGAGTCCGGGTAGAGGTACGAGATGAGGTTGCGGCCGAGGTCGAGCACGGCGAGCGGCGTGGGCTCGGAGAAGACGTCGCCCCTGAAGGTGACCATTTTGTTGTCGCTGAGGTCGAGGTGCTTGAGCGACGAGACCGAGTGGAAGGCGCCTTTGCGCAGCGCCGAGATGTTGTTGCGGCTCAGGTCGAGCATTTCGAGCTTGGGCTGGCGGAACGTGCCCTGCTCGATGCTCGCCAGGTGGTTGCCGCTCAGGTTGAGCACGCGCAGGTCGTCGAGGGCGTCGAACACGCCGCCGGGGAGCGCGCGCAGCCGGTTGTCGTGCAGCTGCAGCGTCTGCAGCCGGTGGAGGCCGGCGAAGGCCGAGTCGTCGACGGACTCGATTTGGTTGGACTGCAGGTCGAGGTCGTAGAGGTTGGGCAGCTTGGAGAAGGTGTCGCGAGGGATGGCGGACAAGCGGTTGCGGTGCAGGATGAGGATCTCGAGCGCCGGGAAGGACATGGCGTCGAAGCGTTGCAGCTCGTTGTTGCCCAGGTCGAGGTAGACGAGCTGCTGGTCGACGCCGATGAAGGCGCTGGCGTCCACGCGGCTGAGCTGGTTGGCGTTGAGGTCGAGCACTTGGAGCGAGTGGAACTGGCTGAAGGTGGCGTCCGGGATGTGGCGCACGAGGTTGTTGCGCACCGAGAGCTCCTCGAGCGTGCTCATGCCCTGCAAGATGCCGGCCGAGATGGCGCCGATGCGGTTGTGGTTGACGGTGAGCACCCGGAGGCTCTTGAGGGTGCTCAGGCCGGAAGTGGGCACGGCGAGGAGCATGTTGTCGTCGAGGGAGAGCACCTGCAGGTTGTCGAGTCCGTCGAAGGTGTTTTCGTCGACTTTGCGCACAAGGTTGACGTCGAGGTGCATTTCCTCGAGGTTTGCGAGCGCGCCAAAGGTGTCCGGCGGGATGTCTAGGAGGTGGTTGCGACTGAGGTCGAGGAAGGTGAGCTTGGTCAAGTGGCGGAGCGAGTCCGGCCGGATGGAGCGGATGCGGTTGGACGAGAGCAGGAGAAGAGTGAGGTTGGTCGTGTTGGTCGTGGCGAGCGTGGGCATTTGCGTGAGCAGGTTGTTGGACAGGTCGAGCAGTTGAAGCGAGTCGAGGCCGGCGAGCGAGTGGTCGTTGAGATCGGACATGTGGTTGTTGGACATGAGGAGCGTTTCCAGCTGGTTTAGGCCGACGAAGGCGCTCTGGTTGACGCTCGAGATGAAGTTGCTGCTCAGGTTGAGCACGTTGAGGTTGTGCAGTCTTTCGAACGATCCGGTGGGAATGAAAGCTGAAAGTCAAGACCAGTTAATAAAATACCTAGTGAACAGATTTGAAACTCACTTATTCGGTTTCCTTGAAGATTGAGTTCCTGCAGCGACGACAGCGAGCGTAAACTGGTCGTTGGCACATTTTGCAGTTGATTGTTTTCCAAGTTAAGTTGCTGTGAAAGGATGAATGAATGAGCATAAAATGTTTAATTTGTATGTATAGGGGAGATGGGGGCCGTAGGGACAAGACTTATAACTAGCTACAGTTGAGTTCTAGAAAGTGCGTATTAACAACACCAGCTGACTTAGCCAAACATTCATCCTGGATGATGTTATTTATTAATTACAAATGGTGAGTCAATTGTTTTAACTAGAAAGTTGTTTTCTTGCATCAAAAGTAAATTTTGCCTTTTCACTTAGTAAGGTAATAATATAAACATCTGATTAATATAAACCAAAAGGCGTGATCTGATGTTGTTTTTCAAACACACAACAACAACAACAACAACAACAACGGGTACATTTGGACTGCATTTTGTGTAATCTGATACTGACTTTTTGTTATGGGGATGGTTTTAATGCTAAATTCATATTTTGCATCAGAAAGATGCTGCAGGCTTTACTTTTTGGTCTCAACAAAAAATAGTGCAAAGTGACAGTAGTGGTGCTAAACTTTTGGCCACCACTGTTTGTTAAGTTTGAATTTTTTTATTGTTGTGTTTGTAAGTCGCAATTTCACTAGTCCTGCGTGTCTAGCTTTAGTCAATTAATTACTTTTTATTGTTGTCACAATGTGCTGCCATGACTGGTTTACAGTTTGGTAGAATATAGAGTAAGTACTCATAGTCTTGTAAAACTTTGAAGGGCAAAAAAGGGTCGCGAATGGAAAAAGATTTAGGCATCCAAATTTGGGTTAGGCCTGTAATGTCGACTTACATGCAACATTTTGTTTCCTTGGAAAATGTTGTCTTCGAGCCCTTTGATTTGGTTTTGTGCCAAGTCGAGGAAGCGCAGTCGCTTGAGTCGGCTCAGCTCGTTGGTGGAGAAGATGGGATTGAGCTGGTCCCCCAGCAGGTTGTGGTCCAGCCGGAGGTCCAGCAGGGTGTCCTCGAGGCCCTCGAACACCTTCTCGGTGAGGCGCAGCAGGTGGTTTTGCGAAAAGTCCAAAATCTGCAACGGCACTTGGCTGGCGGTGAAGAGCTGCGTGCCCAGACTCTGGTAGCCGACGCGCTTCTGCGAGAAGGACACGAGCGGCAAGCGGAACGGCAGCACGGGCACTTCGCCGCGGAAAACCACGTCGTCGCAATTGACGTGCAACGACACGTTGGACTCGACGAGGCATTGGCACGGGAAGTCGGACGTGTTGAAGAGAACCGCGCACGAGATCGACGCTCGCGCCGGCGCGAGGAGGAGCACGAGCAACGCGACGCCCAGCAGCATTTCGAGACGGACTTTCAAGAAAGAAAGAAAGAGGGACTTAATGACCACTTGTTCGTTTCTGTCTTTGTCGTTTCCGATACGCATTCACCCGAAAGTTAACGTTATTATCTATCGTAATGGACGATGTGCCCGTTAGATAGCGATGCACTTGAAGATACCATTCATTTCATTCGTAACTGGGACTGAATTAATCGGGCAGATGCTATCGGATCGGACACTTTTTATGTGAGAATGGAGATGCAAATGCGTGGGTTGGAGAAAGTGTTTTAAGTGGCGCCATTAGGGGTAGATGGTTGACCCCGGCAGGTGAATAGACGCCCTTTTAGCCCGTGCTGGCCTAACAAGTAACAACGCTCGATCGCTGTTTTTGACGTGAATAATGCGCCGATCCAGGCAACAGAAATGTACGTAATACATAAATCAATTTTTTCCCCGTTAGTTGTTAGGTTTTTTGAAAAATTCTTTTTGATTTGAGACTGACGGAAGTGAGTTTTTGGTTAGTTTTACCTGTCTCTCTCTCTCTGTTATGATTTGTGTTGTTTGTTGATCGCAATTGGTATATTTGATCGGTGCGCCGGTGTTGTGTTTGTTGGCTGGCCTCAAAGTTGTTTGAATTCAAGGTCGAAAATTCGCATTCCTTGCCCCAGGGGTAGAAAACAGTTCTTGAACTGGTGACGTCACGGTATTTTGTAAAAGTGGGGGAGACGAGACAAAGAAAGGGAAAAGTGATGGGAAGAAATGAAGGAAAGGACGGAAGGAACAATAAAACACAATGGGAGAAGAAAAGTGAAATTTTTCATGGTCATTGAGCGAATATTAAACTTAATGTTAATCGCTTCCTCCGATTGTCTCGTGTTTTCTCACGAAATTTCACTACCGACGAATGTCGTCCGTGTAAACTGTAATTTGCGCTTTCTTTCGGTGTTTCGGTGTTTGGCCGGTTTCGCGTCGCTAAAGATCTAGTTCTCCACTTAATTGCTCGCAACTCCGACTCACACTTTGACGCAATTTTTTATTTCTTCTTTTTCTTCAGGTGGACACTTTGATCGTTTTTTCGAACGAGGACTGGAAGCAAGAAGAGGCGGTGAAATTTGTGAAGAAGTACAGAGTTGCGCTGAATGAGAAACTTCTGTACGTGTTTGTGGATTTTAATTCGTACAAGTCGAAAACCGAGTTTGGTTCCACAATTGGGCATCCGAACAACATTTATTTGTCCGGGTTCAGCGACCAATTGCTCAGGTTGAGGAAATGTGCAACGAAGAAATGTGAATTTTTAATTAATTTGTTGCTTTTTTTGTTGTTGGAATTACTTAGGTATGTCGCCGAGAGAGGGAGCAGTCAACAGTTGAGAGACATTAATCAAATTGATGTCAAGTACAAGTTGAAAGGCAACCAAGCGTTGAGGAAAGCAAACAAAGATTTGCTTTCAACGCCTTTCATCTCAGTTCCCAAGTAAATATAAAAAAAATAATAATAATTTTTAATTTTTTTAAAATTTTTTTTAAAATTTTTTTTTTATTTGATCAGATGGAGAACTGCGCGCGTTTTCGTTTCTTCAACTTTTCGAGACATGCACGGCGAACGAGACTTGTTACTGCGCTCGGTGTTCCCTCAACTGAGAGCGCGCGCTCTGGATCTGTGCGTGGACGTGCACGACATCGACCTGCGATGGGGGATCACGGAACAGGAAGCTGAAGACAACAAGTGATTATTTATTGGATGACATTTTGTGTTGGTTTTCCGTTTGTTGACATTTTTTTTCATTAGGATGGTCGAGATCTGTTTGACGGAAGCGGCCGAGTGCGATTTATTCGTGGGTCTGTTGGGCTCTCGCTACGGAAGCATCGTTACTCCGGAGCAAATACCGGAATCGGAACGTTTCGATCGGGTTCGGGAGTATCCGGCTGGCTCTTCTATTACGGAATTGGAGTTTGAAGTTGGCCTCTTGGGTCGAAGCAATTTCGCGGCGCAAAGGGCCGTCGTGTGCATCAGGGATAATGCGTTTATTGAGTATGGAGCAACTTTTCAACTTTTGCAATTTTTCATTCAGTTTTGTTTGTTTGTTTTTTTTTTCGTTCAAATTTTAATTGGATTTTAAATTGTATTTTTTTGTTACAGCCGCGTTCCTGACGAATATCTGAATGAGTTTTTAGCCGAAAGCCACGCGGATCGAATGAGGTTGGAGAAATTAAAAAGCAGAGTGAGATCAGCACATTTTCCACTTATTGATAAGTGAGAGTTGAATATGAGTGTGGAAACTGAAAAGGGATTTTTTGTAATTTTTTAAATCTTTTTTTATTTAATTTTATTTAGTTATGCGTGCGAATGGAATGGCGACGTTAATGGCGTGGCTGCAGTTTCCGGTTTGGATGATTTAGGAACAGCAATTGTCAATTGTTTGTGGTCGGGTTTGGAAGCTCTGTATTCTGGCGACGACGTAGGCATTTTGCTCGGTGATCATTTTGGTTTTTAATTAATTTGCTTTTTTATTTTGTAGGTGGAATCGGGTAATTCGGTGCACGAGAATTTTGCGGCGCAACGCTCGGCGAGTTTTAGTGGACGAAACGGCGTTTTGACTCAATGTTTGACCGCCGTGAAGAGTTGCACGGAGTTGATCGTTGTGAATGGCAAAAGCGGAAGTGGAAAAACATCTTTCATGGTAGTTTGTGTTGTAGTTTGAATGTGAACCGCGATTCAATTTGCTTGTTTTTAGAGCAAACTTTGCGTGGAGTTAATGCAGAACGCACAAAATGTGGTGATTCCTTATTTCGCCGACGCGGTGTCGGGAGAAGAAAGCACGGACCAAATAATTGAATATTTTTGCAACAAACTCGCTCTGAGCATGAAAAGCGGAATGCAAGATGGGGATTGCAACACGAAGGAAATTCACGAAATGTTGGACACCGCGGTCGAATACACCGCACGATTTGTCTTGCTCGTAGATGGCGTCGAAGAAGTTGCGTGGATCCCCAACCCGGTTCCTCCGAACGTGCAATTTGTTTGCACTTTGACCGATAGCTCGGTGCTGATGAGGCGTATGAGCGGAAGAGAGTTTCTTCGCGTCCCGTTGTCGCCGTTGATTCTTAAGGAGAGAGCGCAGGTTTTTTCTTTTTAATTAATGAAATATTTCGATTTTATTTATTTATTTATTTATTTTTAATTTAGTTGGTGCGTGCGAATTTATTGCCGCATAGGAAAAAACTGTCGGAATCATTTCTCGACAACCAACTCAATGAACTTATTATGAAGCGCGAAGCTTACAGTCCGTTGTTTTTAACATTTGCTTGTCATCAAATGCGTTTGTTTTTGGTTTTTGAAAACGTAAGAATTGTTTTGATTTTAATGGGGTTTTTTTTTAAAAAAAAAAATTTTTTTTTATTTTTTTTATTTTTAGATGAGTGAAAATCTGAAGAAGATGCCGAACACTGTTTCGGG
Organism: Strigamia acuminata; assembly: GCA_949358305.1. Lineage (NCBI taxonomy): Eukaryota > Metazoa > Arthropoda > Chilopoda > Geophilomorpha > Linotaeniidae > Strigamia > Strigamia acuminata. The sequence goes on from OX442320.1 coordinate 12,004,345, forward strand.
TTTATGGAGAGAAATTCTGGTGCAACTGGAGCGGTTTAACGGTTCGGTTTTGGTTTTGACGGCCTTCAAGTTGCTGCTGATGTCGAAAGATGGTTATTTGTTTAAATCGATTTTAATTTTCTCGTTTTGTTGAATTTGTTGAATTTGTCGAATTGCAGGTTTGTCGGAGGAGGAGTTGTACGGAATGTTGAATTTGTGGATGTGTTCGCGCAAGTCGAGCGAACCCGATTTGGTGGAAATGTGCCGACTAGGAAAACGTAAACTTCTTTCGCCGTCTCACTTTGCGCAGTTCTACCAAAGCGTTAAAGTTTTCTTCAACTTACCTTCCAACTCGCGGTATAATAATGCCGTCTAATTTATTAGAATAATTTATTTTGTATTTTGTTTTTAGCGATAATGCGTTGAAAATGTCGCACCAGGAACTCGTTTCTGTCGTCTCGAATTACTGCAAGTCGTTGGCAAACGATTTAATGTTGAACAAATGCATGGCGGTCTATTATTTGCAACAAATTGATCCGATGGAAGATGAAAATTGGGTGGGGAGGAACCCAAAAGCATTCGAGCGCGTCATTTCTCGACTCGTTTCGTCCGGGAACTTGGAAAAGGCTGCGACGATGATGACCGACCTCAAGTTTCTGTTTGCAAAATCAAATGTCGGTTTGTGTCAATCGATTCTCGAAGATTTCGCTCTGATCCAAAGAGAAATTGGAGCCGATGCTCGATTGGATCGTTGGAAATTCAAAGTGGACGCCTATCAACGGTTTTGTAATCGACACCGACGTGCTTTGAGCGAAGCGCCGTCGAGAATTTTCCAACTCGCGACGAACGAAAGGCAAGATTCGATCGTGTCGTCGGATGCGGCTCGACTCGAGAACCTTCCACGAATGATCGAGTGGTTGAACAAATTGGACCAAGAAGATCATTGTACGGCCGTGTTCACCTTACCCCAAGTAATGGCTCGTTTGTATCCAATTATTATCGATTTTTTTGTGATTTTCTAACGATTTTAGGACGTGAATTGCGTTAGCAGTTTTGGTTGCATCGCTGCAGCCGGGCTCGTTGACGGTTCCATCCAATTAATCGATTTGACAACGTCGAAGGTGAGCTTTACATTTTTGATGATTAAAATTTGAATTTTTGACGTTGGTTGGATTTTTATTTAGATCGTTCGTAAAATTAAGACACATTGTGCGGGAATAACGTGCATCGGCTTCGTCGATGCGAATTTGCTGATGTGCGCGTCAGAGTCGTTTCTGAACTCGTGGGACGTGAACTCGGGCAACGGCGTGACCACGTTCGAAGGTCACGGGCGCAGAGTGGCCGCTTTCGTCGTCATCGATCGGAGCACGATGGTTTCGGTCAGCTGGGATCGATCGATCAAAACCTGGGACGTGAAAACCGGAAGGAATTTGTCCACTCGATACGAAAAGTAAAAGAAAAGTAATTGAAGGAATAAATTGTAATTTGTGGTTTGTTTCAGGAGTCCTATTAATTGCTGCGTGAAGCACCCGGTTCGAAATGACGTGGCGATCGGACTGTGGGACGGAAGCGTGAGGATTTGGAACTTGATTACGCTCAAGAGAATCGCCATTTTGCACGGACACAAAACGTCCGTGACTTCGATTTCGCTGTCGGCGTGTGGAAAATATCTGGCGTCGTCGTCGTTGGACGGTCGCATCGTCATTTGGTCCAGTCGGCACGGTTTTAAGGTATAGATATCGAGATAAATATCAAACTGAAGTTGAAATTGATTTTGTTTGTATGTTTTATTTTAGTTGGCGAATTTTCGAGCGTCTAATATGAGAATTAACGAGATAGCTTTTAATGGGAAGAATTTGTGGAGCGTGGGTGATGATTGTGCCGTGAAGGTGTGGTCTTCGTTGCTAAGCGACACGCATCAAGTGTCGTGTTCGTTGCCAAGCACGTCCAAAGTGTTGCACATTGCGTCAAATCCGTTTAACATACACGGTGTTGTTGTTGCGTACGAAGATTCGACGATAGTTTCGTTTGACGGTCAAACTGGAGACGTTTTCTTCTCCGTCCGCCCGTCGACGTCTCGCGTTTGTTGCGTTTATTTTTCTGAATGCGTGTACGTTGCGTATTTGAACGACGACTTGCAGGTTTGTTTTTGCGATTTTTGCTGTAATTTCTCGGGTAATTGTCGTTGATTTTCGTGCGCAGGTGCTCGATTCTGAGACGGGAGCAATTGTAGAGAGTTTTAGCGAGCGGGCACACGCCGTAAGCGCCGTTTGTCGCACCGGAAATGGTGCGCTCATATTCGGCTGTGCGGATGGAACTTACAGCGAGGGTAAGCACGACGACGAAACGCGATTTAAGGCTCACGACAATGTGATAACGTGCGTTGCTGCGCATCCGGACAATTATCAGATGTTCGCGACCGTGAGTCGCGATAAGAGCTTGAAAGTGTGGCGCTCGAAGAACCGGCTGGTCGCCCGAGTCGACGACTGTCACGCGGATTGGATCAATCACTGCGTTTGGACGGTGCAGAACGCCAGCGAGTTATTAATCACCGCATCTAACGATAATTCCGTCAAGTTGTGGAGTTTTCGGCAGGATTCGTTAACTCTGCTGCTCGTGTTGGGACATACGACTGGTCCCGCCATTTTTGTCGATGTTTGGGTAGTTTTTGACAAGTTTTTCATTTTTCTTTTAAATTTAAATTTTTTGTTTTAGGAAAATTGTGTCGTTTGCGGCGCTTCGGATGGAAACATGAAAATGTTTACGTTGAAAGGTTCCGAAGTGTTGTCCGTCGAAGGTGAAGCGACGACGCAGTTTGTTTCGTGTTTTCAAACCAATACGAGACAAATAACGGGTGAATTTGAAATGGTTTTAATATTGTTGATGCAGGTGTTGATGGGATGTTTCGCTTTTAGATTGGTACGACGAAGTGGTGGATTTTGAGAAGGAGGAAGACGAGGAGACGACCGAGAGAGACAAATCGTGGCCGAGCGGATCGTTGATGTCGATCTCGAACGGATTGCTTAAAAAGACAAAGTTATTCGGGGTAAAGTTGTAAATGAAGTTGAAATGTAGCGCTCTTTGACGTTCTATTTGATTGCAGTGTAATAAAGTGGCCATTTTGAGCGGTCACGCCGGTTTCGTTCAAACCGTGTCCGTTTTGGCGGACGAAACGGTGGTGACGGGCTCGGTCGACCAAACTCTAATGACGTGGAATGTGAATGGACGAACAGACTCTGGGTGCGAGGAAAACAGAAGCGAAATCTGTTCGATTGCGTGGGATCAGGACGAAAGGTTGATGATTTCGTGCTGCAGGTTGGTCGTTTCGTTGCTTGGCTTTTATTTATTTATTTATTTTTTTTTTTTTTAAATTTAGAGACGGGTCGGTTTCGTTTTGGAGGAACGAAAACGTCGGCGATAAAATGATTCAGTTTTCTAGTTTGAAAGTAATTTTGCTTTTCTTTTTTCTTTCAACTCATAAATTGTGTTTATTGTCAGTTAAATAGCGAATGCGTGAGTGGGATTCACTTGATTCGTAAGGACAAATTTATCGCAGTTTGCGACGACGGTTTCGTGATTTTATGTGAATTTGGCGAGAATTTTAGCAAATTGAGCGACACGAGGAAATTGGAGCGGACAATTTCGTGCTCGGCTTATTGCGACATAAATGACGCTCTTGCTTTGGCTAGTATGGACGGTCGTGTGTGCATCAATAGCGTTAAAACGGGCAAAATGATGGAAGAACTCGACCAGTATGTATTTTAATGTGTTTAATGTATTTTAATGCGGCAAAATGAGTTTTTGGTTTTGTTTGCGCAGGTTAGAATTGGATTGGGTGGTCGACATGAAATTCAAAGTGGAACAACTCTACATGCTCACAGCTTCGGGAAGACTGTTCTTTTTTCACGCGCACACGAATGAAAATTCGGTATTATTAGTTGGAACGTTAGATTAAATGTTTAATTAAATGTTTAATTGTTTAATTCGCAGTATGATACGCCGAAAGCAGAAGTCGAGTTGGATGAGGGCGTGATTCCACTCTGCTTCTCTTTAGGGTGCAATTTCGGTTTTATTGGCCTTTCCGATGGAGTTGTCGTGCGAACTGAGGCGGTCGAAGATGAGTGTGACGATCGAGTAAAGTGTAAATGTTTACTAATGAGAGCGCCGTTAAATTGGAATTTTTCTATTTTCTTTAGATTCATGTTGGCGGAGTCAAGTTTTGCATAATCGATGAAAGCAAACGGGTTTTGATAACTGCTTCGAACGATCGCACGGTTAAAGTGTTCAACATGTTTAAATACGGAGATACTTCGCAGGTAATCGATAAGGTAATCGATAATTGTTTGTTCAATTGTTGATGCGATGCGTTTTTTAGGCGGCGCAGTTTGAGTGTTCGGCACCGGTCTGCGCATTGAGTTTGTCGCCGATCAACAATTTGATCGTTTGCGGCGATTTCCACGGAAAAATTTATTTTTTAAGATTGTTACAAGCAACCTAAGATTTATTTATTTCACAATGAGTAACTAAGTGTGTATAGCTATTGATAATTATTTCTCATTTGGTGTCTAAAATAACACTTTTACCACCGCATAATTAAATTGTATTTTATTTACTCACCGTAAAATTAATTAACACGCAAATTCTACACATCGATAATTATAAAATATTTTTTGTTAAAGATTAGTTTAAAAGGGTTGATTGTCGAACTACTGAAGCATTGGTGAGGCGAAAAACTGTTGCGGGCGTTTATAGAAACGACTTTTGCCACTTCCCTCCCTAAAAAGGTAAAAAAGAAATAACTAACTAATCCGCATTTGTTTCGGGCAAACGGAAGTTACCTCGGTCCTAGAGTGGCGTGACCCAGGAGTTTCTTGGCTCGAAGGGTCAACGATGACGAGGATGCGGTCTGGGTCGGGGTGCAGGGGCCGAGCGCGCTTCGTGGCGCCGAGCGGGGCTGCGGCGTTTGAGGCGTGGACGGCGCGCTGGGTGTTCGCGGCTCCGTGGAAATGTTGATGAATTCGGCCCAATAATCCTGCGCAATCTTCAATAGTCGGTGTATGACTTGCGCCTGTTGTTTGGTCTCCCTGAGCATGAGCGCGGGTTCGGGTTCCGACGACGAATAGCCGACGATCGTCGGTCCGAAAACGCGCGCCAAGTTGGACGTGGGCATTTTGCATTCGGGCGTTCTCGATATCCTGACGAGAGAAATGTAGAAATGGTGGCATGAGAAATTGACGAGAGAGATTTGAATTTTCGGTTTACAATTGTAAGTGCATGATGACGTAGGATAAAGTGTCGCGGTTGGTGCACGGCAATTTATCGATGAGTGACTTGAGGACTCGAAAACTGTGATTTTCATCCGTGATTTCTGAAAATGGAATTAATTTTACGCTAAATGCTCGATTTGTTCAATTTTTTTGCGGCTTTTTACCGGCAGCTTCGACGAAATCGTGCCACAATTCATAGGTGAGTAACGGCTCCTTCAGGGACCTCAAGAAATCCTTTATACACCCGCAAACTGCATGAATGTCGGCTCTAGACTGAAAAATATTTTAATTTTAATTTTTTAAAGGATTTTTAGGATTTATTTTACTAGTTTTGGCATTCCTTTGCCACTTAGGAATTTTTCTTTCAAATCTTTGACTTCCTTTTCGGATCCGGGCACTCTGTAGAGTCCGGTTTCTTTGAGTCCCCGCGCTTCGATTTCGATGATGCAATGCAAAACCAAGGGCGGAATGAAGGGCGCGAGTTTGGGAGCGAAATCGCCGATGACGCAGCCGACTAACCCCTTGGCTCCAGGGGTGCCCGACACGGGCGTGCACGGGCTCTGAGTTCGATCTCTGCAGTCGACGTGACAAGTCATGCGACATTCTGGGAAAATGAAAATTGAAAATTACAAATGAAGCGTGCAATCCGAGAGAAGCTTTAATGTTTGAAATTACCTTTGCATTTGAGAGCCAATTTGCCGAATCTGACGCGTTTGTCGCACTGGCGAATGGATAAACGGATAAATGGTACGTGAAGGTTGGATTAACGTTGAAATACTCACCGACATACATTTCTCCGGTTTGATGATGGTTTTAGAAACGAAATCGTGAGCACGAGTGGTTACCATGTCGATAGAACGACGCGATTTCTTCTGCCTGAAAATAAATAAATAAATAAATATTGGTGAATTGGAATTTGAAATTAAAATTGGACGTTGGTCGATTCCTTACAGGAATAGAACGTGCTTGGGCGCACGACGTGGGGCTTCGGCCTCAGATTCGTCCAAATCGTCCAATTCGTCTCCTTCTAGAAGAAAAATTATTACTCGCTCCGTATTTATGTTTTTTTAATTAATTTGAAAATTCGTGCCTGATCTGATCGGTTCTCGGAACGAAAATTCGGGCGTTTGAGTCGACTGCGCCGGCTCGCTGAAACTGCGTCGATTTTTGGCCGGGACCGTCTCGATTGTTGACGAAGCCGTGATGGGTCCGCCTCCGCCGTGCGGAACGGTGATGGTGGTCGTGGCTATTATCGAATCGTTCATGTCGCCCACGGCGTCCATTTCCTGGAAAATAATGGAGATGTTTGCATGGTTTGTTCGATTCATTTCGGTTTGGTTTACGTTGGTTTTGGCTTTTTTCGGCGGTGTGTCGTCGGATAATGGCGGAGCGCTCGGTCTTCCTTCGCGTTTGGTGCGTCTGCGAGTCCGCGCGTTGGGCGCGTCGAGATCTTCTTCGGTTAAATCGAAATCAGAAGGCGAGAGAATGGACCCGGCAGACTCATCGATCACTGTTAAGCTGCGAATAATTACATTAAATTCCAAATTCCAAATTCCAAATTATTATAATTATTATTATTGTTTTTTTTTACTTTTTGGGTGAACTTTCGGGTCTGCGGTTCAGAATGACCGTCGAGTTGAGAAAGGCCAATTTCTCTCTCGTTTGGTCGTTGACAACGTTTCCATCGAGAATAATCTCTTTGATCAAACAAAGTTGCCTTTCCTGGACGAAAATTGACGTTTAGGATTAGATTTTTAGTTTTAAATTGAATTTTGTTACCAATGCGTCTCGTTCGTGTTCGGCTTTCTTCCTTTTATCCATTTCCTGCGAGAACATTCGCCGGCAATATTCCAGCTTGGTTTCCACCGCATTTTTCTCGGCTCTTTGCTTGTTGAGTAAGGAAATCATGCGCTCCAATTCCAACTCGGAACGCAGCCAGCATTTGCGACAATCTTCTTGGTTGACGGCCAACTTCAAGAGCTCTAGAAATTATTCAAAGTTGAATAGAAACGTACAATTTATGAGATACTAAATGATACCGGCGTCCGAATTATCCGTTAAGACCGACGAAAGGCGGCACAAATCGTCGAATTGGGCGACTAGCGACATTTTGACGTCTCCGCTCATGGTGCCCGCGTTCAAAACACCCGCGCCAAATAAGAAGGTATGGCGAGAGAGCGCTTGGATGACAGTGCGCCGATCGGTCGATGACGAAGGAAATGTTGGCGTCGGTTGCAGAAACGTTCTAGAAGTCGCAAATCACGGCGCGGTGAATATTTTTATAAATATTTGATGAATGGACGGAATTTCGGTTGAATATTTGATTGCGCTCGTTTCGCCCTCTGTCGGTAAGTGATGGAAGCTGCATACCGGAACCGGAAAACCGACGTCAATGGAAACGGATTTTTTGAGACGAGCATCGTGATTTAAAAACTTTATTTTTTCAGAACAAATAAATAAGTTGGAAAAAAATGTTTGAGTTTCTCGGTGGCTTTCGATGGTGGGCGGAGCTACGGAACGGGAAACCGATCGGGGAAGTTTGCTCGAAAGCAGGAATGACTAATGTGAAGAAAAAATACTCTTATCTACACTTTGCCGCGCCTTGAAAAATGGATCGCGAATACAGACAGAAAATCAGGGGCCGGTTGTCATTGCTCGTCGAAAATGTAATTAATTTCGACAAATTGCTGGCACATTCTGTTGAATCCAAATTGATCGACACCGGTACTATTACTGAATGGAAGGTAAATGCGAGTTTTATATTTAAAAAATAAAATTAATTGATTTTAAATGCTTATTTTTATGTTTCGCAGAGATTAAATTACAGCGAAAAGCAGCAGATAGAGGAATTCTTTATACAACTCACCTATGGCGGACCAGGAACGATCGGGAAATTAACCGGACCTCTGCTCAAGTCGAATAATCACGACATTTTGGATATTTTACACGACGATTATATCGATTCCGAACGGTTTCAACCATTACCGAAGCCTAATTTTGGTAATGTATTTAGATAGGAGGATTTTTGTTTATTTTTAATTGATAATTTGTAATTTGGTGCAGATGGAGACGGAGCTTCTCGCGATGGAAAACCGTTTGAAGAAAAATTTATGACCGGACTCGAATATTTCAGTAATAAGAGAATAATAACGTAACTCAAGTTGTTTACTCTATGATTTGAATATTATTTTAAGGTCAAGTTGAAGTGAAACCCGCGATAGTTCCTTATGGTGGGAAAAAATTCAACCAACACGATGTAATGAAATAAGTAGCTACGCTACAAAATGTTGCTTTGCTAATTTGGTGATTTGTTCTCGACAGTTTTATAAGATGGAGTCAAGACCGAGAGGTTTCGCGCTCATTATAGTGAATGAAAAGTTTCACAATCCCAAATTTAATCGTCTCGGTGCGTCGAGAGACTTCGACTTGATGAAGCAATTGCTCCAGCAACTTCACTATCAAGTTTTTCCCCACGAAAACAAAACGAAACAAGTATTTATTTGTAAATAATTAATTTATTCAATATTCAATAGGTCGTATTTTCAGGAAATTGAGGGAATTGTCAACGATTTTATTCTAAACCCGGAATTGAAGAATGCAAATTCGTGCATCGTCGCAATCAGCTCGCACGGCAAGAAAGAGGGATTCTGCGGTACCGACAGCCTCGTGTACAGCGTCGAGACGTTAAAAACCAAGTTTAACAACGTGAATTGCGAGGCTTTGAAGGGGAAGCCCAAATTCTTCATAATTCAGGCTTGCCGGGGCACTTTGTCAGACACCGGCGCCGCCGTCGACAGCCTCGATGACGAAGAGCATTACGGGTCCAAAATTGGCGACATGTTCATTGAATATTCGTGCCAACTCGGGTATTTGTCGAGCAGAAACGAAGTTTATGGCAGTTGGCTTTTCTTCATCATTGTCAAGGTTTTTAAGGAAAATGCCTGGCAGGACGACCTTACCGAATTAATAAGAAAGGTTGATTACATCTTGATTTAATTATTGTAATTTCAATTTGGTTTTTGAGCAGGTTCACACGGAGATTGCGCAGCTCAAGTCAACCGTGGAGGGTCGGAAACAAGCTGCCGAGTGGTACGTCAATGGATTGTGGAAACAATTTTATTTCAATCCCGGATTGTACGGATCGTAACTTGGAAATAAATTAATTTTGTTACTATTGCTAGAAAAAAAAAAGAATTATTTATTTGAATATTTCATTACTGATTCACTATTGGTTCGTGGCGGCGTCGGGAAACGAGAGTTCCTCAGGATGTTTGTGTTGAAATGAAAGTGCAAAGTGCGCTAATGCTCTTATCTCCATTTTACTCGCACCGATCTGGAACGGTAATAAATGGAGCGAGAGATGGTCGCGATCGCGAGGAAGTTGTCGTTGCTGGTTGAAAATGTAATTAATTTCGACTAACTATTAAATCTGAATTAATTGACGCAGGCGCAGTGAAGCTAACAAGTAAGTAGTTTTGATTTGTTTGTTTTTAAAATTCAATTCTAACGCTTATCTTTATATTTTGCTTTGTCAGAGGTTAAATTAAGCGGAAAAGGAGAATCGTTGTAGGGGAAAATGGACGGTGAATATAGGAAGAAAATGCGAAATAGTTTGCCATTGCTGGTGGAAACTGTGATCAATTTCGATCAGTTGTTGGGGCGAGCGATTGAGAATGGTCTGATCAATCGAACCACCGTTGCGCACTGGAAGGTATGCACATTTAAACATTTTTCATTTTAATTTAATTTCAACAAATTCTAACTACGCTATTTTACTTTAGGAGTTGGATTTCTGCGAAGACGAGAAGAAGGAGCGATTTTTTTTACAACTCACGTTTGGTGAATCGGGAACAATTGACAAATTGTTCGACTCTCTACTCAAGTCGGATAATCGCCAAATTGTTGCTTATTTACGAGCTGATGGTGATGACGATGAAGAAGAAGAAGAAGAAGAAGAAGCAGCGAGTGCTCAATCTCAGATAGCGACATTCAACGAAGGACTTGTCTGCGATTTTGAAGAAATTAGTAAAATGCACTAAACATTAATAATAAAATTGTGTAATAGTACTAATAGTTGCTTTATTCGTGTCGTTTTAGGTGAAGTTGTAGTGAAGCCGGCGCCAGAACGTTACGCTGGAAACAGTTTCGAGCCGGACAATGTAACGAAGCGAAGCGAAGCGAAAGCGATGATAATTGATAATATTCCTTTTTAATATTTTCCTTTTTAATTTAATTGATTTGACTAGTTTTACCGAATGGAATCGAAACCCAGGGGTTTAGCGCTGCTTTTGGTCAATCAAATTTTCGACGATCCCACGAAGAATCGAATCGCGGCTTCTAAAGATTTGGACTTGATGCACCAATTGCTGACTGCTCTGCATTTTCAAGTGTTTTCATATGAAGACAAAACGAGACGAGTATTTTCCAATACGTACCGAAGTAAAGTAAAGTAGAAAATTTGTGAAATTTCTTTTCTTTAGGAAATTGAAGAAATTGTCGAAGAATTCATTCAGCAGCCGAAATTAGACGACGTGGATTCGTGCGTGGTGGCGATCAGTTCTCGCGGCGGAGACGGCGGATTCTGCGGTACCGACGGCGCCGTTTACGCCGTCGAAACGTTGAGGATTCAATTCAACGACGTCAATTGCCGAGCTTTGAAGGGCAAGCCCAAATTCTTCATCATTCAGGCTTGTCGGGGCGTTCTGCGCGTTTACGACGAATCGCTTTACGATTCCAATATAAGCGACGTGTTCGTCGAATATTCGTGCCAGCCCGGCTATCTATTCAGAAACGACGTTTACGGCAGTCGGCTTTTCTTCATTGTGGTCAGGATTTTCATGCAAAATGCTTGGCGGGACGACCTTGCCGAATTGATAAGAAAGGTAATTGATTGATTGATTTAATCAAATGTTGATTGAATTTTTTGTAAGCAGGTTCACGCGGAGATTGCGCAGTTGAAGCCTACTGAGCAAGGTGAGAAACAAGCGGAACAATCTTTCGTGACGGGATTGTGGAAACGATTTTATTTTAATCCTGGTTTATAGTAGATAAAAAAAAAAGAATTTCTTTAACATGATTGCTCTCGTTTTTAATATTGAAAACTTCGTTTTGTTTGTATATCGTCGAGTATTTGACTTAATTCGTCCTCTTCGAACCGGCCTTCCAAACTAAACACAAAAAAATAAGGAGGGATTAATACATTTTGTACGAATGATTTGATTCTCTCTCGCGTAGAGTGACGAACCTGGGCACCAAGGCTTTGGCTTCTTCGGGGTTGTCGGGGCAGAGATTGGCGAGTTGCGCCAATTCGAATTTGTGCAGTTTCTTTTGCGTCAACAAACTACGCACGGCCGAGATCGTTTCTCGGTTTTTGAATCGGCTGAACCGCTGCGTGTAATTGAGCGTTTTCATGAACACGTCCGACAATTCCTGCTCCTCTTCGGCGCTTTCGTTTTGCGTTTTCCGGTGGTCCAACAACATGTGCACTTCGGAAATCAGAAGCGTTTCTGCATTTTCGAATTCTACCGCAAACAAATTTGAGGTTGTCAATCGTTCTTCCTTAATTTAATCCCATTTTAACACTTACCCTTCGGGAATTGAAGCTCCGAAGCATCTTCTTCAGTCTGCTCCGTTGCCGCCTGACTGTTTTTCGACGCCATCGCGATAAACAATAAACAATCGGTAACGTCGCTCGGTGGACGTTTAGTGGAATTCTCTCCCTAGACGTCGCTTAAATTCGCGATTTGCGGCGTGGCGGCGTGGCGGTGCCGAAATTCAAACCGGGTGTCCGACAAGATTGAAGAATGCTTCAAAAGGTAAACTCCACTGAATCCTCTTATCTATTAATTTATCCGCTAATTTATCGATTGCGTCGATAAAAAGACAAAGGGTGTCGTGGTTGCCATGACATTCGAGTGGTTATCGGCCATTTTGATGTTTTGATGTATTCAAGTATGAGTCGTCCGTTGGCTAACAACAAATTCGCCGCACTCCGCTGGCAATTAACGTACCTGCAAAAGAAAGTGGACGACATCGCCAACACGTTCGACCAGGTCGAGTTGGCGGCCGACAGGTTGGAAGAAAGACTCAAACAAAGATCGAGAACATTGCAGTACATACCGTAGTAGATAGTAGGTAGTAGTCGGCATTGGTTGAGATTTTCTCATTTTGTTTTCAAGACGCGGTTCCTATCTGTTGCACATGATGGAACTGTTTCTGCACCGGCCGCAACTGGCGGCTCTCTTGACCCGCTACGTGAGCACTTTTTTCCAGCTGCTGCTGTCGCACATCGAGTGCTCGGCGCCAGAAGGCGCCAACCAGACGCACATTTCGTGCATCCGCCAACTGTGGTCGCGGGAACGGCGCAGTCGCGAGTTGCGCCGCTGTCGACATCGCTTCTGCCAGAACCACCAACTCTCGTCCGAGTTGCTGGCCGTCCTCACCGAAATCCACGACGTGTTCGCGCAGCACACGCTGCCGGAGTTGACGGAGCAAGATCAAGCCGAAGTGCAAGTGCGCAGCGACAGCGAGCTCAAGTGTCGGCAGATCGAGTCCATTTTGAGGGACATCGACGAGCAAGTGTCGGACTCGACGGTGGCGATGGCCTTTAAGAGGACCGTCATAGCCGTGGAAAATGGCGGCGTGAATTTGTCGTTTGTTCCGCTGTAAAACAATGTAGATTGGTGAATAAAAGAGTTATTGTTGCGACTTGGAGACGTACATTACTGCAATGGCGACTTTTAGCGAGAATCCGAGCGGACAGCAGGCGACTCACAGGTGGGCTCCGCCGGGCAGACATTTCTATAAGGGCTTCGAGATCGTCGAGTCGTATTTTGCGGGCAGTCGGTACCGCGACCAATGGGACAAGCAGCGCGAGTACGTCCTCGCTTGCGTTGGCTTCGCCGTTGGCTTTTCAAACGTCTGGGCCTTTCCGTACATCATCAACGAGAACGGAAGAAGCGAGTCAAAAACTTCTTATACTTAATTTTTATTTAAATCAAATTAATCAAATTAATGTTCCGTTTACAGTTGCCTTCTTAGTCCCTTACGTGCTCATCCTGGTGGTAATTGCGTGCCCCATTTTGTACATGGAAACACTTTTGGGTCAGTTCTGCGGCTCCAACACGTTCGGCGCGTTTAATTTCGCTCCCGTTTGCAAAGGTCGGTTATTTTTCTCCACTTCACTTCTCCTCACATTTATTTCGTTACGTATTATTGTGCAGGCATCGGCATTGGTTTGACGTTCATTCAGTTCTACGTCTGCATATTTTACGTCGTTTATCTGGCATACACGACCAAGTACTTGATCAACTCGTTCGCCGCCCGTTTGCCGTGGACCGAGTGCAGCGAGTCGTGGGGCGCCAACGCGTCTTGCCGCTTGAGGCTGCCGCGTGAAAATGACGTGAACGACACGGATTGCAGCGACAATCAAACGGCAGCGCATCAGTATTGGATGTAGGTGCAACGATGGAAGAAAGATGTCGGATGCGTTTCAATACGACGAGTGAGTTTTGTTTTTTAGACGCGCGATTCTGCACGCGGAGGACGAGGACGAGGTGTACGACATTGACAACCTCGGGCCGATCGATTGGGATTTGTTCGGCCTTTCGATCTTCAGCTGGGTCGTTACGTATTTGGTCGTGATCCGGGGAATCAAGTCGGCCGGAAAAGTAAATTGGTTGAAAAGTAGCCAGCCCCAAATTAATTTCTCGACGTTTGTTTTTGTTTCGTTTCAGTTAGTCTATTTGACCGTCACGTTCCCAATTTTGGCTTTGTTTTTGTTTTTTATGTACACGATGACGATGAACGGGGCCAGTGAAGGTCTCGACTATCTCTTTACGCCCGAATGGCAACACATCGGACGAGTGAAGGTATGAAATGAAATTTGAAATGAAATTTGATTTGATTCGATTTGATTTGATTTGATGTAGACTTGGGTGGCTGCCGCCAGTCAAGTGGGCTTTTCCGTCGGAATCGGAATGGGTGTTTACATTCTGTACAGTTCGTACAGTACTTTTGAATTCAAATTGCAATGGTAAAAACTTAAAAATGCGGGTGTTAATAATTGTTATATATCTAACTCTTTTACGACTAAGGCTCGCGTTTACCGTCATTTTGGTGGATTTTCTAGCAAGTTGTGCGGCCACCATGATGGTTTATGCCATTTTGGGCAATTTGGCGCATAAGCTCGAGTGCGATATCTCGCTAGTCGTCACGAAAGGTTCAAAGGATAAATTAGTCTATTCGTATTGCAGGACTTTAATTGCATTGCATTGCATTGCATTGCATTGCATTGCAGGGCCGGGTCTGGTTTTTATCGTGATCCCGGAAGTGCTGGCGACGACGCCGGCGCCGCAAGTGTGTTGCGTCTTGTATTTCCTCATGCTGTACATGCTGGGAATCGATGCGCAAGTAAATGTCGATTGTTGACGAAAGCCAAACTTGACAAACGCTTGATTCGTATTTCAAGTCAATTATCGTTGATTCCCTTATAACCACTCTGTACGAAGAATTGCGCAGGCCCAAGCGCTTTCGACGCCACCAGGCCCTGGTTCGAATGCTCGGATGCTTGGCGCTCTTCCTCTTGGGCATTTCGTGCGTCACTCGCGTAATGGAATCAATCCCATCCGAAATTCAATTGATTCGTTTCTGCTATTTGTCTATCTGCTTCTTTTGTAGGGCGGTTTTTCCTTACTCGAATATGTGAAAATATTTTCGAGCAATTTGAGTATACTCTTCTTGGTTTTGTGCGAAACGATCGCCATTATGTTCGTGTACGGTAAAGTGCTTCTTCGTTTGTTCTCTATTTGGCGTATTTGTATTTATTTGTAATTATTTGTAATTATTTGTAATATTAATCTGTAGGTTGGCACAGGTTTTGCGACGACATTGAATTCATGACGGGGCGTCGAGTGAACGTGTATTGGAAAATGTGTTGGGTATTTGTTCTTCCAATTACGTTAACGGTAACGTAATTTAACGTCGAAAGAGAGTGAAATTTATTTGTCCGTCGTCATCCGGTTTGCAGGCTCTGCTGGTTGTCGAAGCAACTTCTTTAGACGACATTTGTTCGCATTATTCGAGCGATGTTTGCACCGTCGGGTGGTTGATCACCGCCAGCTGCACGCTTCCGGTGCCCATCACGGCGCTCGTGTATATGTGGAGATATTCCTTCACACCGGTTAGTAATCATTCATCAAAAAAGTGAAATAAATTTTAATGAGTCGGTGTTGACACTTGACAGTACACTTGGAGAGCCGCTTTCCTGCCGACGAAGAATTGGGGCCCGCGGGACGTGCTCAATAAAATCTCGTACCTGGACCACCTGGACAAGACGGGCGAGCCCGTTGGTGCGCAAGTGCGGGACACGCTGGCCGAATTGAGCGAGGATGTGACGCCCGAGTTGCCAAGTGTGAGAGAGGTGATGCGCGAACGGGCCGCTAAGAGGAAAATGAGCGTTTTAAAACGTTTCGTTGACCAGTTCCACGAAGGCGAAGTCGATCATTTAGAATCGCAACACAATTCGAGCGAGTCGAACAATTCCGAAGAGAAGTAAAAGAAAATAAAAAGAAAAAAGAAAAAAAGTGTTTTTGAATAAACAACGAGAGTTTTGTTTTAATTAATCAATCACGATTTTGCCAAATATACACATTAATAATTCTACGCGACGAGTGAGCGATTGAGTAATTGCCTTAGGACTCGGCTTCTATTTCCATCGTCCAGATGAGCGGTTTGTCCGTTTCGACCGTTACAATTTTGTTGGTGTACGTGTTGGAGGTGCTGATGAGACCTCCGAACTGCAACGGGTCACTAGCTGAAAGTAAATTATGTCTGTAATAACGAGAGGAGAGGAGAGGGGAGAATCAGTCTTACTGAGATCCCACTTGAGACCGGTGGTGGTCACGACGCAGGGTTCTCCGATGGGAAGCAGTCCGCACGTGAATTTCATCGTTTCCTCGTTAACGATGATGCGGTGTTTTCCCTAGTAACAAGTAACAAGTAGTAAGCACGAACGACAGTTAGTCTCGTTTGATTTGATTCAATTTACTTTACTTAGTAGCCAGGTGATACTTTTCTCGGCCAAAAGGTAAACTGGAACGTCGGTTGTTCCCCTCGCGTGGTACAGCGTTTGAATGTTGCCCAGAATGTGGTCGAATCTACCCTTGGTGTTTGTCACAGCAACCACAAAATCCAACTGCAAAACATTTGTAAATTTTTAAATTTAAATTTTAATACTTTTTTTTCTACTTCGATTTTTCTGTTGTCCATCTCCGCCATGACCAAATTAAACGATTTCAAAAAGTCGGTTTCATCTTGATTAGGTGTGTAGAGTACTTTGCACTAGGTACGAGAGGTTTATCTGTTCATTTGTTCATCGTAATCAATCGAGTCGAAGTACTTTGTTTTGATAAAATGCCAGGATATCTTTGTTGATGGAATCAAAGTCGCCATTGATGATGTCCGGAATGAAGTCGGCCGGGTTGAGCTTGAGGTGATTGAGGAATGTGTGGAATCGATTCGCCCCGCCGTCGCACATGGCTTTGTAGCAAGCTGCAAGTTGCGTTCAATTTTTAAATCGTTTAGTTTACACGTAAATGGTCATATTTGCACCTCTTTTCCATAAGTTGAGGATGATGCCGTGAAAATGGTCCAATGGTTGGTTCAAAATTATCAATGGAAACACCGAACCTGCATCAAAAATTCAAAATCAAACCCAAACAAATATACCAATAATAATATTCATTACTGTTGTCGATGTTGTCGCAGATTTCCAACGGCCGATATTCTCTCACAGCTTCATTATCCATTGCAAAGACTGCTTACGTGTACGCTTCGCTATCCGTCGTCTGCCATTGCTCAACGAGGTGTCGACATCTAGCGAGAAGTTGGCGAGTAAAAATCAGATTGCATTGTGGGAAGAAGAAGAGTGCGAGTTGATATGACGACGTATGACAGCCATCCAATCATTTCGAGGTGGGAAATTCAGTTTGCTTATTTTAAACTGTACAATATTTTAGGCTGTGATTTAACAGAACGCGGTTTTTTTTAATTTTTTTTTACTGTAAAATCAAACTGAGTTTCTATTTTGCAATACTTTCGCAAGTCTGATTTTTAAATTTAGCTTTCAATCGCCAATTGTAGCAAGAAGCAAGATTCTGGTCTGATTATTTAGTGGAATATCAAAATCACCCCAAAGAGATCTAAAACGAGGCATACGTCTATACTTTTTGTTACGTATTTTAAAGGTGTTAAAAGGAAATCTAAAATATTGATTAGACAAGCATAGTAGCCGCGGTAGTTGCGTGCTTGTGGTTATGGTGCGCGATCGCAGTTATGTGGGCGTGGGTTCGAATCTGTCACTAGTTTTGCTTTTTAAAATTTTTTTTTCTGTCTAAAAAAATAGGGAAAATTCAAGTTTATAAGATACAAACTAAACGCCTCTGCTAAAAAGGACCGGTGGGTGCCGGGGGAGATGAGCGCCCGGCTGCGGTCGGGCGCAGTAGCCCGCGTTGCGGGTTCTACTCCCCGGGAGGAGGTTAGGGGAAAATAGGTTCTTTTATTCATTTTTATTAGGTGATTTGAGAAAAATCAAATTTTTTCGAGGAAAAAACAAATAATTTCAGAAAGAAAAAAATTATTTTTTTGTAAATACAAAGTTTTTAGGTGAAAATAAATTTTATTGGTGAGAAATTCATGCTTTCTCGTGTAAAAACGAATTTTCTTGTCCTACAATTCCACGCATCGGATTAAACTGTCCAAAAATCGAGTTTGGCGCCATACTGCATGGAGCGATGTGATTGGCCAACTGTGAGAAGAGCAGTGGGTGTCGACATCTAGCGAGAAGTTGGCGAGGTGTGGATAGCGCACTCTGGTGCCCGTTTGAAATCCGGTGGACTTGATCAGGGATGAATCAGCCCGACTCGCGAGGTGGAGGAAAATTGAATTTATCCCCATGAGGTGAAACGGAACGAATATGTATTGGGTTCTACTGTGTTTTTGCTTGTACACGTCGGTCGGGAAAATAGATACAGGTAACTAGGAAACTTTTCTTTTGATCAAAGTACAAAGGTAGGTAATGGTCTCAAAAAACGTTGAGAGCCGGATGGTACGGTCCAGCCCATACAAAATGGCCGCCACAGCGCAGGTGTGGTCGGTTTGGAAATTGTAAAAACGAAGAAATTGGATGAAAAAATAATTTTTATTTATTGTTTCAGCCGACTGCGACTATCCGTTGGTGGCACACGCGACTCTGAAAGCGACTTCGAGCGCATCCGTGAGCAGGGGACCGGACAAAGCTCGACTAGATAGTAAGAATGCTTGAGAAATGTGAAATGTGAATAGTGTATAATAGTGTATGCAGATGCGCGAGATGAGATTCATTCCCTTTCCGGTGCGTTGGTAATTCCTTGGCACGTAAACTAAAAATACTCGGCAAATTGGAACGGAACCAAATGCCGACAAATGCTTGTTTTCGGGTCTTTTCTTCTCCTCTTGACTTTCTTTCTGTGCTCTTTGAAAAATGTCATCATTTGTTTTGATTGGCTGTTGGTTTTTCTTTCTGACCGGCTCACGTTTACATACACAGGTCAGGTAGCTTGGACCGCGGGCAGCTCAGATTTTGGCCAGTACTTGATAATTGATTTGGGCCAAAAGAAAAATATAACTTCCATAGCGACCCAAGGACGGCCATTTTATACGGAGTTTGTGCAGGAGTACCGCATTGAATTCGGAAATAACGGCCTTGATTTTTCTGAATATAAGGACACAGAAGGAAACGTTAAGGTAAAAAAAGAGACCGGAAAAATGAAGTGTTAATGCCATTAATTGGAACGGTTTTCAGAAAATTAATGTAAACTTGCTAGATAACGCCCGCACCGTGCCCTGATGAAATTCTATATTGTTTATTTTTGTTTTCTCTTTGTTTTGATTGGTCGGTAGAATCGACGCGAGCCAATCAAAGTGAACGTTCGAAACGTGCGCTGTCGAGACTATTTTATTACAAATTGATCCGAGTTTTTATTTTGTAAGGTGGAACTGCTTGGACGGCGGGAGCGAGCAATTATTACCAATATTTAGATATAATTTTTACAAAACGCTTCCGAATCGGCTCGATCGAGACGGCCGGCCAGTTGTCGACGGGCCAGTACATTCGCCAATACCTGGTGCAATACAGCGACGACGGCGACATATTTCGCACGTACGCATCGCCGCAAGGAGTCGCCGAGGTTTTGCTTTTCACTTTCAGAATGTCGCTTCACATTAACTCGTTTTCATTTCGTTACATCTCGTTTTGGCGCATGTTTTGTAGGCATTCACGGACTTGAAGTACAGGCTGCTTACACTTTGCAATATAATTCTGTGTTTTTTTTGTGTTCCTGCACGCATTTCAAAGCTTAACTGAATGAGAACGGCGCCGTTGGACACATTTTGTTGATTGTGCATGATAACACTGCAGCATGATGTCAAATTTATAATATAAAAGAAATAATTAAAAACAATTAATTAATTTATTTTTTAAATGTATTTGTTTTAGTTGTTTCGTGGGAATGTGGATGGCGACCACAAGCAGGAGAATTATTTCGAAACGCCGATTATCGCCCAATGGGTGAGAATAAATCCGACACGATGGCACGATAGAATATCGATGCGCGTCGAGTTGTACGGTTGTGAGTACCGTAAGTATTCATTTTGTTAGTTGAAAAATTGTGTGCATTTTATTTTATTTTATTTTTTCTAGATGCCGAAACGATAAATTTTGACGGTATGAGCGTGATTCGAAAGGAATTGCGTAATAATGTGATAATGTCGAGCAGAGATTATTTTCGCTTGCGGTTTAAGACGAATAAAGCGGATGGGATTTTGGTTTACAGCCGCGGAACTCAGGGAGATTTGTTCGCTTTGCAAATGGTGGAGAATCAGTTGCTGCTGAATATCGATTTGGGCGCCAAATTAATGACGAGTATTTCGGTCGGGAGTTTACTGGATGATAATTTGTGGCACGACGTGCTCATAACGAGGAATCGACGCGATCTGACGTTCACGGTCGATCGTGTTGTCGTGAAGAGACAAATTCGCGGCGATTTTACGCAGCTGGATTTAAACCGCGAAGTTAGTTTGCATATAATTGCAGTAATTTTGTTGATGCCAATTTAATCGCTTACATTTAACTTTTCAGATGTTTATCGGCGGAGTTTTGAATTTTAATCAGGACGGGTTGATCGTGACGGAAAATTTCACGGGGTGCATCGAAAATTTATTTATCAATCACTCGAATATCATTGCGGAAATGAAAGAAAATCCAATCGACTATTGGCGGCTCGGTGTCGTCTATTCTTGCATCGTAAACATTGATTTTGGACGTTTTAGTTGATTTTGAAACTTATTTTTCTTGTTTGTTGAATTTATCAGCAAGAACCGGTGACGCCCGTGACGTTTAAAACACGCACATCGCACTTGAAGTTACGCGGCTACGAAGGAATATCCGCGATGAACATCAGCGTCGATTTTCGAACGTTCGACGCGGACGGTTTACTCGTATACCACAAATTTCTCCAAGGAGACGTGCAGGTAAAACGAGTTGAATCGACGCACGATGCGCTGGTTGTGACGCTTGTTTGTTTGTTTGCAGATGCTGCTAATAGACCGGTGTCTGCAAGTGACGTTGCAGGCCGAAAGCGGCTCAAAGTTGCACATAAAACGTTACGGTAAATAACATTAAATTGTGTATTAAAATTGCAATTTGATGCAATTGAATGAATTTTGGATAGAAATTTTGAACGATGGCAAATGGCACAAAGTGATGCTGATATTGGCGGCGAATTTTGCCGAAGTGAACATCGACGGACAGCCGAGTTTGACGAAGAAGGCGTTCACGTTTAAGACGGGCGCGCAGTATCTGGTGGCGGGCGGCGTGTACGACCTGCGCGGGTTCGTGGGCTGCATGCGCGCCATCAGCATCGATGGCAATCGCATCAATCCGTCGAACGTGGCGAGCAGCAGCGAAGGCGACGTCGTGTTCGACTCGTGCCAGATGATCGACAAGTGCAATCCGAACCCGTGCGAGCATGACGGCACGTGCCATCAGACGTGGGAAACGTTCACGTGCAATTGCAACAACACCGGCTACGGCGGAGCCGTCTGTCACACTTGTAAGGATTTCGCGCTGCCTCGAACGATTCCGGTTTATTTTTAATTGTCTTTTGCTTTTTAGCTTTGTACGGATTGTCGTGCGAAGCGTACCGGCAGGGGGACACGTTGAGCAAGGCGGTGGACATCAAAATCGACGTGGACGGGAGCGGTGATTTGCCGCCGTTTCTCGTCACCTGCGAATTTCCAGGTGGTTTGAATTTTAAAAAGAAAAATTCTTTATTTTTATTTTTTTGTTGTTGTTGCCCAATGACGACAAGACACTAGAATGAGGGAGTGTTCCGCGTCTCGGCGGCCGGTCCCCCCTTTCCCCCTTCTAGTTCACGTTTCTCGCCGTTCTCCTTTTCTTCGTTCGTCGTCGTCGGATCATCTTTCGTATCTCGTATTCATTTTCATTCTGCTGCTGTTCTGTTTTCGTTCCCTACCGGCCGTTTGGGGCGTCGGAGCGGTGGCCCCGTGACTGAGATTATGAGATCTGAGGGCTTTCTTTCGTTTTCATCGACGACATTTTGCTTTTTTTCGTTTATTTAAAATTGTTTCCGCTTTTTCTGCAGTTGGTGAATTGGCGCGCACGCATCTCGGACACAAAAACGAGCGGACGACGCTCGTGAACGGGTTTGAAACGCCCGGCAGTTTCGTCCAGGACATCACGTACAACGCGGAGTTTTCGCAAATCACGCAACTGATCAACCGGTCCATTTCGTGCCGACAACATCTCGCCTACGAGTGTCACCGAGCGCGACTACTCAATTCCCCCGGTGACGATTTTTGTTTGAAAAAATGAAATTATTTTTTTATTTTATTTATGTTTTTGTTTTTTCCGTAGTGCCCGAGCAAGCGCCGTTCCGACCGTTCTCGTGGTGGATCTCGCGCTCAAATCAGCCGATGGACTACTGGGGCGGCTCATTGCCCGGTTCGCGCAAGTGCCAGTGCGGCTTATACGGCCAATGCAGCGACCCGAACCGCTGGTGCAACTGCGACTCGTTCAGCGACCGCTGGCAACGTGACGAGGGGTTCATCGAGCAGAAGGATTTCTTGCCCGTGCGCCAACTGCGCATCGGGGACACCGGCACTCCGATGGACGACAAGGCGGCGAAATACACGCTCGGAAAGTTAATTTGCGAAGGCGACAGTAAGCGCTTGAAAGTCGGAATAATTGAATCGGAAATGAGATGTGTGTTTTGTTTTTGGTTAGATTTGTTTGAGGATGTGATCACGTTCACGTACAAGGACGCCGTGGTGCAGCTGCCGCGATTCGACTGGGGTCACTCGGCCGACATTTACTTCCAATTCAAAACAACGGTGAAGGACGCGGTTTTGCTGCACAGCCAGGGACCCACGGATTACATCAAGGTGTCAATTCAGACGGGAAACACCATCCAGTTCTCGTACTTCGCGGGAAACAGCATCCCCAGCGTGACGGTGACGACTGCGAGTCTTCTCGCCGACAATCGGTGGCATTCGGTGCTCGTGGAGCGCAACCGCAAGGAGGCGCGCATTTTGGTGGACGGTTCGCACGAGAGGGTGGCGCCCGAGCCGCTCGGCCCCATCCGCGCCATCCATTTGACGTCGAATTTGGTGGTCGGCGCGACCGTCGATTACCGCGAGGGCTACGTGGGCTGCATGCGCTCGCTGTTGCTCAACGGACAGCCGGTGCCGTTGCAGACGTACGCGCTCAAGGAGCCATACGGTTTGCTTCGGGGGTGCGTCGGCAAGTGCGAGAGCAGTCCGTGCCTCAATAACGGCACCTGCTGGGAGGAGTATAGTAAATACTCGTGCGATTGTCGCTATACAGCGTTCAAGGGCCCCATTTGTGCGGACGGTGAGAAGTTTATTTATTTATTTATTTATTTATTTATTTATTTATTTATTTATTGTAAATTTAAATTTTGTTGTTTTGCAGAAATTGGCATTTGGTTGCGCTCCGACATGATGATTCAGTACGAGTTTGAGGGGACGTACAAGTCGACGATCGCGGAGAAGATTCGGATCGGTTTCACGACAACGGAGCACAGGGGAATGTTGCTCGGGCTGTCCGGGCACACGGGAGAATATTTCAATTTGATGATGTCGACGAGCGGGGAAATGAAAATGGTCTTCGATTTTGGATTCGAGAGGCAGGAAATGATCTACGCCGACAAGAGTTTGGCCGACGGACAGAGCCACGACGTGCGCATCTGGCGCTCCAAGGACGGCCTGCAGCTTAACATCAAAGTTTGTTTGAATAAATGAATTAAAAGTGATTGGAACGAAATTAAATTGTTTTGATGTTTGTTTAGGTCGATAATTATCAGACTAAATCCTGGTCTTACAAACACGAGGGAAGTCAGGACGTGCAGTTTAACAACTTGAGGTACCTTCACATCGGACGGAACAGTAAGATTTTGAAAAATTAAACTAAAAATAAAAAAATTGAAATTGAAATGATTTGGTTTTTGTTTTTGTTTGTTTAAGAAACGATGAACAGAGGTGATGGATTCGTCGGGTGCATTTCGAGGGTGGAATTCGACGACGTTTATCCGCTGAAATTGCTGTTCCAAGAGGAAAGACCGGCCAATATTCACGCACACCCGCCCAACATTTCGGAAGATTACTGCGGCATCGACCCCGTCACTTATCCGCCCGAAACCAAGCCGACTCGCGTGGCGCCGCCCGTCGACATAGACAGCGCGTGGGCAGACAGCGACCACCC
The DNA here is from genome assembly GCA_949358305.1 of Strigamia acuminata. NCBI lineage: Eukaryota > Metazoa > Arthropoda > Chilopoda > Geophilomorpha > Linotaeniidae > Strigamia > Strigamia acuminata. Next base: position 12,028,429 of record OX442320.1, read on the forward strand.
GCAACAGACCGACACGGCGGTCCTCGGTGGTAATTTAAAAGTTGTGCACTTTTGAACTCGTGCACTTGACTCAGTTTTGTGTGTTTCTCTGTTTCCGCAGGCATTTTAGCGTTGATTTTTATCGCGCTGGTCATAATGGCCATTCTGATCGGACGGTACGCGGCGAGACACAAGGGGGAGTATCGGACGCACGAAGACATGGGCGCGCAAGACGCACCGGATGCCGACACTGCCATCGTCCAGGGTCAAACGGGTCACGACGTGAGCAAGAAGAAAGAGTGGTTTATTTAATTGAATCTCCGAACTGTGCCTGATTATAGTACTGTTTGCTGTAAATAGGTAAAGACACGAAAAATACATATTTTTGTCACATCGGGATCTGATGTTTACATTTTTCATTTTTAAATTTTTAAATTTTAAATTTTTCTTTTCTTTTTAAAATTTACTTTTGTACTTAAAAGGCAGTTTGTCCGTTTAGTTTAGTTTTTATACACGTGCCTCAAGTTTTATTTGTACTTAAGAATATTTTCAACGTTTTGTGTATTTTATTTTGAGAAATGTGTTTGTACATATCAATTTTACATGTAGGATTTTTGTAATTAAAGGTACATTGAGTATGTATCGAGAGTTTGCAGTTTCTTCCGCCAGGGATTGCGCGCGGTTTCAAGCGCGGTTTCGTGTTGGTGTTTCGCTCGCATTTGGATCGGTTTGGAGGGAATGGTTGCGGGGCTGCGTTGGGGTGAGTTGTGGGTCGATAAGGATTCTATTTCCGATCGCAGTTGGTCGATTAATTGCGTTTGCAGTTCTTGTTGGTGCGACGTGATTGCTCTGTTCGAGTGGTATTCGACTAGCTTCGCCTGGACTTCGTAGTGCAATTTTCTTTTATCCCGAAACTTGAAACTCGACTTTGAAAAATGCAAATTGTTTATACTATTAAATCGAGTAATTCGGATCGAATGATTACTTTATTCTTTTTTTGCCACTCGTCGATTTCGTTTTGAATTTCTTCAATATTTTCTCTATCGATGTCCGGCGCCATTACGTGTGACGTCATTAGTTTTCTCCCTTTTGACCGTCTTTTAATCTATTTTTGTTAATTCTCTACGTCACAATTTTACATAAGGTAATTAAATATGTTTATTTATTTATTTTTACCCATTTTTGAATGACGACAGTTGCTTTCTGCTTTACCATGAACTCTTTATTTCCGTAGAATTGTTTACGTGCAATAAATCCACGCCAGGCTGATTGTATTTTGACTGCCGCTCGGTCTCTTTGATTTGCATCAAACTCGACTATTTTATCTGGAAACCGAATTAAATCAGGTATGTGCTGCTTTTTACTTTTTCTTTTCTACCTCCTGGAATTTGCGATAGAAAATTTAGCGTTTGTTGTTTTTTTAGCCTTCGGTGTTTATATTTCTCTAATTTCGCGTCTAATCCGGAAAAATTAACTCGTTTATTCTCGTCGTCCATTTTGTTTGTATTGAGCGTAGGTTGCTAAGCAACCGTAAATGGTACGGGATGAGGAGCAATAACTTTTTAACGATAGTGAAATAAGAGATAAAAGTTTCTGTGAAAGATTAATGCGAAATAAAGAGACTGAAAATCCTTTCCATCAAATTGGGGTTGGAGCCAGGAAATCGGTTTTCCATTTTATCGTTAAATCTAGAAAATTTGTATTTTTTTTAAAAACAAAATATTTGCTCAGAATTGTTCACAATTCCAGACATGTTGGTACGATTTTTTGTTTCGTCCTCCGTTAAAAAAAAAATGCATATTTGTATACTTGTTTTTAGATTTCCTTTTGTGCCCGGCTGTTTTGTTGCGCCGTGTTTTTCCAGTTAAGTTACGCAATCTACTGTCCGACGCGAGATTGCGCCGGATTCAAATGCGACGATCAACTCAATTTCAACTGCTCCGACGGTTACGTTCGTTTTCCCGAAGACGACTGCGGTGTTTGCTGCAAAACATGCACCACGTATCTCGGTAAATAAAAATACCAAAATGTCCAAAACACATTTGAGTTTTACATTCCATTTTTAATCTATCAGAGCCGGATGAAGTTTGTGTGAGAATCCAGTACACTAGTGTGGGCAGATGTGAGCCGGGCCTGACTTGCAGTTTCTACTCGCGCACTTGTACGAATGAAAATTAAATTTCCACTTGAAATAAACACGAGTAATGAGGAAAAAACTCTTTCCTTTTCTTTTATTTCGTTAATTACATCTAAACGAGCACGATAGGTTCGTTTTTTCCGATGTCGGAACTCATCGTTTTGTACATATTAGCACAAAAGGGCACGGAAAAATCATGTTCGACCACCTCTGAAAATGTTGAAAATCGCAGTTAGGCCCGCAACAGTGCGCGTTTACATTTAAATACTCTACCTGATGGGATTTTGTTACGATTTTCTTGATATTCGGACCGAATTTCGTAATTAACGAGCGCGTCTCGAGTGAAAGCTCTTTTCGTTTCCGATTTCAACGGACGTTTGCTGCAAAATGGTTCAATTTGAAATTCGTGTCTTAAATTTGTGGCGCAAAGCTCAACCTCGTGTTTCTGTTGCAGGCGCTCGCGTAATGAGGCCAGGAACGCGTCGAGCGTTTTTTGTCTTTGGCCAGCATGCAGGGTTTCGTTCGGCCCGCGACCGTACTGAGGGGATTCGGCGCCAACGTTCTCATTCGGTCTTGTTTAACGGGTCGAGGATCGGTTTCGGTGTGGAACGTGACGATGTCTTGTTTGGCGATGCCGTCGTAGAGTTCCTTGGGTGTAAACAATCGATGAACTCGTTGCGACGTTGTGCTGTAAGGATCTTGGCAAAAGTCCAACTTTTCTAGTCCTTCCGAGTACGATTTTATGTCTTTTTTGAACTGCGCTAAATTCTAAAATGTATTCATTTATTAAATTAATTAATTTTGTCCGGTGTCCATATTTTACACTCGTCAATTGGTTGTTGTTCGCGACTTTCCACCTTTGCTCGCCGACTGCGGCGATGGATTGACATTCGGCTAACTTTTCCACGTACTTATTTTTGGTTTCCGAATGTTTTTGAAATTTAGTCGTGTTCACTCCGTAAACGGTGTACGGTTTCCTGCAAATCTGTAATGTTTTAATTGACGATAATCTGCCGAGTCAAAATCTTTAATTTTGTATACTTTTTCGCAGAAATCTTTGAGGTATGTCACTTCGTCGCATAATTTAGGTTTTGAATATCGAGTTTCTAGTTTAGGAGTGAATTCTCGGTTGATGTTTTGCATCTTTTGATTGGTCGTTGTCAAATAGTCGTCCCATTTCACCCGTGATTGCACGTTTAGGGATGGCGGTAAAGCGTACAAACTCGTTTCCTGTAAACGTAAATACAATTCTATACAATTACCATCCAAATTTGTTTTTGTTGAAAAAAAACCTCCAGATTTGTAGCCATTGATTGCCGAAATTCGTGAACATTCGCGCTCGTTGTCATAGCGCCATTTGTAAACAATGAAATCGGTTGCCAAGTAACCAGACGGATCAATTGTTTCTCGTTTGTCCAACTTCAAATATTGGCATTGCGTTATTGGTAAAGAGAAAAATAAATCTTTTTCTTAAAAGTGGTCGATTTTTCTTTCAATCGACAAGATGTTGCCGGACGAGAAAGTCGGTGCGGCTAACGTTCCGTTGCCGGGTTGGAAGAACATCAGCAACAAGAAACGGCCATTTTGCATCCGCGCTTTTTGGATTCTCGCGGTAGTGGTGTCGATCGTGGCGTGCGCTTTTCAGATTCTGGAAAGAGTGGATCACTTCAAAAACTCGAGATTAGCCGTCGCCCTCAACGTCCACGTCGACGCGCACTTGCCGCTGCCTCATGTGGTCGTGTGCCCGCCGCAAACGGCCGCCGCTTGCAACGTCACGTCGACCGACGCGCTGTTGCTCTTTTGGGATCAACTCAAACTTGTCGACAACACTTCGCTTTCTTCTACTCTCAAAGATGCGTTCAAAATCACCAAAAACATCTATAAGATCAAATACCACAAATCGGTATTAGGAACGTGCATCGTATTTCAATACGGTACCTAAAGAAAAAGAAAAATTCAATATTACAACTATTTTTTATACACTATTGAATTTTAAAATTTTGTAGAAAAGCCGTTGAACATGACGTCAGCAGCTTTGGCGGAAATTCATTTCTCGGCTCTCGGAGGATTAGCCAATGGCAGTCGTTGTCGACGCCATACTTTCTCCGTTAGTTTTGTTTGATTATTTGAATTAATTTAACCGTTACGATCCGTTATGTTTTTTTTAAAAATTTTCTATTGTATAGATAACGCTGCACGAAAGCGAAATAGTCAACGATCACGATTTACTGCGGGGAAGCGAAGGGGAGTTCGGTGGATACTTGCAATTTTCCATTTCCGTTCGAAAAGTGGGTGAAATAAATAAATAAATAAATAAATATTGAATCTGCATGAAATATTTGGATAGAACTTTGCTCTTAACACAACGGAAAATGTGTGCGGCGCTTCGAGTGATTTCCATTTTTGCCGACAAAAATGTGTTGATAAATTGATGGCTCGAGCCGCTACTTGCAGGTGATTTTTGACGTTGGATTTGAAATTGTTGTAATTGTCGCATTGTTGATTTGTCACAGATTGCCGTTTGTTGACGAATCCTGGGGAGTGCCGGAGTGTTCGAATTTTGAAGAGGTGAAGAAGGCGTTGAGTAACGTTTACGAAGGGTTGAAATATCACAATTGGAGCAATTGCAATTGCGTTAAACCGTGTAAATCGACGCATTTCGAGTCAACTTATCACTCGTTTGGTTTTCTGAATAGCGGTCATTATTTGTTCATAAATATTAATTTTCAAGATTCGCAGTTGCAAACGATTCGCGAGTACAAGTCGTACACGCATTCGTCGTTTGTTTGCGATTTGGGCGGCACTTTGGCTTTGTTTCTCGGTTTTTGTCTTTTGACCATTTTGGAAATTCTTGACGCCCTATTTTTAAACGCTAAATCGACCAAGAAAATTTGCGCAATGTAAAATTAAAATTCGTCAATAAAAATGTCATTTTACTCGCAACAAGCTTTTTTGTCTTTAATAACCGATGGCAATTTTGGGAGAAAACCGAATAAATCAAATTTTTTTTTTTTAATTTTCGTATTTTGTCACTAGGACGATTTCACGGTCACTGTCACGTGAATTGAAACTCATCTAATCCCGGAGCGTCATTATTATCATGTGATTTAATTCGCCAATCAAACCAAATAGGAAAAGCCGTTGTTCCATTTAAACCGAATAGGAAAAACCGTTGTTCCATTTGAACTTTGAACCGATGAGAGGATGGACGTGTTTCTGAAGAGGAGAAGAAATTAACGGCAAGTAATACTTTTTAAATCTATTATCGGGGTTTGTTTCTCGGGGGGGTTCTTAGCACAGGGGTGGACGACTTAGCCTTACTTACGTCATTATTTTGAGGAGGTTGTTCGCTGATGTTAAGGGGGGTTGGGGGGAAATGCGAGGTATTGTTAGTTGTTAGCCGGGGAATTATCGTTAGGCGAGGGCGGGCCTACGGGTTAGGTAGCACGAGCTTAGTGTAGGCAAGATGAAGTAGCGACCAATTTTAGATGGACCAGAAGGAGCTACTCGTCTGGGGATAGTCGGGAAGGGAGATAGGATAGAGTTAGGTGGCATTTTTAATTTTAAGTTCTTAATTTTTTTTAAAAATTTGTTTATTAATGTTTTTTTTCTTTTTCTTTTTTTCTTTTCATGTTGACTGAATTCACGGAGCCGGAAATTTAACAGGTACGTGTGTTACGTAAGCTTTGAAACGTTAGTGGCTTAAAAATTAATGTTTTTCTTCATTTTTGATGACCTGGCCATTGTAGAAGGAAATTTGAAGTTTGGACTAGTTGTTGGACACTGCATCATTAGACACGGGCAATTAAAAGGTAACGAGTGTTTTTCTAATCCGTTGGGGATTTTTTCCAGGGGGGGTTCTTAGCACAGGAGTGGACGACCTGCCTTACGTACGTCATATTTTGAGGAGGTTGTTCGCTGATGTTAAGGGGGGTTGGGGGGAAATGCGAGGTATTGTTAGTTGTTAGCCGGGGAATTATCGTTAGACGAGGGCGGGCCTACGGGTTAGGTAGCTTGAGCTTAGTGTAGGCAAGATGAAGTAGCGACCAATTTTAGATGGACCAGAAGGAGCTATTTGTCTGGGGATAGTCGGGAAGGGAGATAAGATAGAGTTAGGCGGCATTTTAAATTTTAAATTCTTAATTGGTTTTTTAAATTTGTGTATTAATTTTTTTCTTCTTTTCATGTTGACTGAATTCACGGAACCGGAAATTGAACAGGTTTGTATGTTACGTTCGTTTTGAAACGTCGGTGGCGTAAAAATTTAAATTTTTTTTTCCATGTTTGATGACCTCGCCATCGTAGAAGGAAATTTGAAGTTTGAACTAGTTGGACAATGGACACACTGCATCATTAGACAGGGGCAATTAAAAGGTAACAAGTGTTTTTCTAATCCGTTGGGGATTTTTTCCAGGGGGGCTTCTTAGCGCAGGAGTGGACGACCCGCGTTACTTATGTCATTATTTTGAGGAGGTTGTTCGCTGTTGTTAAGGGGGATGGGAAGGGGATGTTAAGTATTGTTAGTTGTTAGCTGGGGAATTATCGATAGACTGAGGGCGGGTCTTCGGGTTAGGTAGCCTAAGCTTAGTGTAGATAAGACTAAGTAGCGAAAATTTTAGATGGATCAGAAGGGGCTGCTTGTCTGGGGATAGACGGGAATGGAATAGAGATTAGTGTTTAGGTATTCGTAAAAAAATCTTTACCGTTTACATTTTCCAAAATAATTTTTAAGTTTGTTTATTTTTTTCTATTTTCATGTCGACTGGAAATTACGAAGCGAGGAATGGAAAAGGGGATTTCTCTTTTGCAACATTAACATCAGTGGAAATAAAAATTGATTTTTTTTCGTGTTTTCTGACGTCGCCAATGAAATTTCTTTTTATTCGAGTGTCGGCTGATGAAGCGTCAGGCGAGAAATTGTACCCTGAAATAATTCTGAGATAATGCCAACCTTTATTTTGTAATTTTTATGTTTTATTTATTATTTCCTGTATTAAAGTATGGAGGCGTGGGTGGTTAAATTTTATTTACATAAGTGTAGGTTTGAACGGTTGGCGATAGATGGCGACATTGACGAAAGGTGAGTTAGGTCGTAAGATGAAGCATCGCGGCTTCATCTTGAATAAATTGTGCGATGCCCAAGTTCAGTTCACCTTCAAGGCGACGTAAGGCGTGGGAAATACTTACGGGTGAAACAAACAAGTTTGAAGTTGACGAAAAATGCGTTAATTTTTTTATTCCTTAATTTTTAGATCTGCATTTTACTTAGAGCGACAATTTCGCAAATCGATTTGATAAACCAGGAAAAAATTGCAGAATTAGGTAAAGCGGGAAAATGGCATTTATTGTTTAACCTTGAAATCGTTGCGTAATCGAATAAATCCTGACAACGAGACAATTTAAATTCTCGTCGCGTTTTATTTCCAGTATGGAGACTTTGCTGTCGTCGTTGTTGCTGTGTTTATTAGTTTTCTCACGTGTCGCCTGTCTTCCCACGAATGTGAATGACGAACCGAAAGCAAAAAAAGTGTTACTTATTCTCATCGATGGATTTCGCTGGGATTATTTAAACCATTCGGGTTTAGTCGGTTTTCCTCGGCTCGCTCGCGAAGGCATCCGGGCCGAGTACATGGAGGCACTGTATCCGTCCGAATCGTATCCCGGCTACTACTCGGTCGCCACTGGTAAAACAAAACCAATCGAAGATAAATGAGTTTTTTTGTTTTTGTTTAAATTTAATATTTGTAGGTTTATTTGGCGAAAGTCACGGTATGATTCTCAACCACATGTACGACGAGGAAAAGGATCGAATTTCGCAGATGAGTCCAAATACCATAGTGAAAGAGTCTTTTTGGTGGGAGGATGCCGAGCCCATTTGGATCACTACGACTAAGAAAAACATCTCGACGGCCATGTTATCCTGGCCCGGATCGGTCACGGTCATTAATGGCCGATCCGCGCACATCGTCGAGCCGTATTCGTCCGTAGATGGCGTCGAGCATTTCAAATCCGATTTAAACAGGGTTTTAGATTTATTTCAGGCGGACGAGGTGCAATACGCGCAGGTGCGTTGTTGTTTTATTTATCAATTTGCAGTTTTGATTGATGTATTCATTTTTTTTTGTTTTTAGGTTTATTGCGAGCACACCGATAAGGTTGGTCACATGCACGGACCTTATTCCGCCGATATCGCCTTGGCAGTGCGGGAATTGGACCAAGTGATAAACCAATTTCTTGATAACATCACAATGAGAGGACTTAACAACTCGGTTAAATAAACGAGATAAAATCAATTAAATTTAAAATGGAATATTTATTTATTTATTGATTTATTTAATTTAGATTCATTTTGTTATTGTTTCTGATCATGGAATGGCAGCTACCGACTCAAATTCCGCTAAAAGGATACGAATCGATGATATTTTACCGGCCGAGGATATCGTTAGGACTCTGGACAGAGGGTCCCACATGGGAATATATCCAGCCAATGGAGTCGATGTCGATCAAGTGAAAAGGATTTGATTGAAAATAAATATGAAGCAAATTATTTTTATTTCATTTTTTAAATTAGATAATTAGTCGATTGAAAACGCGAGAAGGATTAGACGTTTACAAGAAGGAAGATATTCCGGAAAAGTATCATTTTAAAAACCACCGTCGTGTGCCTCCAATTTACATCGTCGTTCACAAAGGATACTTCTTACAAGGGGTAAATCGATCGATTTGTATCCGAAAAATAGCATTTTATTTTTTGACTAATAAAATATGTGGTCAACAGCTCGGAAGTAATAAACAGTTTCCGAACGAGTCGCCCGACAGACAATGGGGCGGATTCCACGGCTACGATCCCGCTGAGCCGGACATGAGAGCAATATTTCTTGCATGGGGCTCCAGTAAGAAATTGCTAAATTTTTTTAAATATTTTTTTAAATATTTTTAAATATTGTATTTTAATTTTGTAGGTTTTAAACGAGGTTACACGGCGGCTCCCATACACATCACCGACCCGTACAATTTACTGAGTCATCTGATTGGCATCGAGCCGCTTTCGAATAACGGAACTTGGTCGAAAATGGCGGGCATGTTGAACGAATCCGAGGCCAGAAGTAAACCCAAGAGCGGGAAAGGGTCTCGGTTGACGGCCGCCCTGTTTGTCTCGATATTTTCGTCGGTTGTGCTTCTGTTTTTGATTTAATTTTTGAATTGTTTGATTTATTGTTAAGCTTATACACGAATATATTTTTTCGATTTGTTTTTCTATATTTTGTTAGATGTTTTGATATTTGTTGACGGAAACGGGTTAATTCTTGATTTTGTTTGTCTTTGATTACTTAGAAATGTAATATCGGTTGTGCCTTATTTTAAAGTTACTTAAGATTTTAATTTTTCTTAATAATCGTAATCCCTATCGATACTCTTCCAGAAATTCGCAAATGCTCAAGTTTGGGTCCACATTTATTAGAAAATAAAAAGGATTTTTCATGTTTGATTTTAATATAATTTAAATAAATTTATTGAGCGTAATCTGAAACTGACACGCAGTAGTAACACTTGGATGTTAATGATGTATTATTGTGGATGGGAATGCGGGTAATAAAAGGGAAAACGAGTGCTGTTGCGTTGTCGGGTTTGGCCACCAGACGGCGCGATGGGCATAACAAATTTTAATCAAGAGTCGGCCATTGTATCCGTTTGAAGTCGGTCGTGATTTCGTCTTTGTTTACAGTCGTAACAAACCACGATAGGAATTCGAGTTAATTATTAATTTATTGAGTGAAAAATGGTCTCGATTGAAACACCGTTGGTAATTTCTAAGGGTAAGGAATTTTTTTTCTCACCGGTTTTATGCAGTGCTCCTTGCGTGAATGAAGTGAATGTGAATTCGACTTCGACTTCCAGCGTGTACGGTAATTTGAACATTTGCAATTTGCAATGCCCAGCGTCGAGTTTGTCAATTGAAACGTGCTAAAACACGCCAGCCCGAGCCAAATTGAATGAAATGTGAATGAAATGTGAACGAAATATGAATGAAATTGAATGAGTTTCGAGTATCAAACACGGTATCAACGTGGTTGTGTTTTATTACTTATCGTTTCGACACGCGAGACGAACGAGACGAATTATTGAATTGAATTGAGTTGAATTGAAATTTTGTTGAATTTGTAGTTGAAGGCAATGTATCGATGGACACACAAGCCGCTAGCGAGGAGGACAACTCGAACACGGACGATCAGCGTGGACAGAAACGTATTGCAGTCGATATCAATGAAGTATCAAAAAAACCGAGAAAACGACGGAAAATTCCAGGTCCGTCGCAGCCGAAGAACGCCGTGTGCCAACTGAACGAGCTGCGACCGGGCTTGGTCTACAACTTGGTGTCGCAGACCGGGCCCGTGCATGCGCCCGTGTTCACGGTGGCCGTGGCCGTCAACGGTCAACAGTTTTTCGGCTACGGTCGCTCGAAGAAGCTGGCCAAGCAATCGGCCGCCGAAAACGCTCTCAAGTCGTTCGTTCAGTTCCGGAACGCGTGCGAGGCTCATCAAGCGATGGGTCGCGTCATCATGGACATGGATTTCACGAGCGACTGCGCCGACGAACCCGAAGCGATGCACTACAACTTCGAGACGATTAAAAAGGAGCTGGAAGCCGAGCAGCAGACGCAGATGGAGAACGGCGGCAGCAGCAGCAGCAGTAATGGTTCCGGCACCGGCAATGGCATCGCTAGCGGCACCCTAACGGGCAACGGCAACGCGCAGGCCAACGACGAGTTGGCGGCGCAAGTGCGCGCCAAGGGCGTGATGTGTCAGCCGGGAGAGAAGAACCCCGTGATGTTGCTGAACGAACTGAAACCTGGCTTGCAGTACAATTTAGTGGCCGAGACGGGCGAGGCGCACGCCAAGCGCTTCTCCATGTCCGTGACGGTGGAGAAGCAGACGTTCGAGGGCTCGGGGCCGAGCAAGAGGGTGGCGAAGGCGGCCGCCGCCAAGCTGGCCTTGTTGACCGTGTTCAACCTGCCGATCGCGCCCAACTCGGGCTCGGGCTCGCAGGTGAACGGGCAGTCGGCGACGCCCGGCGTGCCGCAAGTGCTGGCCGACCACGTGGCGAGGTATTTAATTAGATAACATCAAATGTGATTGATTGCATGGATTTGTTGTAGGTTGGTGATCACGAAATTCACGTCGTTGATGGAAGACCAAGTGAACCACATGAGGAGGAAAGTGTTGGCGGGAATCGTGATGACGACGGGGACGCAGCCGGAAGACGCCACAGTGATATGCGTCGCAACAGGTGAATTTATTTTGTAGAATATTTTTGTAGAATATTTTTGTAAATGTTATTATAAATTGATAGGAACGAAATGCGTGAACGGCGAACACATGAGCGTGAAGGGCGGGTCTCTGAACGACTGCCACGCGGAGATAATCGCGCGGCGCTGCCTGCTGGACTTTCTGTACACGCAGCTGGAGCTGCACGCGGAGCCGTCGAAGGCGGACGACTCGATCTTCTTGAGGAAGGAGGACAGCAGCGGGTTCGAGCTGCGCGAGTGCATCAAGTTCCACCTGTACATCAACACGGCGCCGTGCGGGGACGCGCGCATCTTCTCGCCGCACGAGAACATGTCGGGCGAGGCGGTGGACAAGCACCCGAACCGGCGCGCGCGGGGACAACTGCGCACCAAGATCGAGTCGGGCGAAGGCACGATCCCTGTCAAGTCCAGCGACGGCATCCAGACCTGGGACGGCGTTCTGCAGGGGCAGCGGCTCCTCACAATGTCGTGTTCCGACAAGATTTGCCGCTGGAACGTGCTGGGTCTGCAGGGAGCCCTGCTTAGCCATTTCGTCGAGCCGATCTACTTGGACAGCATCATCCTCGGCAGCCTCTACCACCCGAGCCACATGCACCGCGCCGTGTGCGGACGCATCTCGAGCACGATCCAGGGCCTGCCGCCGCCCTACCGGCTGCACACGCCCTGCATGAGCCTCACGAGCAGCCCCGAGGTGCGCCAGCCGGGCAAGGCGCCCAACTTCAGCGTCAACTGGACGATCGGGCGGCCGGCCGGCGAGATCATCAACGCGATGACGGGCAAGAACGAGCAGGGCGAGCCGTCGCGCCTCGCCAAGTGGTCGCTGTTCGTGCGCTTCGTCAAGATGAAAAAGTGTCTGCCGAGCGCGGCGCCGCTGCCGCCCGACCAGAAGGTATTCCAGTACGACTCGGCCAAGGACACGGTGGCCGCCTACCAGATGGCCAAGGAGCAGCTGTACGAGGCGTTCCGCAAGGCCGAGCTCGGCACGTGGATGAAGAAGCCGATCGAGCAGGACCAGTTTTGTTTCGAGGAGGATTGACTGACGACTGCTTTTTTGGCATCATGCGAGAATGTCGCTTTAGATTGCAATTCTACACTTGGCGTCAAGTGTTGTTTGACAACCGAACCTGGCTCGAGTAAAAGGCATCATTTCGAATTTAGCAATAAACAATTTAAGCTTAGAAACAACACCGACGATCGAATTCGATTCGAATTCGGCCCAACTGCCTCTCTCTAAATTTAACGATTTAACTGACTATTTATATTATAGTTTGGACACGATGTAACGGAGAGATATTCGGGATAATGCCTCTCACCTTGCCAGTGTTTTTTTGTAGATTGCGAGTTGCGTTTTGACGTGCCAATCTAGAGTGGTCCTAAAAATGCAGTCGGCAAACTAAAACAAAAACAAAAAACAAAACAAAAAACAAACAATTTATTCATTTAATTAAATTAAATTAAACAAAAAAAAATTAAATTTCTCTGCTTTTCTTTTCTTTTCTTTTCTTTTCTTTTCTTTTCTTTTCTTTTTTTTTCGTTTCATTTTATTTGATTTATAATTTTGATTCAATTAATTTGCTAGTCAATTGTTTTTAAATGAGAAAAGTTTTAATGTTGACGATTATTTGTTATTAACACGTTTTCGAGTCGAATTAAGACACTAATAATTCGTATTGTACAAATTTGTCGAATCTGGAAAAATTGAAAAAAAAAGAAACAAAAAAAAAAAAAAAAAAAAAAAAAAATTCTATTTATCTTTCTTTCTTTCTTTCTTTCTTTCTGTCTCTCTCCCTCTCTCTCTTCCTTTGTATCGTCTTCCTTATTCTCTTTTTTTTTTGTTTAATTGTTTTTTTGTTTTTTTTGTTTTTTAAAAAATTGAAACAATGTTCACACGTATACTTTTTATTAACTAACATTTACATATATTACAGTTTCGTATCCAAAAAATAATAGTAATTACACGAAAAAATACAATATTCACTGTTAAAATCGGAATACCGTACGATAATTATTATTGTTGCATTGGCGAAACACCTGCAGAGAAATTGTAAAATATGCAATTGAATAAATGACAAATAAATATGGAAATTTGGATTGCTTACTTTCTTTTCCCTCCTTATTCAACGCGTGGATTTGCCAGCCGAGCACTAAACGGTCAAACCCGCACGTGAATAAGTTGGTTCGCACGTACGCCGGACTCTCGTCCAGCCAGGCGGCCGCACAAACCATTCGTCGATGACCCTACCAAGGTAAAACATTTCATTTCATTTTCATTTCATTTTTATTAATTTTCATTAATACTTGTCTGCTTCCGCGCGGTAAACGCGCCAGTCGGTTTCCGTTGATGTCGTAGAGGCGCACGTGTCGGTTGTCCATCGGGACGGCCAGCACTTGTTGATTCGAGACCGACAGTCTGTTTAAGAAAATTAGAAAAAAATGTCCATTTTTCTTCTCTTCTTCAATTTCTTTCACCTGTTTGCAGACGCGTCCGATCGAATGGTGGCGAGGGGCGAGCGCAAATTTTTCGTATCCCAAATTTTGACGCAACGGTCGTCGCTGCCGCTCACCACTTTGTCGCTGGCGGTGAACGTTGCTGTGGTCACGGCACTTGAACGAATACATTTTTATTTCACATTATTCATTCATTCATTTTCTATTTTCTATTTTCTATTTTCGATTCGTACTCGGCGTGTCCGTGGCATATTAGAGCGGCCTGCGACGCTTCGCGCAAATCCCAAATGCGAAAAGTTGAATCCTTCGAGCTGGTCACGACCAACCTCTGCGACGGGTGAGCTACTACGTTGGTCAGTCCTTGTTCGTGGCCCACGACCGAGTGCACCACTTGGCCCGTGCGCGCGTCGTACAAACTCGCGCATCGGTCCCACGAAGCCGTGATGATGTGGTCGCCGCCGGACACCCAGTCGGCCGCGATCACCACTCCCGTGTGACCGACCAATTCGTACAGAGGCGAGTGGATCTTGATCCTCTCGCCGCTCACCACTTCGTCTGCAACAGATATCAAATCAATTTTCTTCTTATTTTTTTTTTATTTTTTTTCCGTTACCGTCGTGAGCCTCTTCTTTTTCCGACAACTCGACTTCGTCTTCCGAAGAATGACTTTTCTGCGGAAAAAGATTCAGTTTTCTTTATTTTCTGTATTTCTTTGTTACGAATTTAATTTCTTGTTTGAATTACTCCCGAATCTAGCGCGGAAATGAAGCACCAAATGTGAGCCGATTGATCGCCCGATGCCGTTATGACGAGATCTTGCGTCGGATGAAAGCGGATCGAATTGACGGAGCCGTGATGTCCGACGTATTCCAGTAGACATTTTCCCGAATCGATCGACCAAATTCGAGCCGTGTGATCTGAGATGAAAATAGGAAAATTAAATTAAATTAAATTAAATTAATTTAATTAATTTAATTACCGGCCGATGCTGTGCCGATCACGTTTTGGCCCGCTCGTGGCACCGAAATCTCCCAGACGCCGTCTCTGTGTCCGGTGTACTCTTTGATCAAGTGACTTCCCAGTGTGGGCGCTTTAAAACTCGACACAATTTTGCTGGTTTGAGCTTTGAGCTTGTGAGTTGTTTTGATCAGATGCGTCGTTTGGCTCGCTACAACATTACATTACAAATTTGTATCATTTTGCAAACTTCTCATTTTAGTTGTCACATTTTTTAATCGATTTTCCGGATTCGACGTCCAAATCGGTCGATCGGTTGTCCAGGGTGCTCGAAGACATCTCTTTTTCCAATCTTTCGTTCAAGGTGTCCACCTTTTCGTGCACTGTTTAATTGCAGAAGAGAAATTTCATTTGATTACAACTTAGTGAAAAAGTTCATTCGTTACGATTCATGTTTTCCGCGTAGAGAGTCTCGAATTCTTTTTCGATTTGATTGAACAGCTCGTGCAATCTGTTCCTGCAAATTGTGCAAATTTTTAGAAAAGTGATTGTATTTCTTCTTCTGGGTGTTTTACTTCAATCGCGCCGGCAAAACGGAGTCGGACGACTCGACATCGCGCACGAAATGAAACGGTTGCTGCAGATCGGAGTCGGTGCTGCTCCTCACGCGGGGAATGCTGATTCGTTTGCTCTTGAGCGGTTTGTTTGAGAATGGGGTGTCTTGAGGCATCTTTGAACTCTGCCTTTTGAAATACGATTTATTATTTGCTTTTTGTTTTGTAAACAAAAATTCCTTCGGCGATGATGACACACCTACCCGATCAACACGTACGAGTGTATTTATCGACAAGTATTTTTCCAGCAAATGACAAGTCCGAAATTGCGCATTCAAAGCTTGATCATTTCAATTGTGGTGCAAAAATTAGGCTTTTCCGATTGATTGTTGAGAAGTCAGCTGCTCGAGGAATTAAAGCATCGGCTCGTGCATCGACCAACGTCACTCTACCGCAATGACCAGACGCGACTAACACTTTCGCGAACCGGTCGCAATATTATACGCGCTTGTTATTGTCGATGGTTTTTGCGCTTTTCGTAAACGTTCGCGCGATAACAAGTTCAAAGCGTCGTCGAGTTTGATTTAAGGCTTGCTGGAAATTATTTTCGAGAATTTTACAGCGTTAAATTCGGCGCAGAATGTACATACGAGCGTGAGATCGGGTTTGGTTTTGACCGGTTGACGTCACAAAATGGGAATCGATTGCTGAAAATGGCATCGCGGATGACGTAAAAGGAGCTAAGTTTTGGACCGGTCGAGAAAAATGGGATCGCTCGCCGTGGAAGAACATGTAAAGTCCATTGCGTTTTCGCACTAGGAATTCAAGTTCGTCGGGAAAGAAACGAGCCTCGTTTATTTGCAAAAATGTAAAAGACGAGTGCAACAGCACTCGGTTGACGAGGAAAAATGCAATAAAAATGAAAGCGTGTTTCGCACGGAGCGAAACGAGTGAAAATCTTGAAAGCGTGTCACAGTGAAAGGGTGTACGGCCATCTCACTCACGCATGAATCCGCGGGATCAATGCGCGTCAGCCATTTTACTTAATTTTCCTTGGGAATTATATCAAATTTACTATTAGAAAAGACGACTGAACCGCGGATTTGGTGATTTTTCTCCCGCCTAACCAGACCACCGGATATTAGATTAGAGCAAAAAGAGGAATTGTGCTCCGGAATGCGTTTTTAACGAGCGTTTGAGCCGTCCGTCGAACTGGATATCGCCAAGGATTTGTACATAGGCGTTAGGCCTAATGCATCTATTGTGGCATTACCGATAGCGTGTGTCGAGGGTGAGTTTTGCTTTTCGTTTCGAGCTCATTATTTTTTCTCCGTGCGGACGGTGAAAAGGAGACGGTTCGGGCGGAGAAAGAGAGATGGGCCGCGGCGATGACATTAGCAGAATAGGCCTATTTGGGTTAAGCCTAAAGTGGTATGAGTCACCCTTGTTTATCATTGTGTTTGGATGTGTTTTTGCAGGCTAAATATCGGGATGTGGCATTTGGAATCGCGCGCATGATGTACGAAGGAAAACACCTCCACTATTCACCGGTGGATAACAAACCGCTGTGCTCGTACAGCACGAAATTGTGCAAGCAACGTCGCTTGAATGGCTACGCCTTCTGCATCCGACACATCTTGGAAGATAAGTCAGCACCTTTCAAGCAATGTGCTCATGTGGCCAAATACAACAATCAAAAATGCACCAACCCAATCCCGACAAACGAGGATCGAGAGTACAATTCGAAACATTTAATTCCTTTTAATTTTTTTTAATGTTTTTTCCATTTTAAAGGTACTGTAATAGCCACATGCAAGTTGCTGGCATGGCTCCCAAAAAGGAGCGGAAGGCTAAGAAGGAGAAGGAATCGAACGCAGTTTGTTCGCCGGACGGGAAGATCAAGTTCGCGGATCGCTTGAAGGCGCTGCTCAACAAGACCGGCAACAACGACGTGTCGATGATTCTGGACGAGCAGCATGTGTCGGTGGATGACCCGTACGCGTTTTCGGACGTGCTGGACAAGTCGCCGTTGGTGAATTCGCCGAAAACGAACGAGACGAAGCCGACGTCGACGCCGATGCCGATGCCGATATCAACATTATCAACATCGACGTCGACGTCGACGTGTTTGGTGCAAGTCGGAGCGGAGAGTAACAATAGGTTAAATAAAAGTCAGGCGGCCAAGTCGTCCAAGACTATGAACAGGCTGCAGGCGAAAATCGCGCACAATAAAGTGTTAGATAAGTTGAAGAAGAATAATCAGGAATGTGTTTACGTGAATTCCAACTCGAATTCGAACTCGAAGAGCGACGTGGCGCTACATTCCAACGGTGTTTTGGACCATTCGAACGATCATTTTGTTTTGTCCGATCTCGTGGAGAGCAAGGGGAAGAAACATTTAGCCGTCAACGTCCCCACTAAGAAAATGTGGTGCAAATTGAAGCGCGCTGACGATAAAAAGGAAATTGCCGAGCCCTTGCAAAGGGTTCGCGATTCCTGGCAGGAAAGACGCTTGTGCAAGGCCGATTTACACCCTCTAGGTGAATATAGGAAAATAGAAAGAATGCGAAAGAAACGTGTCAATTGTTTGTGTTGTAAATATGTAAATTTTGTGCTTTTGTTTTTCAAGGACTCGAAATGTCCGATAGTGAAAGTGACGATAGTGAAATGGAATCGATTCAGAGGCATTGGTTTTATACGTGGGATAAGGGAGATACGTTACAGTGAGTAGTCAAATATAATTTAAATTTATTTTTATTTATTTATTTATATTTATTTAATTAAAAAGGGTTAATTCGGAGTTCCTTCCCAATTCGCGGCCCGCACGGCTCTCGGTTCGACGGTGCGAGATGAGGCGTCAGCTCAACCAGATGTACAACGCGCAGACGGCTTCGGTGGCTCACAGGGATTTTCAAAACAAGTTTGTCGGCGCTCTGCTCAGGTCCACGAAACGGTTTCCCAATAGGACGGCACAATTAGTAGAAAGCATTCAGGCGAAAACGTCTCTGGCGACGAATAAGAGGTTGAAATTGATACAATTGTTTGGAAATACATTTTATTTTTAATTTCTTTAATTTTTAATTGCAGTAAAAACATTGTAGGCGTCGTTAAACGTTTTTGCCATTACAAAAATGATAAAACGACTTGTGACAGTATTGCGCTCCCGCACACTCGGCATTGTATTAAACGTAAAGGTTTTTCGACATTTTAATTTGGCTCGCTCGAAAGGAGCTCGCATTTAATTGCTCCTTTCTTCTTTTTTGTCTTGCAGATATTATGTATAACGTTGATCAGTTGCTGTTTGAACATTGTACGGCAAAGTTTGCTGACAATACGCAGTGTTGTATCCCGGTGTTCGATATTTGTCACGAACTTCCTCTATGTACGGAACACGCTAGGAAAAGGGACAATTACAACAAAATGTCGGCCGAACCGAAACCGAAGAAACCCAGGAAGAAAACGAAACCGTCGGCGTTGACGCGGCCGCCGAAACGAGGCAAGAAAAAGAAGAGGCAGAACGGAATCCGTCCCAACAAACAATCATCAAGTCACGTTTCGGCTTTGAACAGCGTCGCACCTTCCGCGGGTATTCTAAATAATAATAATAATAATAAAATAAATACAAGTAACAAATTATAAAATTGTAGACGTTGCTTCGTCGATATCTCTCGGGTTGGATTCGAGTCCGGGCCCGACCGAGCTCAATGCGGAAGATATCAGCAAGGGGTTCGAGGATAATTTGGACGACGATTTGGAGGATCATTTATCTCCCGGTTCTATAGAGAAATCGTTAGAACTTCCATTAGACACGGCCGAATTGGCCAATCAAGCGAGTCGGCTGCTGGAAGAGCACGATTTTACCGAAGTTTTAAACAAAATCCCAGACGACGCTTTTAACGACCTTTTTACCGGTAAAATTATTTTAAATTTAATTTTTATTTTGAATTTTATATTGAAATTTTGTTACAGAAAGTAAGAATGGCGATTTTTTACCGACCAAAGAGGAGACGGAGGAGCTGGAGAGGGCGCTGGCGGCCGTGGACAAGGACGTGAAGTCGCTGGAGAAGTTGTCGGCCGACAGCAACGACGAAATGTCCGACTTGGCCAGCTCGATGCAGCAGATTCACGACTCGCTGCTCCACTCGGACGTGGACCTGGCGCCCTCGATGGATAACCTGAACGCGATGACGAGCAGCTTCTCCACGAACGACCTCAACTCGCTTTCTCAGGTGCTCTCGACCATCACGACCGACTCGATGGTGCCCAACCCCATGCCCATGGACACGATCCTCCAGTCGCAGTTACCCGGGGTCCAGTTGTTACCCGAACTCGTGCAAGGACAATTACAACTCCAAGTTCCTGTCAACGCCGGCCAGGCGGCCAATTTCGTGCTCAGTCCGCACCCGCAGCTGCTGGGCGCCACTTTCGCCACGGCCGACGGCGCCGCGCAGTTTCCGCACGCGCACGCGCACTCGCACACGATCCCGCTGTCGCTGCCGTTGCCGCTCGCCACCCCCGACGCCATCTCCATCAGCCTGCAGTCGCAGTTCCAGGGCATCAGGGCGAGCCAGTGGATCCTCAGTCCCGCCGACCACACGTTCACGC
Source organism: Strigamia acuminata (assembly GCA_949358305.1). NCBI lineage: Eukaryota > Metazoa > Arthropoda > Chilopoda > Geophilomorpha > Linotaeniidae > Strigamia > Strigamia acuminata. The sequence continues at coordinate 12,048,416 of OX442320.1, forward strand.
CCATGGTGTACCAAAACGGGTACCCGCTCGCGTCGCAGCCGCTCACGGGCCAAGTGTCCGCGCTCGGCAACATCAAATTCCCCTTCGCCGCCACCGCGCTCGACGTGGTCAAGCAGAACGAGGCCGGCGAGCTCGGCGCTGCGGACACGGCCACCACGTTCGTCACCGTCAACGGCAGCGCCGCAAACTCATTCCCAGTGGTGAGCACCGATTCTCCGAAGGAGAGCGTGTCTTAGCCGAGACAGAACTAGAGGACTTGACAACTTGGTTTTGTGTATAAAAAAAACAGAGAAAAACAAAATGGGGGAAGGAAGGAAGAAAGAAAAAAAATGATTTTTTTTTTGCGTAGTGTATTTTTTGTGTAATTTGTACAGTTATTTAAACAATATTGTATACTTTCCAATTTTTGTAGCATAAGAAAAAAAAGAATGCCTTTTTAGCAAGAAAGTGACGTCGTGTGTGGAAATTGATCGGTTCGTGTAGTGCAATAAGTGGAAATCGGTTTTCATCAATTTGCTAAATCTTAACAACGACTTTTTTCGTGTACAGGTTGAAGATTTAATTTTTAATTTGTAATTTGTAATTTTAAGCGGAAATTGGAAAGATTGGTTTTGTTTTTCGTTTCTTGTTTTTTGTTAAGATTTTTTTTTAAATGTTGATTTATTTACACTCGAGTGGAATCCGATTGTCCGATTGGATTTTTCGCATTTTTATTTAAAGATTTCAAGGTCGGATTAAACTTTTAATTTTAGGAATAAGAAAACAAATCATGTTTGACTAATTTTGTAAATAATTTGTGCCGGAAATGGCTTGTATGTGCGATTCAACTTTTTTTCTCTTTCCTCTCAGAATTGTACATAAAAATGAAAAATGAAAAATGAAAAAAAAAGAAAAAAAAATAAGTGAAACGTAACGACAAGCTGTGAAATAAACTCCGAAAAGGCAAATTGAAGTTTGTTTATTATTAATATTAAGCTTGTTCCAACTCCACTAGTACTCCGTGACAATCTTTGGGGTGAAGAAAAACGACCGGTTTCCCGTGAGCTCCTATGGTGGGCTTTTCGCTCAGGCAACGGATTTTTTTCGATTTTAAATCCGCCATGGTCGCGGCGATGTCGTCCACTTCGATGCAAATGTGATGCATGCCGCCATTTTTGTTTTTATCTAAAAATGCCTGAAATTTGCAATTTTGCTTATTTTTCATTAATCGTTTGTTAGTTTTTCACTTTTTTATACCGCGATTGGACTTTTTTCGCCCATAATTTCGAGTAATTCGAGTTTGGTGTTGCCTAAATTGACGAAAACCGTGGTGACTCCGTGGTCGGGTAACGCGACGTTTTCGCTCACTTGAGCGCCCAAAATGTTTTTGTAAAAATCGGTCGCTTTTTTTAGATCCGGTGTGGCGACCGCTATGTGATTGAGTTTTCCTAATTTCCACATTGTCCCTCCACGGATGCTCGTGAAGGAGAAACTTCGACGCACTAGTTGCGTAATGTTCATCATTTATCTAGTTTTCTTGGGGTTTGGGGTTATCGGCGACGGCTATCTTCTTATTCCCAGCTTGCTGATCTTCGTAGGCCAGTGCGCGCGGTCGCACCACGTTGAAATAGTTGAACACGCGTAAACCGCAGCCGTATAAACCATACGCAGTTATGCCCATTAAAACGATCACCGTGCCTTGGTGCAAGATATCTTTAATCCGCTCCGACCTTCGAATCATCGCTGCGAATCAAAAACGATTTGATCTATCGGATGGGCCCATCACCCGGTTCGGTTTTGCTCTAAAAATGAATAAACTTCGTAGATCGCGCAAATTGTCACTAGGTGACGCGTCAGTCGCGACGAAAAACAACACCGAGATATAGTGAAAAATGCAGGCGGAAGAAAAGTTTAAACCGTGTTTGGATAGGAATGCCAACCCTGTAATCACGTGTAAGGTTGTTATTTGTGTAAATACGGGTGGTTTGATTGAATTTATTTGTGCAGATGCGGGAGACAGAGCGCTTTTCAAGACGTTCGAGGATGAAATTGTGCGAGATTTGCCCGCCTCGCCGGTGGAATGGCGAAGGTATAGATGCGAAATTTTGTGATAATCTGTCGGTTTGAAAACGTCAAGATTGTTTTTGAAGGTCGTACGGAAGACCGGCCAAAACAGTTTTGGCCAAGGCTTCATTCGTGGAGCTGGAAATGGATAAACTGGTGGACGACAACGGGTTGACGTCGCTAATCGGTCAGAAGTTCCTGCACACGTTTTGGACGGATTGCTGCGACGTGGAAATGTACAAAAGCAAACTGAAGGACGACGTGGCGGCCTGGCTCACGCAGTTGAGGACTAAGAACATGAAGGACTGGGTGATCGTGGTGGTGGAGGGAACCGATTCGAAGAAGGGAAGCAAACCCAAGATATTGACCAGAGGATCGGTCGTGGACAAAATCAAGAACGATTTCTGTAAAAAACAAACGGAGAGGTTGTGTGAAGTGAATGAGAGTTTAGTTGATTTGATTGTTGATTTTTGATTTGGATCGTTGATTTTAGGTGTGTGAACGTGACGAAGAGCGAAAACACGGATTCGTGGCACGGGTTTCTTCAGAGATTGCGCCACCTGCTGTTGCAAGCTTACAATCGTCAGTTGAGTCGATTTGAGGAGAACATGAGGTCGCAGAGGGAACGGAGGAACGAGTTAGGATGGGTGTTTTGCGACTATTTTTTATTGCAAGAGGAACTGGCGTTTGTTTACGAAATGTTGGGCATTTACGACGAAGCGTTGGTGCAGTACGACGAATTGGACGCGTTGTTTACGCAATTTGTCATCAATTCCAACTTGGGAGGTGAGGAAATTAAATTTAAATTGTAAATGACAAGTTTGATCGATTGATTTTCTAGACACCCGGGAATGGCTGCTTACGTTCTCGGGGCCGTGTCTCTGCTGGGAAGGATTGTCGCTCTCGCCGGACGTCGGCGACGAGAAGAGGCAGTTGATCGAGCGAGGCAAAGCGACTCTGTTGGACTTGCGCAACTATCTGTTCTCGCGACAGTGCTCGCTTCTTTTGCTGCTCGCGCGGCCGTGGGAACTGGCGCAGAGGTTTCTCACCTTCACCTACAGTTGCATCAACGAACTGCAATTTCTGGAGGTGGAAATGCCGACCGGCGCAGTTGCTTGCTGGGTGTTCCTAAGCAGCCTAGAAGTTCTGCAAACGTGCGAGAAATTCAAGGACACGAACCAGGAAGACGCCTATTTTTACTTCACGGCCAGTTTGTGGGCGACGGCGCGACTCAAACTGCAGGAACTGGGCACTTTGTGCGGCCTCATGCCCGGCAAAAAGGCCAGCTCCGAACAACTGCACCACGTGGTCGAACTGGTCGCCGGACTCGGAGTCGACCGCAATTACGGCCGCACCGACACTCCGCTGGCCAAATTGAAGGAAGCGCTGTCGTCCGACGAAGCTTTTCAGAAACAATATTTAGTAGAGTTTGGAATTTGCAATTTTGAAACACTTATCCATTTGATCGAATTTTTTGTGTAGGAATTATCCGAATTGGCCATCGGAACGTTGAAACACATCGGCAGAATTCGATACGCGCGTTTGATAGGTCGAGACTTGGTGGATTTCTACAGGAAATTAGGCGTGGCGCATAATTCGGCCGGCTATTTATTGGACGATCTTAAGACGTTCCAGGAAGAGCGATGGGCGTTGCTGAGTGCGCAGACGTTGATCCAGTTGGCCGATTGCTATTCCGCGACGGGCGATTGGAATAAATATCCTTTTGGAGAAAGAAATTGGGGATTAAACGGTGGATTTTAATTTTCTTGACTTTGGTTTGCACGTTTATCAACGTCGGTTTGCTGATTGCCAGCAGCACGGTTCTGTCTGCGGACGAAAGGGAAAAACATTTCGATCGAGTGGAAGAGGAAATAGATCGATTCAAGCAAAACGGTAGAAAAAGATTGATTTAAAAAAAAAATTAATTTAGTCATTCATTTATTTTAGGTGAGAAATTGTGTTTGAACATGTCGGAGATGTTTGAGATTGTTTCGGCGGCGATAGTCGTGGACGAGGACGCGGCGCTCACCATCGACAGCACGATCCGCGTCAAAGTGACGATGAACAGTCGTTTTCCAAAACCGATTTCGTGCGACGCGCTCACGATCGCCGTGCACGACAAGGAAAAGATTGAGCCGCTCACTGAACTGCCCAGAACGAACGAGATAAGACGGAGGTTTCTCGAACCTCTAAAATTCAGCAAAGAATTTATGTACTTGGAGGACAGGAGCCTGGAAAGGGTGGCGATCGTCGCTTCGGTCGCGAACAATCCGCTCGTGCGACAAGCGAGCAACAACGTGTTGCCGTTCGAACGGGAAGTGGTCAGGAGGGAGTTTGACCAGTGCGTTCGCGTCTCGGACGTTGTTCTCCTACCCGGGACGAACGAAATAATGTTGGAAGGAAAAGTGCGCGTTTAATTTCCTATCTCTTTATTAAATGTTTGTTTATTTATTGATTGATTGATTGATTTATTTCAGTGCGCGGTTTACGGCAGTTTCGTTTTGACTCAGCTGATCGTGCAAATCGGCAATTTGGAGCTGATTTTGCCTCGAATCAAAGAGATATTGACCTACGAGATATTATTTGAGCCGATCACGTTGACTCGGGTGTGCGGGGACGGCGAATTGATCGCTGGCATTCCTCAGGAAATCGAATTGTGTTTTTACAGCGGGACGTCGAGCATCGCGAGTGGCACGAAAATACGCATGAAAGCTTCGAGCGCTTTGCACATTGTAAATGATTTTTGCTTTTACTCGATGTTTATGTAATTGTTTTTTTCTTTTTTGGGCAGAAATTAGTGGAAAGCGAGGACGAGGCGACGTCCAAGTTGGAATTTGAAGTGGGAGCGTTGCAATCGTTCGAATCGTGGAAAATGAAATTGTCCGTTTTTTGCCATTTCGGACCTCAAAAAGACGCCAGTACGATCCACACGGAAATTAAAGTGGCTTGTCCGTGGGCCGAGAGCGTCATCAAGTTGCAATTCGTGCCGCCGTTCATCACTCTGCATAAACTGCACACGATGCACGCCAAGTAAGCACAAAAAGCAATTCATATCAATGATTATTTAATTTAATTTTATTTAATTTTATTTTATTAAAGAAAGTTTATTCAAGTCACCGTTCACAGTTTGAATGTGGACGGGTTCGAGTTGAAAAATCCGGGTTTGAAGTCCGATAATTCGCAGATTGCGACGGTGTCGCTCAACATCCCACTTGACGCTTACGTACAAATTTTGTTTGCGATCGATTTGCGTCATCAGTATTTTAATTTGATTTTTATTTTTTGTAGATTGTTCGTGCCAATCAAATCGTTTGTTTTTTGTGGGAATTGGTTACGAATTTAGTGGATCATCCGAATTTGGATTTGGAGTTCTCCATCGATTATTCGCCTTCTTCGTGTCATTACAACGAGAATTTAAATTATAAACACAAATTTATTCTGCAGGAGTACAAGGTATTGGCTTTAGCATGGCCCCCACATCCAGAAAAATTTGCGAATTTTGTCTTTGCTTTGCACTTCAAAAAACTTGTTTTTTTGGACCGAAAATTTTATTTTTTGGACCAAAAATTTAATTTTTTGGACCAAAAATTTAATTTTTTGGACCAAAAATTTAATTTTTTGGACCAAAAATTTAATTTTTTGGACCAAAAATTTAATTTTTTGGACCAAAAATTTAATTTTTTGGACAGAAAATTCAATTTTTTTGAACCGAAAATGTAGTGGACCCGGGACGTAGGGGGCTTGAGCCCTTGTCAGCCCCCCTTATCGGGGCCATGGGCGTTATTCGCGGCGCAGGTGCAGGTACGGATTAAAATGTTTTGTTTTATGAATTCAGACCTTATTCATTGTGAATTATAAAGTGGAACCGCGAAATTCTGAATTTTGCCGAGCCGGGAACATGTGCAATATGAGTATAAAAATCGTTCGCAATACTCCTTCCGGTTGGGCGGCCATCATGTACGAGGTGCTCGCCGATCAAACATCGTGGGCGGTGTGTGGACACACGGCGGGTAAAAGATTATTACATTTTATGCAGAAATACGAATGAAAATCTTATTTTTTATTGCAGCTGTTGTTAACATGGAGTCGTCCGTGCAATTTAATGTTTCCATCGACGTTATGCCGCTAACTTCCGGGTTTTTGCCACTTCCGATCGTTCGCTTATCGAAATTTATTCCGGCCGATAAGTTACCGGAGGGAAAAGGTTGCGTCTGTTTTTCTTTCGAATATTGAATCGTTTTAATTCGTTTTTTTTGAAATTGTTTTTTCCAGATTTAGCTAAAAAAATCGATACTTCCGGTGGGTTTTCTCGATTAGAGCCGTTTAATCAAGGCCAGGTTTACAACGCGAGTGCGGGCAGTCAAGTTCACGTCATTCCAGCATTTTCATCAACGAGTGGCGAATAATGAAAAAATGTAGTTTTAATTTACATAAAATAAAGGTGGTTATTGTAACTGAAATATTTAAATTTCGCGCCTTGTCCGCGGCGAAGCTAGGGCGCATGCGCGGAACTCGCGGATTGGTCGAATCCGAGTCGTGTTGTCCGTTAGGGCTGGAACTGCGCTCTTTCACTTTGTGTTTTTAAGTTAACGTTTAATCCAGGTGCATAATCGCCGCTTTTCATGTTTGAATTTCGCCCGTTGATGGTTTAAGCTTCCGATCGAACTTATTTCGGACGATGCTGTTGTCTAGATTGGTGGTAAGTTGAAAATGGACGCAATTACGAGCGCGATTTTTAAAATGTCCGAAATTGTGTCTTGTGTGTTTTCACCAGTTATAAAATTGAGCGCGATCGAAATGTCAGCGAACAAACCGATGTCGTTGGTTGCCCAATTCGACGATCTGTGTAGGTTCACGAACGTCTTGCATGAAAATTCCGACGACGGTGAGTGGGAAAAAAAATACCGGTATTTTTCAAAAAATTTAATAACGGTCGTCATTTTGATTGTAGAATTTCTTACGTTCGTGAGGCATCAGGAAGAATGCCGGAAACGTTGGCTGCAAGCGGAATTGGAGTTGGAAAGAATGATCTCGCTACGAAATAACGAAATAACGGAGAAAAATGCGTTGGAAGCGAAATTGAAGCATTGCAGGTTTGATTGATATTTATTTATTTATTTAACATTTATGTTTATGAATTATAATCAATAAATTGATTGGTTGGTTTTAGGAACATGCTTTCTCAGGAAATGGAGAAGAGAAAGAGAGTGGAACAGGAGCGAGATAATGTGGAAAGACAACTGTGTTTGATCAAAGAAATTCTACTCGACGCCAATGTGGTGAATGACAAGACGCGAGAACGACTGGCGTTTTTGAGCGAAACTTTTATTCCTACCGGTAATCGGAGAAACGAGAATTCACCGAGAAAGTAACACAAAAAAGGGTGTAATTATTCGAATGGGAATTGAAAAATGTGAATTTTGTTTGTCAGTTTACGAACGATTGACGAATCAGCCGATTCCATCTTGTCTCCTTCGGATTTCGACATGACCGAAGATGATTTGGATGCTCCGAGAGCGAACAGACGTGGCCGCACTAAAAGATCGACGGGCGATCGCAAAAAAAGACCCAGCGCGCCTCCCATGCGCGAAGAAACTCCGCCGAAAAAATCGAAAATTAATGTAGTATTTTTTTTAATTAACTAAACAAATGTTTTATGGTATTTAATTTAATTCTAGGAGGTTGTTACGGTCACCGAAGCTCCCGATTCGATCGTGGCGACGACGACTTTGACGGTGCCGCACAGCGGACCCATCACAGCCTCGTCTCGAATTGAAACTTTGCCGCCAAAAACGGCGAAAAATTTTGCCACGCCGTCGGCACCGACCCCCGATCCGGCTCCACGAACTCCCTTTAAATTCGGTATTTAAATACGGAAAATGAATGTTCTTAACTGATTTTTTGTCCATCGACTTTGTTTTATTTTAGCAGATGAACCTTCGGATGAATCTTTGGTTTGGATGGAAACGGGATTGACTCCGCGTCCGTTCGTTCATCCGTCGCTGCGTTCTTTGCCGAAAAATCGACTGTCAATGGGAAATCTGTGCAAACGCCCTCACGACTTCGTGTCTAAAACCGTAATTAAACCGGAAAAATGCGTAACGGTAAAATTATCCTACAATTTTGCTCAATTAACGAACGGAAGAATAAAAATTTGAATTTTTCTTCAGTGCGATAAAAGAATCAAATTCGGGAAATTAGCTCTGCGGTGCAAAGGTAAAATAAAATTTAAAAAATGAATAAAATGTTTTAAAAGTTTTATTTATTTTTTTATGTTTAGACTGCAGAATGACTTGCCACGTCGATTGTAAAGAGCAGTCACCTTTGCCGTGTACCCCCGTTTCGGGGACCCCGGGCTCCAAAGGATTGGTGGTACGTTTATGGACAAGTTGTTGATAAATTATATTATTATTATTATTTTGTAATTTAGGGTTGCGTTATCGGTGATTTCGCGCCAAAAGTGGCGCCTTTGATTCCCGCACTCATTTTGCATTGCGTAATGGAAGTTGAATCGCGCGGTTTGAACGAAACCGGTTTGTACCGAGTTCCAGGCTCCGAACGGGAAGTGAAGGATTTAAAAGCCAAATTTTTGAGTGGAAAAGGAATCCCGAAATTAGTAATTGTTTACCCTAACCTTTTTTTTTGTTACGTTAACATTTTTGTTCGTTTTTCAGTCTAAAATCGACGTTCACGCGATTTGCGGTTGCATTAAAGACTTTTTGCGATCGGTGAAGGAACCGCTCGTCACTTACAACTCGTGGCACGATTTTGTTAAAGCTGCGGGTAAATGAAAATGAAAATGAAAATCATGAATATTTTATTAAATGATTTGAACGTCTAGAAAACCCGAACGAGTCTTTGCGTTTGAAATCAATGAAGGGATTGGTCGCGAAGTTGCCGCAGACGAATCGCGACACTTTGGCGTATCTGATCATGCATTTGCAACTGTAAGAATGCGCTTTTGATTTTTTGAGATTGCCAAAAATATTTATCTATTTGATTCGATTGAGCAGTGTGGCGAAATCGCCGGATTGCAAGATGCCCGCCATGAACTTGGCGCGAGTGTTCGGGCCCACGATCGTCGGTTATTCGTCGCCCGAGACCGAACCCTCGCGAATGCTACGCGAGACCAAACAACAGGCGCAAGTGATCGAAAGTCTATTGAAAATATCTCAGGATTATTGGGCCGAATTTATTAACGTTCACATAGACGGAGTGGACCCTAACTCGCACACTCCCGATCCTCGTTCCGGATATCAAAGCGTTTTTAGGTCTTTAACGCCCAGTTCTAGTTCCAGGAGAATGCTCAGCCACACTCCGTTAGCACCCAGGTCAGTTTATCGATTCTCATTAATTGTTTTCATCTTTTAAAACTAATTTTTTATTAATTTTTTCAATTTAGATCGGCGGGAATAACAACTCGATCGTTTAAACGCGCGCAACAGTTTTTCGCCTCACCAATGCTGCAATAATTTGTCGACAATTTTATTTTAGTGTTTTGGAAATATTTTTTTTCTTCTTTTTTTAGAAAATTAGTTTATGTATTACATTTTCTAAAAACAAAACAAAAAACATGCTGGTGATTTTACGATTTGTAGTATTGTACGATGTATTTCTTTAAAAAAAAATTATTTGAAATAAATTATTGGTCGCCAGGACCGCAGCGGGCAACTGTGACGTCATTGGGCAAATGGCACGGTACTGCAAAGTAGGCCTAAATCTAAATCTGTATTTGTTCTTGTCGTTACTTAACTCGGAGAAATTTAATTTGAATCGAGGACTGTAAGTGAACGTGAAATGCCGCCGAAGCAACGCAAAATTGCCATTATGGGCTTTCGGTCCGTAGGTAAGATGTCGGACGAGATTGCGAGCAAAGAGGCGTGTTGCGCGAAACACGCGGAGTTTTTATTTGTTTACAAACTTTGATTCAGGTAAATCGTCGTTAACTATTCAGTTTGTTGAAGGACAATTCGTCGATTCGTACGACCCGACCATTGAAAACAGTGAGTTTATTACGTCGTGGTTTTATTAGATAACAACATTGTGCTTTTTTGTTTCTATTTTTAAATTAATTTTTCAGCTTTCAATAAAACCATGAAAATTAAAGGACAGGAATATATTTTGAAATTAGTCGACACTGCGGGCCAGGTGAGTATTAAATTGATGTACCCTTATGTATTTTTTCACGTTTTTAATTAATTAGGATGAATATTCTATACTTTCGTCGTCGTATTCCATGGATATACATGGATACGTGTTGGTCTATTCAATTAATTCTCAAAAAAGGTATTTTGAAAATGTTAATTTTGCGGGTTCTTAAGACCAATTATTTGAATTTTCAGTTTTGAAGTCGTAAGAATTATTTACGAGAAGCTATTGGACATGACGGGAAAAGTTAAGTACGTAAATTTATGTATAAAACATGGGGTTTACGAATTCCAGCATACTTGTGAATTATGAAACGGGAGATGCATTCGCAACTATACTGGAAGCACGTGTTTTTGTATTTGTATGTAAATTTCACCGACTTACGTCTTTCTTTTTTCGTTTTAGTGTACCGATTGTATTAGTAGCTAACAAAACTGACTTGCATATGGAAAGGTAAAAGATTTTAATTAATTTTTGTTGATGTAGTTTTTTGAGCGCCATTTTGACGTGTTATTTAATACTTATTAGAGTTGTGAGCTTTGACGAAGGTAAACAGGTGGCGGATTCGTGGAAAGCGGCATTTATGGAAGCATCTGCAAAACAAAATCAGGTAATAACAAGAGAAATTTTTTTTGTTAGATTTAAATACCTAATTGATTTATTTAAATTTTAAATTTTAAATTTAATTTTTTTTAGAGTGTTCAAGAAATCTTTCAAACGATTTTGATGCAAATCGAAAAGGCGGACGGAAACATTCCCGAACAGACGAAATGTCGAGTTTCGTGACTACAGCGAAGTCTTAAACAAAGTTTGGGACATTTCAATTTTGCAGATATTTTTGAAGTCGCTTCCAATCGTGAATACTTGGTTTGTTTCGTTCAAACATAAACACTCAAATCAATTTAAAGAAAATATGAAAAAACGAAACCGATAAGAAGTAAGTACGTTAACATTTAATTAATGCCATCACACACAACAACCTTTATTATTATTATTGTTATTATTATTATTATTATTATTATATTTTCATTTTATTTCTGTTTATTTTTCTCCCACTTTTTCCTCTGAGTTAGTTTTTCATTTTCGTGTATAATTTCTAGCGAATGGGTTAGAATGGTTAATTTTCGACCATTTTTAGTTGTGTTTAATTTTTAATTGATTAATAATGAAACGTTGTAAATTACACTTGATCCGATTAAAAAATGGTGAAAATAGATGAAAGAAAAGTTTGCGTTTTATCCGAGAAATTTTATTAGAAAACTCGAAAACTACATTTGAGTAATAATCATTGGTTGTGAATTTCCTTTAAACTTGTATGTATCTCGTCAAAATGAGGTCTGGCGTCGCAATTGTATTCCCAACATCGAAGCATGAGCTGGTAGACCGCTTCGGGTGTGTCCAACGGTGCGGGCATTCGGTACCCTTTTGCAAAATTAATTACAGTAAATCAAATTAATGTTTTAAAAATGCCTTCTTTTTATGACATACCCGAATCGATCATTTCTCTCGCTTTGGTGTTGGATATTCCTTTGTAGGGGCTGTTTCCGTTGGAGAATATTTCCCAAATTAACACGCCGTAACTCCAGACATCGCACAACGACGTGTATTTTCCTTTTAAAGAAAAAAATAAAATAAAGAGATAAAAAAAATGGGCATTTCAGGGGAAGGAGGAGTTACCGAAATTGAGAGCTTCCGGCGCGGTCCATTTGATGGGAATTTGTTTCATTCCGTCGGACACGACGTATTCTTCCTCCTCGCGCGACATGCCGAAGTCTGAGATTTTGACGATGTTTTCTTGGCCGATGAGACAATTCCTGGCCGCCAGATCCCTGTGAATGCAATTTTTGCTCTCTAAATATTCCATTCCGGCGGCGCAATCGATGCTCATCGTCAGTTTTTGCGCAATCGATAAATTCGCGCCGTTGTTCCGGACGAAATTGAGCAGCGAACCACCTGAAATGTGAAAAATTAAATTAAATTAAATTAAATTTTATTTCATTTCATTTCATTTCGCACCGAGCACGAGCTCCATGACGATCATGATGGGTTGTTTTTGCACGCATATTCCTATGAGTTTGACGATGTTCGGGTGGTCGTACTGTTTAAGGATTCGTCCTTCCTGGAGGAACTTTTTCTTCTGCTCTTCAGGTAGCGTCAAATGACACGTTTTACAAGCGATGTCTTGACCGTTGGACTTCAACCGCGCTTTGTACACGTCGCCAAAGTTTCCCTTCACGACCAAACGCAAATTCAACAAAACTTTATTCATTTATTTATTTGTTTATTTTGTTTGAGCTGAATTACTTTGCCGATTTTGGTGAGTAACTCGACGTCGTCGTTGTTTAGTTCCCACCGCTCTCTAAAGATGGGCTGTCTCAAAATGGCGCCGGATTTGTTAGTGACGGGCAATTTGCTTCGATGCTGGTACGATACGAGTTCCTGGATCGTGGGAAAAGATGGACCCTCGAATCGATATTTGGCCTGCAATTGCAATGTAATGTAAATGTAATGTAAATGTAATGTAAATGTAATCTAAATGAAAAGCAGAGGAGAAATATGGGCGTCTTACATCAACGGTGACTTGCACGATGAAATGTTTGTGCCCTTTCCAGCGCACCGAAAGAACGATTTGTTGCTCGTCGTTGCGCAACGTTTCCCGGACCAAATAGTCACCGTCTCTGACTAAAAGACGTACGACTTCCTCCCTCGGCAACACTCCGTGGAACCAGTCTTCTTCCTGCAGCGGCAGGTCGCGGTGGACGATGAGCTGAAAGAAAGAGAGAGAAAGAGAAAGAGCAAAAGATGGAGTTTGGTTCTTGAGTCTTTGGGGTGAAAGAAGAGAAGACGAAAGGAAGTTTACCCGCTGCGTAGTCGGCGAGGGCGGTGCCGAGCGGGATGAACTGCAAATGCTCGATTGGTCGACGGTGTCTTTCAAGTTGTAGGTCGAAATGGCTTGAAGAGACTGCGCAATGCGTAATTAGGAAAGAAAAAAGTGTGCAAAGTGCATAAATTGGATAGTACTCGTACCTGTCTCTTTTTGAACGGTTTTCGCAACATGTCGACCAAGTTCCTCGAATGTAGTTTGCTAAAAGTGGCGCCCGAGTCGTTGTGCCACAGTTTCAGCAGCTCCAACCTCGAGCCTCCGTGCTCCTCGTGCACCGGTTGGTCAGTTGCGCCGTTGACCAGTTGGGTGGGCAGGTCGAGTGCGGATGGCGGCCCATCTTCGCCGAGCTTGGACAGGGATCCGCTGAGCAATTCGTTCTGTTTGCTGTAATTGTTCTCTTTGCTCTTCAACTGCAGGATTTCGTAGCGCATGGATTCGAGCGTTTTGCGTTTGACGTACAATCTGCAAACGAGGAGATAATTAGACCGTTTGCTATGAGCATTGTATTGGCGAGCCGTTTCTTAGTTTACGTCGGCGCCATTTCGGCCGATTTGCGCAGCGATCCGAGCTCGTTCTCGGATTGCACGAGTTGGTTCTGTTTTTCTTTGATTTCTTGCTGACACTCTTTGATTTTGTCGCTCAGTTCGGCCAATCTGAATCGATATTGATCGGATTAAGCGAGTTAAAAGTAAAAGTTAGAACTAAAAGTAAAGTTTGACCAGACTTGGCAATCTAAAATTCGAATCCCTGCCAGAAAAAACGAATTTTTGCTTTTTTATAAAGTACAAAAGTCTTGTTTTTGTGTCTTTTAACGTGACAAAACAAAAACAGGAATTGGCAGATACTCGAATTCATATTATCTGCCATCCTGGTCGGACTCATTAATTGAGGGCAGTGTAATAGTAACACGGTGTAATCATAATCAGTTTACTTGAGTTTTAGAAACGTTATGGTCAGATCGTCCACAGAAACGACGTTCGGCTTTAGTTTTCCGTTGTAGTCGTCGATGAGGGTTCTGTCGAAAATAAAGGCAACCGGAAGTGGCGGCAGGCTTCTGAAATTGAGCGTTTTGAAAAGGGTGACGACACTAATATTAATTACCGGTAGTAAAAATTATTTTACTTGTTTTTGTTCATGAATTCTTTGTATTCACTGGTTGGAATTATGAGTTGAATGTGGTCCATCATGCATCCGTTGAGTTTGTGGAAATGGTCGTTGGATAAATTGGTGTAAATCGAATATTCGGCTAAAATGGTTTTGCTGCAAAAAAAAAAAAGAATTGAAGCAAGAAATTGAGATTTGAGAAGTGAGATGGCCTACCATTGGTCGACCATGTCCTCTTGTAAATTCTGCTGCGAGTCCAACAAACTCGGCAGCAACGTGATCCGAAAACTCTTTTCATACTCGGCCGCCTCGCACAGCCACAAGACGTAGTCGTTGTGCACTCTGTGCAACTTGCGACACGCCTTCACGTATTTTTCTTTGGCCTCCTCCATCTTTTTATTCGTTTTCCCTTTGGTCAGTTGTTCGTACTTGACTTTGGCCGTTTTGAAACTTTCCAAGCATTTGTCGTATTCGATTTTACCCTTCAACACGACGTCTTGCAACTGAAACAAAAACAATTACCGGTATTGCACATTTAAATTGAAAATTGAAATGATTGCAATTGCAATCGCATCGCATACTCGCGAGAGTTCCGACTCGATTTTGTTGTGCTCGTCGGTGTACGTCTTGCGGCAGACCCGTTTCTCATTGATGAGGAAATTCAACTTCTCGAGAGTGATGCACGCGATGTGATCGGCATTTTGCTTGATCATTCTGCTCAAACTTTCCGTTTCTTCCACCATCACTTTCCACGCCTGCGAAAACCACATTTATTTATTTATTTATTTGTTTAACTAATTTTTCTATTTATTAATATTTTGATGGCATCGTGATGCCATCAATTAAGGGTTCCTTCCTGTCGCTAATTCAATTATTGCAAATGACGCCCTTCCTGGGGCATTCAACTACAATTAGACGTTTAATTTGTTGTGTAATAAATTCCGAGAGTTAAAAGAAATTTCAGAGATAAAGTGCAATGTCTGGGTGTCTTTAAAGCGTATTTATGACTTTATTTGGAATGCGCAAACACCACATTTAGGCCAACGAGTTATTTTGGGATTTGCAAAGCTAAAGTGCTGACATATCTAATCTAGACGAGCGAGAGATAGAGAGAGACAGATTACCAGAACAAAGTAAACAGGAACGCAAGAATACAAGATTAACGTAAGAATGGGTTACCTTGGCAACCAGGCTGCCCGACAATTCTTGCGCCAGGCCGGTCTTCTGCGCTTGGAGACACATCGTGTTCAACGTGATCGCGTACTCGCGGTCGCACTTGACGCGGAAACTGAAACAACGCTTGATGTTCTCCAGGAGACGGATTTCGGCATCTTGCAGCGAAAGGAGAGCTTCGTGAGAGCTTTTTCCTTGCAGGAGTTGCGAGAATCCCATCTTTTAACTGACAACAAATACTCATTAATTGAAATTTAATAAAATCTATAAAAAAAAAATTTTTTTTTTGAAAAATCTTAAAAAATAATAAAGTTTTTTTTGTTTGTCTTTTCTTTGTTCAACTGTTTTATACTCATTGTTTTAGTTTAAAAAAAATCATAGGGACTTACTTGTGGCGATCCGAAGTTGAACTGTGGATTCCTACACACACAACCTACACGCCGTAATGGGTCCGTCGCGACTCCCAAAGTCACGTGATTGTTTCGGGTTTAAAATAAATAGAAAACAATATGAATAAAAAACCTGGTCGGATTTTTTTGAAAGAAATTTAAAGGTAAAATATATATTATTTCGTAATTATTCATTTTTCCGCAGTGACGTCATCCGGTGAGCGCATGACCCGGTTATTAAAGATCGGCGGGGCGAAACGAGCGGACGAGTCGCAGCCACTGCAGTGAAAAATACGACGGCAAAATGGGCTCGTTGTTTCGTAGTGAGGAAATGGCTTTATGCCAATTGTTTTTACAAAGTGAAGGAGCTTACGCCTGTGTTTCTGAATTGGGAGAATTAGGCGTCGTTCAGTTTCGAGACGTGAGTAAATAAATAAATAAATAAATACTATAGGCCTAGCGATACTTGATCAATTGTATGACGTCATGACTTGTGATAGTTGCTAGCGTGAGAGGAGTCGTTGAAATTTACAACATTTAAACGACGTTGCGAAATTTAAGAAACTCGTTTGAGGAAGTGAAAAAGTAATAAAGAAACGATTATTGTTCCGTAGTTGAATCCAGACGTGAATGCTTTCCAGAGAAAATTCGTCAACGAAGTTCGTCGATGCGATGAAATGGAAAGAAAACTTCGTAAGTTTGCGACAAATATTCAATGTAACAAAATAACGTTTTGATTTGTAGGTTTTCTGGAAAAGGAGATTAAAAGAGACGAAATTCCGATGCTGGACACGGGAGAAAGTCCAGAAGCGCCGCAGCCGCGAGAAATGATCGATTTGGAGGTTTAGAAATTGAAAAATTGAAAAATGTAACGAATTAACTTAATTGAAATGGAAATTAATTTAGGCGACGTTTGAGAAGTTGGAAAACGAATTGAAAGAAGTAAACACGAATGCCGAAGCGTTGAAGAGGAATTATTTGGAGTTGACGGAGTTGAAACACATTTTACGTAAAACTCAAGTGTTTTTTGACGAGGTGCACAATTTGTTCAGTTTTAATTGTAAAACATTGTTAATATTTTGAATTTTCTGACTCGTAGTGGTGGTAAAATCGAAATTTAAGTTGGTGTAAAACATTTTAAACTTTTGAAACGTTTGATTCTATTCCAGTGTTTAATGAACGTGTTAAACAATTCCATCGACACCGCAGGGGTCCCGGCCACAAAAACGACTCCGTATTTTGATTTTCCGAAGAAATTCTCATTTTTTATTGTTTATTTTTTCACTTATTTGTTTTGATTCTTATTTTTAGAGCACGGAATTTTAGTCGTTTGGTTTCAGCTTTTGTGATTGTTTTTATAATTTTGTACTTTTTTCACTTGAATTCATTCCTCGCAGATTTTAGATCCCCATTCCTGCACCGATGCATGTACTTCGTATGATTTTATAGTTTTTAATTTGGTTAATTAATCGGTTTCGGTTTTTAAAAAACAATGTGGGACCCGCTGCTGTGTTATTAACGATGGCGTGTTTATCAGGTTGAATATCATCACCAGATGCACGACCCGAGCATGGCCGAAGAAAGCGCCGCCTTATTAGGTGACGAGGGGTTGCGAGCCGGTGGCCAAGCCATGAAACTTGGGTGAGAGAGAAGAACACGTCCAAGTAAACGGGTGTTTGTAAACAAATACTAACAAAGTTAGTGTCTTTGCACTTAGTTGGGAACGTAGAATTTAATTAACAAAACGGGGCAGGCTCGAATGCGACTAAAAATACCTAAAAAGATGAAATT
This sequence comes from Strigamia acuminata, assembly GCA_949358305.1. Taxonomy (NCBI): domain Eukaryota; kingdom Metazoa; phylum Arthropoda; class Chilopoda; order Geophilomorpha; family Linotaeniidae; genus Strigamia; species Strigamia acuminata. Next base: position 12,065,948 of record OX442320.1, read on the forward strand.
TATCGATTATTCGAGCCGGTCCTGTAATGTAGTGAGAAAATGAATGTAAATTCGTGCTGTTTAGAACCTTCTATTGGGATTTTAGAACTCTGCTAACGATTTTAGTCTAGATTTTATTTTATAAGGCACCTTTTTTGTCCGCTCTAAAAGACTAACCATGCTAATTCGAGCTAACAAATGCAACCCGCTTGTGTACTCTCTTGACTAACCAAATAATAACGAGTTAGTTAGTTTGTTTGTTCGTTGTTTGATTGGTTTTGACGATTGCAAATCACAAAAGCTGTAATTGATGTTCTGTTTTTGTTTTTTTTATTTTCATTAGTTCAGGTTTATGGCATTCAGCATGACATTGACGTCGTATATTTCTCGCCTTTTTCTTGCATGAAATTTAATTTTTTTATTTTGTTAATTTTGTTAATTTTTAATTTAAAATTTGATTTCGGTGCTTAAATTTAAATTTGTGTTAATCGATGATAGAGGGAGCAGAGTGCTAATGATCTTCCAATGGAGGGTTCCCGTAAAGCGCTTGTTAATCAGGATGCGTTGCAAAGCCAGCAGACGCCCGTTCAATTGGGGTACGTTTTGGCCGCATGGATTAGTATCGAATAATTTGGTGCTGTGCTTTCAGTTTCGTCGCCGGCGTCATCCTACGTGAGCGTCTTCCGGCTTTCGAACGAATGCTGTGGCGAGCATGCCGAGGGAACGTGTTTCTACGTCAAGCGGAGATCGACACTCCTTTGGAAGATGCCGTTTCGGTGAATCAATCGCCTACCGCCTTTTTAATTGCCATATAATGCGAACTGTTAATTTTGTTCCATAATAATAATAATGCAATACGAATTAACGAAAGAAGAATTTATTTATTTAAGACATTTCGTGTGTAAATCCTAACTTTGAGCTTGTGTTTTCACCATAAATTTCTCGCATTATATGCTTTATTTTTGTTTAATTTTAAAAACTAATTTTACTTTTAATTTGAATTGACAGGGTGATCAAGTGAACAAGAGCGTTTTTATCATATTCTTTCAAGGCGATCAGCTCAAGATTCGAGTGAAGAAGATTTGCGAGGGGTTTCGAGCCACTTTGTACCCGTGCCCCGAGACGCCGGCCGAACGACGGGAGATGGCGATCGGCGTGATGACGCGCATCGAGGATTTGAACACGGTTTTGTCGCAGACGCAGGACCACCGGCACCGCGTGCTCGTGGCTGCCGCCAAGAACATCAAGAATTGGTTCGTCAAAGTGCGCAAGATCAAAGCCATTTATCACACGCTGAATCTGTTCAATTTGGACGTGACGCAAAAGTGCTTGATCGCCGAATGCTGGTGTCCGTCGGCCGATTTGGAGACCATTCAACTGGCGCTGCGACGCGGAACGGTGACTATTGCTCAGATTTGAATTGAATGAATAAACATTGATTCAATTTTGAATTTCAGGAGAGAAGTGGAAGCAATCTGACGCCCATTTTGAATCGAATGGACTCGAAGGAACAACCGCCCACGTTCAACAGGACCAACAAATTTACCAAAGCGTATCAAGCGATCGTCGATGCGTACGGCGTTGCTGCCTACCGCGAAGTCAATCCCAGTAAAATGACTGCAAAATTGAAGATCGAATTTAAATTTTCAATTGGTTCTTAATTTTTCAATTTTCAATTTTAGCGCCCTTCTCCGTCATTACGTTTCCGTTTTTGTTCGCGGTCATGTTTGGAGACGCCGGACACGGATTCATCATGTTTCTTTTCGCTCTGTGGATGGTTTTGTGCGAAAAGGGTCTCGCGGCCAAGAAAATTGAAGACGAGGTTGGCGAAATTGAGGGAAATTGAGGAAATTATTAAGAGTATTTATTTTGTCTAGATTTGGACTACTTTTTTCGGAGGACGCTACATCATTCTGATGATGGGACTCTTTTCCGTCTACACCGGTTTCATTTATAACGACATTTTCTCAAAATCCATTAATGTTTTTGGTTCGGCTTGGTACCCGGATTACAAGTAAGAAATGATTGGTAATTGGGTCGATTTGATTTGATTTGATTTGATTTGATTTGTAGCGCGTCCACGATTTACCACAATAAGGCGCTTCAATTAAACGCGGAGAATGATTCGTTTTATTACGGAGCGCCCTATCCGTTTGGAGTGGATCCGACTTGGCAAATGGCGAGCAACAAACTCATGTTTCTCAACTCGTACAAGATGAAGATGTCCATCATTTTTGGCGTCTTTCAAATGACGTTCGGCGTTGTGCTCGGGTTTTGGAATCACACGTGAGTTGATTTTGACGATGCGTCGAGTCGAGTCGATCGGTTTTTAAAGTTTATTTTCTTAATTTGTTTCAGCTATTTTCGCAAACGAATCAATATTTACTGCGAGTTCATCCCGCAGCTCCTGTTTTTGAATTTGATTTTCGGTTATCTCATTATTTTGGTGTTCTGGAAATGGGTTTATTACGACGCTAGCAACACTCAGTGCGCGCCGAGTTTGCTCATCAATTTGATCAACATGATGATGATCAATTACCCAAAGGATTCAAAAGTGTGCAATCAACAACCTTCGTTCGCGGGACAGGTATGAAGTGAAATTAAATGGAAATTGCTTCAAATCATTCACTTTAAATGAATATTTTTCTTCCAGCACATTGTCCAAAGTATTCTGTTAGTGTTGGCTGTGCTGTGCGTTCCTTGGATGTTGGCCATCAAACCGTACATTTTATGGAAGCAGAACGCCGCGAAACATCCAACTACGGTTCGTGGAACTAAATGGAAAATTGATGGAATTGAAAAATTTGAATTTGAGTTTTTGCAAATTTAGAATTCTGTGCACGCGAACAGTCACCCCGCCGCCGCTAACGCCACCAACGCCGCCGAACCGCCGCCCGCTGTCGAAGAGAATGGTCAGCATCACGAGGCGGACGGGCCGGCCAAGGCGGACACGCCCACGTCCTACGGCGGCGAACCGGAAGAGGAAGAATTCGAATTCACCGAAATAATCGTGCACCAATCGATTCACACGATCGAGTATTGTTTGGGCTGTATTTCCAACACGGCCTCGTATTTGCGGCTTTGGGCTTTGAGTTTGGCGCACGGACGTAATTTGCATTTGTTGGTTTCGTCCATTTTGGTTTCTATTTTGCCTTTTATTCTTTTTACAGAGCTGTCCGAAGTGTTGTGGTCCATGGTGATGCACATGCCGCTCTCTATGAACGGTTGGGTCGGGGCGATCATGATGTATCCGATTTTCGCCGGGTGGGCCGTGCTCACGATCGGGGTTCTACTCGTCATGGAAGGGTTGAGCGCGTTTTTGCACGGTTTGCGTTTGCACTGGTAAAACCAAATTGGGAGATAAATAAGAGATTTTATTTATTTATTTATTTATTTTTATTTATTTAATTCCAGGGTGGAGTTTCAAAACAAGTTTTACGGAGGCACCGGCTACGCTTTTGTTCCGTTTTCGTTCGAAGCCATTTTGGAGGCCCATTTGGTCTCGGACGATTAATCGTTATATCGTGTAGAAACTAACTTAATTATTGTATAAACAGAACTTGTATAAGTTGATGTATGTAGGAAAATTTTAATCGGATTGAACGTTGTCGATGTGATAAATTTATTAGCATTATGTCCTTTGTTGTTGTTTATTTGGGATTTAAAAATGACGCGATCGCGCGAGCAGCGCCGCCGGTGGGGAAAAAAATAAACAGCGGCCATTTTTGTGTTTGGACGCCATTACTGCCGCTGTGGGTTTGTTGTCGGTCCGCGTATAAAGAAAAGCCAGTTTGACCTCCGCGATGGAGGAAACGAAAGTTATCTACCACATCGACGATGAAGAAACGCCCTACCTGGTCAAACTACCCGTTGCGCCCGTTCAGGTCACTTTGGCCGACTTCAAGAATTTTCTCAATCGACCAACCTACAAATTCTTCTTCAAGTCCATGGACGACGATTTCGGGTGAGTCGCTCTCGCTCTCTCTGTGCTCACATTTGAATATTATTCGTTCGTTCGTTCGTTCGATAGGGTCGTCAAAGAAGAAATTGTAGATGACGATGCGAAGTTGCCTTTATTCAACGGAAGAGTCGTTTCGTGGGTGAGTAAAGGAAAGGAAAAAATGCAGGAGGAGGAGAAAATAAATTGTGATTGTTTTGGCAGCTGGTGTCGACGGATGGAAGCAACGTGTCCGACGGGACCTCGCAAGGCGCGGACAGCATCGTGAATTCGGGTATGCGAGTGCCTTTGGAGAGGACCGGGGGAATCGGCGACAGCCGGCCGCCGTCTTTTCAGTAGGGAATTTGAAATTGCATTATGAAATTGATTATTCGGGTAATAACCGTTCGTTGGCGATTTAGCGCGAATATCATTCAAAACAGTTGTAGTAATTTGGACGACTCGACCTGCACCGACACGGAATCGGCGTTCAGCGTTCGTCGAGGTAGAAAAAATTAAAATTAAAAAAAAAATTAAAATTAAAATTAAAATTAAAATTTTTTAAATTCTCAGGTCGTCATGCGCACAGACTGAATCCTCATCGTGAAAAACAGTACCGAGACGACCTGGGCTACAGGATAAACGGACATAATAAAGCGGAGAGGCACCGCACTAGTCACGGATACGAATCGTCGTCGATGATGAGCAGCGAAATCGACACGACCAGTTTTCTAGACTCGGAAGACGACACGACCAGCCGAATTTCATCGACCACCGAGCAGAGCAGCGTTTCAAAAATCCATCCGCGCCACAGACGAAGGCGTCGAAAACACAGACTGCCGCCGATGAGCAGAGTGCGAATTTTGAAAATAATGTTTTTTCATTTAAATTGAATTGAATTTAAATTGAATTTGTGTAATTGTTCGTAGACGTCTTCGTTCAGCAGCATAACCGATTCGACCATGTCGCTCAACATCATCACCGTCACCTTGAACATGGAAACGGTGAATTTCCTCGGCATTAGCATCGTGGGACAAAGTAATAAAGGTGGTGATGGTGGAATCTACGTCGGATCCATCATGAAGGGGTAAAAGTCAAAGAATCACAGAGGCAAAAGATTTTCTATTTTTCTATTTCTTAAGTAATTTTTAAAATTTAAAATTTCTTGAAATAGCGGAGCCGTTGCCTTAGATGGTCGCGTCGAACCGGGCGATATGATTCTTCAAGTGAATGATATAAACTTCGAAAATATGAGTAATGACGACGCGGTTCGCGTTCTTCGTGAAGTCGTTCAGAAACCTGGGTAGAATGAATGGAATTTGAAAAATTGAAAATTTGAGTAAATTGAGTAACTGAGTTAATTTCAATGGGACAGACCGATCAAACTGGTGATCGCCAAGTGCTGGGACCCAAACCCGAAGGCTTATTTCACAATTCCGAGAAGGGAACCGGTCAAACCGATCGACCCTGGCGCTTGGGTCGCGCACACGGCAGCTATGAGGGGAGATTATCCGGGACGTCCGTCGTCGGTGACTACATTAACCTCTACTAGCTCTTCCATAAACAGTTCCATTCCAGAATCTGAACGTATAAGCGTTTGTTTTTGTGATTTTTGCTCGTTCTGATTTTGCACGTTTTGATTTAGGACATTACGAGGAAATGCACTTGACCGCGAGCGGCGACATGTTGACCATCGTGAAGGCAATGGCGGCCCCCGATTCGGAGCTGGAAGTGAGGGACAGAATGTGGTTGAAAATCACCATCCCGAATGCGTTTATCGGTTCCGAAGTGGTCGATTGGTTGTTTTCTCACGTGGACGGCTTCTCTGACCGGCGCGACGCTCGCAAGTACGCCAGTCTGATGCTCAAGAGGCATTACATTCGTCATACCGTCAACAAGATTACTTTTTCCGAACAGTGCTATTACGTTTTTGGTGATCTGTGCGCAAGTATGTATACGAATACATGCTCATATCTGTAATATATATTTTTGCAATTTTTGCAATTTTTCATTTTTTATTTTCCTTCTCTACAGCCATGTCGACGTTGAAATTGCGAGACGACGACACGGCGAGCGAGGCCGACCGCGACATGTTGGCGCCGCTTCCGCCGCCAACGACCACGTTGCCGTGGGGCTCGCAGATGCCTTACGCCGGCAGTTTCGTGCCACAAACCACCGGTTATTTACCCATGCCGTTCAGTTACACGAACGAAACGGCGAGTTTTTCCAGTTACGCGAGACCCGAAGGAAGCATGCAAAGTGCCGGTTCAGGTATTGAATTCAGGAATTGAATTCATCTTTTACTTATTGGATTTGATTTGATTTGATTTGAAGGTGGAAGCGGTTCCGGCGGTTCGGAGCGCTGCAAGGACAAATTAGACACGAAAGCGTCGAGCCCGACGAACAGCGGCAGCGACTCGGACGTGCAGAGCCAGCGCAGCATTCGACGAGTGATCGCGGGCAATAATGTGCTCGTGGGTCCAAATCGTTTAGATAACATGTCGGGGGATTTGTCCGGCAGTAGACAATCGTTCCGGATGGCGATGGGGAATCCATGTGAGTTTTTTATCGATATCATGTGATGGGCGAATAAAACTAAAAGGAAAACAAAAAGTGACAACCAGATTCAATTCAATTCTCTTTCTTCTCCATTATTCGCCATTATCCATATGTTTGCGTTCCCTATTGAATTTGCACGTTTCTTGAGTCTGTCCGCTCCGCTCTTAATGATCTTTTTTCTGCTTTTTAGTGGAAGATGACATCCTAGCGTATCGCTTCTCCGATAAGAACGTTGTGTAGTTGTCTCCTGTCACTAACAATCGCCTTCTTTCGCTAAGATGTGTCTGTGAATGAATCTTACTACCGCTATAAAGACATTTTTTAAGATTATCATTATAATTATTATTATTATTATTATTATATTTTATACCTTTGTTGTTGTTGTTTTTATTTTTTATTTCTTTTTCTTTTGAGAACATGAAGTGCATGCGTGACATTTTACCAGTTTTTTCTTGATTTGTATGTACGAGAACGATTTTCTAGGGTTTTTTAATTTTTGTATTCGATTTTCGTGTCGAAATAAATTCCTCTAGTGTCATTTTACGTCTTTTTATTTGTATATACGAAGCACAAGTTTTTTTTAGACAAAGAGTTTATTATTTTTATTTTTATTCTTATTTTTATTTCAATTTCTCGATCATTTTCATCATCATTTCAGTCATGAGTTTCTGAAGTCCTCGTTCCTTTTCCCATCGGTTCTCTTCGATCGCCAGTTGTCGTTCTTGCAGATCCAAACGTCGGTTTTCGAGCTCTAGACGTTTCTCCTCTAGTTCGCGATCAATTTCTAGTTTTTTCTCCAAGTAATCCAAACTCGGGTCCAGTTTTATTCGCTGAGAATCAATTTTTGTCCGTTCCAAGTACTCGTAGCCGCCCTGCTCCACTTTGAGGCGTTTCATGCACGGTTCTTCCGACGACGATTGCATCGGCGACGGCGATTCGTTGGCGAATGACGTGTTCGACTCGTCGGCTGAAAACCGAACGGAACCAAAACACATTTCAGTAATACTGTTTGCAATTTTTTAATAATAATTTCAATGAATCCTTTTAAAAAATTCATACTGCCTTCGATTATAATTGGAAAATTGCCGTTAAAAGACGCTTCGTTTATGTGCATCGCCACAATTCCATCGCTGTCTTGCGGTTCCGGGAGTTGGTGCGGAATAATGTGTCTGCTTTTGTACTTCCTTTTATCTTTGTCAAGTTTCTCGTAATTAACCCATAACGCTAATAAATCGTCCAATAAAATACATTTTGTCGTTTTTTCGTAATCTTTTCCAGATCTGAAAACATGCAATGTTTTCATTTAAAAAAAAAAATAAAAATAAAAATAAAATTTATTTCTTACTTGTTTAATTCCTTGCTACGGAAAGAACGATGTGCGGCGATGAGAGGAAGAGTATGTTCTTGAAGTGTGCGCAAACTACACTCGTGAAATCTGCGGAAAGGTGGTACATTTCGGGATTTATGTTTTTTCATTTTGTTTATTTATTTTTTGCTGATTGTTCGAAGTACCTTTCGTTCTCCAGCCGTAGATTGAGCAGTATAGTGTTCCAAAAATCACGGAGTGACCCTTGAACTCCGTCTTGCAGAACGTGAATTAACGTTTCTAAAACCATTTCGTCCTCGGATGTCTTGAATCGGAATCGCGTTGTTTTGTTGTTGCTCATTTTGTGGATTTCGGTCACCATTTCTTGCGTAGATCACGTAAGAGAAGCTCTAACGTCAAATTTAGCGTTTAGAGTCCTCTAACGGGGAAAAAAGAAATTTTACCAAGTTTTGGGAATCGATTTATTTGCTCAATTATTCGCTTTAAATATCGTTTTCTTTTTCATACGGAATTTGCATTTTGGACTTTACGTTATCTCCTCTCCTAACGAGTTAAAGTGTCATCTATTTATTAATAGTTTTTTTTTCCTTTTTTTTTTTATTCTTTTTTTTTCTTTTTAGTATTTTTTGGAAGAAGGAGGCGAAACGAGTCGTCGGAGAACGTGAAATTCCAACTTATTTTTATAGAAACTTGAAGAAAAATCAAAATCAAAATCAAAATACTAATACTAAGATCATTCATTAGATGGCGGTACGCTTTAAAACGGTATCGGTCTCGAGGTAGAGAACATTACTCGAGCGAAAATGGCAGCGACGGGAGTGCTCCCGTTCGTCCGAGGAGTGGATTTCTCCCGAAACCATTTTGAAGTAAGTTTGACGTGAGGGGTAAGCGTGTCATGATATTAATTCAATGAATTATTCGTGTAGGAAGACCTTTTCCCGAAAGCCGTGAGTGACATGGCCGGACTTCGATGGCTTAAACTGAACAAAACTCAGCTCGAGTGGATCCCCGAAGAAATCGGACGACTACAGAAACTCGTAGAGAAATGAATCGTAAGCGTCGAGTTGAAATGTTGAAATTAATAAATGTTACTCGCAGGAACAATTGTCGTTGATGCATAATAACTTGGTGACCATTCACGGCGAAGTGACTCAGTTGCCGTGTCTGAGGTCGTTGGTCGCGCGCCACAACAAGATCAAGAGCAGCGGAATTCCTCACGAGTTGTTTCAGTTGGAGGAACTTACCGTTTTGGTAACTTTATTTTATTCTTTTTAAATTTAATTAAATTTAATCGAATTCTATTTTTAGGATTTCAGTCATAATCAGTTGAAAGAAATTCCAGATTCGTTCGAAAAAGCCAAGTCTTTGCTCGTTTTAAATTTGTGTCACAATAGGTATTTAAGGGAAATTTATTTCTTTGGTGTTTCTGGCAATTAATTTTATTTATATTTGTTTAGTATCGAGTCAATCCCGAGCCAATTGTTCGTGAATTTATCCGATTTAATGTATCTTAATCTCGCGAATAATAAATTGGGTGAGTAAATGTTAAAACTGTTGCGATTATTCAAATATGAAAATTTAAATGTTTGTTTGTTTTCAGAGTCGATTCCGCCGCAAATCAGGCGTTTGGTTCATTTGGAGACGCTTATTTTGAATAATAATCCACTTAATCATTTTCAATTGAGGTAAATTATAAGTTTTAAATGTTTAAAATTCGAAATGCTAAACTTGTTTATTTAAACAGACAATTGCCATCTTTGACGTGCTTGAAAACGCTTCATATGCGAAACACTCAGCGCACCTTGAGTAACATCCCGACCACGATGGATACGTTGGAGAACATACAAGGTAGGTTTTGAATAAATTGTTTGAATTTTAATGTAATAAATGATCGATTGATTTCTGTTGTCGTACAGATTTGGACCTTTCGTACAATGATCTTCCGCGGATACCCGACGCATTGTACACATTTATTAATCTGAAGAAACTGAATTTAAGTCACAATTGTATTTGCGAAGTGCCAAATCAAATCGAAAGTTGGAAAAATTTGGAAACCTTGAATTTATCGAGTAATTCGTTAACGTCCTTACCGGTAATCAAAGTCGAAACGGCTCGAGTATGATGAAATAACAATGTTTTTGATGCCTTTGTTGTTGTCAGGCGGCGCTGTGTAAAATCACGAGTTTGAAACGACTTTATATCAATGAAAACAAGCTGGATTTCGAAGGAATTCCGTCGGGAGTGGGCAAACTGTACAATCTAGAAGTGTTTATGGCCGCCGACAACAACTTGGAAATGATACCCGAAGGATTGTGCCGGTGCGGGCGCTTGAAGAAATTGGTGCTCGCTCGAAACCGGCTCATCACTTTGCCGGACACTATTCATTTGCTCACCGACATGGATGTAACAATCAAATTTATCTTTCGGTTTAAAATTTAATTTAAATAAAAGCATTTCTTTTTTCTTAGATTGTGGATTTGAAAGATAACCCGGACATGGTGATGCCACCGAAACCGTCGGAATTGGAGCGGACGGGAAGCGGCATGGAATATTACAACATTGACTTCTCGCTCGGAACTCAGTTGCGCTTGGCCGGCGCCGCGCCCGTTGTTTCTGCGCAGATGCAAGGTATTCGTTTTGTAAATTTGCAAATTTGCAATTTTGTTTGTTTTATTCTTGAGGAAAAGCGATAATCGAATTTTTCATTTATTTATTTATTTATTTTGTGCGAGTAAAATTTGTTTATTTTAGATAGGTGTTGGCGATTTTCGCATTATGTCGGTAAGATATGTAAAGTGTGCGCGTTTTTAACGCCTGTTTGACGTAGTTAGGCCTAACACGCATGACGATGCGAAGTTTTGTCCATTTATTTTTGTTTTTACTTTTATTTATTTATTTTTTATGGTATTTAATTGGGTTATTTATTGTTTGCTGCTCGTCTTTTTTTCAAATGTAGCGCCGAGTAAGGACCCAATCGCGAGGAAAATGAGAATGAGGCGACGGAGGGAAGGTGAAGCGGACAGCGACCAAGCCAAGATATTAAAGGGGATGACCGACATTGCGCTGAACAAGGATAAAAACCAAGAGGAAAAAATGGAATCTCTGAAGTGAGCGACGAAATAATTGTTGTATTTTTTTTTTAATTTTAATTTCAATATAAATTGCAGGCCCAAAAGGTGGGACGAGGCGCTGGAAAAGCCGGCTTTGGATTACGCGGACTTTTTCGAAGACGACGTTGGACAGATTCCGGGGCTGACGTGTTGGGAGATCGAGAATTTCGTGCCGAATTTGGTGGAAGACGTTCTGGTGGGCAAATTCTACGAAGGCGATTGCTACATCGTGTTGAAAACGATTGTGGACGACGGCAATTCGTTGAGCTGGCACATATTTTACTGGATAGGGGAGAAAACGACACTAGACAAGAAGGCGTGCGCCGCCATCCACGCCGTGCATTTGCGCAATTTCTTGGGCGCTCAGTGCAGGACCATCAGGGAGGAGCAGGGCGACGAAAGCGACGAGTTTTTGGATTTGTTTCCGATGGAAATCACGTACATCGAGGGCGGTCGAACCGCCAGCGGATTTTTTACCATCGAAGAAAACGTACAAGAAAATAAAATACAAAATGGAGAAGAAGTAAATTTATTAATTTTCTTTTTTTTTTGAAGGAACATATCACGAAAATGTATCGATTGCATCCGAACAACTCGCAAATTCACATGGAACACGTAAATGATTGAATTAAATTGTTTATTTAATTGGTTTTGTAAAAGTGTTTTGTAGATTGCTCTGGACGTGACGTCGCTCGATCCGCGCTACATTTTTTTGGTGGACGAAGGCCACACGATTTACCTGTGGTACGGGTCGAAGGCGCAAGGGGTTTTGCGATCCAAGTCGAGGCTGTTGGCGGAGAAAATCAACAAACACGAGCGGAAAAACAAGGCGGAGATTATCATGATCCAAGAGGGAATGGAAACCGTCGATTTTTGGGATCTTGTGAACGTGGCGGAAAGCGAGATGCCGAAACCGAGCGCCCGGGAGCACGTGGCCGACGATTTCAGCAAGCCGGCCCCGAGATTGTACCAGATCGGATTGGGCATGGGGTACTTGGAGCTGCCTCAAATCGAAGTCGGGCGTAAACTCGTGCAGACGATGCTGCGCACGAAAAACGTCTACATTCTCGATTGCTATTCCGATTTGTTCGTTTGGTAATTGACAATATTATAGAATTTAAATTTGTAATATTTAATATTTTTTATTTTTTGTTTGCTAAGGATTGGGCGCAAATCGACGCGGTTGGTGAGAGCCGCGGCGTTGAAGTTGTCTCAGGAATTGTGTTTCATGCTAGACAGACCCGAACACGCGGTCGTGAATCGTATCTTAGAGGGGTCGGTTTGAGTTTTGCTTTTACCTTTCTTTTGATTTGAGAGTATTGAGACTTAAATTGTGAACGTTTGGACATTTAGAACCGAAACGCAAGCGTTTAAATGCAAATTTGTCGGCTGGGACGACGTGATCGCGGTGGATTTCACGCGCACGGCGGAATCCGTGGCGCGCACGGGCGCGGACTTGAAGAAATGGATGTCGACGCAGGAAACCAAAGTGGATTTGTCCGCTCTGTTCATGTCGCGTCAACCACCCATGAGCCTCGACGAAGCCGTAAGAGTTTCTGCTGCACTTTTGTCCATTTTCATTTTTCATGTTTGTTCTAGTGCCAACTGATGGAGGAATGGAACGAGGATTTGGACACGATGGAGTCGTTCGTGCTCGAGGGGAAGAAGTTTGTGCGCCTGCCGGAGCAGGAACACGGCCACTTCTTCAGCGGCGAATGCTACGTGTTTTTGTGTCGCTACTGGGTGCCGATGGAACTTCCGGAGGACGTGGCGGAGGAGGATCTGGACGACGAGCAGGTGGAAGACGATTATCGATGCGTCGTTTATTTCTGGCAGGGAAGGGACGCCGGCAACATGGGCTGGCTCACCTTCACCTTCAGTTTGCAGAAGAAGTTCGAGTCGCTGTTCGGGGACAAGTTGGAGGTTCTGAGGACGCACCAGCAGCAGGAGAACTTGAAGTTCATGTCGCATTTCAAGAGGAAGTTCGTTATTCGGCAGGGGAAGAGGAACGACGTCGAAAGGGTTTCGCAAACCGAGTTTTTCCACGTGCGCTCGAATGGGAGTCTCTTGTGCACTCGTTGCGTACAGGTTGGCAATTGGGATGGTGCAAAGGGAGACAACCCCCTATTGTTTTAATTCTTCTTTTTGTTTTTTCTTTTTATTAGATTACTCCCAGCGCGGCAAATCTTAATTCTGCTTTTTGGTATTCATCTCGAGGCCCCGAACTCTAAAAAATTATTATTTTCCGGGAGAAATATTGACATTTTGTTGCAAATAATCATAATTTTGGAGGGAAAAATATCAATATTCCGGGGAAAACATCGATTTTTTGGGGAAAATATCGATTTTTCGGGGAACCATCGAATTTTGGGATAATATCGATTTTTTAGGCATTGTACTCAATTTGTCGGCAAAATAATAACTTTTTGAGGGGTGTTTTTTGTCCACACTGTTTACTTGATAAATTAATCGATTGAATGGATTGATTTGTTTGTTGAAGCTACATTTTGAAAGTGCCATTTGAAAACGCGGATACTTCGGGAATGGTGTATTCGTGGATCGGGAAAAAGGCGGACGCTGACATGTCGCGGCTGACGGAGGACATTGCGCGGAACACTTTTCAAGAAAATTATTGCCACCAAGTAATCAACGAGGGCGAAGAACCGGAGAACTTTTTCTGGGTCGGATTGGGCGGCAAGAAACCTTACGACACGGTAAGCGCCGTATTGTTTAAATAAATGTTTTATTCATATTTAAAAAAGAAAACAAACAAACAAAAAATGTAAATTGTGTGTAGAATGCAATTTACATGCAACACAGTCGTTTGTTCCGCTGCTCGAACGAGAAGGGATTTTTCACCGTTTCCGAAAAATGTTCAGATTTTTGCCAGGTAAATTTTAATTTTAATTTTAATTTTAATTTTAGTGTACGATTAAATTGTCGTTAAAATAGGATGATTTGGCCGACGACGACATGATGGTCCTCGATAACGGCGAACAAGTGTTTTTGTGGATCGGAACGCGTTGCAGCGACGTGGAGATCAAACTGGCGTACAAAAGCGCGCAGGTGAGTCGAGTGGTTCGATTTTTCTTTTCCGTTGTCGCAACGAGATGATTAAATTTTGTTTCGTACTTCAGGTGTACATACAAAATTTAAGAATCAAACAGCCCGGAAGACGGAGAAATTTGTTTCTTACGCTGAAAGGCAAAGAATCGCATCGGTTCACCAAATGTTTCCACGGGTGGGGGAAGCACAAAACCGTCGTCGGCTGATAACGAAATGATAATGAAATGATGATTATTTGTTTCGTTTCTTTTAATTTATTCAGAGAGTGGGGCGGAGAAAAGAAAAGAATTAAAAAATAAAAGTGTTTTTGCTTAAAAAGTTGTTGTTTTATTCACTCGTTTTCTCGCTTTTACTTTTCAGGCAATTGTATGCATACAATGCGTTACGTGTGTGTTTGTGTGAATTTATAATTATCAGATTTGGCGTGTTGAAAACTCCCCCGGGTGTAAATAAATTACGTCATACAAAGGCCCCTTGCATAGAGTTGGATGCAACGGGAGCAGCGGAGCACTCTACGAATTCAACCAGAATAAGTGGATCGATTTTGCCAGTTTCACGGCCGTCGCATTCCACGCGCAACATCCGTCGGGATATGTCATGCTGGTTGCTGCTGCCCGAGCCCGAGCCCGAGCCCGAGCCCAAACGCGGAGCGACGACGACGACCAGCGCTCACGGTAAGTTCCATTTTAAATTATTTCTTTTCTTTGCAATTAATCACGACGATCAAGAAATAATAATAAAAATAAAAAAACAAAAACAACAAATAAACAAGAGAGCCCTAGTGACAGTTTGCCGATATCATTGTCGGCTGAAGGTTTTTCGCAAATCGTCTTGGGAAATCCCTTTTGTCGTTTTGAGCTTTTTCTGCTCCGAGAACGTAATGATGGGGGGGAAAGAACGAGAGGTCCAGTTTGAATAAATAAAATAAATAAATAATTGGATATCCGACGATAGTCGTTGGAGCGACTCGACTTGTTTTCTTCGAAATGGCGGTTGGTTTGTTTTTTAAATTTAAATAAGAATTTTTTATTTTTCTTTTTTTCTTATAATTTGAGTGCGCGGGATACGCCCCGAGATGCGTCGAGATTGTGGTTCGGGCGAGGGGTGCCGATGCGGAGTTGATCTAGAGGGGGTGGAGTCAATTTTGTCACGGGATACTTTCGGTGAGATCAAAGAATTAATGGAATGAACGCCTTCTGTGGATTTTCGTCTTTTTTGTAATTAACGCGCGTTTATTGGTTTTTTTTTTTTGAAAAAAATGTCATTCTTGCGCATTTGGGAAAGTGGTCTGGTGTGTCTGTCTTTTTTTTCGTTCTTTCTTTCTATCTCGTGTTGATTCGGTTAGGTCTGGCGCGGCGCCGGGTCTATAGGAGAAGATCATTTGCATTTTGACGGAATTTTACCGCGCGCCCAGGTGTGCGAGGAAAAAGAATGAATTTTTTGTCTTCGTGTTTGGATTTTTTTGTGCGATTTTCGGAATAAGGAGATTGTATTTATAATTAGACACGTGTGAGATGCGAAGTTGGGACATTTAATAGCTTATACTTTGCACATTAGCGTAATCCATTACGTGAAATTAGAGTAATTTGTTGTTAAATACGAGTTGAGTTTGTGCTCTTCGCTCTTCGCTCTTCACTCTTCGCTCCTAGCTCTTCTCTTCTCTTCTCTTCTCTTTTCCTCTCTTCTCTTCCGCGGATTTTTATATGTTTAAATTGTCATTTGTCATTTCGAAATGATTAAAGAAATGGCTATTGTCGTTTCGTCTCCATTTTGTCATGGAATTGGATGCTCGTACGAAATGAAGTCACCTAAGGTTGAATTTTCTTTTTTCTTTTTTCTATTGAGGAACGAGCAGATTAGATCGGTTTGTTCTGTTGACTTTAACGAAAAAAAAGGACAAAATGTGACATATTGGCCTATTATTTGCGTTACATTTTTTATTTATTTTATTTTATTTTATTTTTTTTTAAAATGGAGAGAGAAAAAAATGATTTGTTCTGGAAAAATAAAAGAATATCGGATGTATGAGGAATTGATTTTTCTTTGGTCATGCGAGAACGAATTAAAAAGAAGATAGAGAAGAGGCAGAAGGAAGGAGGGAGGGAGAGAGAAGGAGAGGGTCGTGAGAGGAGAATATTTGTGGGCTGATTTTTGCGTGTTAATGAATATTGAGTTTGTTGAGTTTGGGAATTGAATAATTTAGGGAACAGAAGTAGAAAGTTTGAAATTTCTTCTTTTTCTTTCATATTCGAGGGGTGGATGCAACGTGCTTTGCGCCGCGTGCAACGTGCTGCGAGCTAGCTCGGTCAAGCGTTAAATATTTGACTGGTATCGCAATCGGCGTGTTTAGCGGTACATTGGTTGGTTTTCGGTGAAGGTGAAGGTGGGCGAGTAGTGTATGAGCGAGTGTCGGTTTTCCGTTTATGGAGAATGATGTAATTGGAGAGGCTTGAAACTGATTGTCAAAGGAAAATGGGGAGGTAAGAAATGCGATTGGAACATCTTGGGTTGCACCGATTTGGAATCCAATCGAAGTTGTCCAATAATAAAACGGAATTAACGATTCAATGAAATCGCTCTGGCAAATAAATGGATTTCATTACGGCCCAAAATGTGCTACCGTAGTACAATTTTGACACTTTTGGACTATGCCAAAAACAAAATAAAACAAAATGCAACTCAAATAACTGGCAATGTGCCGAACTACCGTAGTGTCATTGTGAATTCGTAGGACATAGAACACACAAGTTAAGCAGTCACTACTTGGATGGGTGATGGCGACCCATGAAAAAAGTGTTAGTACTTATGTTCTTGCACGACGAGGTAAAAACACGAACACGTGACTTTTTAAGTGTTTCTAGGTTAGAACACCTGCGATTGATTTCTGTGAAAATGCATAAACTGAAAAATGTTTGATTTTGTATATATATATTTATGTACTCGTAAAAATTTGATGGGCGAAAAGGGTTCGCGAAAGGGAAAAAGTTTAAGAAGCCTCGCTGTAGAAGGTCGTCTTTCCCACATGGCAGTCCTCAGTCTCCAGTCTCCAGTCCCCAGTCCTCGGACAAGCACTGCACTCTGCTTACGGGGTTACGACCAGGCTAAGTGTCACAATATACTTATACTTATACTTACATTTAAGCTGGATAAATCAAGAAATTTGTATAAGAGCCCACAAATGGATGTTCAGTGAAGTGACACGAACACGAAGACGAACAATCGTAAGAGAGAAATGAGAGCGAGCTTTTAGGTTGAATGCAAAATGAGGAGTAGTTGTTTAAAAATAATAATAATAATGAATAACATTTTGGTTGAGTTTTTAGTTTTTAGTTTGCGTTGAAAAGTGATAGCGAAATGAGGGCTTAAAATGCTGATGATGGCGATGGTGTTATTGTAATGTTTGTCCAGTGGGCTTGCAGGTAAGGTAATATTGACCGTTGATTAAGAGTAAAGCGAGAACAAATATCTGTAGGCGCACGTTGCGGATGTGCAAATTCCGAGCGCCAGACGCCATAGCTTATTTATTTATTCAACAGGTTATTATTTATTTTTCTTAATTAATTGAAAGGTAAGTTAAGTCTGACTTGTGAGTTTTGTTGTTAACACGGCGAGGGCAGGGCAGTTGGGGCGTTTGGTTTGCAAGGTTTGCTGGTTTGCTGGTTTGCTGGTTTGCTGATTGATTCATTCGTTCGTTCGTTGACCTTTGGGAGTGAAAAGTGATTCTATTTCCGGTGCACTCTGGCAGAACAAAGCTTTTAGAGCAATGGCAAGTGACCGAGAAGAGAAGAGAGAGAAGAGAAGAGAAGAACCGTTTAATAGAATAAAACACTAGCGATAGCGAGCGGCGTGTAATCAGATCACGGCTTAATCAATAATGATTTCGATATTGTATTGCAACCAAGGTGAAATCGAACGAGCCAGGAAGTGAGTGAGTGCCGAACGATTCGATCCGATCCGGGTTTGCGGGTTAATTGCAATTAAACATGCACACGTTAGAGTGATGATGACACGACATTATTATATTAGATTATATTATATTACATATGAAAAAGATTTCTCTTCTCTTTTTTTTTCTCGCTCTGAAAAATGAAAATGCACAATTCAAGATGGCGCTAGTCGTTTTAAGTCCCGAGCCCGACATAGGTTTTACATTTTTCAGATTTTTACGACATTTTGCGCAAATATTCTGACATATTTTTGTGGTGAGAAAGTGCATTCAACTCGTAAAAGGAGAAGACAGAAAGGGAGAAGCCACTTATGAATGAGCGCACTTATTTCATACCAGACGGCGCGGGCGCGTTGGGAAGGAAGAAACTAAGACACTTAGACATTTAAAGCGAGCGACAATGAAAGAAAGAAAGGCTCCTTTCTCAATTTCTCACTCGCCCTAAGATCAGAAATTGATTTAACTTGAGCAAAAGTTTGGTCAAAACCAAGTTGTTGCTCATTTCACGAGTGAATTGAATAGAACGTTACGAGTATTATTACATTAGATTACATAACACGAAATTGTGTAATGAAGATGAGTTTTAGTGAAATTGTGCGTTTTTGTTGGTTTTGGAATTGAGAAATCAAGAATTTGTTTGGTTGTATTAACTTGTAAGTGATGATGAATGAGGGTAGATGGAGGGAACTATTCGTGTCGAGCGATTAGCTCTAATCCTCGATCTTCTCGTGACAAGTTGATAAATAGTGGTGTTATTCCTTTTCTCCGTCGGTCGGAATAGCGATCGATAGCGCCGAAAGAGACAAGTGCGCGGAATATCAATGCGCAATCTATCGCTTTTTTCTTTCGAATTACGTCTTTAAATGTGTTGGAATTATAAAATGTGCTTTCTGATCAATTGTCCGTACGTTCTCCTTAGTCAGGCCTAACCTAGGTACCTTTGCCTCAGCAGCCTAGGCGTCAGCGTCACGTATGAAAGTTTGAAGAGCAGCGCTCGCGGTGTTGTTTGAACGAACGAACGAACGAACGAATGAACGAACGAATTATTTAAGGTCTCTCTCTGCGCTCTTTCTTTTGCTTTCCTTTTTTCTATACCAAATGATAGAGCTGATGTATTTGTATTTGTATTTGTAGTCGCCTGTTTTTCTCTCTTTATCGTCGGAGACAAATCTCTTGATCTTTGTCCATTTTCCGAATGGGAGGGATTTTGTTTTGTCTACTACTCTTCGCTCATGTCAATTTCTCAAAACACACACTCTCTCTATAGTTAAAGAAACCGAAAGGCCAACGGAGCCATCGACTGCAAATAGAACTATTACCAAAGTCAAAAGGAGAGAGAGAGAAAGAAAAAAGAAAAAAAAAAGAAAGATTTTCGATCACATTCGAATGGGATGTCACATAATGTATACCAAAAGCTGTCGAAGCACATTTAAAATGGCCATCTCGAGTTGAATCTCAATTTACACACTCGTTTTTCTTCTTCTCGACGCCATCTTGGATTTTTAAATCAAAAATTCAGAAATTCAAAAATTATCCGATCGTTTTTTTTTGTTTTGTTTTGGATTTTCTTGTTTTTTCAATTCATTTTCTATTTGTATGTAAATAAAAAGATAAGACGTTGGTTTTTTTTCTTTTTCTTCTTTTTTCTTCTTTTTTTCTTTTTTTTTTTGGTGATTTTTGTATGCCAGGCACAATCTTTTTATGTGCGGCAATGAATCCGGGTCCAGGGGTAGTCAATTTATCACACGTGACATTTAAGTTTTCAATTCTCGCGAATGGAATTGTTCAATCTTAAATGCACTTTAATTAGAATTATAGAAAAATGAAATTAATTAAAAGCGAAATGTGGTTGCGGATCCCGGAGTGCGTTGTTGACACGCGCAACATTAGAATCGAATCAATTATTAATTAAAAACGTACAAATTACGTCATTTCGCAAGCACGAGCTGAGCGTCGGTTTCCCCAATCAACAGTTGCTTCCTCCCGCAAAGAGGAATTAGCAAATAATGAAATTTCTCATCTCGAGTGCTCGGGGATCCTTAGGACCTTATCTAGGATTCTAGGGTGCTGCGGCCATCTGGTGTTGATATTTTTAAAATGTCTCATTCTCGTTGCAATGATTTGGCAGCCAGCGCGATTGATAAACGTGTTGGAATGCGCGAAGAGAAAAGAGAAGAGAAAAGAGATGAGGGAATCAATCTTTGCCTCCCCTAATTGCGTAAATGCGGCATAGATCATTGGCTCATTTAAATTGGAATCTCAAATATATTTCTTTTACTCATTTCTTTCTTTCTTTCTTTGGTTTTCTTTCTCTGCTGTGCGGTTAATGGAAGTCTGAGTTGTCTGGGTTCACTTAATGCACTTAACACGGGATGAAATGCTGAGTAAAGAACATTGGCGGGCTAATTTCATTGCTTATTGACGTGTTTCTCGGTGTTGACCATCTCTGTTTCTCTGTTTCTCTGCGCTGTGTTTCACGTGCTGGCGCTTTTAAAGTGTTTCCGCTCGGTGCGCAAATGGCGAATCGCAAATCCGTTTGAAAATTCAGCGTTCATTAATGTTTTTAATCTTGGACGTTGCACATTTTTTATGGAGAGCGATAAAAAGAAAGTAAGAGAAGAGAAGAGAAGAGAAGGGAAGGGAGGGAGGGAAAAGTTTTTGCGCGCTCGCACCACAGTAATCCAATAGTCGGCCATTTGTTTTTCAGACACCGTAATAGTTTGAGTGGCCGCTGGTCCGATCCAGTTCGATAGTCAAGTTGCATTTGCAGCGAGTAGAAGCGAGGATATTGTAGAAAGGAAGGAAAGCCTTGGCTCCTTCCTTCTCTCCCCGATTTTATTACGTATATGTGCGAGTCCATAAGACGTCATCATTCATTCTTGCACTTGTTTGTATTACGCCTATCCGACCGACCGTTGACTAGACTTACAGCAAAGGAGAGAAGAGAAATAAATAGAAAAACAATTCGATTAGGTTGAGTGATACTTATCAAATTGCTTTCGCAATCGATAGAAATTAATGTTTTCTTTTGTTTTTCTCTTTTATTTTATTCTCCGTTTACTTCGTTTGGTTAAATTTGTGAGTACAATACAAGTACGAGTACTTGTATTTGTTGTTGTTGATCTGTAATGACTTTTTGATTGGGTCGTTTGGAGAAATGCAAAACAGTTTGGAGATGAGAAAATGAAGGGAGATTTTGCCGGTGTAATCATAATTTGAGTGGTGAAATAACAAGATGCTCGTTGCCCGCTCGTCGGAAATGGAAGGCTTTGTTAGGCTTAACTTGATGACGTGATATGTTTGTGCAATGAAGTCGCGAACACGCGAATCGACATGATGGCTCTAGAGATTTTGTGTCTAATAATTCGAAAAGTTTATTTTTTTTTTCTCTTTTCAGAAAGTTTTTTTTTTTTCTTTCTTTTTTTCTTCGTGTGTGTGTTTGGGATTAGAAAGTTTTGCCGGAAATGTGCAAAATGGTAACGGAAATGGCGGGTAATGGTGGCGGCAACTCGTTTCGTTTCGGTGTGGAAAACGAGCGTCGGAAATGTACGTGGAATGTGTAATGGAAGAAAGTCGATAAGTAATATGATATGGAAAAGTTGTATTATTAATAGTTGGGCAATAAATGCATTTGACATTAGATTTAAAGAAATGTCTATTGATGCAGGGAGACCGCACCTTGGGTGGGGTTAAACATAATGCGATACACTCGATTTGATCAAGAAATCAAAAGGAAAGTTTTTTTATTTTCTTTCTTTCTCTCTTTTTGAAATAAAAATGATGCAGGAATTTGAAATGGAGGGAAAAAACTGTGATTAAAAGAAAAATCTATAATGTTTGTATATTTTATGGCGATGTCATAAACTGGCGGTGAGTTATAAACGGCTATAAATTGCGGACGAAGCATTAAAGGCTTTTAGGGGAAAATATGAGTAAATTGACATTGGTATACATTTTATCTATAAATATTTATTTTTATCTATACTTATTGAACAACAACATTTTCTAAACAGCCAACGACACGTTCAAGTGATGTTCCAACCCCGGGTGAACAGTTACATGCTTTTTCCATTGCGGTGACAGAAATGAAATGAAATGAAATGGAATGATGAAGAAGAAGAAGAAGAAGAAGAACAAACAAAAAAAATAGAAATAAATCTAAAAAATCTAAAAGTTTCTTCTTTCTTTCTCTATGATTCTATGATTCTATGAATAATCTCGCTCCGTAATTGCCTGCCTTAATCGGTCAATGCGTGTGCGTGTGTGTGTATTTGTATTTGACATTTAGTTGGTTTTTTTGGTGCGACTCCTGAGGGTACACGAGCTCAGATGTTGTCACTCTCCATTAGAGACTGGCACTATCAGTGACCCTCGGTGAAGGGTGTGTGGATTTGCGAAAGGCATGATGGGAATAAGATAGGCTTCCGATGAAGTGGAAGGAAGGAGTGTGATGGGCGCCCACAATTCTTTGCCCGGATCCCTGCGTTGATTGGTTGGTCCTTTTGGACCCACGCCAAAAGTCCACAGATCCCATTGAGAGAGAGAGAGCGAGAGAAAGAGGCACCAGTGGCACGAACACCCTCGGCTAGCGCGGTCTGACGGCTCGTACGAGTACAACTAACAAAGTAAGTTCAGAAAGAAATTCCTCTCGATTTTGGCATTGACAATTGCGTGGGCCTTTTCCTTTCGTTTCGTTCCGTTTCGTTTCGTTTCGTTTGATTAGGATTTAGGACGGGGCCACTTGACTCCGACAAGTTGTCAAGGTTCTTTTAATGAGTTAAATGTTTGGTTTTACAAGTTGTGCGCTTTGTGATTCGCGGCTAAGAGAAGGAAGGGAAAAGTAAAGAAGTTTTTCTTTTTGCTTTATGGGTCGTGTTTCAAATTAATAGTCATACGTTTGCTCACAAATCTTCGCATTTTTTTTTCTTCTTTTCTTTTGTAATTTTCCATTTAAAGAGGGTTTTGTGCGCGGGAGAAAAGAGAAAAGAAATTGGTGAATAATTCATAGTGTGATTAAACTGGAATTTAGTGATTCGACCAATTGCACTCTTGTTATATAGAACTTCTTTCTTTTTTAATTTTTTTATTTATTATTTTTATATATTTGTTTTAGGGAAAGTGCATTTTGTGCAATGTCATAAACAACCGACCAACCTGACTGGGCTGTATGCATTTGTTTGATTTTAATAGAATTTCAGTGACATAACCATATTTTCTCATTACACAAGAAGGAAAAAAATGTTGGTATTGCAGGCAAGCGGGAGGAATTACGCTAGGTGCATCGATATGCATCTGTTTTGATCAGATTTGGTGGCAGAGAAAGGAAAGCTGTAAATTTTTCATCGATGCAAGGCAAGATATGTTGCATTATTGATGCAGCAAACACAAAGTGCAACTTTACTCTCGCAATATGCGCTAAAACTTAACTTTTTTTCTTTCTTTCTTTTCTTTTTTTTCTGTTTTTTTTTCTTCTTCTTCCTTTTTCTCTCGCTGCTCCCACTGGTCTCGTCCCTGATTAGCGCTCGCCAACTTTTGATATTTTGATTTTGTTTATTTGAATATCAATGGGTTCATTTACATTCGCGGGAGGAAGTTGACAAGCGTAATTAGCTTTTAAAAGCACAAGGAGTATGATTTATTTTGAAATTAGCGTGGCTTGTTTGAGCCGAGCTGCTCAGCGGTTTGTTTCTTTTAAGACGAAACCGGAAAAATAAAAAGATGAAGGAAGGGATATAAATGTTGATTAAAGCAATTATAATGAATGCTTTGAGAGTTGAAACACTCGACACGTTTGTTGCGCCATGTTTTTTTAATATTTTTATATCAAGTTGATGGGATAAAGTGGAATTCACTTTTATCACACGCGAATATGGATGTAACGGTTTACGCTTTACACTGTAGAGAGGTATACAGAGAGGTATAGACACGGCCTGCCTGTGCCTGCCTGCTTGCTTGCTGCTGCTTCATCCATATATTCCGACGCCAGGCCTCTCTGGAGATACTTACATTATTTATATAAGTCTAATCAGACCTCTGGCTCAGCTTTGGCAACCCTCAAACAGGACATGAATACTGAAAGCTTTGGGGGTAAGAGGAAGAAAAAAAAGAAGAAAAAAATTTAACTTTTTTAAATTTTTTAAAAAGAAATACGGAGTAATTTTTTTTTTTTTTTTTTTTTTTTTTCACTTTCTATTTAATGACAGGTAAATGACGAGTTTTAAATTGGGAAATGGGTTTGTAAGTGACTTTGATGGTTTCCAGTCACTGGCACACAAGTTAGCGGTAGTTGGGCGAGGAAAACATAAAAATATTTGATGATTTATCGGTTTTTTTTTTCTCTTTTTCTCTTTTTCTCTCTTTCTCTTTCTTTTTTGGATGAGGTAAAAATTGGTGTTGGGATGTGTCACAAAGAGCGTTAACAAGTTGAGCGGAGTAGCCATTACTGTTTGATTCGATTTGTCACTTTTGACAGAAAGGAGAGCTTTCCCTGTCGACATGTTGATAACCAACAAATGTGCAATGACACATCAATTGCGAATTATTCGTCTCTATATTTTATTTTGTATAAATTGAATTGGGAATTGTATCTATATCCTAAAGCAGAGTCTGTAAAAAAAGAAAAAGTAAAAAAAAGAAAAAAGAAAAGAAAAAAGAAGAAAAAAGAAGAAATGATTTGATTAGATTAGAAAAGGAAAGAGAGAAAGAAAGGAAAGAAGGTGCGCGGGTTGTGATGCGCATGCTCAGTGGCAGCTGCACCTGTTTAAATTTTGTCCTTATGCTATACGAGGGGTGAAGAGGAAATTACGTTGCCGTGCCGCCAGGTGGCACACGGGTGACTGATGGCGCCCTGGGGTCCATGAGGGAACGATCAATGAAGGGAGTGAACGTCTCGCGACGGACGCACTCTTAGTAGACCCCGAAACGAACGGAACGAACGGAACGAAAAGAGAGAGAGCGCATTTAAATGAAGGAAAGAAAACAATGCGCGACTTTGATTGATGGATGGAGACGGAAGAAAAAGCGCTTTAATTCGTGTAATTTGGGGATAATTAAGTGGCGATTGGAGCATTTGTGTTTTCTTTTTTTCCTTGTATTCTCGTTTTAAATAAAGGTCGTGAATTCGTGTCGGGCATAAAAAGTGAATTCGTAGTCGGGCTGTGGTCCCCGGAGTGGAATTGGCCAGGCAAATTTGTCGTTGCAATCTGGTTTTGTGTGTAAATGGAATGGAAGAGTGGCTCATTCATTGATTATTTCACTCGCCTCGGCCTCGCCTCAACTCAGCTCAACTCAACTCAGCTCAACTCAACTCAACTCAACTCAACTCAACTCAACTCAAGTCAAGTCAAGTCGGGATCGAGTTGGGAAGGGGGGAGCATCTACTCGTAGCATTATTTATTCTTCCTTGTCCTCCCCATCCCCAACTTAATCATTGATTTGTTTCTATTTTCTTTTCTGTTTGTTTGTTTGTTTCAGTTACAGCACGATGAAATTTGTATGCATTTGCTCATTCAGGTGACGGCGCCTCGCCTCAGGTATTAAATGGTGGACGGATGATTTGTTAGTTGCTAATAATTAGTTAGTAGAGCCATGAGGTCGATTCGATGTCATTCAACCAGAGATCTTTTGGTGGCAGCTGGTGCGTTCTCGCTCCTTTCTCTCTATATCACTTACCAACTCGGATCGCCTTTAGTTGACCGAGGAATCCTCGCAGGTAATGACTACAAAGTATGAGTGGAAATCCAACGCCGTCGTACTCGTAGAAATACAAAATAAATAAATAAATAATTAAAGAAATTTGCAAAAATGTGTACGTACTTGTACTTGTACATTGTGTACGACGTGGTTGGACTCGAGTGAGAAGAATGAATTTGATTGCATGATTGGTTGGTGTTTTAGCATCCGAATCGGAAAAGGATCAAGTTGTGCGAGCGATGATTCTTTCTGAAATGAGTGCGAAAGGAGAAATGAAACGGTCGAAATTAGAAACGAAACTGATACAAGTAAGAATAAGTAATAAAATGAATTAATAAAATGAATTAATAAAATGAATAAAATGCTCCGTTGAATTTTCAATCGATTTAAATGCAAATGTGGCCTTTTGTACTCGTATTTAAATTTGCATGCAGACTAGTTTGATGAGCAAGTAGTGAAATTAAACTTATTCGTCGGGTTTAGTTAGAGCGGCGGAGACGCGAGGCGATCGCAACCGTCGGCAAAGTTGCACTCATCCGAGGTCAGAAAGGAATAGTGGAGCGTGATTTGCCAATTTATAGAAAAGCGCTCGTCAAGCACGCTTTTCGCGTGCACCACAGCGAAGGTAACTGTTACAAATTAGTTAATACTGTGTTTGTTGCCATTACTTATTTACATTAACAGATGAATACAATTTAACGGCGCGCGACAACTGGCTGCTGCTTCTGTGCATGAGTTTCACGGACGGCGATTCCGGCACTTGTCTCGAGAGGTCTTCCTATTCTCATCTCAAGCCCTACCAGAAGGTAAATCAACAAATGATGAGTTGTGGCGAATTAAGCGAACTTCGGAAACACTTTACTTGGCTAAACTGAGCATGCGCAAAAAGCCAATCTTGGAAATGCTCGGTCAAAAAGTCTCCCGAAGGACGCTGCTTAAATGGCATTCTGTCTGCGGGGTCGTGACCGCGGTTAGGCGAACTCACTCACTCACTCACTCAATCACTCAATGTGTCGAGACAGCTCTCTCTCTCTCTCTCTCTCTCTCTCTTCATTTGCCCTTTTCAGACCTTAATGCCTGTCCACGTTATACGTCCAGATCCAGAATGTTGAGAATACAGTAATTAATCTCAAAGTTTTGCATCTAGATGAATCGGATTTACGGAATTCGCAACAGCCTGTGGAGGAAGGACGGCTTTTGTTTGACCATGACGACGGCCAGGCAGTTATCAGGTGTGAGCTGGTTAATGTGAATAATGCGAAATTGAATAATGCGAATCGTGCATCACTTAATTGGTGAAACAGTGGCCCGAAGAAGTTACTTGACGCCGCTCTGTTTCGTGCTTCCCGATCAAATGCAACAGTTTGTGCACGTTGCCGATGCTCTGGGAGAAGATGCTCAATGGATATTGAAACCGCTCTCACCCGGGGGAGCGATCGAGTTGCTGGACAACGTGGACCGGATTAAAAAGTAGCTTCATTTTAAGTTTAATTTTCATTTTCATTTTCATTTCATTTCATTTCGTATGATTTGAAAAGCAGTTCGCAACAAGCCGTTTTGGTACAGCAATATTTCCCTCGTCCGTTTCTCGTGTTCGGATCGCCGGTCAGTTTACGCGTCTACATCTTGGTTACGTCCATGTCACCACTCAGGGCATTTTTGTTTCGCGAAGGAATCGTTTATTTCCGACAAAGCGTCTCCAAGGGGTTCAAGAAGGTGAAGTTGAAGATGAAATGGTGGAAATTGAAATGGAAATGCTTGATTGTTGCGTGATTGATTTGATTAGATGTCGAACAGGACGTGGCTTCTGTCGCAGCTTTGGCACTACGTGGCGAGGAGTTACGGGCAGCACGCGGTGCGGCTGGCGCTGGTCAACATCCAGTCGCTGGTCGTGCAGACTTTGCTCGTGGCCGAAACGATGATCGCGGCGCAGCTGGAGGAGAGGAAGTTGAGGTCATCCAATTTGACACTTAATCCCTGTCTTTTTGTATTCACTTTTGTTTGTTTGAAGATGTCGACATTGCTTTCAGATGTTGGGCTTCGACCTCATTTTAAATGCCACTTTTCATCCGGTCGTGCTCGAGGTGAGTTTTAGTTAGTTCCTGTACTTGTCGTTAGGCGGGGCGAAGCGCGTTATTAAACATTGTCATTAAATGTCATTCGACATCCGAAGGTGAACGGGCAGCCGAACTTGCAGGAAAGTTGGAGGGATGACGGATGGGCGGCCAACGGGGTGAAACGAGGGCTGGTCGAGAGCATGCTGAGTCTGCTGTTCGCGACGAGCGACGTGGCGCGACATGTGGCCGACGCCGTGAACCGATGCGCCGACAACATCGGAGTCATGGTACGATAATTTAAATCGATCGAATTCCAGCTTGGATCCATTTACTTTTCTTTTTCGAACCAAGGGTTTGAATTGCCACATCTCCAACGATTTGTGTTTGTCCGAAGACGACCTTCATTTCTTGATGGATGCGAGACGGGAGAAGTTGAACCGCGGCGCTTTCAAACAGGTACTTTTCTTTCACCGCCACTTTTCACAGAATTCACGAAATAGAAAATTAAAATATTCTTCTCATATATATTGTAGTTGTATCCTGCCGTCGACTCGGAGAAATACACGGCTTTAATCCGAGATTTGCAATATTTTGTAGCCGTGCCCAAAGTGTCCTCGTCGCCTAGAATGCTTTCTTTGAGGTTTCACACATTTCTTTGACATTCTTTTTGATTGCACATTTGATTGCACATTTGATTGATTGCACACTTGATTGCTTTGCAGAGAAGCGTTTACGCACAACACTGCCGACATGCATGCGTTTCTAACCGGTTTGGAGCGCTGTGACAACCGGGCGGTGGAGGACGATTACGATTTTTGGTAGTGCAAATACAATTTTAGCGCACGACTTGTTTGTTCCACATTTTTCGCTTCAATTAGGAACAGTTTTAACGTGAGTGCTGCGTTTCGGGCTCCGGAAAACATCACTCAAAGGTTTGCCACTCAAGGTAAGACTGTTTTTTTCGCAGTGAAAAAAAATCAATTTTCCAACGTTCAACAGATCTGTTGTCGCGGCCGCCGTGCGACGAAGGTGAGTTGTAATAAATGGATGCTAGGTGGCGTCGATGCACGGGATTTGAATTGTTTGTTTGTTTAAATGTTTCTAAAAGACCCGGTTACGATGCCGTACCTGTTGAACATCTTTTCGCAACCGAAGCTCAACCTGACGCCTCCGTTCTCACCACTGGTGGTGGAATTCACGGCCAAAGTTTCGTACGATCAGTTGATGGTGACGGTGTGGGCGTTTGCGCAGAACTGTCAGAGCGAGGCCAGACTGGACGACAAATTCGGACCGGCGCAGTAAGTGAGAGAGAAGACTAGACCGAGTGGGTGGGTCAATTGATTTTCTCAACGCATTTACTTAGATCCGCTAATTACACGTTGGGTTTGGGCGAAAACCGCATCACGTTTGTGATCGTGGACATTCGGCACACGGAACCGTGGGTGATCAACAGCTATAGCATCGTGGTGGAGCGGGCCGCGCCGACCGAAAACGAACCCGTGTTCGACGCGAATCGCAAGCACCAAGCGTGCGCTTTGAAACAGGACTGCGATCTGCGATTGGTCGCAAACGACCCGTGCGGTATCCAGAAGGACGGCCACGTCGACAAGTGGTCGGACTACGAGAGGATCGTGGCGGATTTGCCCGTGTGCGATCGGGGGGACGCTCTCGGACGCTGGCTGCTGCCGTGCACGGCGTGCGCCGACCGCTCCTCGTGCTTCTGGCGCCAGGCGTTCTGGGCGCCGTTCCAATGTCGCCATCCGTTCGTGAGCCAACCGTCTCTGGCGCAATGTCTCGCCGGTAAAAAGGTAGAAAGTGAAAAGATAAGGTAAATTTTTTCTTTCTTTTTTTTTAAATTTCTTAATTGCAATACCGGTAGTTGCTGTTTATCGGCGACTCGACGAATCGCGGCATAATGCACTACTTGATGGAGCGGCTGAACGGCACTTTGGCCGAGTGGGATAAAACGCACCACATCCGGGTGCACACCAACTTGAACGGCGGCAAAACGGCCATCAGCTTCGCCTACTACCCGCAGTTCTGGCTCCCGACCAACGAGAGACCGGTGTTCAACAAGGCGCTCTACCAGTTGCTGGAGAGGTTCAAAAGAAATCCCCTACAAATACAAAATAGAACTTAACTTTTTACATTATTTACTTATTACATTGTACAGGTCGCGGCCTTTAGAGAATAACAGCAACACCGTTTTGATAGTGGGCGGCGTGCACTGGCTGGCCACTCAACACCTGCACATGCTGCTGCAAGCGCTGCGCAGGGACGGGCTGCAGGGAATCCGTCTCGTCATGAAAACGCTCGGCTCGGGATTTCACCTGCCCGTCAACGGCGTCCATTGTTTGTCTCAAGTAAGCTTTTAGGCATAAGCAAATGACACTTGTATTTATCTTTTCGATCCGTATCGGTATCGCTATCGGTATCGCTATCGGTATCGGTATCGGTATCGGTATCGCTGTGTAGGTAGAACAGCGCAAGTTGTTGCTACACAGTCGTGGCTTGTCGGAATTTGCCAAACGCTATGATTTCGACATCATCGACACGTTCAATATCACAGTTCCGCGTTTCAGAGACTTTCTACAAGGAAAATGCGCCTGTCACTTTCACAAGGTTGAGTTGATCCACAAATCACATTGTTGAATTGTCCTAAATGACACTTTCTAAAAATTAATGTACGTGATCGCAGGTGGTACCGTTGGCCTTGGACGCTTCCAACAAGGAATATCGTTACCACGTCGAGGGCCCCGTGAACGCAGTCTATTCCGAAATACTCATCAGTCGATTGTGTAGTGGACACGTCGAGCCACTTGTGAAAACTAACAATACTAATCATTAATCAATTAATGAATACAATAAAATACAATACAATAAAATAAAATAAAATAAAATAAAATGAAGAATAAATAGCTAATAGGATCAAGTGCAATGCAAACAAACGAGATTTAAGGACGAAGACAAGACAGCAATAATTGAATTGATTGAATTGAATTGAATTGAATTTGGTTCCTAAGGTAACCGTTGTTATAGGAGAAGGGAAACAGAGAAATGCAATTTACTACTATACTATAATAATAATATTGATAATATTGATACTATCATTACTACAAGTATGTACGATACTGTTATTGTTATAAGCCGTGAAAAAGATGTGGTTCTATACATAGAATAGAGAGAAATTGCAAATAACAAACAAATAAATTGGGTTAGAAGCCTGAATATTTTATTTTCACATTTTGTTATTGTCAATTCGCTATTGAACGCAGCTTGGCTCGTTTCCAGGTCTCCAGATTTGTTTGTCAAACAGGAAAAGTTGCGAGCACACCACAATAAGCGCCGTGACGCGCGCGACGGCCGCGGAGGCGAACAAAAGGAGCGCGCCAACAAAAGAAGTGAGCCTGTTTTGTCAATTCCAATCGAGAGAGAGAGAGAGGATGGCACCGAACGAAACCGCGAGCACTCTGGCCGACGCCAATGTCAAACCCGAGACGAACGTGGAGAAACGGGACGACGCCTCGTCCTCGTCCTCGTACCGGCCCGTTTACGTCAAGCGAAACGTCGCGCTCTTCCTCTACCTCCACCTGTGCTCGCTCTACGGCTTCTATTTGCTCGTGTTTTACGCGAAACCGGCGAGCTTGGCCTGGAGTAAGTGGAAATGAAGCTTGGCCTCGAGCACACTTAAGATTAAATCAATGTTTGTGTACAGCTTACGTGTTGCTGGTAGTGACGACGAAAGGAATCACGGCCGGGGCGCATCGACTGTGGGCGCACCGCACCTACAAGGCGCGCACGCCGCTGCGCATTTATCTGGCGTTTGCCAACGCGCTGGGTTTCCAAGTAAGTTTTTTTATTTCATTTCATTTCATTTCATTTCATTTCATTTCATTTGTGTTGCAGAATAGTATCTACGAGTGGAGTCGCGACCACCGCGTCCACCACAAGTTTTCCGAGACGGATGCCGACCCGCACAACGCGCGGCGCGGATTCTTCTTCGCGCACGTGGGTTGGCTCATCATGCGCAAACATCCCGAAGTGGTGAGGAGAGGCAAAACCGTCGACATGAGCGACCTCATGGCAGATCCCATCGTTCGTTGGCAAAAAAAGTAGCGTACTCACTATTTAAATATGATGTTAAATGATTGGTAAATTGTGCTCAATTCGTACTTGTTTGACAGGTTTTACACGCCGTTGGTACTAACCATCGGCATTCTCATGCCAACGTTCGTTCCGATCAAGTTGTGGAACGAGGACATGATCACGGCTTTCTTCGTCTGCGCTTTCTTCCGCTTGACTTTCTCGCATCACGTAACGTGGTTGGTGAACAGCGCCGCGCACCTTTACGGCGATCATCCTTACGACTCGTGAGTAGTCACCCGTTGCATCATTTGTTTTTGTTTGTTTGTTCATTTTTCGATCTATTCTATTGCAGGAAAATCAACCCTGCGGAAAATGTGTTGGTGTCCATCTTGGCGATGGGTGAGGGCTTCCACAACTACCACCACACGTTTCCATGGGATTACGCCGCGTCGGAATGGGGATGGCAGAAGAACATGACCAAGTTCTTCATCGATTTGTGGGCGAAACTCGGCCTGGCCTACGACTTGAAGCGCGTCCCCAAGGATATCGTATTGAAGCGCAAGAAGTACAACGGCGACGGATCGATGCCCTGGTACGACGAGGATTCTGCCAAGGAATATCTCAAATTTGACGATTGAATTCCGTTGAATTAAATTAAATTAAATTTGAATAACGATTAAAAGACAAGATCTGTATTTATCTCTTATCTTTCTCTTTGTTTGACAATACACACTCGGGGAAAAACCAATAAAGCTTTTGACAGATTTATGTTTTCAACTTTTTATGGGACTTGATGATTCATTCGTTAACAAAGGCAAAGTTTTTGTTGCACACGCATTTATTGACAGATTCGAGTTAAAGGAAATCGGCTACAGGAAAAAATTATATCAAAATCCCACTCGAAAGAGCGGGTCTGTTTGCTTCATAGGAAAATCACAATTCAACAGAAATTCTGAATGAAAAGCGAGTGTGTAAAAGAACTACCCGGATCACGGGTTATTTATGCTTCGGACAACGTTTCGGACAACGTTTCCACCTCGTTTATTTATTCCCTGACCATAACCATCCATTCGAGCACGATTTTCGTCGATATCTTTTCCTTTTCGCCAAAGGAGGAGGTGACAAACATTCGCCGCTACAGTAGGCGAGGGACGCTAAAATTAAGTAAAATTTTATTTTTAAAAACTCAAGTTACCTAACAAGAAAATTAAATAAACTTTTACCTCTCTAGGATTTCGTCTGAGAATACATTTCACAAGTTTTCTCGATTTTCGGACATCGTGGCGCGTGTAGTTTACGTGTTTTCTCACATGGTGGTAGAACATTCACATTTATGTTGGATGGAAGGAAGGAAGGAAAGTGTAATTTTTAAGTATTTTTTATTTTAATGCATGTTAAAATTTACAACTGTTTGATTAGAGATTTTTATTGTATTTTTTTTAGTTGGTTTTGTTTCAATCACGTGCCGAGTAGTTGCGAGTGTTCTCACTAAATAGCGTCATTTGGCTCTATGGTTTTTGATTGGCTGTGCTGATTAGTCTGCGAGCCTGTACTAATTTGCATGTTCTTTTTTTAAACTTGTCTTCGAGCTCAGTTTTCGCTATTCGGTGTTCCGGTTCGGTGCAGGGCGCACACGTTGGGGATTTTCTACGGTGAGTAAATTGTTCTTTTTTATTTTATTTAATACTTTGCACTTTTATTTAATTGTCTTTCGTTTTCACACTGCGCTGTTCATTTAAAAAGCGCAATAAGTTTTAGCTGGTTTAGAGAGTAGTTTCTATAACTATCGATTTGGTTTTCAGGCCTAACTTTTCATTCTCTCGCGCATTACTTAACACAAAAGGCGTCGGCATGTTTAATTTGTTGCTTTTGACCTTTCGTCTTATTAATTTTTATACTTTATTAATTCTGTGATTTACTAATTGTGTATTTTTTAATTTTTTAGGTTTAAACGTACTTCTAGGTTAACACGGAGGATTCAACACTGGAGAACTTATTTATTTATTGCAATTTTTCTCATTTATTTGTAATTCTTTAAGTGTAATTTTTTATTCTTTAAGTGAAATAAAAGTTATTTGTGTGTTGTCATTGTAATTTTTCTGCAAGTTTTATTTCAACTATATTTTTATAGTTGAAATAAAACTTGTAGTAAAATTATAATTGTGCAATATAATTTGAATTATAATTTCTCTAGTATTTTATTTAAAATGGGAAATCTGTATACCCACCCACCATCCCTTTTTTATTCTAAGTCCAAACCTATAAAAATTTGGCATAGATTCGCCTTTTTGATATTTGGACTTAGTAAATTTTTTGGAGAAATGACATAGCTCATAAAAAATAAAACTTTATTAAAAATATATGCTTTACACAAAAAACTTTACAAATTTTTCCTTAAAAGGAAAATGTATGGCAAATGACAAGTTTAAGCGGGTTATAACGGACCATTTAAGGATTTGTCTCGGGTAACCATCCCCCTTGAGACTCCGCCGTTTTACCACACCTGGGACCCAAAGTGTGCCACGCTCTGGGCCCCCAAAATCATGTCCCACGATGTTTTCCCGACGTTGATGTTAAAATTTATTTTTATTAACCTAATGTCCTAAAGGAAATAAAAAAATTATCAAATTAAAATCAAAATCAAAATACAAAAATTATCAAATTAAAATCAAAATCAAAATACAAAAATTGCAAAAGTAGAAATAATTATACAAAAATAGTAATTAGTAAAATGTAGAAACACAAATTTTGGAACTAAAATATTAGAAATTCGTATCTACCGCACGTTGAAATTATTCGTGTCTACTGTCTACTGTCTACCGCTCGTTGAAATTCCTCTAGTCCTTCGGAAATTCGTTTAGTGTTTCTGAAATGAAAAAAACGAATAAAAAGTTAAACTAAAGTAATAAATTACCGTGAAATGAGAATAAAGTTTTATTAAATTTTCAAAAAATATTAAATAAAACTAAGGAAAACTAAAACACTATCCAAAAATAACTAAAATAACTAAAATATAGAAGGGCAAAACGTCTAATAATTAATTCCACGAAACACGAATTTAAAAACCACTAAATTAAAGCTAAAAAGTAAAATTTGAAATAAACTCACTATTAGAACGCCGTGCGCTTCGCCTCCAAGCCGGGATGAAAACTGATAAAAATCTAAGCGGAAAAATAAAAATGCAAAATAGCAAACGCCTCGTAACCTCATCTGAATAACCAATCAAAAATCAGAGAAAATTCGAGAAAAAATTCCAACTTCCTCCGTGCCGTCACCTGGTGATAAAAACTTTAAATACAAAATTCTCAAAAGAGTTGCTAAGCAACGAAATTTTAAATTCATCATTTCAATGCGTACCAAGAATGTGTAATGCATCATTCACCTACTATTGATTTAAACGTTATTAAATTATCTAATAGTAATCTATTGTGATGGGATGATATTTCTAGAAAAATGTCAAATTCCTGCCTGCTGTCACCTGGTGATAAAAATTGGAAACAAAGAAATCTCGAGAGAGTTGCTAAGCAACGCAACTCTGAGTGCATCATTTGCGACATTTGAGTTCTTCATTTAAACTGAACTATAGAGTACTCTATGAACTGAACATACTAAACACAAGAATTTCCTCGCGCAATGCAATATGGGATAGCGGGACAGCGCGAACCCATGGCTGCCATCTTGATGTACAACGTAAACAAAGGTTATTATTGATTTCGGCCTGGATCTTGGAACTAATGACCCAAAGAAAACAAAAATTACAGAAAATGAGGAAGGAAGATTGACTGAGAGCAGGAAATAGTACATCGATTATAATGGAAAAGGTAAATTTATTGATTTATAATTAATTCTGAACATTTTGTATAAAACCTGTCAATTTGTATCTCACAATTGTTGTAAGACGGATGTAATTTGACCATTTTGTGATGGTTTTCGAATGATCAGACATCGCGACTATCCAAAGTTAAGTAAGCCTAAGCCATGAGCAAACATTGGATTTGGACCCGAAAACATTTCTAAATTTTCGTGTTACTCAAAACAGAGCTGCTGACAAAATGATGTTACTCGGAGGTGCATTTCTCCCTTGGCTATGTGAGGGAAACTTTCCTAATCCATTCCAACTAACAGTAAGCTGCATTTCTTCGGGTTATCTAGGTAATTAGAAATAAAACGATGCAAATTATCAGTGGTAAAGAATTCTCGATTTTATTACTTCTTTGCTGGAGTAGAAATAAATAAATGAGTTGGCAAACTTCGCAGTACGAATTTAGCATCAAGATACCGTGCACGGACTATAGGCAACATACTACTCTTATCAGTTGAAGAAATGGCGAGAAGGCGAGAAGTACGCGTGCGTGTTTCTTTATTTGTGAAATCCTGCTTTTTTAGCTAGAGAAGATCACAGTAAAGAGTAAGTTTGTTTTTTTTTCCTCCCAAACTAACCAGAAAATATAGATTTGCGCTGATTTTCAATTCTGGTAATTTGTTCTGCAACTAGATGAACAAATTTTTTTTTTTTTAAATTAAAATTAAAAACCTTTTGGCATTTTTACTTTCATTTCAAATCACTTTATTTTAATCAATTATTACACGGAATTTCTCTCGGGTTTCAAGCGCAATTTAATCCCATTTCTCGGCCTTATAATCAGAAATGACCTCAGAATGTGAATCAAAACCACTTTTTCTTCCATCCACGCAAACGTTTGACCTGACATCAATTAAAAAACATGAGTAAAATAGTCTTTAGTGATTTATCTCGAGATATTTGGACTGACCGATGTAATTTCTTGGTGCAGAAGGGCAGAAACGCGTTCGGGGTTCCTTTTCTGCACATTTTTCTTAAGAAATCTACCTGGATCAAACATTTCCGGATCTGGAAAAATCATTTAATGTCTGTGCAACATGTGGGATAAAACATTGGCTGTAACTCTAGAAGGAATGGTATCTTATAATCCTCTGAAATGGAACAAAATGATCACAAATTGCAACTATAATATAAAATGCAATTTCAATACCAATAATTCCGTTTTCCTGTAAGTACCGGGCAAATATTGGCACTGATGGAAAAAGAAAGTCGCAGTGATTCCTAGAATGTAAACAAATCAAAAATTAATTTTTTTTTTCCTTTTACAAAGTATAATAATTGTTATTTATTTACTTTGAAGTTTGATGACACGTAATAAATATTTCACTTCCTTTATATTATCGGAAGACACGTAACACCTAACCTTATTGGAGAAAATTAGCAACAACTAAATCTAGATTTCTCAAATTGAAATAAATACCAAATACGGAATCGATTTCTAACTTCGTGGACTTTGCTTTGAATATGAGGATGGGATCCGAGTAAATACAGAGCCCAGCTAATGGCAGCTAATGGCAGTTGTGTCGTGTCCTTCGAACATGACATCTTCTCGTATGTCCAAATCAGTCCTATTGCGGCCACCACCTGCAGCTTCGATGAGTAAATCGAGAAACCGAGCAAAGGAAATCCGAGTGCGATTTTAATTCTCCTATTTTTATTTTGCCATTCCGCTTTCTTCTCTTGTATCACCTAAAAACCAGATAAATATATTAAATGGAATTTAATTTACCACTTTCAAATATCAGTACATTAAATTCGTACTTAATTTGTAAAGGAATGTAGAATGTGTAAACATTGCGCATGCTCTTTCTTTGCCACTTTTCGTGAAGCAAAATACCCAATCCGGCCACAGAGTGATTCGCATTTGCCTCGAATGAATAATTTCTTGAATCCTGCAAGGAAATCAATAATTAACACTAGTCTGAATATGTGTTGACACGCTATTTTCTACCTTTCAGTAGCTTTTACAAAAAGTGAATTATCGCAGCCTTGAGCATTTACATGTCATGTCGACCCATGACTGCATCTGCGAAAACATTAATAATAATAATAATAATAAACGATAATAATAAAATAATACATAATAACGTATTAACCACAAATAATATCGAGTGTGCAAAGTGTCATGAGCGGAAAGACTTCAAATGTAGATTTTTTAACTTCAATTCTCAGTTTATTAACCAACACCTCGGCTTGTTCATTGAAAGCTGATACAAAGTCCTCCAAAATACGGAAATGAAACGATGGAGTGAGCAGTTTTCGTCTCGAGTGCCATTTTGTACCATTACTAAAACATTAAAGTTTATTATTTAGGGTTTAACGAGGCAGAAATTCCTAGAAATTAATATAAAAACCTTATCAACAACCCAGTTGGTTGAAGGAAATTGTAGTCAATTGACTTACAAACAAGTTAGATATGTGACTACTCGTCAAAATAGCCTAGGAATAAATAAAGAGACGAGCAAAAATCGACATTTTCGGCATGAAAAACGACGTGATACGCTGATACGGTTTCAAACCTAACCACGATCGGTACAACCTGCATCTCGTATGGCAAACGGTGCACGCAGGCATTAGTTCAAACAATACCATCACCACTCACCAGTCCTTCGCCGCAAATGAGATTTTTAGCAGATGATGAGTTTTTACAGCGAAAATACCGGATTATATATTAGGGGGCAGATTTGTGTATCTATAAACTTGTAAAATGAAATTCTATAAAATGTTAAGTAACTCTCCCAAGAAGATGGTCTTGCGGAGAAGTCTATCGCAACTCGTCACTCACCACCATCCCAAAAAGAAGATGAAGTGTGCATATTAACTTGTTAGAAAATGTTATTTTATTTTTATTTAAACGCAGGAATGTAGAGTTGAGTTGAGTTTGAAACGAATGCAAAATATTTGAGTTGTAAACTAACCAAACCAGATGAGAAAACTTGTTTCTTCTTTACAAGTAAGAGGAATTCATTTTGAGCTAATTGCAATTTAATAAGGTTTGGTCCGCTTTGATATTGTATTTATAAGTGAAATAGGACTAATTGTGAAACGGTTATTTTTTTGGACATACAGTATCTAGTTTTAAAAACAGCTAAGGTAGAATGTAGAACGGTCAAATGAAAAGGACATTTTTGTTCTTACCGTAGTAGAGTATTGCTGTTGCTGGCGATGCAATGAAGTTCTGCAAAGGTATTTGCTTTATCCTAGTTGCAACGAACTTAAAAGTGCGGTTCTGTTAAGGAATAATCCTTTATCAAGTGTGTGAATTTATACAAAATTAGTATTGATTAGCACAAAGGTAGAGTCTCACCGGATACAAATCTGCACTTTGCTATTTCTTATTTTATTCATTCAGCATGTATTGAATGAAATTGTTGTATTGGTGCTAAGTCATTATGTATTGGCTGTAATTAGCGAGCATAGATTGACTAGTAGTAATGCTATACAGTATTGTCCCGTAAGCAGTAGCTATAAATTATTATTATCCTGATCCCATCCAGTGTGTTTTAACATTAAAGTAAATACATAAACTAATTTTGTACTATTGGCTTAAATGTGTTCAGATTTCTACTTCAGGTTATTTTTTTAAGTTTGTATGAATAGACATCATAGAAAATAGTTCTTTGCATATTGTACCTGATAAGGTTAAGTAATGCTAATTCTATCTTTTTTCTTGAATTTACCGTTATGTTTCTTTCTGTTTCTTGTAATTGTTATCCTTGTGTTCCTTAACAATGTACACCCGTAGAAAAAAAACTTTCCTTGAATACCTAGGCACCACTGTCTTCAAGGGAAATTTTTTTCCACGGTCGTGCTTGTTCTCTGCTTACTGTACGCGTGTGTGTTGTCCTTTCCGTTTGTCCTCGGTTTATTTTACGTTTGTTTATTGTCATGTTGCTACTCACTGTTTCTTACTAGTAGGTACCATTCTGTCATAAGTCTGACATAAAAACTGTCCTGCAGCCAGTCACTGTCTTGTACAACTATGCTCCAGCCATTGCTTGTCTGTCGTTAGCCAATGTATACTTGCCATTAAAAGTTTCTCATGAGGTGTTGTCTTGTTGTTAATCAATATAGTCGCAATTGGAAGTGTGATATTAGGTATCGTCCTGTTGCTAGTCACCATATTCGCCATTGGAAGTTTTTGATTGAGTACCGTCATGTCGTTAGTAAATGTACTAAACGTTGGAAGTTTACCATTAGGTATCGTCCTTTTCCTAGTCACTGCAGACTCCTATCATTAAGTATCGTCCTGTTGCTAGCCACTGCGCACCCCTAACGTGGTGGCTAGCAGCAGGACGATTCCTAATGATAGGGGTTTAGTGACTAGGGACAGGATGGATCCTCATGATA
Organism: Strigamia acuminata; assembly: GCA_949358305.1. Classification (NCBI taxonomy): domain Eukaryota; kingdom Metazoa; phylum Arthropoda; class Chilopoda; order Geophilomorpha; family Linotaeniidae; genus Strigamia; species Strigamia acuminata. The sequence continues at coordinate 12,105,919 of OX442320.1, forward strand.
GAGATTTAGTGACTAGGGACAGGATGGATCCTAATGATAAGGGTTTAGTGACTAAGGATAGGATGGATCCTCTTGGTAGCAGTTTAATGACTAGGGAAAAGATGGATCCTAATGATAAGGGTTTAGTGACTAAGGATAGGATGGATCCTAATGATAGGGGTTTAGTGACTAGGGACAGGATGGATCCTCATGACAGAGATTTAGTGACTAGGGACAGGATGGATCCTAATGATAGAGATTTAGTGACTAGAGACAGGATGGATCCTAATGATAAGGGTTTAGAGACTAAGGATAGGATGGATCCTCTTGGTAGCAGTTTAATGACTAGGGAAAGGATGGATCCTAATGATAAGGGTTTAGTGACTAAGGATAGGATGGATCCTAATGATAGGGGTTTAGTGACTAGGGACAGGATGGATCCTAATGGTAGGGATTTAGTGACTAGGGACAGGATGGATCCTAATAATAGGGATTTAGTGACTAAGGACAGGATGGATCCTAATGATAGGGGTTTAGTGACTAGGGACAGGATGGATCCTAATGATAGGGGTTTAGTGACTAGGGACAGGATGGATCCTAATGGTAGGGATTTCGTGACTAGGGACAGGATGGATCCTAACGATAGGGATTTAGTGACTAAGGACAGGATGGACCCTAATGGTAGGGGTTTAGTGACTAGGGACAGGATGGATCCTAATGGTAGGGGTTTAGTGACTAGAGACAGGATAAATCCTAATGATAAGGGTTTAGTGACTAGCGATAGGACTATTCTCAATGATAGAAGTATCGTGACTAGCGACAGGACGATTCCTAATGATAGGGGTGTACTGACTAGCAACAGGACTATCCCTAATGGTAGGGATATAGTGACTAGCAACAGGACGATTCCTAATGATAGGGGTGTACTGACTAGCGACAGGACAATTCCTAATGATAGGGGTATAGTGACTAGCGATAGGACTATTCCCAATGATAGGAGTATAGTGACTAGCAACAGGACTATTCCTAATGATAGGGGTGTACTGACTAGCAACAGGACTATTCCTAGTGATTGGAGCATAGTGACTAGCAACAGGACTATTCCTAATGATAGGGATATAGTGACTAGCGACAGGACGATTCCTAATGATAGGGGTTTACTGACTAGCGACAGGACTATTCCTAATGATACGGGTGTGATGACTAGCAACAGGACTATTCCTAATGATAGGGGTGTACTGACTAGCAACAGGACTATTCCTAGTGATTGGAGTATAGTGACTAGCGACAGGACCATTCCTAATAATAGGGGTATAGTGACTAGCAACAGGACCATTCCTAATGATAGGGGTATAGTGACTAGCGACAGGACGATTCCTAATGATAGGGGTGTAGTGACTAGCGACAGGACCATTCTTAATGATAGGGGTATAGTGACTAGCGACAGGATGATTCCTAATGATAGGGGTGTAGTGACTAGCGACAGGACCATTCCTAATGATAGGGGTGTACTGACTAGCGACAGGACAATTCCTAATGATAGGGGTGTAGTGACTAGCGATAGGACTATTCCCAATGATAGGAGTATAGTGACTAGCAACAGGACTATTCCTAATGATAGGGGTGTATTGACTAGCAACAGGACTATTCCTAGTGATTGGAGCATAGTGACTAGCAACAGGACTATTCCTAATGATAGGGATATAGTGACTAGCGACAGGACGATTCCTAATGATAGGGGTTTACTGACTAGCGACAGGACTATTCCTAATGATACGGGTGTGATGACTAGCAACAGGACTATTCCTAATGATAGGGGTGTACTGACTAGCAACAGGACTATTCCTAGTGATTGGAGTATAGTGACTAGCGACAGGACCATTCCTAATAATAGGGGTATAGTGACTAGCAACAGGACCATTCCTAATGATAGGAGTATAGTGACTAGCGACAGGACGATTCCTAATGATAGGGGTGTAGTGACTAGCGACAGAACCATTCCTAATGATAGGGGTATAGTGACTAGCGACAGGACGATTCCTAATGATAGGGGTGTAATGACTAGCAACAGGACAATACTTCATGGAAGGGGTGTGCAGTAACCAGCAACAGGACAATACTTCATGGAAGGGATGCGCAGTAACCAGCAACAGGACGGTACCTAATAATAAGGGTGTGCAGTGACTAGTAAAAGGACAATACTTCATGGGAGGAGTTGCAGTTACTACCAACAGGACAGTACCTAATAATAGGGGTGCGCAGTGACTAGTAAGAGGACTGTACTTAATGATAGGGAGTGTGCCGTGGCTAAATACAGGATGATACTTAATGGTAGGCATGTGCAGTGACTAGGAACAGGACGCTTCCTTCTGATAGATATGTAATGACTTGCAACAGGATGATTTCTAATGATAGGGATGTAGTGACTAGCAACAGGACGGTACTTAAGGGTAGGTGTGTACATCAACTAGGAACAGGACAATTCCTAATGATAAGAGTTTGCAGTGACTAGGAACAGGACGATTCCTAATGATAGGGGCGTGCAGTGACTAGCAATAGGATGGAACTTAATGAAAGAGTTCCAAAGGACGATTTCAGAGTTCTTAAGGACGATTTCCATTGGCGAGTATGATGACAAACAAAAGGACGATGCCCAATGTCGAATAAAATGACTAGCAACAGGATGATACCTAACAGTAAACTATCAATGATTAGTATATTGACTAACAACAGGATATTTTCTTAACTTTCCCTTAACTTACTCTTAGCTTATCCAGATCAATAATTGAACTCTTATTCACCTAGATCTATTATTGACACAGAAGATGGATACAAAATCAGGCAATCAACATTTCGTTTTTTACTTAAGTTTTAAATTTTTACATAATTTGCACAAAATTCATCTTAAACTCTTTGTTGGTAATGAGTGTGAACATTTATTAAACTAAAAGATGAATTCTACACGTTACCCACTTCTCAGAGGTTTTCATTGATCACAAACCACTTTATCTTACACAAAACTAATTTCTGCTTCAAATCAAGTTTTATAAATGTAACCGCATTGAGTGTATAGCACAAATACCATTATGTTTGAATCGGAGATTATTGATTCTCCCATTAACTCCTTGCCGCATTACCTGAAACAACAATGTCCACTTCAACTATACAAAAATTCAGCAAATTGCTAAAACATTTCGCCTCACTTGTCCCCATCGTATAGGTTGCTTTGGCGTACCTCCAAAAAGTCTCACACACGCGTATCGTTCTTGTACCTTCCCAAAAACTCAACTTTACAAACTGTGCACTAACAGTCCGTCGTGCAAACTAAATGACTAAATCACAAAAATTCATCACTTACAAGTTGCAAATTCCATGGATATAATGTGCAACATACAATTCACAAAAATTCATTCAATCCAAAAAAGCAAAAATGAACAAAAAATCTAGTTAAATACCTGTCCTCTTTTTTAAATATCAAATGCGGTTCCGTGTAATTGTCAGCGACTTCTTCGAATCGTACGCAAGTGTGGTGTTCCCAGTGTTGCATTCCTTTCAGAATGGCACCAGGATCTCCCAGCGCGTAATTAAAAGAGATAGAGATTGTGCGTTAATTATTTTCTTTTTCACGTTTTATCTTACAGCTGGCATTGAATCTGTACGGAACTCGCGCTTGCGGCCGATGGTATTTCGTCCACTTTTCTGCTTTTCTAGTTTCTACTGGACTCGTGAGGAGCCTAAGCTTATGTTGTTCTCCCTGGTACAATTTGTGGCCTTCCGCATCGTATCCTGCATTTTCCGTTTCAACTGTGGCTGACTGAAAAATTAATTAATCTTACTATTTCTTTTCCTCGTTCAAACAAATGAATTTACCGCATCAATGTGTCGAGCATCGGTACAAACTTGGGCTACAAAAAACAAAATAATTTTCAGCATGTCTGCTACATTGGTGGTTGGCAAGATTGCAGGAAAAAGGAATGAATACCAATGTCCAGCGCTAATATTCGTCAAAGTTCCTTCGATAGCAAACAATGTACCTGTACCTGTAACGCCGTCTGAATTAAACATTCCATAAGATTTAATCAAACTCTCAATTAATCAAATAAATTCCACAGGTTTCCTTCATCGTATCGCTTTTTATTGACTACACAACATACCTTTATCTTAAACAAAATTAATTTTTGCTTCAAATCCAATGTCATCACCATATTGCGTGGAAAACACAAAGACCATTGTATTTGAATCCGAAGTTATTGATGATTCTCCCGTCAACTCAGTGCCACAATACCTGAAACCACAATATCCACTTTAACTAAACAAAAATTTACTATTTTTCTAAAACATTTCGCCTCACTTGTCTCCATCGTGCAAGTTGTTTTGGCGCACCTCCAAAAAATCCCAAACGCACCCATCGCTTTCGTCGGACCTTCTCGAAAGCTCAAACTTCTTAAACTGTGCATGCTGGAGCCTTCAATATAAAAATCATCATTTACCACTCATTTCAAATCCATCATCTATAAAAATACTTACGACGTTAGTGACCACCCAAACACATTTTGAGTTTGCTGGATAGAAATCTGGATAGTTCGGCGACTGGATAATTGATGGGCGCGTAATTGCACCTCCACAGCTTAGTTCTGGAAAAACGAAGAAAATATAAAATAAATATAAAATAAAATTTATAAAGATAAAAGCACCTTCATCGACTTGGGCTGCTTCTCCTCGAAAGAGCGGGTCTGTTTGCTTCAACAGAAATTTTGAATGAAAAGCGAGTGTGTAAAAGAACTACCCGGATCACGGGTTGTTTGGTTCGGATCGATGCTTCCATCTGGTGCGAAACAGCTAAAACTAATTATTATTATTTTTTTAATATCTCCGAGCGAAAGTTTGTTTAGAATTTATTTGAATGCAACTTTTGGGAAAGAATTTTATCTATTTATGTATTTATTTATTTTTTTCTCGACAATTCGACACGCTCCGAATGAACGACCAATGGTCACACTCGTTACATTGCGTGGGAAAATGGCGTAATGGCGTCGTTTGGTCGATAAGTAAACTTCTTGTATCGCACCGTGTTTACGTCGAGAGGTAATAACAATAATAATAATAATAATAATAATATTTTTTTTAAACGATTATTTTCTCGTAGATTCGTCGGGCACATAATGTGAGTGGCGCCTCAAGGATAACGCGCAAGTGGAACAAACTAAGAGACCGTCGTGGGAGCCGACCGTGGCATTTTCCAAATGCCATTCAAATTGAAATTGAAGAAAACTCGTCAGTACAACGTAGTCTCCAAAAATGTGTTTATTATCTCGGTGGAATTACTCGATAACACCGTGGTGGAATGCACGCTCACTTCGGACAGCACGGGGCAGGACTGCCTCGGAAACGTGTGTCAGCGATTGGGTTTACAACAGGTATATAGAAGACAAAACAAAACAAAACAAACACGGGAGTATTACATTACATTAATTACAGGTGGAATATTTCGGGCTGCGGTTTGCGTCCAAGCGGCTCAAATATCAATGGGTCGAGCTGGACAAACCCCTGAAAAAACAACTGGACAAATTCGCGCTTCAAGAAACGTATTTGTACTTGGGAATCATGTTTTACGTGGACGACGTTCATCAATTACAAGATGAAGTTACCAGGTTATTTAGTTATTTATTTATTAAATTAAATTATGTTAAATAAAATACAATTTGATTTGTTGGGTAGATATCAGTACTTTTTGCAGCTGAAATCGGATATAATAAACGGGCGCTTGCCGGCCAACCAAGACGAGGCGGTCCAACTGGCGAGTTACAGTTTGCAAGCCGAATTCGGCGACCACGACCCCGAGAGACACACTGCCGAGTATTTGAAGGGTTTTCTACTGCTTCCAAAAGTATATATATATTTATATCGTGTATTATATCGTAGTGTACGTTGAGGATGTTGGCTTATTTGTTTTTTTTGATTCAGTATATGATTAACGACCAAGTTTTATTGGAAAGTCTGACGGAAAAGGTGGTTTTGTCGCATCGCAATTTGACGGGTTTGTCGCAAACGGCGGCGGAGATTTATTACATCATGAAAACGCAGCAGCTGGAGGGCTACGGGCAGGAAACTTTTGTTGCGAAGGACGACTCGGGCTTGGACGTCGAGTTGTCGATCGCCACGAATGGCATTCACATTCGAGTTTCTTGCGGGCAGCAGTCGACTCTCATCGCTTGGAAGGAGATTAGTCATATTTCGTTTCACAAACGCAACTTGATACTGGAATGCGGCAATATCGGACAAATGCTTCAGTTTCAACTGGTGAGTGTTTGAAAAACAAAAAAAAATATTAAAAACATTAAAAATTAATTAATTAATTTTTTAGGACGAAGCGGACGTGACGAAATATTTGTTGAAATTGTGCCTTTTGAAGCTCGACTTTTACACGAAAGGAAAAATTGATTCGTCGGGAAATGGCGACTGCAGCGTCGATTTTGACAAATACACGGTCAAATCGCTGTGAGTCCATTTAAAAATGTATACAAATTTAATAATAATAATAATAATAATAATAATTTGATTCTAATCGACAGTGACACTCAACATATACTCAACCAGTTTGAGAGCTTGGTAAGTATATCTCTGAAATTTAAAGTTAAACTTACAGTTAAATTTGAATTTCTTTCTTTCTGTAGAAAGGATCACTGAGTAATGTTTACCAGGAACGGCGTCAGTCGGCCGGTAGTGCACTTTGCAATGGATATTAATTTGTATTTGTATTTGTATTGAAATGTTGTTGTTTGTTTTGTTTAGAGGAAATTCGAATTCCGTTTTCGCAATCGGACGCCGCCCTGTACGAAGATTACTCGTACCCGTTCCCGTCGGGCTCGCAGCTGAACGTGGTGCTGCACGGCGACAGCATCTACAGCGTCAATTCTCTCGGCAGATCCAACCCGAATTTCGTGCAGAACTTTAACTCGGCGTCGAGCTTGAGCATCCCGTCGGGCCGCTCCAGCAACCCGCACTTGCGCGCGCTGCTGCCGTCGTACCGGCCCGCGCCCGACTACGAGACGGCCGTGCAGCAGAAGTACGCCAAACACAGCGCCAGCCTGGGCAGCCTGAACGGGTACGCGCCCAACGACCCCATGCGCTTCCAGCCCGTCAAGAGCTACTACCACTACAAAAATTTCACCGACCTCACCGACCTTGATGCGGTCGTCGCGGCCCCCTACCGCACCAACGACGTGCCGCACCGCACCGTCGACCGCTTGACGCCCGTTTCCAACCTCATGCTGCCGCCGATGCACACGTACAGCACGCCCGAACTCACCACTCAGGGCCTGCACGTGCCCGAAGCCGACGGGATGCTCGCCCTCGCCCACCACCGCCAGGCCAAGCCCAAGCCCAAGCCGAAGCCGCCTCCGCCGCCTCCTCCTTCGCCGCCGCCGCCGCCGCCGCCACCGCCGCCGTACCCGCACGACCAGCGGTCGAGCGGCGGCGCCAAGTCGAACTCGAACGGTTTCGCGCGCAACGCCATCTTGGAAGAGGTCGGCGAACGCAACGCGGATTCTAGTCACGGGCCGATGATGGTGGCCGCCATGAACGGGCTCACGTTGTCGCGGCCCGGCGCCGTCGAGGTTTGGATCGCGTCCGTGCGCAAAGATGATTTATTCTGTCTATTGTTCGTAACAGGTGGTCGAAAGCCAGTTGCCAGAGGGGTTGGTGTTTAAGGAATTCGAAGGGATTTTGAAGAAGCGGGCGAACGCCGACTATTCGACGGCGCTGCTCGCGGAGAACGCGCCGAGGAACCGGTTCAAGGACGTGCTGCCGTACGAGGACAACCGGGTGCGCCTGTCGCCCGCCAAAGAGAACAACACGGGTTACATCAACGCGTCGCACATTTCCGTCCGTTCCGTTCCGTTTTAATCATTTTGATGATTTTGATTTGATTGATTTGATTGAACGTTGGGTTTTGCGCCGCAGGTGACGCTGGCGAACCGGCAGCATTTCTACATCGCAGCTCAAGGACCCCTGGCCAACACGGTGGGCGATTTCTGGCAGATGGTGTGGGAGCAGCAGTCGCAACTGATCGTGATGCTGACGGAACTGCACGAGCAGGGACGCAGCAAGTGTTTTCCCTATTGGCCGCACGATCGTCGCAAACTGCAATTCCAAGAGGTTAGTTCGAATTTTCAATTTTCAATTTTTAATTTTTGTATTTTTCATTTTAATTTTTCATTTCAGTTTGACGTGAGTCATAAATTCAGTACGAAATCGGCGAGTTACACGACGAGCTTGCTCGCGCTGGAACATCTGGCGAGCAAGAAGCAGCGCGACGTGTGGCACATCCAGTATACCGATTGGCCCGACCACGGCTGCCCGGACGACGTGCACGGATTTCTCAGTAATTGAATTGAACGAAAGAAAGAAATAGAAATTATTGCGCCACGAAAATTGAATTGAATTGATTTAAACAGATTTCATGGAGGAGATCGATTCGGTGCGGCGCCACACGAGCGCGAACGAAAGCGCGAGCAATTGTCCGTTGGTGGTGCATTGCAGCGCGGGCGTCGGGAGGACTGGCGTCACCATTCTGACGGACCTCATGCTCTACTGCGTCGACTACAACGAGAAAATCGACGTGGCCAAGTTCCTCACGTGCCTGAGGCAGCAGCGGATGCTGATCGTTCAAACGGTGGCTCAATACAAGTTCGTCTACACCGTGTTGAGCGAACGCTTAAAAAATTCTCGTTTGATTTGAATCAACTATTTATTGTAGTCCAATTGAGGGTAATCGAAATCATGGCAACATTTAATCTTTTCTTTCTTTTCTTCTTTTCTTTTATTCTTTTCTTCGTTTGTTTTTGGCAGCTCATTTTTAATTAATTTATTGTAAAATAAAAATTACTCATTGTAAATAAATGTCGGGTGCTGTGAGTGAACGATTTCAATCGCTTTTGATGATTTGCTTCAGACTCGGATCGAGCGAGATTTTGTAGGTCTGCAGGCGGGAAAACTCGACGAGAAGTTGCTGCCAATAACACAGCACGTTCTCCATCGTCACGTGAGTCCAAATCGCGTCGAATCCGCTGAAAGAGAGAGAGAGAGAGAGAAATAAAGAAAATCATAAATCAATGAATCAAAATGACTGTACTTTTGCGCGATTTTTTGCATCTCAGCGTCGTTGCGTCGGGCGAATTGCAGCAAGGACCTTGAACCAAGAAATTGGTATCAATTGAATTGAACCGCATTTGATTCGAGTGAATTAATTTGTTAGTACTCTATGTCACTCGACTTGTGATTGCTGTCCACGGGAATGTAGTGCACCCAGGGTTTGAGCAGCGGGTAGAAGAACTCGTCCCACTCGTCGCCCACGTGGAACACGAGCGATTTGCACAGAAAGAGATGTTTGAACCGGAAACTGGCGGCCACACCGCGGAAGTTGAAGAGGTATTTGTACTGGCAGTGCTCCTCCAGCGACACCTCGCTCGCCGGAGGCGCGTGCAACGTGTCCGCGTCCGACTTCCACGCTTGGTTCCTCGTGTATTTCGCATCGACCAAGTCGGGGTTCGCTCGGCTCAGCAGGATCAACGAATCGCGTTCGGGGCTCGTCCGGGAACCGCGAAAGAACGCTTTCCGCTTTTTTTTCGACCACGGCCATTTTTCGGCCGCTCTGAAATTTAATTTAATTTGTGTGTTGTTGTCTATTTTAATTTTCATTTTCATTTTACTCGGGTATCGATTTCCGATGTTCGTCCCAACGCCCTAGACCGGTCGGATAGAGAGATATGGCCGGTCCGCCTTCCCAGAAGGACCAGGCCGGGTATAAAATGTCCCAATATTCTGGAGTCTGCGTACACGAGTTTAATTCGATCGATCGATATATTCTAACGATTTGTATTTGAAAACAAACCTTGCTGAACGACAAGACGGGCATTTGTTTCCACTGTTTCGGACTCTGCGGCCAGTCGCGGGTGTTGAGCACGAACTCGACGTCGGGCAACCGTTCGATGATTCGCAGCAGAAAGTGCTCGACTCCGCTGCATCGGAACGCGAACAAGCAATCCTTCTGTCTGTACAGTTTGTGCTCGACGATCTGATAGAATGTTCCGAATTGCTTCGTGCCATCCATTTGTTCTTGGCCGATGCCGTTTTGCCGCCACGGCGACAGGTCGGCGTCGAGGCTCCTGCAATCCCATAAACTCAACCGTCAATTCCCAACTCTTGCATGATCATCATCGATTCGAATGTTTACTTTTCGAAGCAGCTGCAGTTGCGGTGTTCGCACGCTTCGTACTTTTCCAGCGCCGCTCGCACATCTTTCAGGTAACCGCTCCAATTTGGATCTAAAACGAACAAAGGGATCCATCAAATTGCCCTTTTCCCCTTTTATCGATCCTCGCATCTCACCCGTGTATTTTTTAATTCCATCGCAAGATGAGTCTGAATTTCGACTGCACGTTTCGTCCGAGCCGAGCGACGATGAAACTGCAACGAGAAAAAATACAGCACGAGTCCACATCTATGAAACGTAAACAAAGTTTAGTTCTGGATCAGGATTTGGATCCGGAGCACGGTGTTTGCGGTGCTAGCCGCAAGATGTCGGCGTTTGGGCGGCCATGATGTTTGTTTGTCGATAAGGGAACAACTTCTCACATGCATGCCCTTCGCAAAAGACAGATTTTAGTGTTTTTCACGGGATGGGCGGCGTATGCGGCGACGTATTTACTGAGGAAGCCATTGGGAGTGGTTCGTGCGCGCCGTTTGATCAGAATAACAAATTTTAAAATGTGTTATATGCTCTCTTCTCTCGCGCAGATTAAAAACGATTTAGAATTAACTCTAGCGTTCACGAAATTCCAACTGGGATGGCTGGACACCGCTTTACTGCTTCCTTACGCCCTCGTTCAGATATTCTTGGGGTCTTTGGGAGATCGACTGGGAGCGCGAATCACGTTGTCGCTCGGTCTGATGGTGTCGGGAGCCGCTTTGGTACCTACGACGTTCGAAAAAAAAAATGAATTAAATAAAATGAATTAAATATTTGCATTATTTCTTTCTTTTGTTTCAAGCTGAGTTTCAGCATGTGGTCGAATTTCTTGGTGATGATCGGGCTGTTCGGATTGAGCGGTGCCGCGCAGGTAAATGTTTACTCGTTTAGTGCCATTCGTTTACGCTCGATTTAATTTAAATCTATTTGCAGGGATTCTGTTGGCCGAACGTGTGTAAGATATTAGGCAGCTGGTACTCGGACGCGTCGAGGAATTCGATATTCGGCATGTTCGGCACGAGCGCTTTCGCCGGTGGTATCGCGGGGACTTTTTTAGCCGTGAGACGAGATGAGACGAGACGAGATCCGTCGCTTAGTCGTTTGCATCGATCTTGATCGGATTTGTTTGGTTTTTAGGTTCATTTGCAATGGGAGCTCGGATGGCATCGCGTGTTTTACGTGCCCTCGTTAATTGTGGTGAGGTAAAAAGAGAAAATTAAAGAATTTGACCCGTTTTGACGCGTTTTGACGCGTTTGTTCAGATAAGTTTGGGTGCCATCACGCTGCTTATTCTCAAAATGCCGTCGGAACTGAATATCGTCGTGCCGGGAAAAGGTGATTTGTTGAAATGTTGGTTCATTATTTTTTTTATTCGGTTTTCATTATTTATTTATTTCTATCTGAATAGACATTCCGTCGCCGATTAAAAATGGCGTTGCACCCAGTTTGTGGAGTCTTTGGAAAATACCGTAAGTTGAGTTTTCCTTTTTGTTGTTGACGAATTGTAATGTAAGAAATGTGTACCGTTTCAGGATGGTGTTTGAAATCGCAGTTGGCATGTTCTGTTTAAAATTGGTTCGCTATTGCATGTACATGTGGCTGCCGTTGTATCTGATGCAAGGCGTGCGTCCTATTTTTCCGTTTGAAACTCGATTAAGGGAATAACTTATTCAATTCATTATTTTTCCGCTCAGTTGAGTTACACGAGAGAGACGGCAGGAGCGTTTTCCACGGTGTTCGAAATCGGCGGAGTGATGGGAAGCGCGCTACTCGGAATCGTCACGGACAAGTAAATTTAAAAAAAAATTAAAAAAAAAAATTATTTATTTATTTATTTATTTATTTATTTATTTATTTATTTATTTATTTATTTATTTTTTTATTTTTTTATTAGATATTTTGGCGGACGAAGCTTGGTGGCCACGACGGTGTCGAGCGGCTTGAGCACGCTCGCCCTGCTCCTGTTTTTCTGCACGGGTTACTACGGATTCGTGTGGAACGCAGTGTTCATGGCGATCGCCGGCGCCCTGAATTGCGGCCCCGACACCATCCTCGGCGGCTCGTTGCCGGCGCAGATCGGCGACAGTCAGGAAGTGAGTTGCGCGGCCGGCGTCACGGGATTGGTGAACGGTAAGTGGAAATGTAGAAATGTGGAAAATGTGGAAAGGAAACTTATCAATTGATTGATTGATGAATTGATGAAGGTTTCGGAAGCGTGGGCGCGTGCTTGGAGGGCCCAATCGTGGGCTACATCTCGCAGACGTACGGCTGGGACGGAATGTTTTACTTGATTCTGCTTCTGTCGGCGGTGGGCACTTTGAGCACCTACCGCGCCCACTTGATGGAGTCGAAGCTGCGCAAAGTGTATTTGCCGTTGACGCGCGAAATCGTGCAATAGATTTATTACTACGGCGTACAAGTTAAGTTTCTTTCTGAAAATAATATATGTTTGTAAAGGAGTTGTTTATTTATAAATAAATTTGTAAGATTTATTATTTTCTCGTTTATTTATAAATGTTAATCGCGGTCGAAAGCGATGAATCAATCGAGTCGGAACAGACGCTCGTTTGATGGCACGTGAAAAGTGCTTTCATTTTGCACTTGTAAATTCAATTCAAGTGCCGCCCGCTCCGGTCAACATCCCACTGAGAGAGAGAAACATTTTTTTTTAATTGCCCGGAAATCCTGACAATTCGTTTACGAGTTGTGAGTCATGTCATGGTGTTACCAGCTGAGCTTGAGATCACAATTCACAAATGATGACGAATACGACGTTTTCATTGTTGTCTTTCTGCGCTCCGTTGCTCTTGCTGATCAACGAAGCGATCAGACCGATTAAATAAAACAAAATAAATGAAAACGAATCTGTAGCTTCTTATTCGGTTCAAATCGTGACATCATTTCGAGCCAGTGTTTTCCTCTGGCACAAATGACGTCATTCTTGAACCACGTTTAAATTTACATTCTTTCTCCACTGCTCTGGCTCGGTCCGATGGCATTTGCTCGCGCACAACTTGCGGATCGTGCACGCAACTAACGAGGGAGGTGAGCTAGCTTCACTGCCGACAAGTTTGACTTCTTCGGCGGGCTTCGCTGCAGTGTCGTCTCATTGATTTGTTTATTTTACAAATTATTTCGTCGTTTCCCGTTTCAGGTGCCAAGGTTAGAAAAAATGGTAGCGTAATTGATTGATAGTGGAAATATTTTTATTTTGATGCGTGTCAAGTGGAGTGGAGCTTAAAAAAGATTCCATTAGCAAAGCCATTAAGTGGAACACATGTTTTCCGATCACTTGCTTATCGCGGTGGGCATCGTGACGACCGGGCCAGACTGCGAGCGCGACCAAATCCGCGAATTGGCCGCCAAGTTGGTCGTGCCGCCGTGGCTGCGACGGGAGACGTTCGTTTCGCCAACCTTGTTCCATTCGCACGTGAAAAGCGAGCGGATTGACGCGTCTGTACGGGACAAGTCGATGCGCTTCGACAAGGGCAGCGAGGACGAAGACGAACGAACGAGTTGCGCGACCGTCGTCAACGATTTCCTCGAGTGGTTGCAGCTGGTGGTCCGGGAAGCGCGCAGAAACACCGACTCGTATCTGGTGACCGCGTTGGTCGGCCATTTTGCCTTGTGGAAGGATTTCAAGTTCCTAGTTCGCTGCTGCGAGAACAACTGCTCGTCCGACACGGGCGACGTGATCGGTCTGTGGTGCCAGTTCGCCGACAGCGGACATCTGTTGTGCAAGGTGAAATTAAAAGAAACATTTAATTTAATTTAATTTAATTTAATTTATTAATTTTAATTTCATTCTATAATTGGCAGCTTAAATCGATGAATTTGTGGGAACGCAACGCCAAGACGGACCTCCCGAGCGTGTGCCCGCACCTGATTGGCGAAAATCTGCCGAGTAAGTGATGATGACGAGAATTGGGAGAATTGCGAGAATTGGGTTGATTTTTCGTTCGCGCTTTAGAGAAGGCGAGTGCGCTGCACAAGGCGGAGGCTCTGGCCAAACTGTTGGCTTTGCCGGCGTTCGCGCGTCATTTGGAGCACTTGGATCTGCTCACGTACCAGGGGTTCAAGTCGAGGTGCGAAAAGGAGGAGAGCTGCGAGCGCTTTTTCGACGACCTCATGGGGAATCTCGGACCCGATCTCGTTCGCATGGAGCTGCTGCAGCGAATGGCGCGCAAACGCATCTCGTTTCAGCACTTGCAGGACGCGTTTTGCTCGAGCAGGAACCACAATTCGTTGATGAAAAAGATGATAAAGAAACATGGTTTGGATTTGGAGCCGGACGAGGCGAACGAGGTGTACGACGCGTGCAAAATCACGTCCAAACCGTACAATTGCTGCATTCATTTCGCAAACAAAATGCCAAACACGACGTTCCTCTACAAATGATTTGGTTTTATTCAAAAGTATTTACCTAAGGCTTCCATTTCAATTGTCAATGTACAAAGTTTTGCATACACCAAAGTAATGTCATTATTTCTTGCCGGATTTCTTAATCCCACTGCCATCTGAAGTGAATGACAAAATCGATTTGAATTAATTTGAAAATAAAAATTAATCGACTTCGTTTTACCCATCGCTCCTTTCTGCTCCTCTTTCTGGTTCTGTTTGAATGTCATTTCGCCCTGCAACATTTTATTATTTCGGATTTTTAATTTCCATTTTTCTTTTTAACCGTACATCGTCCACATCTTTATTTCAACTTTTTCGCTCGTTTCAAAGGCTTCTTTTTACCGCCTGCAAAGAATAAACAAAATTCTTTAAGATGGGTGAAATGTTTATTCGTTTATTTTACCTTCCCGACTCGATATTTTGAATGACATTAAGCGCGAATAGGAATGGAAAAGCTAAAATCGTGAGCAGAAATGAAATGTGGAAACGGCGCGGCGGTCGTCGATTCAGCTCGTGCTCCCGGTCGATGGCGACATCTGTCGGCGACGCGATGACATGCAAATCATCAGCTGCTCATTTTTATCTGCTTGTGAAAACAAACGATAGAAAAATAAGTCACTTGACTTTTAATCTCGGTTTTGCTTTGTTCGCAATCGTGAGAAACGAATTTTTTTGCTTATCTCGAGTGTCACACGGGTAAGATTTATTTTAAAAAGTGATGATTGAATGTCATCATGGTTCGAAGGTGAAGTGATCAGTCACCTGGCTCGGCCACCTGTCATTCGCTGTCACTCGATGCAAGACATCACCATGAGATACCGACCGAGTATAAAAGACCGCGTCTGTTTCGACGAGTACTCTTCCATACATTGTCAAGGTAATTTGAACCGAGTTTGTGCAATAGTTTTTTTGTTTTTTTTAAAACTTTTTTTTGTTTCATTTCAGATGAAATATTTAGTAGTATTGGCTTTACTGTGCGTAGCATCGGCGGTTTGCTACAAGCATTCGGATGAAAAATGGATCAAATTTAAGGTAAAACAAATACTAGAAAGCTGTAATGTACCGATTTAATTGAATATTTTTAATTTAATAAATTGGGTACAGGAATTATACAACAAGGTGTACAACGGACCCCGGGAAGAACTCGTTCGTCGCTCCATTTTCGATTCCAACCTCAAGGTCATTAAACAACACAACAAACAGTACAAATTGGGGCTGAAATCTTTCCGATTGGGAGTCAACGAATATGCCGACTTGGTACGGTAGATAAGGATATACTAATCGACATCGATTAATTTTTAAAAAATTTAATGTAGTTGAACGAGGAGTTTCGCTCGTTGATGAACGGTTACAAAGTTAGCGCGAAGACACCCGCTCCAACCATCTACCGCGCCGATCCGAACGAAGAACTGCCGAAAAATGTCGACTGGAGACCCAAAGGAGCCGTGACCGACATCAAGAACCAGGCACAATGCGGCTCTTGCTGGGCTTTTTCCACAACCGGTTCGGTGGAGGGACAGCACTTTTTGAAAACCAAAAAACTCGTTTCGCTCAGCGAACAAAATCTCATGGATTGCTCTTACGACGAAGGTAGAAATTACAATTCGATTTTATTGAATTAGTACTCAATCATTGCGGTCACCTTTTAATCAGGCAACCAAGCATGTAATGGCGGTTTGATGGACAACGCTTTTAAATACATCATCAAGAACAAAGGCATCGACACCGAAGACTCCTACCCCTACACCGCCCAAGTATTTTCAATTCGCCTTTTTGCTCGCTCGTTTGCTTTTCTAACATTCTGTTTTTTCGTCAGAGTTCCACCGATTGCAAGTACGACCCCGCCAACAACGGAGCGACCATTTCGAGTTACGTGGACGTTGCCTACGAGGACGAGAATGCGTTGCAGTCAGCTTCGGCTAATATCGGACCCATTTCCGTGGCGATTGATGCCGGACACATCAGTTTCCAGCTTTATTCGTAATTACAGCACGAAGGCTTTGAATTTGTACATTTTGTTTCTAACTTTTGTCTCGTCATTAAAAGTGATGGTGTTTACGACGAACCCTCGTGCAGCCAGACTGCTTTGGATCACGGCGTGCTCGTTGTGGGCTACGACACCGACGCTGACAGCGGCAAAGATTTCTGGATCGTCAAAAACAGCTGGGGAAAGACGTGGGGTTTGACCGGCTACATCAAGATGTCGCGAAACAACGGAAACCAATGCGGCATTGCCACCAACGCCAGCTATCCCGTCGTGTAGGAATTCCTCTTCGCTTTCACTTTTCAAATGTATATTACCGTAATTTCATAATAACAAAAATCACAATAATAATAATAATAATAACTTTCTTTCTTCAATAAACTTCTAACACTATAATGACAAGGCAATTGCAATTTATTTCTACATTTAAATTTAATTTATTTCGCCTTTTCTTCCGATTTCATCACTGCTTTGACTAGCGCTGCAAAAACTACAATTCGTTATTGTTTTTCTTGGAAATTTGCTTTTGAATCTCACAGTAATAATGATCATTAGAAGAAATAGAATGGCCATCACGCACAAACACGCCACTGCCCATCGCAGACCCGGTCTTCTGACTTGGCCAGTGCTTTTGAATCGTATTAATTACTCGTTTTCCGACATATGTGTATTTGTATTCGGGGTCCGTACGGAAGTACGTTTGATTCACCGGATCGTTGAGACGTTTGTGAATAAAGGAAAGGCATTTACCGGTAATCACATAACTCCAGTGTCATTATTCCAAATCCGGTTACATTATAATTATCTTAACTATTGTTCGATTCTAAAAGGTTAGTTTACAACGCTGCAAAGTGACTAGCAAAGTTTCCGTTCACAATGCAGCAAAGGGAATTCAGAATTGAAAATATGTACGATTTTATGACATATTGTATATTCTAGTATGTGGTGGGTTGTTTGTAACATATCTACTCTTTGCTCTTTGGGTTGGGGGTTGGATTTGTCGTTGTTGGTCTCCCATACAATTATTTTCCACAATTCAACTTTGCACAACATCGAATTGTTGGTTGCTCTAAAATGGATTTTTTGCGCCTTTCTTTGGCATTTTTCTAGCCAAAAACGACATTTTTCTGCCCAAAAATGGCGTTTTTCAGACCAAAAATGAGCAAATGGCATTTTCAGCCTATTTTTGCCTTTTTTCAAAAATGGCTTATTCTTTTCTTCTACCATCTATTGGTGGTTTTCCTTAACCCTTAATGTTCTTTTGTTGAATTTGCCACATCCAGTGTTTGTAATAGGTTTCATTAATACACAGACAGATAAACAAGGGCAAAGGCTTGTATATTGTTCGAACGTTGCAGTCAAGCCTCCCTTTCCGGACTTTCCAGACGTTTCGATTAGTTTTCGCCAACAACAATTCGCAGCAATGTAAATGTAAACTTGCTTTAATTATCGATCTTTTCAATAATTTAGCCACACGGTTGCTACGGATACCCCTAGCAATAAAATATATTTCTAAGATTTCAATCAGGCAACACACTTCAGACCTTGAAATCTTTTTTAAAGTTACACTCGTTAATGGGTGGAGATTAGAGTATTACCGGTATCGCCAATTGGGTTGTAAATAAATTATTATTATTATTATTATCATTATTTATTCTACATGTAGGAACAATCGATGTCAATTAATTGGGAAAAATTAGGATAAAATAGAAAGGCTGATGGTGACAGTAAACGGCCATATCCCAGGGTCACCTTTATAAATGTAAAAATTAATTTTAAATTAGGGCAAGGGGCAAGGGGCGCCTGATTTTTTTTTAGCCCAGGGCGCTGAAAAGTGTTAAAAGTGCTCTGCATATCCATAGAAAATTGATCAATATTTGCCGGTTGCTAAGCGGATGGGCGGCTTGATGATGGGTTTGATTGCAATTGATTTTGTTTCAACCACGCATGCGTTTGACCCGAAAACGGAACGACCGCGGACTTACAACAAACAAAAGATGAAAATATTGCTCTTTTTCTTTATTCGCAACGGAAATGCGGGAATTTATTCCATCCAAGTCCAATTCAAGAAATTCTGAATTTTTTTTGTGCCTTTTTCCTAGAAATTTTGTTTACAACGAACTTTGCAAGTGGGAATATGTGTCACCCATGCTAAACAAATCTCTACGAACGATCAATACCAATTAAATGCAATAATAACAACTAAAATCTTTAACGACGGGAAATGTCTTTACACACTAAACAGGCAGTCGATTTTTATTGGTTATAATGTTTACTACACATGAGTGGTCGAATCATTGGACACAAGATGATGGTGCGAAAGAAAGCGAAAAACTCGCTGCAGGAGAAAATGGGAAAAGGTAAATCTGCGCGCAATTGAATGCCCACAGTTAAAGCGAATTGACTTGTGAGTGGAATTGGATTTTCGTTTTAGGAGTTGACGGTTGTTGCAATCCGTTCGGTGCAAAACCGGCCCGTCCGCCGACGATGGGCAAAGTGTTTAGTAAATTCGTCGACACCACGACGTTGATCGGGATTCCGCACATCCTCCGGAAGAAGAGCATCTGGTGGCTGTTCGCTTACGTTGCGTGCATGACTTTGAGCATCTATCAGTCGATGCAGTCCGCCATAACTTATATCGAGTAATTCGTTCGTTGTATTTCATTCGTTCGTTCGTTCGTTCTTTCTTTTTCTTTTTTTATTCAAATTGTTTTTCAGTCAAGTGAGTCACCAGAGCGTGTCGGTGCAGACCACCCAGAAGTTGCCGTGGCCGTCCATCACCGTGTGCAACAACGTGGTTTTACGTTTGGATCGCCTCAACGACGGAAGCAGCGTGCCTGGATACGTCAACATCAGCAGTCTCCCCTGCGATCAGCTTACCAACGAGACTTATGTGGTGGGTGTTTGTGTTATTGTTTTAGTTACCCTTTTAGTTTATTTGCAATCTTAATCGATCGATTGCAGGACGAGGTGCGGCAAAGGAACGTGCAAAAAGTAGCGGAATACGTGCGCTGGAATTTGACGGAGGAAGAAAGATGGAAGCAATCGTTGCCCAGAGACGACTGGTTCAAAGGATGCACCTTCAATTACGATCCGTGCAATTTCACGTGAGTGTTCTGTTCTGACAGAGGAATGAATGGCTTTGAGATATTTTTGTTGTAAATGTTTATATCTCTAATGTATTTACAGAGAGAAGAATCAGTTCTACGAATTTAACAGTCCGTACTACGGCAACTGCTTCACGTTCAATCCGGCGATGAAATCCGGCAGCGAAATACGGAGCGATATCGATTCGAGTGAGTGGAATTGCGGATCGCCCTGGTTGATGTGGAATTTAATCTCGTCGTTTTTCAGAGCTCATACTTAAATTCAGTCGTTTCGGAATCGGGTATCAACTGACGGGGAGTAAGCCCTACGTCAGCATGCTGATCCATTCTCCCGGGACGGCGCCTTTGATGGATTCCCCCGAGGCGGTTGACGTTTACGACGGACAGAATGTTAATTTAGGCTTGAGATTGGTAAATAGCGACGTGATATCAATGATGATATAAATGTAGTTAAATTGATTTGACTGGCTTAGATCCAGAACGATTTCATGTTGAAAGCGAGGACGCTGATTCCGACCTGCGTGGTCGACGGAGCGCCGGGAGACGAATTTCGCGCGAAAAATCTCTATTACACAAACAGCACTCCGTACAAATATTCTATTGACGTAAATGTGAAAACGTAAAAATGAGTTCGAATGTGAATTTAACATTTGATTTAATCGTGCAGGCTTGCATGAAAACTTGTTTCCAAACCCAAGTTTTCGCTCCGTGCAAGTATTTGGACGCAACGTTTAACAAGGTGAAAAACAAAACTTACGAAGAGACGTTCCAACTCCAACTTCCTCCCATCAGTCAGTTGTGAAACTCGAGCTAATCGAGAGTTAGATGTTAATGAGTTTTTGTTTAAATCGCATGCAGCCGCTTGTGAACTGACGGAAGATTTGGAAATCGGCACGAAGGAATGTGAATGTCCGTTCGCGTGCAAGTGAGTACGAAAGAAGTTTCATCCGTTGAGAAATTGTAAGTAACGAAACGGATCGATTTGCAGGTTTTTTCAATATGTCGGCTCCCTGGACACGACGCGTCTTGAAACAAAAACAACACATGTAAATAAAATATATCAAAAATTGAAAAATCTGAATGAATCGAGAAAAAATTTTTGTTCGGCTGCCCTTCGGCTGCCCTTCGGCTTTTCCGCAGTGCATTCACATTTTTTCTATATTTTTATTTATTAATGTTGTTATTTCTGCGTGGTTGTTCCTGACACATCTGATATCGTTGCAGACGCACTGCGGCCAGGTGGCTGAAGATACTGACGACACAAAACGCTTGTAAGTAGATTGTGGTTGAGGCTAAATCAGACTAAATATTTGATGATTCGCAGGAGTTTGATGAAAGTGGGCGTCCAGTTTCTGAGCAACATTTACGATTACAAAGTGGAAGTTTTGGACTACGATGTAACTGGTTTGCAACTCGAATTGCATTTTGTTCGGTGTTTTTCAAATGTTTGTTGGCGTTTCAGCTGACGCAGTTTTTGGGATTTTTGGGCGGCAACGTGAGTCTGTGGCTCGGCTTGTGCGTGCTGTCGTTGCTCGAAGTGGTGGAACTTGCGTGGGACTTGATGTGCGTCTGGTGGAAACGTCAGTGCAAAAAGAAGAAAGTGGCGCATCCCCATCTCGGCTACGACGAGCGTTTTCGTCACGCCCCCGCTTCGTATCCTTACCACGGCTACTTGTTGAGAACGGCTCGAAAACCTGGCGACTTGCCGATAAATAAACTGTATTAGTCAAATATCAGTCACGTTTAATGAGTGCATTAATTAATTTAATAAGAACGTTCGATTGCCTTTTTGTAAAAGTGAAACCGAAATTCGTTTTGTTGTTTTTGGTTTAATCGTAGCTCGTAGGAAAAATAAAAGAGTGCAAATTGATTTTACTTGATTGAAATTTCGTACATTTTTAAGAAAAAGAACATTGCCTGCCTGTTGGCTTAGGTTGCTGCATGACTTTGAGCATCTAATCAGTCGTTGCTGTCTGCACCTATTTATTTTATTTTATTGGCGACCAATTTATGTTTATTTCAGGCAGGACAGCCACGAGCGAGTGTCGGTCGAGAGCAAGCAGTCGTTGCCATGGCCGTCAATCACGGTTTGCAGCAACGTCGTCTTGCAATCGTCGCTCAAAATCAGAGACAAAGTACCCGGCTTCGTCAATCTAAGTTCCCTGGATTGCAAGCATCAGAATTGAATTGAATTGAATTTGACAGGGTAGGAAAGACGCGATCAATCTCTTGCCAGAGAAGACTGGCTTAAAGGATGCACCTTCAGTCACGAATCGTCCAACCTTTCGTTAGAGGGAGTGTTGTGTATGGTGTTACGGTATTCAGTGTTGGGTCGGGCCTGAGTGCCAAAGGGAACCAGGCCCGACGTGTGAGAATCCAGTGATTGCCTCCAACAGCGGATTGACGAGAGACATCGATCCAAGTACATTTATCATTATTAGGATTTATTTATTTACGTTTTTGCGATGGTTTTTTATCTGCTTCTGAAAACAAACGATACCGTAGGAAATAAAAGTCACTTGACTTTTAATCTCGGTTTTGCTTTGTTCACGATCGTGACGAGCGAATTTTTTGTTTATCTCGAGTGTCAGACGGGTATGTTTTTTCTTTAAATTTGTTTTTGTTTTATTTCAAAAAGTGATGATTGAATATTTAAACTGATAAACGATGGTTCGAAGATGAAATTGTCACTCACCTGGCGTGGTCACCTGCCACTTGCTGTCACTCGATGCAAGACATCACCGACCGAGTATAAAAGACCGCGTCTGTTTCGACGAGTTGTCGTGGTAATTTGAACCGAGTTTGTGCAAAGATTATTTCCATTTAGCTAATTTTATTCACTTTTTTGTTCCATTTGTTCCATTTGGTAGTATTGGCTTTACTGTGCGTAGCGTCGGCGGTTTGCTACAAGCATTCGGATGAAAAATGGATCAAATTTAAATTAAAACAAATACTAGAAATTTAAGGTAAAACAAATACTAGAAAGCTGTGTACCGATTTAATTGAATATTTTTAATTGAATAAATTGAGGACAAGAATTATACAACAAGGTGTACAACGGACCCCGGGAAGAACACGTTCGTCGCTCCATTTTCGATTCCAACCTCAAGGTCATTAAACAACACAACAAACAGTACAAATTGGGGCTGAAATCTTTCCAATTGGGAGTCAACGAATACGCCGACTTGGTTCGGAAGATAAAGATATACGAATCGGCATCGATTAATTTTTTAAAAATTTTATGTAGTTGAATGAGGAGTTTCGCTCGTTGATGAACGGTTACAAAGTTAGCGCGAAGACACTCGCTTCAACCATCTACCGCGCCGATCCGAACGAAGAACTGCCGAAAAGTGTCGACTGGAGACCCAAAGGAGCCGTGACCGACATCAAGAACCAGCTGCAATGCGGCTCTTGCTGGGCTTTTTCTACGACCGGTTCGCTGGAGGGACAGCACTTTTTGAAAACCAACAAACTCGTTTCGCTCAGCGAACAAAATCTCATGGATTGCTCTTACGACGAAGGTAGAATTTACAATTCGTTTTTATTTTGCTCTGACTTAGTACTCAATCATTGCGGTCACCTTTTAATCAGGCAACCAAGCATGTAATGGCGGTTTGATGGACAACGCTTTTACATACGGTAGATCATGAAAAATAAAGGCATCGACACCGAAAAGTCCTATCCCTACACCGCCCAAGTAATTTAATTTCTATTCGCCTTTTCCTTTATTTGTTTTTGTTCGATTCTTCTTCTTTAATTCTTCTTCTTTTCGCCAGAGTTTCACCAAATGCAAGTACGACCCCTCCAATATCGAAGCGACCATGAGGGGTTACATAGAGCTTCCGTACGAGGACGAGCATGCGTTGCAGTCAGCTTCGGCTAAAATCGGACCCATTTTCGTGGCGATTGACGCCGGGCACACCAGTTTCCAGCTTTATTCGTAATTACAGCACGAAGGCTTTGAATTTGTACATTTTGTTCCTAACTTTTGCCTCGTCATTAAAAGTGACGGTGTTTACGACGAACCCGCATGCAGCCAGACTGCTTTGGATCACGGCGTGCTCGTTGTGGGCTACGACACGGACACCGACAGCGGCAAGGATTTCTGGATCGTCAAGAACAGCTGGGGAAAGACGTGGGGTTTGACCGGCTACATCAAGATGTCGCGAAACAACGGAAACCAATGCGGCATTGCCACCAACGCCAGCTATCCCGTCGTTTAAGAATTCATCTTCACTTTAACCTTTCAAATGCACATTACCGTAATAATAATTGCATAATAACATTAATCATAGTAATAATATTTTTCTTTCCTCAATAAACTTCTAACACTTATGCCATGACAATCGCAATAATTTATTTCTATATTTAAATTTAATTTATTTTGACTTTTCCTCTCATTTCATATCTGCTTTGACCAGCGCTGCAAAAACGACACTTTCAAATTTGCGTTCGAATCTCGGAAGAAATTCCGGTAGAACGGGCATCGCAGACACGGTCTACTGTTGAGGCCACTGATTTTGAATCGAATAGAATTGAATCGATAGAACAATTTAGTCTATACAGACTAGTTGCAAATAATTACTCTTTTTCCGGTACATGTTGTATTTGTACTCGCGGCCCGTACGTTCGATTCACCGGCTCGTAGTAGACGATGAGTGGTCGTTGCGAGTGTGGGGTGTGTAAGCGGGTGGAGGTCGCTGAATTTCCGTCGTCGTGTTTAGGGACTAACAATACCGGTAGGTGGTTGTTGTTTCGCAACTTCCTGTAGGATGTTTCCTTAACCACAAAGACATAAATTCGGGTAATTATTTCTTTCTTAATGATAAGTTTCATTCCAAGGACAAAATGTGCGGCGTCGCGTCCGTGCTCGTTTGCTTCGCGCTGCCGTTTTTCGTTTGGCTGTTTGCGGATAAGTTTTATTCACGATTTTACAGATATCCGCCGGGGCCCTTAAATCTTCCGCTCGTCGGCGTTCTTCCTTTTCTCGGCAAGAAACCGTTCGTCAAGTTCGCGCAGTGGGCGCGGATTTACGGACCGGTCATCCGCATCAAGATCGGTTTGAAAAATGTCGTCGTGCTCAATTCGTACGAGGCGGTGGTTGAGGCGTTTGTGAAAAAAGGAAAAGCATTTAATCACAGAACTCCCGTGTCTTTATTGCGGCTAGAAATGAAAGGACTCGGTACACTATTCGATTTGCAAATTGCAAATGTTTAGTAGTTGATTCGTTTCTTTCTTTCTTTCTTTCTTTTCTCGTCAGGGTTGTTGAACAACGAGGGCGATTCTTGGGCCATCCACAGACGGTTCACCACGCAGTGTTTGAAGAATTTAGGATTTGGCAAAACAGCCATAGAAACGCACATTCTGGATGAAATCTCCGAGATGATTGTGGACATGCAAGTGAGTCGGTTTACTTCTTTTAAATCTATTTGAAAATATTTATTTGAAAATGTTTGTCGCGATGTTGGTACTTTAGAACCAGCAAGTTTTTTTCGACCCGAAAAACGTGCTGACGTTAACCGTGGCCAACATGGTTTGGTCGACCGTCGCCGGTCAGAGATTTAAGCGCGGCGACCCGAAACTGCTCGAATTAGCCAAAATGAACGATGACGTCATCAGATCCATCGGCACCATGGGGATACTCAGTTTTTATCCTCAACTGCGCTTCGTTTTCCGCAAGAAATACGCAACTTTTAAGGCGGCAATCGACAAGCTGAAGGAATATTTGCATCGCTTGATCGATCATCGCCGCCGCACGTCGTTCACGGACGATTCGAGCGACTTAATAGCCGAATATTTAGCGGCGGCCGACCGAGAGCGAGAGCGCGCGCCGTCCGCCGAATTTACGGACCAGCAAATCTGCGCCGTTCTACTGGACCTGTTCGTGGCCGGAGTGGAAACGACCGTGACGGTCGTCAGGTGGTGCATTCTGCTCGCGCTCAAGCATCCGCGCGTGCAGTACAAACTCATGAGGGAAATCGACGAGGTCATCGGCCACTTTCGACTGCCGGCCAACGACGACCGACCGCGGATGCCTTTCACCGAAGCGTTCGTTGCCGAGGTGCTGCGCTACAGCTGCGCCGTGCCCATGGTGCATCACTGCACCGCGCACGACGCTCGACTCATGGGCTTTTTCGTTCCGGCCGGAACTCCCGTCATCGCCAACATATGGAGTCTGCACACGGATCGCCGGGTATGGTCGCGACCCGACACTTTCGACGTCGACAGGTTTTTGGACGGCGACAACAAGTTGAAGAGAATCGAGAATTTCATTCCGTTCGGAATCGGCAAACGCGGGTGCCCGGGCGAGAGCATCGCGAGGATGGAGATATTCCTCGTGCTCACGAGTTTGCTGCAGAAATTCGTCGTCAAGTCGGAGGAAGGCGCGCAGCTCGACACGGATCCCCACATCGGGCTGGTGTTGTCGCCGCCGGATTTCCGAGTTCGTCTGGAGCCAAGGAGAAGCTTGAGCGAAAGTTAAGTGAGTTTGCTTTCACCACAGCGTGAATGAATTTGGACACTGGCTTCGTCAATTCGTCATCGATTCGATCCACTGGCAAGTTGAAAGAAAATAATGTTACTCGTTTGTTAGTTGCAGCTTTGTGTAGAGTGTATTTTATTATCCATTTAACAATGCAATCTTTCTGAAAATAATTTGAATTTGTTTAGTAAATCTATTATTCTATTTCTTTTTTTTTTTGCATAGAATTTTGTCTCAAAGGAATACATCTAAATAACACGCGATCACGTGTTATTACATTTTATTGCGGTGCAAATGTTTTTTATAGCGGCCTAGAATGACGACGCTACATTTGTTCGTATCGTACGCGGTCTGAACAGCCTATGGTTGTTTACATTTTTTACAGTGGATTGATTTTTCTAGTTTCGTGCGGTTCTTGCGGTTCTTACGGTGCCGGTTTTCCGTTTTGGCGTTCATTGTGTTTAAAATGTTGGCGATGGATGGTTTGGAAGATGAGTGCGCGTAGAAGTTTTCGCGGTTTTGCGAAATTTGAATACCCACTTAAAAATAATTAAATAAAAAAAATAAATAAATAAATTCCAGAAAATTCTTCGATTCGTACAATTCATACAATTCACACAATTCTCACATCGCAGTCTCGTGATTGAACAATGTTCCGCCCGCGTGACGGCTTGTTTTGTACGGCAATGCCGAGCGGGGAAGCGCCGGCGTAAACATCCTTTGCGTGATTCATTTCAACCCGCAAGACCTTGAAATAAATATCAAATAATTTTCGTTTCCTTTTTTTAAATGAACAAACACTAATTTGATCTCGATGTGTTTGTTCGTTTCAGCAAAGTGTGTTTTTTTTTTAAAATGTTTACTTGTTGATTATTTTCATCTCAAATGTCGCACGGTGATGAACTTTGCACACTTGCTTTTTTTCCCCGCTTTCTTTAACGGGCGGGAAATTCCCGTTTATCGCTTACGTAAGCAGAAATGCGCTTGATATAAAACTTTAGTTCCTATATCGAAACCGGCTGTTTCGGTTGTCTCTTAACGATGGCATCGTTCTCTCTAACTTGTTTCACCGCGTTCGTCGTATTCGCGAGTCCGATTTGGAGTTTTGACGCGCATTTGGAATACGATTGGCAAAAGTTCAAGGTATTGCGCTGAACGGTAATGTAAACGACATCGAGGCGAAATGAATGAGCGAGTTGGTGTTTTTTAATTTCAGGTGGCGTTCAACAAACAATACGCGAGCGATTTGGAGGAGAGTGTTCGTAAGACGTACTTCGAAGATAACGTGAAATTAATCGCGAGCCACAATCGCGATTTTGATCTGGGCTTGACCACTTTCACCTTGGGATTGAATTCCTTCGCCGACATGGTTTCACTTTCATTTCATTTTCACCTCACACATACACAGAGCAGGCTTCTTAAACTGTTTAATTTGTATAAGTTACCGTGCTACGGTCACTTACGGTCACGTAAAAAGTTTAAGAAGGCCTGTCATCAAAGAGGAGTAGGTACCGGTTTCAATCAAAATTTTGTTTTTCTTTTTTAATTAGACCAATCATGAATTTCGATCAGTGATGAACGGGTTTGGCTCCGTCAATCGATCGTCCGCAGCCGGACGCATTTACTCGATGACCGTCAATGACGTTTCGAGTTTGCCGCGAAGTGTCGATTGGCGCAGCAAGGGAGTGGTCACCCCGGTTAAAAACCAAGTAAGATGACGATTAATTAAGATTGTATATTGTCTCGGACGTAAACGTGCCTTTTCAACGAAGGAGGCGTGCGGGTCGTGTTGGGCATTTTCGGCCACTGGGTCGGTGGAAGGCGCTCACGCGTTGAGCAGCGGAAATTTGGTGTCGCTGAGCGAGCAAAATCTGGTCGATTGCAGTGGAAAACAAGGTGTGTGACTGACAAGTGAGTGCAATTGATCGTTATATATCAACATGCTGCCTTGCTTTTATTTCAGGAAATCAAGGTTGCAATGGCGGTTGGATGGACCAAGCGTTCGAGTACATAATTGTCAATCACGGAATCGATACCGAAGAATCGTACCCGTACGAGGCCAGAGTAAATACAAATATAGCAGTGCACCCAATGGAAACGTTGGAAAATATGAATAAATTTCTTGGATTCAGGATGGCAAATGCAGGTTCAACAGAAACACGGTGGGCGCCACTATCTCCAGTTACGTGGACATTAAAAAGGGAGACGAAGCGGCTCTGCAACAGGCGAGCGCCCAAATTGGGCCGATATCCGTCGCCATAGATGCGAGCAGTCCCCAGTTTCAGTTTTACAAGTAAGACCTGTCATGAGCGACTGCTTCCGGTCCTATTAAATTAAACTTTAAATATATAGAAGCGGCGTTTACGTCGACTCGCAATGCAGCACTGCGCAGCTCGATCACGGGGTGCTCGTGGTGGGTTACAGCGATCAGGGAGGAGTGGATTATTGGATAGTCAAAAACAGGTTTTTATTTATTTTGTTTATTTTTGAATTTAAATCTAATTTTAAATTTTCTGCAGTTGGGGAGCAATGTGGGGCATGCAGGGATACATTTTGATGGCGAGGAATAAAAACAATCAATGCGGTATTGCCACCGCAGCCAGTTATCCCGTAGTGTAATTGTAATTAACGATTAAAACTTGTTTTATACTGTCAAAGTATGCGTGTGTTGATTTATTTGTACCGGCAATTGCTCGACCTCTATTTGGAAACCTTGTAACGTTGAATAATTCTACCGGAAGATGTCGCTGATAGTTGGCATCGTGACGTCATTTATTTTTGCCCGCCAAATTCTTTGTGCACGTCTCAATCTGTCTCCCACCGTCAGCACGCGTCTACGCAATGTCAGTAAGTACCTTTCATTACTTTTCATTTATTATCGTAATTACCAGTGTGCGTATTGAAAGGAGCTTAGTTCGGAAGCGGTGTCGTCGCTTCGGAACGAGGGAAGAAATGGAGAGGCCATCACGTCGAGTCCGGGCAGAAACCTGCCGCCATTTGAGGACGAGTCGGAAATCTTGGGCGACGCGCGACAGCTGGAAGACGAAGGAGATGGCGAAGAACTGTTCGGAGACAACTTGGAAGCGTAACAACTTTTTAATTATAATTATAATTATAACGGTAACGATAACGATGTGATTTCAGCGATTACCGAGCGATTCCGGCACTGGACGTTTACGACCAGAATGTGTTGGACGACTCCGAGTACGACATGATGTCGGAAAATGATCGTTTGGCCGCCGAGGATGAAATGCGCACTCGCGACCGAGCCGAAGGAGTTACGACTGGTCGTATGCGTCGCGGACTTTTATACGGTAAGTTATTTAATTTAAACAAAAAAAATAAATAAATAAATAAATAAATAATTTTCAGATGATTCGGACGACGAAAGACCAGCTCGGAAACGCAGGTTGGCCGAAAGGGCGGCCGAAGGTTTGCCGGCTGTCGACGAAGAGGTAAATGATTGCAATTAATTTGGATTAAATTGGGTTTGATTTATTTTTTGTTAAATTTGTGTGCAGATGATTGAAAGCGTGGATAATTTAGAGGACATGAAGGGACACACGGTTCGCGAATGGGTTTCTCTGGTCGGACCCCGAACGGAAATCTTTAATCGATTTAAGAATTTTCTGCGAAGTTTCGTTGATGAGAAAGGCAGTAATGTGTACAGGGATAAAATCCGACAGATGTGCGAAGGTGAGAAATAAATAAATAAATTAATTAATTAATTTAAAATTTTTAAATTTAAATTTTATTCTGTTTCTAGACAATAAACAGAATTTCGAAGTGAATTACAATTATTTGGCGCAGGAACAACACGTGTTGGCCTACTTTTTACCCGAAGCGCCTGCCGAAATGCTGAAAATATTTGACGAAGTAATAAATAAATAAATGAGTGATGACGATGACAATTGTAATAATAATTCTAACACACATTTTCAGGCTGCTAAAGACGTTGTTTTGAGTATGTTTCCGCAGTACGAACGGATCACGAAGGAAATTCACGTTTGCATCTCGGATTTGCCTTTGCTCGAAGAAATACGATCGCTTCGGTGAATTTGATTAGTATTAATTTTTTTCTGTTTCTCTTTTGAAATGTTTAATTTTTGTTTAGGCAACTGCATTTGAATCAACTGATACGAACGTGCGGCGTGGTGACGAGCACCACGCCGATTCTTCCTCAGTTGTCCATCATCAAATTTAACTGCAATAAATGTAATTACGTGTTGGGTCCGTTCGTGCAGTCGCAAAATCACGAAGTGAAACCCGGGTCGTGCCCCGAATGCCAATCGACGGGACCGTTCGATTTGAACATGGAAGAGGTTGAATTTTGTTTACTATCACAAATTGTTTTTTTCTTAAATTTCAATTAAATTAAATTAAATTAAATTAAATGTCAGACGGTTTATCAAAACTACCAAAGGATAACGATCCAGGAGAGTCCGTCCAAGGTGGCCGCGGGGCGTCTGCCGCGTTCGAAAGAGTCCATTTTGTTGGCCGATTTGTGCGATTCGTGCAAACCCGGTGACGAAATTGTAAGTTTTATCAATGGTCAATTTTTTGTGTTTTCCAATCGAATTGAGTGTTTTTATTGGGTTGCAGGAATTGACCGGAATTTATTCCAACAGTTACGACGGTTCTTTGAACACCGCTCAAGGTTTTCCCGTGTTCGCGACTGTGATCGTGGCCAATCACATCTACAAATCGGAAGATAAATTGGCGGCAAAGAATCTGACTGACGTGGACATTCAAAACATCCAGGCGTTGGCCAAGGACGAGCGCATTACGGAGCGAGTGCGATACTGAAATTGCGCCGTTGTTCTGGTCGATTCGGATTTTTAATGTTTGATTTTTTAATTAGATAATTGCCACGATCGCACCTTCGATTTACGGCCACGACGACATCAAGTGCGCCGTGGCGCTCGCGTTGTTCGGTGGCGAATCGAAGAATCCTGGTGCGTCCAATTTTTAACCTATTTTTTGTTTTGTTCCGAATAACTCTTCAATTTTTTTATTTTTTTTTTATTTTAGGCCAGAAACACAAAGTGCGCGGCGACATAAACGTGCTGCTTTGCGGCGACCCCGGCACGGCCAAATCGCAAGTGCTGAAATACGTGGAGAAAATAGCCCCGCGAGCAGTGTTCAGTACGGGCCAAGGCGCGTCTGCGGTCGGATTGACCGCCTACGTGCAGCGCAATCCCGTGAGCCGCGAGTGGACGCTGGAAGCCGGCGCTTTGGTGCTGGCGGACAAGGGCGTCTGCTTGATCGACGAATTTGACAAGGTTTTTGATTTTAATTAATTAATTAATTAATTTGTTTTTAATTTTTAATTTTGAAAATGATTTGTTTTTAGATGAACGAGCAGGACCGAACGAGCATCCACGAAGCGATGGAACAACAAAGCATTTCCATTTCTAAAGCCGGCATCATTACGTCGCTTCAAGCGAGGTGTTCGGTCATCGCTGCCGCCAATCCAATCGGCGGACGTTACGACACGTCGCTCACGTTTTCGGAAAATGTATTTTCAAGGAAAAGCAGGAAAAGCTTTTATTTATCTAATTTTTCTTTTTTTTTTTTGTTTTTAAGGTGGATTTGTCGGAACCGATTCTTTCTCGGTTCGACATTTTGTGCGTGGTCAAGGACACCGTGGACCCGATCGAGGACGAACGTTTGGCGAAATTCGTGGTGAGCAGTCACGTTCGGCATCATCCGTCCTGCGCCAGCGACGAAAAAACGGAGGTAATAGAAGGTTGATCCTTAAACGACCGTTTTGGTGATCATCACTTGATTTATTCGAAACTCAGGAAATGGTCGGACCGAACGAAGTGGAGAGAATTCCGCAGGATTTGATGAGGAAGTACGTCATGTACGCGCGAGAGAAAGTTCATCCCAAGTTGCAGAACATGGACCAGGAGAAAATCGCGTCCATGTACGCCGATCTGCGGAGAGAATCTGCGGTCACCGGAAGTATACCAATCACCGTTCGCCATATCGAATCGATGATCCGCATGTCGGAAGCTTTCGCCAAGATGCACCTGAGGGAGTACGTTAACGAGGACGACGTGAACATGGCCATTCGAGTCATGTTGGAGAGTTTCATAGAGACGCAGAAATTCAGCGTTTTGAAAAATATGAAACGGGTATGCGCTCTGCATGTTTTATTTTATTTTGTGCAAAATCTATTTCCACCTAATTGCACAATATCCAGATGATAACCAAGCTTGGTATTGTGATTTAACACTAGAAAGGCCAGACCGTTTTTGTATGTTCTAGGATAATTGCATTTTTTCTTATTATTTTTTAAGAAAAAATGTCACATTTGCTGATTTATGATGTAAAACATCACAAATTAGCTACTGAAGTAAAAAAAAATAGCATTGTAAACCCATTGGGTTTATTGCTACAGCTTTTGTAAACAGTTGTACCGGTCAAAATGACCGGGTTGGCCTTTCGGAGCACAATCACTAATGAATTGATATCCATTAACTTATTCTTTTTTTACATCTTGAAGCGGGTCCACGAGCCAGGATCTTAAGAAAATTTTTGAATTTTGTCCTTTGCACTTGGAAAAATTTAGTTTTATTTTATTTTATTTTATTTTTAAGTTGAATTTTTTTTGTAGAATTTTTCGCGTTACTTGACTTACAAACGGGACAACAACGAACTTTTACATTTCCTACTCAAGCAACTCGTGCAGGACCAAATGTCGTACGTTCGGGTTCGATTTGGAACGATGCAGGAGGTGGTGGAAGTGTCGGAGCAAGATCTATTAGATTCGGTTGGTGAAGAATTTTCAGGATGAACAAAGGGAAAGTGCTGATTTGATTTTGTTTAATTTTAGGCGCGGGAAATTAACATAACCAATCTGCAGCCGTTCTTCGAAAGCGATCTGTTTGTCAATAATAGTTATCAATACGATCAACATCGACGTCTGATCGTTCAACGCTTATAATTTTTTTCTTGGTACTTGACCACACTATTTTTAACCGACGTGTCGACATTGACATTGAAATCGATTTTAGTATTTCCCCTTCCTAACCTAATTGCTTTACAACATGAAAAGATTTGCTTTATTGACAAATCAATCATCCATATCCTGTCGCCCTTAAATTGTTGTTTATTTAATAATTATTATTTGTTACTTTTTGATTTATTTTTTTAATTTGTGTAAAATAATTTTTGAAAAAAAAATATAATAAAAAAAGTAAAATGTAAAATGAAAGTTTTCAATTTCATCGATTTTCTTTGAGATTGTCAGCAGCTGTGTTTATATTTGAATGCCAAGGAAACGAATAAAGAGATTCTCTCTCTCTCTCTCTCTCACTATAGTTGTCTCTTTCGGTGGGCCTTGACCACGGAGTTGCGGAATGAGAAGAGACGACGTTTATCTCAAGGTAATTTCAAATATTATTAATTTTTAAACGGTTTGTAATTAATGTTCGTTCGTTTTTATTTTTTATTTAGTTTTGGCGATGTCGGAGACAAGAAAAAGATGGCCGTTTCGTGATTTTGGGCGCAATCCTCAGTTTCGCACGTTCTTCCTTCCGAAGAGGAGAGGAGAGGAAATGCTTGCTGGTTCAGGATTTGACTATTAACGCTGCTCTTCAAGACCCGTATGAACAATTGCGTGCGTTTAATTTCATTTTTCTGATTTTATCTCGATTCTATCTCCTATTTATGATCCGGTTGTGTAAGATAAAACAGTCGAGGCATTCGGCGTCGAGTAGTTACACTCGTTAAGGGGCGGAGATTTGAGTATTACCATCGCCACTTTGGGTTGTAAACAAATGCGCGGGAACGATCGATCTCAATTACTTGTGGAAATTGAGGAGAAAATTGAAAGGATGTGGTGGCAGTAAACATGCATATCCGTAGAGAATTGATCAGAATTGATCAATATTTGCCGGTTACTAAGCGGATGGCCGTTTTGTCGGTGGAGTTGATGTAAGACGTGACCTGCAAATGATTCGGACTCTGATTCCGACGGGCACACGAAGCGTCGCGATGTTGCGAAAGAAACCGAAGACTTTGGTCAAAAAAAGATTGGAAAAAAGTAGAAGCGAATGAAAACGATGATGGATTGGATTGGATTGGATTTTGATTTGATTTGATATGATTTGATTTGAATTGAATTGATTTTATTGTTTCAGCCATGCGCGCGTTTGCCGCGAAACCGGAGCTGCGGCCGCGGACAATGGGCCAAGCGTTTGATGAGTTTGTCAACACGACCACGTTGATCGGCATTCCGCACATCTTGAGGAAGAAGAGCGTCGTTTGGTTGTTAGCGTACATTGCTTGCATGAGTTTGAGCATTTATCAGTCGTGGCAGTCTGCCCACACTTACATCGAGTAATTTGATTTGAATTTGTCAATCGTGATCAAATGTGGATTGTTTCGTTCGTTACAGGCAAGTGAGCCACCAGAGCGTGTCGATCAAGAGCGCGCAGTCGCTGCCGTGGCCGTCCATCACCGTCTGCAATAACGTGGTCATTCGCTCAGCGTTTCTAAACAATGTCACAGTGCCCGGTTACCGTAACATAAGTGGCCTGACTTGCGATCAACTTAGAAACGAAAGCCTTGTGGTGAGTGTTTTTGTTTTTGTTTTTGCTTTTGTTCTGCTTTTGTTTCTCTTATTGATTTGCTTTAATTGTTTTGTAGAATGAATTACGGCAGACCAATATCGAAAAAGTAGCGGAATACGTGCGCAGGAATTTGACAAAGGAAGAAAGATGGAACAAATCGTTGAGCAGAGAAGACTGGGTCAAAGAGTGCACTTTCAGTTACGAAGCGTGCAATTTCACGTGAGGGTTTCCATCAACGATGAGATTTTTCTTTTGAAGTATTTGTTTGAGCATTTATTTCGGTCTATTTACAGCGATACGGATAAGTTTTACGAA
Source organism: Strigamia acuminata (assembly GCA_949358305.1). NCBI lineage: Eukaryota > Metazoa > Arthropoda > Chilopoda > Geophilomorpha > Linotaeniidae > Strigamia > Strigamia acuminata. The sequence goes on from OX442320.1 coordinate 12,141,017, forward strand.
TTCAACAGTCCGTTTGACGGCAGCTGCATCACGTTCAATCCAGCGCTAGTGCCCAACACGGATATAAAGCAAGATCTCGACACGAGTGAGTCGATTATCTTTCGTGCATTATCTTTTATCTGTCTATATTTATTTACGTAAATTTTTAGAGTTGATACTTAAATTCAATCGCCAGGGGACGGGGTATCAACTGAGCGGGAGGAAGCCGTACGTGAGCCTTCTCATTCATTCGCCCGGCACGACCCCCGTGATGGATTTACCCGAAGTCATCGACGTTTTCGACAGGCAATTCGTCAATCTCGGCTTGAGATTGGTTCAGAAAGATTTCATGCTCAAAGCGAGAAAAGTGGTTCCGACTTGCGTGGTCGACGACGCTTCGGGAGACGAATTTCGCGAGAAGAATTTGTACTACAACAGAAACAGCACTCCGTACAGATATTCGCTCGAAGTAAATATCAATATAAATATAATTAGAAAGCTGAATTTAACGAATTGAATTGCAATTGCACAGGCTTGCATGAAAAGTTGCGTGCAAAAGCAAGTTTTCACTCCGTGCAACTTTTTGGACGCCACGTTCAACACGGTGCAAAACGAAACGATCGAAAAGACATTTAATCTGCAGATTCCTCCCGCAGGTTGGTTGAAGTTTAAGTTTAAGTTATTTGACGATGAGGTGCATAATCTATTTGAAATGTAGCCGCGTGCAACAAGACGGAGAAAGTGGAGGTCGGCATGGACGAATGCAAATGTCCGTTTCCATGCAGGTGTGTGAACATTTCTAGGTTTTCTTAATGACCGCAACGGAATCAAATTGAATCAATTTGCAGCTACTATCAATACTTGTACACGATCGACACGACGCCGCTCACCGAAAAATCGAAACACGTACTGACAACACAAATGCAATTACCCGGTATTTATAGGATTCGTGCTTAATTGCATTTAATTTAATTCTTTCAGAAACACTGCAATAATACCGACGACGATGACGAGGAGAAACACGTGTAAATTAAATTAAATTAAAATTAAAAATTGAATAAAATTTTGACACGGGCCACTTGCAGGAGCTCGATGAAGGTGGCAATCCTATTTATGAGCAACATTTTTGATCACAATGAGGAAGTGTTGGACTACGACGTAACATTGGTTTCACTTTTCTTTGCTTCGAACTAATCTAATCTAATCGCGGTGTCGTTGTGCTTTCAGTTGACGCAGTTTCTTGGCTTTTTGGGCGGCAACGTGAGTCTGTGGCTCGGCTTGTGCGTGTTGTCGCTGCTCGAAGTTGTGGAACTCGTGTGGGAGTTGATCGCTATCACCTGCAGAAACACGTTGAGTAGGAACGAGGTTCCACGTCGTTACCCCACGTACAACAAGCTGCCTCATCACGTTCCTATCGCTTACGCTTCCGGTGGATTTTCGATCTCGGCCGGATCGAATCGCAAAAGCGTCAAGCCCATGCCTCCTTGATTACTCTAACTTTACATTATGTACCGGTATACGGTATTAACTTGTAGCTTTGGTCGGTAGATCCGACTCTCACTTTTACCGTCTTTATCTTTTCTTCATAAAAATACTAACATGTTCTTTTCGTTCGAATATGACTATAACAATAAACACAAGTTGAAAATATTGTCATTTTTTTTTTAATCACAACGGAAATGCGGAAATTTATTCGATCGAAATAATTCACAAAAACAAATTCTGATTATTTTTTTTGCCTTTTTTGTAGGAATTCTGTCTACAATAACGAACTCTCCACGTGTGAATGTGTCAGTCGTGCTAAACAAATCTCTACAAATCTCTAGGAGCGATCAATATCAATTAATGCAATAATAAGAACAATGACGACGGGAAGTGGCTTTATGCAGTAAACAAGCGGTCGATTTTTAGTGGTTTATAAACGTTTACGGACGAGTCATTCGACACAAGCAGCGAAACGATGGCGCGAAAGAAAGCGAAAAACTCGCTCCGGGAACAAATGGGAAAAGGTAAAGTAGCTGCGCGCGATTTAATTCGATTGTTAAATGGAATGGAGTTAATTGGTTTTTCTATTTAGGAGATGACGATTGCTGGAATCCGTTCGGCGCGAAACCGCCCCGGCCGCCGACGATGGGCAAAGTGTTTAAACAATTTGTCGAGAACACGACATTGATCGGCATTTCGCACATCCTCCGGAAGAAGAGCATCTGGTGGCTGTTCGCTTACGTTGCGTGCATGACTTTGAGCATCTATCAGTCGATGCAGTCCGCCATAACTTATACCGAGTAATTCGTTCGTTGTATTTCATTCGTTCGTTTGTTTGTTCTTTCTTTTTTTTAATTAAAATTGTTTGCAGTCAAGTGAGTCACCAGAGCGTGTCGGTGCAGACCACCCAGAAGTTGCCGTGGCCGTCCATCACCGTGTGCAACAATGTGGTTTTACGTTTGGATCGCCTCAACGACGGAAGCAGCGTGCCTGGATACGTCAACATCAGCAGTCTCCCCTGCGATCTGCTTAACAACCAAACTTATGTGGTGGGCGTTTGTGTCATTGTTTTAGTTACCATTTTAGTTTATTTTTAATTCATCTTAATCGATCGATTGTAGGACGAGGTGCAGCAACGCAACGTGCTTACAGTACTGGAATACGTGCGCTGGAATTTGACGGATGAAGAAAGATGGAAGCAATCGTTGCCCAGAGACGACTGGCTCAAAGAATGCACATTTAGTTACGATCCGTGCAATTACACGTGAGGGTTCTGACGGACGAATGGTTTTTGAGATATTTTTGTTGTAAATGTTTTTATCTCCGATGTATTTACAGCGAGAAGGATCAGTTCTACGAATTTAACAGTCCGTACTACGGCAACTGCTTCACGTTTAATCCGGCGATGAAGTCCGGCAGCGAAATATTTAGCGATATCGATTCGAGTGAGTGGAATTGCGGATCGCTCTGGTTTATGTGGAATTTAATCTCGTCGTTTTTTAGAGCTCATACTTAAATTTAGTGCTTTCGGAATCGGGTATCAACTGTCGGGGGGTGAGTCCCACGTCAGTATGATGATCCATTCTCCCGGCACGACGCCTTTGATGGATTCTCCCGAGGTGATTGACGTTCTGGACGGGAAGCAGGTTAATTTAGGCTTGAGATTGGTAAATAGCGACGTGATATTAATGATAATGTAAATGCATCGTTAAATTGATTTGACTGGCTTAGATCCAGAACGATTTTATGTTAAAAGCGAGAACGGTTGTTCCGACCTGCGTGGTCGACGGAGCGCCGGGAGACGAATTTCGCGCGAAAAATCTCTACTACACAAACAGCACTCCGTACAAATATTCAATTGAAGTAAATGTGAAAACGTAGAATTGATGTTGAATGTGAATTTAACTTTTGATTTAACCGTGCAGGCTTGCATGAAAACTTGTTTCCAAACCCAAGTTTTCGCTCCGTGCAAGTATTTGGACGCAACGTTTAACACTGTGCAAAACAAAACTTACGAAGAGACGTTCGCGCTGAAAGTTCCTCCCATCAGTCAGTCGTAGAACTCGAGTTAATCAATAGTTAGATGTTGATGTGTTTTTGTTTTAAACGCATGCAGCGGCTTGTAAACTGACGAATAATTTGGAAATTGGCACTAAGGAATGTAAATGTCCGTTCGCTTGCAAGTACGTACGAAATAAGCCTCGACTGTTGAGAAATTGTACGTAACGAAACGGATCGATTTGCAGAAATTTTCAATACGTCGGCTCACTGGAATCGACGAGTGTTACATCGAAAAAAAGAAATGTAAATAAGAAATATCAAAATCAGAATCGCTGCGAAAAGAATTTTTGTTCAGCTGCCTCTCGGCTTTTTCGCAATGCATTCGGATTTTTATACCTGTGTATTTTTTATGTAGTTGTTATTATTTCACGTTTGATGATTGCAGAAAAAATGCTGGGGACGCAATGAGGTCACAAAACGCTCGTAAGTAGATTGTGGTTGAGGGTGTGTCGATGAATCGGCTAAATCAGACTAAATATTTGATGATTCGCAGGAGTTTGATGAAAGTGGGCGTCCAGTTTCTGAGCAACATTTACGATTACAAAGTGGAAGTTTTGGACTACGATGTAACTGGTTTGCAACTCGAATTGCATTTGGTTCGGTGTTTTTCAAATGTTTGTTGGCGTTTCAGCTGACGCAGTTTTTAGGATTTTTGGGCGGCAACGTGAGTCTGTGGCTCGGCTTGTGCGTGCTGTCGTTGCTCGAAGTGGTGGAACTCGCGTGGGACTTGACCTGCGTCTGGTGGAAACGTCAGTGCAAAAAGAAGAGAGTGGCGCATCCCCATCTCGGCTACGACGAGCGTTTTCGTCACGCCCCCGCTTCGTATCCTTACCACGGCTACTTGTTGAGATCGGCTCGAAAAACTGGCGCCTGGCCGATAAATAAATTGTATTAGTCACGTTTAATGTAACTCGTTTTTCTGTTTTTGGTTTGATCGTAGCTCGTAGGAAAAATAAAAGAGAATATTGGCAAAACTGATTTTTCTCGCACAATATGAGTTCGATTAAAGCAGCAGGAAGCTGGCAATTAGAGCGATTCGAGCGAGGGACAAGACAGGAAGAGAGAAGCATTTATTAAGAAAATTACAGGTGCATCCACAAAAATGAATCGATGTGTTTTGTGGTTTCTAAGTCAACCACGTGTTGCGATTGGGCTCAGTTCGGGGCCGAGTTTTGGCCGCACGAGCTAGTTGTAAAAATTGTCAAAATGAAAGCAAGTTTAGCGGTCAAAAGATACGTGGCGACGGCGCGGAAGAAGGCGAGAAAAAAGGGGAAAAGTAACGTGTAGCGTATGATTGAAAAAAAGAAATAATTGTTTTGAATCGCGGTCATGCATCCATCAGGTGTACGCGATTGCTGCGGTCTGGCCGGCACGCAGTCGAATCTCCCCGAGAACACTAGCCAAGTGTTCGGTCAATTCGTCGATACCACGACGTTGATTGGGATTCGCTACATTCTCAAGAAGAAAAGCATCGCCTGGCTGTTGGCGTACGTTGCGTGCATGACTTTGAGCATCTATCAGTCGTTGCAGGCTGCAAACGCTTACGTGGAGTATTTGATTTTATTTTTATTTTTTATTCGTGACCACTTATTTATTTATGTTTATTTCAGGCAGGACAGCCACGAGCGAGTGTCCGTCGAGAGCAAGCAGTTGTTGCCATGGCCGTCAATCACGGTTTGCAGCAACGTCGTTCTGCAATCGGCGCTCAAATTACCCGGCTATGTCAATCTAACTTCTCTGGACTGCACGCAGCTGAGCAACAAAACTAACGTGGTAACTTAACTCGGGTAAAGTTTATAGTCTGTGTTAAATGATTTATTTGGATCGGTCGAGGGCAGGATCGAAAGGTGATGGTCAATAAGCGCATAATAGCGAAATACGTGCGCAGGAATTTGACGGATAAGGAAAGACGAAATCGGTCGCTTGCCAGAGACGACTGGGTTAAAGGATGCACCTTCAGTCACGAATCGTGCAACCTTTCGTAAGAGGACTTCGATTGTCAGAGATGGCGTTATTCTATTTTATTTTTCTAATATTTTTCAGAAATGAAAGCCTATTTTACGAATTCAACAACCCTTACGACGGCAATTGCTTCACGTTCAATCCAGCGATTGAACCTAACAGCGGAGTGAAGACAGACATCGAGTCGAGTACATTGATCATTACGGTACTGTAAGTGCACGCTTTATTTATGTTTTTGCCATCGGCTTAGGGTTGATTATTGACTTTGTTCGTGCTGGCAATCACGTGCAAATGTCCAGGAGCAAGCCCTTCGTTACCATTTTGATCCACTCTCCCGGCACGACGCCGCTGATGGATTCGCCGCGAGCTTTCGACGTCTACGAGGGGCAACAGGTTGACCTGGCCTTACGATTGGTAAAATGCAGGAATCCAAGTACACGCGTGTGTAATACCTAACATTTGTTTAGATCAAACGAGATTTCATGTTAAAAGCGCGAAGGAAAATTGCGAGTTGCGTCGTCGATGGACCGCCTGGAGACGAGTATCGCCTAGAAAATTTCTACTACACCGACGAGGCTCCGTACAAATATTCGCACGCAGTAAATTTCCGTTTTTAATTTCCATTTCAATTTAAATATGAAATAGAGTAATGCAATTTGAGTAGGCGTGCATGAAAACCTGTTTTCAAAAAAAAGTTTACGGTCCTTGCAACTTTCTCGACGCCACGTTCACCATGCTGCGCAATAGGTCGTACGAAGCCGCACTCGAGCTGCAAATTCCTCCGATCCGTGAGTTTACGAGTCGAATCCTAGAATCCATCGAACGGAGAAAATAAAAAGGTTTTGTTCACACATAGCCGCCTGTCACGAGACCGAGAATCTCAAGCTTGGAATGGAAGAATGCAAGTGTCCATTTCCCTGCAGGTCGGAATTGTCCATTTTTTTTGTTAGAAAATCAAATGACTCGATCGTTATTTGCAGGTATTATGCGTATGAAACGTCACTCGATACTACAAGTCTCGATGAACAAAAGAAAGAGGTAGAATTTTTACAAAAAATCAAAATGAATGTGTACCGGTAGTTGAAAAAGAAATTTGATTCAAATTTGATTCAATTAGGGAAGCTGCCGCGCGAACCTCAGCGAAACGGATGAAGCGAAACGAATGTAAGTAAACCTTGTCACGTTATGAATTCTTACGAATTGTTAGAAATTGCAAATTGAATCGAGACGTACCGGTACCGTACTGTACTGTACGTTTGTTCGCAGGAGCTACATGAGAGTGAGCGTTCAGTTTTCGAGCAACATTTACACCTACCACGAAGAAGTGTTGGACTGCGACGTGAGTTTGTTTATTTGTCGTTTGGGTTTGGGTTGGTTTGGCATTTGAAATTGTTTTTTCGCTTCAGCTGACGCAATTTTTGGGATTTTTGGGGGGCAACATCAGTCTGTGGCTCGGCTTGTGCGTGTTGTCGTTACTCGAAGTGGTTCAACTCGTTTGGGATATCATCGTGGTCGGCTGGAGAAATAAATGGAAGAAAAAGAAAGTCGCGCGTCACTACCCCGTCAACATTCAGCTCGGTCGTCGCATTCCCTACGCGTACCAGTACGCTAAATATTCGGCAGGCTCGACTCGCAAACGTGCTATCTATTAGGCACATCTTAATAGAATAGAATTTATTAAGTAATTAATTTGATTAAGTAGAGGACGGTTGTTTACATCTTACTTTACTGCCGCAAGTAAACAATACAAACTGATTAAAATTGATTTTACTTTAGATATAAGGCACGACATTTGTGTGGAGTAAACATATTTAAAAATGATCAATAAGGCAGGTTAGGAAAAACGTTTGTAAAGATAATTACATGTTCGTCTTAATCCCTGCCCTACAAAGTACAAATGTTTGTTTGTTTGTTCCGCGTGTGAACAAAAGGGAAAACAAACCTAGCTACAAAACCTGAACATGTGTACTCACAAAAAATGGATTTACTGTATTTAGTATTTTTGTTGCAATTATTCAACCATTAAGTGTATAAAAACGTCCATGTCAATAAAATCACTTGTTATTTTTCAAGATGTCAGATTGTGTACTGCTAATCTTTTGACGCATGCGTTTTAATTCCAACTGATTAAGGTGGGTGTGTTTTTATTTTTCTTATCTTTTATTTACGGTATTTATTTTTTTAAAAATGAATTCTTGTTATTATTATTTTTGTGTTGCATTTTTTGTTACGTTTATACGCGATTGCAATACTCAAGGAGCCTCCTTATCCTTACCGTGCGAAAACCAAGAGCTAGGTAAGTAGCGATGTAAGAGCGATGTACAGTAATTACGGTACAATTACGTTTCGTTTCGTCTAGTCGATACGCTGCCGCCGCTGTTGCCATTGGTTTTTCGGGCCGAATTGGAGTTGGTCAACTTCGCCGACCTCGACAGCGATCCGGTTTGCGTGACGCTCAATTACGATGGACGGAACGAGGGACGCGTCGCAGTTTCGTACACGGTGAGCGCAAACACTCGCCAAATTGTTCTCGATTACGGGCAAAAGCGGGTGATACAGTACTCGAAGACGAACGGTAGGTACATACATATGCGGTGCTCTTGCACGAGTGAAAGTACACAATACTGTATTCGGATCGCGATAGATGAATGCTCCGTGAGTTCGCTCGAAGCGGACGACCTTCGGCAAGAAATGCGCGTTTTGTTTCCACTTTTCGATTTGGACGCGACGAAGGACAGGTTATTTGTGGCCGAGGCTCTGTTCGGCATCGAACCGACGCTGTTGAGAGGATATTTCGGCACGGACAGTTGCCGAGCCGAAGACCGGTTCGCGCAACCCGGAGGTGCGATTGACTGCGAAAAGTGGGCTTTCTGTCATAACACGACGAACGGCGTGGACAATGTGTTCGTTTATTGGTCCGGTGAGAATTTTTGTTTAAAATCGATCGAACATATTTATAATTAAATTGAAATTTGATACCCTAGTTGCAGGCTGGAACGTACCGGGGTGGGGTTCGGAAAAACCGATTTTTCTCGGCTACGAAGTGCAGCGAAGAAATAATGTGGTGAATACGACGATCGAGCGTCAATCGGTCAACGTCATGTACTTGTCGGACGACTTGGATGAGTTTGCTTTCGAAGTAATTCGTTTAATTGAGTCGAGGTGATTTTTAAAATATTTTGTCACTATTAAGATTCCAGAGGGGGTTCTGTGCGACGTGGGGGCCGGCGTGCCGCAACTGGCATTTCCGAAAATGGAAACGACCGGTGTCTGGGAGTTTCAGACCGAAGCTGTTTTCAACGAAAGACGCAAAATCATCAACACTCACGTAATAGATTAAGATAGATAAATAAATAAATAAATAAATAAATACCGGTAAATAAAATAAAAGTTTATGGTGCATTATAAATTCTGGAATTTCAGACTTGGTTCGATTTTACCTTCGGATTGGGCCGGATCTCGTACACCAAAGACGACCAAGTGCTGGTTACGAGCATCGCCGATTGGAATCGAAGTGATGGTCGTGGAAGGGGAGTCGTTTATTTCAATTTTTAATTTTTAATTTATTATATTCAAGATTTTGTTTACGTCAAAAGTGGAGGAAAGTGCGAGGTGCGTCAAGTGTTAACGGGTGTTTTTGCCGAAATCGGCATGCAAGAATTACCGATAATTCAGTTTGGAACTTACGGATCGATGTTCGGCGGCGACGATCATTCAAATTGGAAATACATAGGAAAGGTTTGCTCAATGTCATGGACCCCACATCCTGAGGCGGGTCCCAGGGCAGGACCCCTCCCCAAGAAAAATTTTTAAATTTTGTCCTCGTTTTTTTTTATCCTGATTCTGTGCTTCCTAAGTACCGGGTCTCCTCCGCTGGAGCCCTTGTCATCCCATCCGCCACCCCTCGTGGGGGCCATAATCGATGATATTTGGTATAATAATATAATTTGTATTTTTACGATTCAAGAAATACGTGCGAAATGAAATGACGGACGTGTGGCAACGTGTGAGAAAAGATTGGCCAAACTCGCAATATTCGACCAATTCGTTGTGGGATTGGCATTTTAGCTCGGCTCCCGACGGTCGAACGATACCCGTATATTTACGAATTCGCGTGCTCAGCGTAGCAGTATGCTATGGCAGAATGTTGCAAAATAGACGTTTTTGTTGTTGTTGTTGTTGTTATTTTTTCTAGAACGAAGTTCCAATGTACGGGATGAATTCTGTCATCGAGTATCACGTTTACGGATTTGCGTTTGACCGAAATTCGGACCAGTTTGATGTCACCGACTGTTTCTTGTCTGCCGACAAACAGCATTTGCAGTTTCAACTCATCGGTATGACACAAAGTCAGTGCCGGATTAACAATTAGGCACAGTAGGCACCGGCCGAGGGGCCTCGTGCCTTTTAGGGGTTCCGTGACAATGGTGCGTGCTTTGTTAATTGCTGTGGCAAAGCCGAGGAACTCTCTCTTGACGTTGGAGTGCTGCCGTAGCAATTAGCAAAGCATTGAATACTGTATTTTGAAATTTTGTCAGATTGGGTGATTTTTTTTTCTATTTGTTTTTTTTCCCAGCACTGTTTGAATGAACTGTCATCTTGTTTATTTTTTATCAAAATTTAATTTCTTTTCAATTTTATTTTTATACAAATTTTATTCGTATAAGGAGGTAGATGAACGAGGGTTAATCCGGCACTGCACAAAGTAAAGTAAAGGGAGATTTTATAAGGAATAATTGTTTTAAAAATATCTTTAAGTTGAAAAGGACGAGCGTTTTATTCCCAAAATCGAAATCGACTTTTTGTGGCGACTTAAAATTACCATCGCAGCAGCTGCCGAAATTTCTTCTCTCCGAATTGCGGAAACTCGAGTAATTTCAATTTTCATTAAAATAATTTACCGTACTTAATAATAATTTGTACAATTTGCGCAGACTGTCGTCGAGGGCGAGAGACTGTTGGTGCAGTTTTACCTGTTGGGCAAACCGCCCGGGGAAGATTCTCACGAACCGACTTTAGATGCGGCAAAAGAAAATTTGAACAAATTCGTCCAAAATGGATTATTTAGTATTCTATTCAACGAGCAGGTGGAGTTGAAAAGTGTTGCCAACACGCTGTCCGACGTGAGAAAAGTGTGCACTGCGGGTAAGTCACGAAATAAGAGAGCGGCTGCCCGAAATCCTGTTGAAAACAAAAATTCTCCGGAGCATACTTCGGGTGAGATTTAAAAAAAAAATAGCACTTTTTTAAACTTATTTTTTCAAACATTTTACCGTTAGTTGGTTTTTTTTCTTCCTTGGCAGACGATGCTCTCGGTGTGTGCGTGGGTTCTCTCTTGTCGGGATTGGCGGTGGGGGCCAGCACCACTTTGCTCGTAGCCATTAAAAAAAGTCTCGCCTGAAATAAATAGAAAAAATGAACAAAAGGCTATTCCTGTACGTTGAAAGAAAATAAAAAGAAAAATTTGATTTTGAAAATGTGTAGTGGTTGTTAGCACCAGACTACCGTAGGTTAGGTGGAAACCGGAAATTATGACGTTCCAGGATGACGCAATTTTTGACAGTCACGCGCGCGATTGTAAACAAAAATGGCCGAAGCTCAAAAACCGAAGACGAAGAGACATCGAGCCAAGGTAAGTGCAAAATGGAGAAAGCGACGCGATGACAAATTGAACGAGTCGTTAATCGATCGAAGAAGTCGCCGCCCAACTCCGGAGCGATTTACTCGTTTTATTGATTTGTCGCGGACGGACGACGGGCCTAGAGTCTTATCTATTTTTCTTTCCATTTATTTTAGAAAAAGAAAAAGAGCACGCAATGCGGAGAAGACCCGCTGGAGGATGCGACGAACGGCCAGCCGCTGGCGTACTCTCCGAGACAGAATGCGTGGTCGAGTAACGTGTACGTGGCCACGATCGACTACGGCGCCGTGGCCACGGAGGGCGGCGTGAATCCTCAGCCCGAATGTCCCGGGCTCGAGCGGCGCGATCCGGAAGAGAGCCTGCACTCGGCTGACGATACGGATATGAAACAGGTGAGCGGCCTCTACAGCTTGGAGTCCGCGTACGATGCGGAACCGGAACCGACGGAGACGGAGACGGAGACGGAGACGGAGCACGTGGAGAACGTTGCGCTCAAGCTCAAGCCGAGTTTCGAGACGGTTTTGCCCATCCCCGAGTTGAGCGAAATGGTCGGGCCGGACAAGAAGTCGTCGGGCGAGGCTCTGGTGTGGCGACCCACGTCTCTTGCGACCCCCGTCGAGGCGGAGGCGGAGAGGGAGGCGGAGGCGGTGGTGTTGGCGCAGTCGGAAGAGGAGGAGGTGGAGTTGGATCCGAGCAGTAAAAACAAGCGCCGTTATTCGAGCAAGGAGTTCACCACGACGCTCGTGAGCGAGGATTCGGCGGCCGAGTTTCCGGACACGAAGCAAATGGTGGACACGAAGCAGATCGTGGCTGACATCGTGGCGCAGTTCTTCGCCGACGCCGAGGCCAAGGCGAGCGAGAAGAAGGAACTTCTGTTGCCCGCAACGAATACGGAGGCGAGCATGTGGTCGCTGAACAGCATCCTGGACGTGGATGTCGTCAGTCGGTCTCTTACTTTGGAAACGAGTCCTCCTCTCGTCATTGAGGAAATTTCGCCGCCAACGACGACAGAATCAGTCGGTTCGGAGAAGAAAGGCGGCGCGTACGAGACGTGTCAGAAAGAGTTGGACAAGTTGGTGGACGACATCATTCGGGCCGAGTCGCACACCGCGCAGCCAGTGCAGGTAGTGCAGGCAGAGCAGGCAATACAGCCAGTGCAGGCAATACAGCCAGTGCAGGCAATACAGCCAGTGCAGGCAATACAGCCAGTGCAGGCAATACAGCCAGTGCAGGCAATACAGCCAGTGCAGGCATTACAGCCAGTGCAGGCAATACAGCCAGTGCAGGCAATACAGCCAGTGCAGGCATTACAGCCAGTGCAGGCAATACAGCCAGTGCAGGCAATACAGCCAGTGCAGGCAATACAGCCAGTGCAGGCAATACAGCCAGTGCAGGCATTACAGCCAGTGCAGGCATTACAGCCAGTGCAGGCAATACAGCCAGTGCAGGCATTACAGCCAGTGCAGGCATTACAGCCAGTGCAGGCATTACAGCCAGTGCAGGCAATACAGCCAGTGCAGGCAATACAGCCAGTGCAGGCATTACAGCCAGTGCAGGCATTACAGCCAGTGCAGGCATTACAGCCAGTGCAGGCATTACAGCCAGTGCAGGCATTACAGCCAGTGCACGCAATACAGCCAGTGCAGGCATTACAGCCAGTGCAAGCAATACAGCCAGTGCAGGCAGTGCAGGTGGCGTCTCCCGCGCTCCAAACGTTCGAGAAGACGATGGCTGAGGAATTGCCACCCGTGAAGGCGCTGTCGCTGCCCGTGTACAGGAACTTATTGAAACAGCCGGTGATGGACGCGACGAAAACGATGCCGGGCACGGCGTCGCTGGTGAAAATCACGCATAGGAAAATCTGCCTGTCGCAGGCCATCATTCCCATCTGGGAGGGCAACGTGCGGCCGTACACGGAATCGCAGCTGAAAGCGCTTTATTACAACCGCGAGCTGCAGATCAACGAGAGTTTCGTCGACCGTTTCGTCGAGGTGCATTTGATTTGAATGGCGATTTAAATTTAAAATTGATTTGATTGGATTTGATTTTGCAGGAGTATCGAACGACGGTTCAGCACGAATTACACGAGTTGCTCATGGGATATTTTCGCGCTCGCAACAATTTGCAAGTGAGCAGCAAAGACGTGCAAGCGCTGCATCAGGAGTACTGCCAGTCGAAAGACTATTTGTGGATCACGACCGATCACACGATCACCAACAAAGTAAAAGCAATAAACAATTGCTTTTAAAATCATTAATTATTAATTGTATAATTCTAGAGCCATTGCGAGGACGGGAAATTGGTGACGGGCTCGTACCAATACCAGCGGGTCAAGTACAGCGAGACGTCGTCGAACAAGATCGGTCGCCTGCTGAAGCAGATCCGCGAGCAGGTGTACGAGCACCTGTCGCTGTACGCGTACACGGCGCAGATGGCGCGGCTGCAGGTGGAATCGTACCTGCACAAGGTGCTCGTGTCGTCTCCCGACCTAAAGGACATTCCGCACAACTCGCCCGTGCAGGGCTTCGGCTCGGAGCAGATGGCGCCGAGCGTCGTGTGCCAAGTGGACAACTTGAAGCAGTGCATCAGCGTCCTCTTCAGTTTTCAACGCAAACCCATCCGCGACAAACCGTTCGTGCAGGACACGCGCACCTGGCTCACGCGACTGGTATTTAAAAGATTAATTAATTAATTAATTTAAAAATTAATTTAAAAAATGAAATCAGATTGCCGTGTTGCTGCGCGTGGCCACCTACGAGGATCACTTGTTCGTGTTGAATCACGTGCTGCGATGTCCGTCGGGCGTGGGCGATTGGGCGGTCGCCTACATTCAGCCGCCGACCCCGCGGCCCCTTTCCGCCGACGTTTTCGGCGACCCGAATTTGGATCACGCGATAACCGTTCTCGCCACCATTTTGCGCCCCATCAAGTAATTGAAACAATGAGTAATGAGTAATTGTTTAATATTTGTGATTTGTGATTTGAGGTCACGGGAGGAGTTTCTGAAACACGTGAAAAGTGCGGTGATGACGGCCTCCTATTTGGAAGACGACGACAGCATGTGGGTTCTCGTGGACTCCGAGGGCGAAGAAGTACTGGACGGTATTTAGTGGCGGATTTGATTTGAAAAAGTTGACACGGGGTTATTGAATTTGAAGGACGAAGATCCTTCGAATTTCTGGTTCCAGTGGCGCGAGAACGACCTGGTGGCGCTGGTGAACCAGGTGCCGATGGAAGCGGTGTTCCGGTGCATGCTGGGAATCGACTACCGCGACGACCACGACGTGTACGACCCGGTCAGGTCGAACGAGCAGACGATGATGAAGATTTTCGCCTTTTCCACTCAGCTCGTGCACATCTTCCGCGAAGGCCTCAAGACGTTCAACCTGGTGCGCTACCGCCAGCTGGCGAAACGCATCAGCCGCTTCATCCGCCACATTGTGCAGTACGTGTCGGACCACTGGCAGAACTTCCAGCTGGTGCACGGCGCGTCCGACAGCGCGCTCTACGCTCGCGTCCAGATGGAATTTGATCAGTTTTTTCTGCGCGCCACCTGGTGCATTTTCTCGTCGCAACGGTTGGACTTTCTTTTTCTGCCTTTTCTTCTTTTAAAACTAATCTTCTTTCAAATTAATTCATCCACAGACTCGGCTCGTGGCAATTCATGGCCGGCCTGCCGTACACGTGCGTGTCGACGGCCATGCTGTGGCAGATCATGCGGCTGCTGCACGGCGACTACGACGAGGACGAGACGTTCGATCGGTTCGCGGTGGTCGACTGGCAGGGCGAGCTGGAGGATCCGAGTTTGAAGATGCAGTTTGAGGAGAACTTGTCGGCGCTGCCCGAGTGCGAGGCCTACTACCTGCTCACCTCATTCGCCAACATGGCGTGTTCGCGCGACAACAGCGCGCGCCAGTTGGTCGAGCACATCGCCATGGAGATTTACGACGCGAGTCTAGAATTCATTTTACTTTTAATTTTAATTTTAATTTTAATTTTTAACAGATCGCTTTCGTGAGCACGCACACGCGCGAAATTTGTTCCAAGGGAGGACGCGAATTGCTTACTTTGGTTGCTTCTAAACATCCCTTCATTTTGTCGAAAATGGTGCATCGCGTTCGCGAGACGATGGCGCAGGTGGGAATGGCGGCGCTCTACTTGTTTCGCGAACTGCCCTTCTGTCTTTGGCGACCGAACACCGAGGATTTGGTGATCGTTTCGGACTGGCTACTCTGTAGTCAATTGACGTCCCCTCCGAATTTGTTGGCGAGGCTCGTTCTCGCTGCCATGAACTGGGGTTTGAACGAGAGTAACGTGAGTTAATTTTAAATTTAAATTTAATTAAATTTAATGTTAATATTTGTTCTTCTTTTAAGGGAGAGATGTATTTAAGCGTAAACCTGCACCGCAAAGTGTGTTTGATGGTGGTGGAGGCGTACGCGAAGCTGGTGCCGGCCAAGACGGGTCTGTTGGCCGAGGGGTTCAAGCAGGTGTCCAACATCGCGTCGATGGTGTGCCAGACGCCGACGCCCGGCCAGGCGTTCTGCACGTGGGCCTGGGACTTGCTGCTGCAGCTCAAACTGCACTTGTTCAACCAACCCGTGCAGCTCATTCATCACGCGTTGATCAATCCGGCCGAGGCGTTCTTGGCCGTGCCGTCGCTGCAGCGCGAGAATTTGCAGATTTTGGTGACGGGCATCGGGGAGCGGCAGCCGACAGCCGCCTACGCGGCGCTGGCGATGACCACGTGCGGCCACAGCATCGCCGAGTTCGAGCGCAGCATCAACCTGCTCAACATTTTGATGGAGAGTCACCAGTACCGCGGCGTCATTCACATTCTCAGTCTAATTACGCCCATGTACTACACGAACAACACTAGCTTGCACTGTTGTAAATTGTAATGCCATTATTGTTTGATTGATTATTGTTTGTTATTATTATTTCTAATTTGTTTTTTTTTGTTCAATTAGAATTTCTCCGATCATTCAAAACCTTTTGATGTGCGATTTGACGTACTTAAAAATGGCGAAAAATCTGGTGCTTCCCGAGTTTCCGGGCAAATATTTGCGGACGTTCGTGGCGATGATTTTGGTAAATTGCGAATAGTAATGAATACGGTACCGTAATTAATTTGATTGGCGTTAGCATTCGTCGAAAACGGCGCCGGAAATCCATTCGAGCGCCGCCGACGTGTTCCTCATGTGGCTCGAAGTGATTTGCAACCTGAATCAGTGGAGTCGCGACCGCAACGCGCTGTACGTGGTGGACAGCATTTGCCGAGCCGCTTTCCCCGTGCCCGAGATCATGGCGGCCATCAATAAGTTTCTGTATCGTCATTACAAGGTATTTATACATGCGCGCTATTATGTGACAGTTCGACATTGATATCGATTGAAATTTGCTTTTATTAATTTGACAAGCAACTGTTGGAAATGGACGCTGTCGAAGCAGTCAGTAACAATCGCGACGAGTCGATTTGTCCGTGCTAATTTAGTGTCCTTCGTTTTGTTTAGAGCATGAACTCGATCGGCCGCCAAAATTCCGTGTCGTCGTTCCTGTGGTGGATGACGGGCAGCACGCCGTCGTCGCTGGTGAACCGCCAGTCGTGTCCCGAGTTCCCCTGGTTCACCTACTGCGCGCTCGACGTCGAGGCCGTGGTGGAGGAAGAGTCGCAGCTGTGGCACACGTTGGCCGTCGAAATGCTGGCTAATCAGCGAGCCACGCCCGACGTGGCCATTAAGGTGACATTTTTTAAAATTCAAAATTTAAAATTAAATTTTTTTTAAATTTTTCTAAATGTTTTAATTGCAGAAAGCGGCGAGTAGTTTACGAACGACGGCTCCCGCTCTCAACCAGTTGGCCATCTACCATTGGGCGCACCAGGCGGTGGACACGCCCGCGGATCATCCGTTGAACGCGTTGTTCTGGCAACGCTTTTTCGGTCTTTACTTGCAGCGATGGGCGAGCGGCGGGAGCATCGGTTCGCGATTTTTCGAGAGCATGTCCAACCTGCCGTTCTTGAAGCGAATGAAGAAACGCCTGCACGAACTGATCGACTACAACAACAAACAGACCAAAGACATTCTCCAGGCACCGAAGAGGGCGCCGAGCAACCCTAGCAACGAGAATGTGGTGTCGGGTCACGTGTCGGACACGCTGCTCAATCCGAAGATGCGAATGCACTCGGAACTGGCCCGGCTCTACAACACTTTGGCGCTGTGGATCGAGGAGCCGAAATTGCACGAGAGCACTCTGTATTTGCCTTCGCTGCCGCCGCAGTACGATTACAACAAGTTGATGTTGCTTCAGAGGAACGATAAAGTGAGAAAAAAACGACAAATATTGAATAAAGTTAAAAAAAATTTGTTTAAAGACGCCGTGGCTCGAGTACATCGACTTCGAGGTGTTGCAAAAGGACCACCAGAAGCTGATGAACGATTGGGTGGGCGAGCTCAACCCGAAACAACGACCTTCGCTCGGGCACGGCGCCGACGGCCGCAAGGACACGGCGCGAGACCACATCCTTAAAAGACTGCGCTCGTACGAGATTCCCAAGCGGCCGCCGGTCATGGTGCCGTATCGGCTACCGGTGCCCGAGGTGGCCGACGCCATCTTTGAAGCCGAAACGAACGTAATGTCGGCCGTGCGCGAACAGCTGAAACTCTTCACCGATTTTGCCAAGTGAATTTGGAATTTGCAATTCGAGAAGCATGACGTAACAACATTTATTTGAATTTGTGTATTTTCCGTTAGGATTTTCGCTCAACAAATGAGCCAGCACGAAGTTTTGGACAAAACGTACTTGGAGTTGATGCCGGAGTTGTACAAAAACGCGGACAGCGAGACGGTGATTTCGGTGCCGTGCAAACAAGGCACGACGGGGCTGCTGCGCACGACCGAGGCGAAATGCTCGGGACCGGCACGCATCACGATGAAGTTTCGCGCCAAGAAGATGATGGACAACATCGACGTTCGCATCGAGCAGAACCGGCGCGAGCACCAGGAACTGCTCAACGAGATGTTGTGTCCGCCGCCGCAGAACGTGTGCAGCGCGGCGGTGTTCGTCGAGAACACCATCATGTAAGAATTAATTCATTAATTGATTGCTTGTAAATTGATTGACTATGATTTGTCGTTCAGGAGTTTGGTTCGACGATTCCACGAGCCGTTGCAAGCGGACGAGTCGAGCGAGAAACATCAGCAGATGGGCGTGGCGCTCTTCTACTACGTGCACGAGCTGTTTTTGGTGCACGAGAACCAGCAGTACCCGCCCACGAGACAGTTCCTCACGTCGTCGATCGAGATCCTCGGCCAGGAGTTCGTCAACAACAACGGGGATCAGTGCCAGGCGTTGCTGCGCGTCATCCTGTCGCACCCGCAGTCGGTCGGCTTGTTGGCGCCGCACTTCAATCCGGCCGCCGCCTCCAAGGAGAACTTTATCCACCTCTACAAAGCGTTGGTGGCGGTCACGCGGCTGCAGAACGCCGATCTGGCTTTCGTGTTGCTCACCAAGGTTGCTCTTTTCTTTTGTTTTCAAGTTGATTATTCAATATTTTAATAATTGAAATGTGTTTCAGTTTGATTTGAATTTGTGGTTGTCGAGCAGAAGGCCGAAATTGACGGAACGGCAGCAGGTGTTGCAGTTAATCGGCGAAGTGCTGCTGCTGATGGGCGTGAAGCCGGAACCGACGCTGCTGGCTCTGTGTGAAGTAAATGTGTGCATAGTTTATTTGAAAGTACTTAACTTGGGTTGTTGCGCCAGATCTACCGGACTCACTTGCAGTCGTTGCTGCTCTACCAGTTCCCCGACCACTACGGCGACGTTTTGCAGCTGCTCTTCAACGGCAGCGAGAACCAAACGGTGTGCGTGGAGGTGTGGTACGACCTGTTTAATTCGCTCGTCATGGACAGGCGATTCCCGATCGCGTCGCCCGCCGAGTTTCGCGACATTTGCCGGCGGTTTGCGCAGAATCAGATCATGTTCGTCATGCAACAAGTAATGCAAACAATTACAAATGTGAAATGTACTTAGTTTATAAAATGTAATTTGTAATTTGGACGCAGATGCGGGAGACGCTGGAGTTGCTCAATTCGCATTTCTTGCAAAAACGCCAGTCCAACAAGCACACGGTCACTTACGGGCTCTACCAAAAGTATCGCGCCTATTTGCCGGCCATTCGCACTTTCCTCGCGCTCGTGTCGCACGCGTACGTCTACAGCGTCAAGGACAACTGCGGCAGGGATAAAAATTTCGAACAAACCGCGCTGACCGAGGTGTGGCCCACCATTTGCAAGGCGTTCGGCCCGTGGCTGCAGCCGTTCCAGTTTGGCTCGCGGCTGTCGATGCCGTGGGTGGCCGGAGACATGGACGCGGCGACCAGTATGGCCGTGGTGTACGGCGACGTGCTCAGATACCTGCACGAAAACACGGATTGTACGTTTAAAATGTAAAAATTTAAAAAAATTTAATAATGAATTCTTCTTCTTCTCAGATTCGCCCAACATTTTGGCCGTGTTTCTCGACTATTACGCGAGCACGTGCAAAATCCAGGGATCGACCAGTTTCGTCCTGTCGTCCGTGTTCAATCAGATGTTTTCGCTTTTCGAGTGGAACAAGTTCCACATGACGGCCAACCCGATGAAATGTCTGATGCAGATCTTGGAAACGAGCAACGAAGATTGTCTCTCGTTCCTCGGCGAAGTGTTCCTGCAGCTGCCGTGGCCGACGATCGTGACGACGTGGGAGGCGAACGAGACGCAGCTCATGACGGCGCTGCACATGGACAGCCTGTCGACGCTGACCGTCATGTTGACTTTCGAGGCTCAGACGTCGCAAAAGGTGCACCAGTTGTCGAGCCTGCTGTACTCCGCCGAGAAGTTCCCCTGGCATCACATCGACGCCAAGCACTACGACTCGCTGGTGCGCTGTTTCGCGAGCAACTGCAACCCCGGCTGCGTGCTCGGTTTGCCAAACATGGAGAACGACATTGCGCTCTACAGATTTTTGCGAGTGATCGGCGGCTACGTGAACTGGCCGAGCCGCTTGAACCCGGAGACGCGCGAGAAGCGGTGCACCTTCGTGCGCTTGTTCGGCCAGTTGCTGACCGTGTGGACGACCAAGAACAAGACGTATTTGCGATCGCATTCGGACAACATCGTCAAGGTGATCGTCAAGCTGCTGGAGGACATGGAAGAAGTCATTTTAGCGAGTAAAGAAAAGAAAGGACTTTGAAATTTAAATTGATTGTAGAATAATGGTTTTGCAGATACGTTGAGCGTGAGCGTTTTCGATCAAAGCACGCCCGTGCTCACGGAACTGGTGACGCTGCTCAACACCGTGCCGGTGGCGGCGCTGCAGGACGTGATCATCCAGGCGCTGCTGAGCTGGGCGGCCGCGCACCCGTGCAGCCCGCTGCTGCCGCCGTGCCTGTACACGGTGTGTCGCAGCCTGGCCTCCGTCATCCACATGTGCACCATCTCGGAGGCGGTGATCGCGGCGCACTTCAAGGCCGACGTGTCGGACTTCAAAACGGCCGACGGCGGCTGGGCGCTCGTCTCGGCGGCCGTCCAGATCCCCGAGCTGACCGAATCGGATTTCCTCAGCGAGTGCATTAAACAGAACAACGTGCTCACGCTGTACGCGACCATCCTGCAGCGCCAGCCGCACTGCAACACGGCCACGGCCCAGTTGTCGCTGCTCTCGAAAGTCGTCGATTGGATCACGAAATTGAGGCCGACGTAATTTCATTTCCTTTCCATTTCCATTTCTACATTTGTACATTTCTTTTCTTTCCAGGGAAGAGGCGGAAGGCAAGATGCTGCTCTTATGGCACAAGGCCATCGAATTGTCGGTCAACCAAGGACTGTCGGACGACGACATGCGAACGGTGTGCAACCTGTTGACGAGCATGTCGCACACCCTGACCGTCCAGTCGGAGGACAAGGCGACTAGCGGGTTTTTCGGCTCGATCGGGCTCGGCAAACGATCACCCTTCTCAGTCAGGTAAACGTGAAAAAGAGAGAGAGAAAAAGAAAGAAAAAGAACTAAAAAGAAAAATGTGTTACGGCTAGGTTTCGTTTGGCTGCGCGCGCAGTGGCTGCCTTCGTTTTGTCGCACGTGAACTCGAACGGCACGTTGAGGCTGAAGGGCACCGACTCGAGGGTGCTGAGCGCGGCGAGCGAGAAGAAGCCGCAGCCGCAGCCTCTTCCTCTTACTCTTCCGCAGCAGCAGCAGACGCAGACGCAGACGCAGCCGCAGACGCAGCCGCAGCCGCAGCCGCAGCTTCAGCTTCAGCTTCAGCCTCTTCCGTCGCAGACGAAGGCGTCGGTGGACCAGCTGGCGCCGCACGCACTGGCGCAGCTGGAGAATTGCGGCGGGAACAAACTGTACGAGAGATACGAGGAGGTGGTTTTGTTTCTGATCGGCTTTCTCAACAACCAGTTGCAGTGCTTGCAAGACTACCAGCACTTGATGTCGTATCTGAGTTGCAATCTGTTTGATGAGAAGAATTACCTGATCCTGCTCAAGAAAACGGATCAGGTCGGTTTGCAACTCTGCACGGCATTTGTCGGCCTGCCTGAGTGAATAACTTTTATAACTTGTAAATAATAAACAACTTTTCGTAAAAGTCTTTTATTTTTTACTGTTACAATCGTTTCTCCACGTTTCGTGCTCGTTTTTGTAGTAGCAGAGGGGCACGACGAACGCGCTGATGTCGTCGATCGTGGCTATTTTGTTGTCGGCGGTCCGCCAGCTGTGGTCCTGATACTTGCCCCTAGAATGCATCACCAAGTCTTGAGCTGCCGTCGTGTATCTTGAGAAAAAATTAAGAAAATAATTTCGTTTAATTTTTACATTTAATTGAATTTGATTTAATTGAATTTACCTGAACGAGTTTTGACTCGAAGACGGGAAATGCTTTAAGGATTTGTTGAGAATGTCGGCGGCCAGTTTGTTGGAGACCACGTCCCACAGGCCGTCGGTGCCCATTAGCAGCACGTCGTTCTCGGTCAGTTCCGTCGTGGCCAAATCGAAAATCAACACCTGCGGCTCCGACGACAGGAATGGTTTGATGGGAACGCTGCCGATCTGCGATTTCAGGTCGTGGTCGCCGAAACCGCGCGTCACGCCGATCGTGGCCAACAAACGGCTCTAAGAAAAAAAAAATTTAAAAATTTAAAATTTAAAAATTTGAAATTTAAAAAAATTAAAGTGGAGAGAGTATAGCATAACGCACGCGTTTGCCTTCGCCGCAGATGACCGGGAATTTCAAATCGCTCGCGTTGATGGTTTTGACGGACCAGCCGGTCATGTTGGCCTCTCGGTACAGCATCTTCTTGTCCAGGTCCTGCTGAGTAGGCCGGCGAATGAATTCCTTGCCAGTGTACGTCGAGCCGAGCAAATTGGGTTGCTGGGCGGCCTAATTAATTGCGAGACATTAATTTGCTTTTGTTTAGGTTTAAGTTTAGGTTTAGCTTTAGGCTTAGCCTACCAAATTGCGCAGACGGAGTTTCTCGGTCTCTGGCGTGAAGTCGTGCGACATGGGCTTGGCTTGCTCGTCGAGCACCAGCACGGCTCGGCTGTCGCCGGCGTTGGCCACGTAGAGTTTGCCGAGCACGAAGAGGGCGACGAGGGCCGTGCAGCCGCCGTTGAGCTTGTAGAGGGTTCGGTCCCGTTTGATTTGTTGGTCCATTTCGCGAAAGGAAGCTTCGAGCGCGCCCACGATCAGGTTGTCGGGGCTGACTTGAGCGACGCAACACATGCTGCTCAAATTCGACGATGGCTGCGTTTCGCCGTCCACGGGAAATAAATATTCGACTATCGATAATAATTTTTCCTTGCGAACGAAAAAGAAAAAACATTTTTTGTCAAAAATTGAATTTTTCAACTTTTTTATTTTTATTATTTTTATTTTCATTTTCATTTCTCACGTGTAATATACAGTGCAGCGTGTTTGCGGCCGCCACCGACGCGCCACTGCCGGCGTGGCCGTCGAATAAGGCAAAATAAACGGCGTTGAGAGGTGGGTCGGGGACTGTCGAATCTTTGGATAATACTCGTGCCAATCGTAGCGTGTGCACGGCCGCCTCGTCTTCGTTTCTCGCCGATTTTCCCGCATTGACGGCCCTACAGCAGAGAATCAATTGATTGATTGATTTATTGATTCAATTTGATTCATTTACTCGGCATATCCGCTGTTCCAAGGCAGCTTGGTGATATCTCGCGGGACGATAATCGGTCGGATGACATGGTCGGCGGACACCTGGATCTCGTCGTCCGAATTTAAGTTGAGGAATTCGGGCCTGGAATATTGAAATCGGTTCGGGCTCGATTGCAACGTCTGCGGTGGCGACGACGGCGAAGTGTCGCTCGACTCCGCTTCCAGATTGTTCACCGCATTGTACAGAGCGCTTTTGAATCGGTTAAACATTTTCAACAGCTCATCGTACTCCGATATTTGTGTACATGTGTATGTTTCCGGATACGCCGGAAGCACGCGACATCTGGCGAGCATTCCCGTACGCAAAAAAGTTTACTACTGTAATTATAAATTTTTTTAATTTTTAATATTATTATCGTCGTGATTGATATTTCTATTATTATTTTTATTTTTCATGAATATTTGTATTAAAGATTTACGTGGATTTATTTCCCGTTTATATTTTTAGGTCCGGATCCGGAGTGTGAGGTTGGTCGTGGAGCTCACTGCCTAGAGGTGACGGTCTTCATCTTGAATTCAGCGATTCGACCGAGGGAGAAAAAATGTTTACGCGATTGCATATACCGCAATGTTTTCAGTGAGTAGATAAAATAGAAGCGGAACCCGGTGTTTTTAGCGAATGTTTGAGAATTGTTTAATTTCAGGGGTCAAGCGAGGGGCATGGCTACGTTAAAGGATAGTAAGTATTGCAAACACAACTCGTACAGTTACAGACCGAGGTCGAGAAATAAGACTATTCTTTCTTTTCACCAGTTCGACTACGATTAAAGTCGGTGAAAAATATCCAAAAAATCACGAAATCCATGAAGATGGTGGCCGCGTCGAAATACACTCGCGCCGAGAGGGAATTAAAACCTGCGCGACCTTACGGATTGGGAACCCAAGGTGAGTTTTTACATTTATTTCATTTTATTTTATTTTATTTATTTAATTGTTTATTCATTCGCAGCTTTTTACGAGAAGGCGGAAGTGAAGGCGCAAGAGGGCAAGCCGAAATGTTTGTACGTGGCTATGACATCGGACCGCGGATTGTGTGGCGGCGTTCATTCGAACATCACCAAAGCAATTCGTACACGATTACAAACAGCCGATTTTGAGAACACCAAAGTGATTTGCGTCGGCGACAAATCACGCGGGATATTGGCCAGGTGGATAGAAAAGAAACGTGGATTAACGCAAATTAATAATAATGCATTTTTCTTTATTTTTTTAAACCTTTTTTTTAAGGCAATACGGAAAATTTATTTTGATGCATTTTGCCGACATCGGCAAGAAACCGCCCGTATTTCAGGACGCGACGTTCATCGCCAATCAAATAATGCAGAGCGGTTATGAGTTCGATTTTGGAACTTTATATTTCAACAAATTCAAGTGACTCGATTTGATTTAATTAATTAATTCATTTATTAATTGATTTTCTTTATTTCTTTATTTATTAATTTAAATGCGTAGGAGCGTGGTTTCGTACAAGATCAACGAGATTCCGCTGTACAGTTTGGAATCGGTGTCGAATGCCAACAAGATTAGCAGTTACGACAGTTTAGACGCTGACGTGATACGAAGTTACATGGAATATTCGTTCGCCAGTCTCGTGTACTACGCGTTGAAAGAGAACGCGACGAGCGAGCAGAGTTCTCGTATGACTGCCATGGATAACGCGAGCAAAAATGCCGGTAAGTTATCGGTAAAGCGAGAAAAGTTTGCCAACGATTACTGACGAGTGTTTCTCGTTTAGGCGAAATGATCGACAAATTGACACTGACGTTCAACCGAACGCGACAGGCCGTCATCACCAGAGAGTTGATCGAGATCATCTCGGGAGCGGCGGCGTTGTAAATTTTATCGAGCAATTTTGCGTAGATTTAGGCGAAACTAAAATGTAAAACTAATAAAGTAAAAGGTAGTTGAAAAAAAGAAAGAAGAAAAAACGTGTCGAAATATGATAATTAATAAATAAATAAAGAAAGAAAGAAATAAATAAATAAATGTTCTTGTCATCATTTACACGGAGAAGTGCATCATGGGAATTATTTGGGTTTCCAAAATGGCGTCGTGTAGTGCTGTCACCTTCGTAGTCAGGGCTCGCGTCGACGGATAGAGGCGGTCGGTGAACGTCGCAGGTTTTTTAATCTGCGAGGTAATGGCGGTCACGAGCAATTTGGTCGTTCCGATCGTGCTCTGGGGTCGACGAGCTCCCACGCACTGCGTGTCGGCCGTGAGTCTAACCCGAGACCAGAAAACGCTCGTCACCGGCTGCAACGACGGACAAATTTGTCTGTGGGATGTGGAAGAAAATCATAAAGTATTAATTTTGCTGCTTTTTTTACTTTTATTTTCCTTGCTTTGAATATTTTTAACCGTAATTACAGTTGACGCCGCGATGCATGTTGTTCGGTCACACGGCACCCGTCACTTGTCTGGCACACGGTGACGCGGCGCTCGACGTTTCCTACTTCGTCAGTTCGTCGGAAAATGGGTAATATAATATAATATAAATAAATCCGGAACCCTAACTGAATAATTTTCTTTTATTGTTTCTTATTATTTATTTATTCGTAGGGAGATGTGTCTTTGGGATCTGATCGACGGCCGGTGCGTCGAGAACACAAAATTACCCAACGTGCACACGTGCATGCATGTAAATTTATTTAAATAAAACATTTAATTATTTAAGGCTTACATTTTAATTGTATTCGCTAGTCGTATTCTATGGGCGGCGCGTCTTCGGTGCGTCTGTTCTGCAACGGTTACTACCCGGAGATTTTGGTGATCGAGGCGCAGAGTTTGGAGATTTTATTGATACTGACGTCGAAAGTAAATCCCGACTGGATCCGCGCCATGCACGTTTTGCATCCGCCCAAACACGACTGTAGGTTCATCCATTTTTTCCGATTTTTCCGACTTTTGAGTTCTTGAAATTGTTTGGCAGACGACGTGGTCATCGGATTGACGGTCACTGGAATCGTGAAGGTGTGGACGCTGACCGGAAACGAGGGCAAAGGAAGCGAGTTGAACGAGAACGAGTCGAAACCGATTCGATGTTTGAACGCGTTGGTGTTGACGTGTTGCGCTTTCAACCAGAGAATCGTGTTGATCGTTTGTGCAAAATATTGGCAAGTGAGTGAAAAATTCGTAATTGAAAAATAGATCCATTGGAAATTGTAGCGACTTGTGAGCCACTGACTCGGTTGTTTTGTGATTTACGACAGATTTACGACGCGTACGATTTCTCGCTGTTGTGCTCGCTGGAAAATCGTCGCGGCGAGCGATGGACCGGCGGCGAGTTCGTGTCCGCCGAGCGAGTGCTGGTCTGGAGCGACGAAGGAAAGGGTTACATCTATCGGCTGCCCACCAAGTAAAATTTATTCTTTCCATTTCGGTCTCCCCGCAGCTACGTTTTTCTTGGATTCGTTCGTTATTATTATTATTACTATTATTATTATTATTATTATTATTATTATTATTCTATATTTTTTTTCATTATGTCCGTGTGTGTTGTCCAGAGTTTCGACGTTAACTTACACGAGTGTTCTCTTCTTGCTCCGGCGCCATTCGGAGTTACTGGCAAGCACGATTGGGTATTCATAAAGAATTCTTTTTTATTTTCGACTGAAATTAATTAATGAATTAATGAATTAATTTGCTCGGGGTGATCGCTTGCGGTAGCTACGAATTTTGATTTGATTAAAACGGTTTCGTAGTTTTTCATTTGTGTTCTGTTTAAACTTAGCATACTAAAAGGGAAAGCCTCTAGGTTAGTAGCGAATGCATGACTTGTTTTGAACAGCTTTTTTGCGAAATTGTGGGTGTGGCTCGTGCTCGCGACGGTGGTAGTAATGTACGTACCGTGATTGCGTTTCAGTTGCATCGCCGAGAGCAAAGATTTTCACCGGCCTGCAATCGACGGACAGCAGCCATATCTTTCCGACATTTTGTCGGTTCCCGGCAGTCAGGTATCGTAGTTTGATCACTTTGATTTATTTCTTATTTTTTCATTCTTATTTTGTCTATTTTTGCTCAGCCGTTGGCTTGTCCACCCGTCATGTGTTACGCATTGGCGACCAAAGGTCAGTGTCGACGCGTCTTAATTCGCGGCGATTCGCAGGGACGCGTGTTGATGTGGAGCGTGCCCGAAACGAAGCCGATCGAAGACCAAAAAGGTAAGACTCCAAATGAAAAATATATTAATTAATTAATTAATTAATAATTAATTATTTTTTATTTACAGATATTTTTCCGTTCGTGAGCGTGAGCCTGCAGGAAGCGTGGGATTTGATGAAACCAAATCCACCGGGCATTTTGGATCATTTGGTACTTGGATCGTTGATGTAAAATGTCAGCGAGTTGATCTTAAGATTTGTTTGATTTCAGAGCGGAGTGGAAGCGTCCGGTCCGCGACTGACGGCCAGCATTTACCTGCCGCTTCAGGGACGGCTCGTCTGCGGCCGCGACGATGGCAGCATCGTCATCGTGCCCGCCACGCACACGATTCTACTGCAGCTGTTGCACGGGCATAATCGCCAATACGACGGTACTTATACTTGACCTTGTCCATCGATTTTTCATCCGATTAAATTTGCGACTCATTTTTCAGATTGGCCGGCCCATCAAGTGTTGCACGGTCACGCGGGAAAAGTGACGTGTCTGTTGTATCCGCACCATATCAATTCTCGCTACGAGATCGCCCATCTGGTTTCGGGCGGAGTCGATTTCTCCGTGTGTCTGTGGGATATTTACACGGGCAGTCTCCTGCACACCTTCTGCGTCCACGCCGGCGAAGTCGGTCAACTTCTCGTCCCACCCAACAACTGCAACGTAACAAAACAAAACAAAAAATAATTTTTTTAAATTTAATTAATTAATTTATTTTTTTCTTTTATTCTACAGACGCGAGTGCTTCAGTGCGTGTGTAGCGTGGCGAGCGATCATTCGGTCGCGCTGCTCGGATTGAAGGAGAAGAAGTGCGTGATGCTGGCCAGCCGACACCTGTTTCCCGTGCAGGTGATCAAATGGCGGCCGCTAGACGATTTCATGATCGTCGGGTGCATCGACGGCACCGTCTACGTGTGGCAAATGGAGACTGGACACCTGGATCGCGTGGTGCACGGCATAATCGCCGAGGACGTGCTGAACGCTTGCGACGAGCACGTGGTGACGGCCGGCGACACCCTCGCCAACCCGGCGGTGCATTTCTTCCGCGGTCTGCGGCACCGCAACATGGCGGCGATCCGGCACGCCGCGCAACGCGGCCTCAACCAGTTGTCGCACGCGCACCACACGAGCCTGCACGAGGCGCACGAGGCGCAGAAGAACCACACGTACCCGCTGATGATTCAGGGACTGCGCACCAACCCCAAGGACCCAGACAGCCACGTGCTCTTTTTCGACATCGAGGCGCTGATCGTTCAGCTGCTCACCGAGGAGTACTCGACCATGTCGCCGGCGACGCTCGAAGCGCAGGGGCTGATCGGCCAGTCGGACTGTCGGCGCGCCTCCTCCTCGCACTCGTCGCACTCGTCGCAATCGTCGCACTCGTCGCACTCGGCCCCCGTCGCCAACGCCAACGTACAGGGCTCGCCCGACGCGCAGAAGAAGCTGTCGGGCCTGCTGGCTCGCGTCAAAGAGTCGGCTGAGAACGTGGGGCAGAAGATTCAGGCCAAGGCCGAAAGCGTCGGCTTTATGCCCATCTCGCCGGACACGCAACGTCGTCGCAGTTCGGGGAGCGCGTCGGCCGGTGGCGCCGCTTCCGTCAAACCCAAGGGACTGAACCTGGTCGAGACAAACCTGACGATGGAGATCGCGCAGCTGCTGCTCTCGCTGCTCCACTCGTGGGTGCTCGACCCCGACCTGGACAAAGTGTGCGACTCCAAGCTGGGCATCCTGCAACCGCTCTGCCCCGTGTCGTTCGGGCTGCTGAGCCGCGGGGGCATGATGTCGCTGTTCCTGCCCACCTGGCGGCGGCGGCCGTCGCAGCTGTCGGACGCGGTCGCCGAAGTGGTGGAGCTGGGCGAGCGGACGCGGCTGTTCACGTCGCGCGGCCACTGGGAACTGTCGACGGCCGTCACCACGGACCACCTGGTGTCGATCATCGCGATCGCCAACACGCTTATGTCGATGAACAACGCGTCGTTCGTGCCGGAGCAGGAACGCAAGCGCAAACTGCTGCGCAAGGTGTCGCGCGCCGACAGCAAGGGCAAGCTGACGGACGGCGAGAAGATGGACGAGGAGCTGGCCGCGCAGCAGACGCACATCAAGCAGGGCTGGAGTTTGCTGGCCACGCTGCACTGCGTCCTGCTGCCGGAGCGGGTGGCCACGCTCCACTTCAAGAAGCCGCGCGTCGAGATGCTGGCCAAGCGCTGGCAGGACCGCTGCATGGAGGTGCGCGAGGCGGCGCAGGCGCTGCTGTTGGCCGAGCTGCGCCGCATCGGCACGGTCGGGCGCAAGACGCTCGTGGACGAGTGGGCGCCGTTCCTGCAC
Organism: Strigamia acuminata; assembly: GCA_949358305.1. Lineage (NCBI taxonomy): Eukaryota > Metazoa > Arthropoda > Chilopoda > Geophilomorpha > Linotaeniidae > Strigamia > Strigamia acuminata. The sequence goes on from OX442320.1 coordinate 12,170,843, forward strand.
AATTTCCACGACGCGCTCCCGTGCCCTGCCGGCACTCCCGACTCCAAGTCGGACGAGCCGCCGCACGAGATGGACAACGAGGACGACGAAGACGAGAGCGCGCACGAAGGTGTGTCGAGTGTGTGTGAACGATTCAAGTAAACCTAGGTGAAATTAATGAATGAATGCGTGCATTTTTCAGACATTCAAGTTGCCAAAACGTCGAGCGCCGTGGAAGGGCGGCGCAAACAGGCGACCGCCGTCGTTCTGTTGGGCGTGATCGGAGCGGAATTCGGCCAGGACATCGAACTCAACCGGCGCAAGAGCGTCGACGAACAGCGGAGGAAAAACGTCCAAGAAGGATTCGGACTGGTCAATTATTCCTTGGCACGACACACGAGTTAAACTAATTAAAAAAATTAAATTAAATTAAAATTAAAATTAAAATTAATTTCGTAGGCAAAGCGTTGACGTATTTGCTACTGGCCGCTCCCAGCGGTCGTCTGCCCCTGCACACGCCGTTGCGGCGCGCGGCGATCGATTTGATCGGACGCGGTTTCACCGTGTGGGAGCCGTACGTGGAGGTGTCCAAGATCTTGTTGGGATTGCTCGAGCTGTGTTGCGATTCGGAGAAACTCGTGCCCAGGTGAGCGAACACCGAGTCAGTTTAGTATTTACGTTAAGTCGTTGACATATTGTGTTTGCCAGCATGTCGTACGGGTTGCCGCTGACGGCCGCGGCCGATTCGTGTCGGACAGCGAGGCACTCGCTGTCGCTGATTGCGACGGCCCGCCCGCCCGCGTTCATCACCACGATGGCGAAGGAAGTGACGCGCTTCAACGCGATCGCGCAAAACAGCCAGGGACTGAACATGAATCTGAGCAACGGGGTCCTCTACCGCGCTCGGCCAGAGATCGCGCGCGTCATCGAGCTGCTCATTGACAAAATGCAAACGGACGTGGCCGATTTGCTCGTCGAAGTGATGGACATCGTGTTGCACTGCCTCGACCACACCGGGCTGAAAAGCAAAGGCCTGAATGAAACATTCCCCGCCATAACCAGGTGAATAGTTGAATAACTGAATTGATAAGTTAATGAAATTTAATTTAATTTAAAGGTTCAACATGGTGAGTTATTGCTCGCAAACTCGACGCATCGCGGTCGGATCGAGGGGCGGCGGCCTGGCGCTGTACGAATTGAGAGCTTCTAAATGCCAAGTAAAGGGAAAATTAGAAAAGTCCAAAGTAAAAAGTCGGGTCGTAACCGGATTTATTTATTTCTTCGCTTAGGTGATTCCGGCTCACGCGGCGCCAGTCACTTGTTGCGCGTTTTCCCCGGACGGCAAATATTTAGCATCCTACTCGAGCGGTGAAAATAAACTGTGTTTCTGGCAGGTAAGTGTCGTCCGTTACATCATCACGCCATTGCCACGATGACTCGGCTATATTTTCCTTTCCTCCCGTTTAATAATAGACCGCAACGGGTCTGTTCGGATTGGGCAATTCGCAAACGCGTTGCGTCAGAACGTTCGCCACGAACCCGTTGCCCGATGCCATTAAAACCAACCCGCTGAAAATGGCTCGCTTGGTTTGGACCACAAATAAATCGGTCAACTTGATGTTGTCGGATGGCTCCGAGTACCGTTTCACCGTTTAAATTACAAATCCAAATCCAAATCCAAATCCATTTTATCCATGTGCTGTCACTCGCTGTTCTAGTCTTTCTTCTTTTTTCTTGCTCAATTCATTAATTCTTTAATTCAATTCTTTAATAAATTAATAAATGCGTGTTGAATAAATTAAAACGTTGATAACGTAACACCAAAATTTAATGTTTGAAACCAGACACTACACGAGTTAAACGAAGGAAAGAAACAAAAAAAAGAAGAAAAAAAGAAAGAAAAAAACTACTATATCATCATTTTTGTTTTTTTTTCATTTTTGTTTTTAAATTATTATCATTTTTTTTTCCTTCTCTTTATGCATTTTAAAAACAAAAGAGAAAAAAAAAAGTACAGGAATGAAATATTTTCCACAATGGAATGAATGAAATTTTATATAGTTTTTCATTTTTTTTAATACATTATATACTTTTAATTTTAAATTGTTTTACACGTCCAATCTTGTCTCGGCAGAGGGCAAATCTTGAAAATTTGAGAACTTTTCTCGCTACATTTTGAAATTTTGACCTTTTTAAGTGTTTTTAAAATTTTAAATTAATTCTTCTTCAGAGATAGATTGATTGATAGATAGAGATGTGAATTTTGAGGTTCTCGAATTTTCAAGAGACGGAGTGGGAGAAATTTGTCTTCCGAGAAGAACGGGTTTGATTGATTGATTAATTAATTAATCCGAATCGATGATGTAGGTCATGTAGAAGGAGTCGTCCAGCGGGGGACAGAGTTCATGACCCGGAGCCAGCACCTCAAAACCCAGAAACATGAAAGTTCGCACCAAACACGCTGAAACAAACAAGGTTCGTTGAAAATAAAATTTAATTTAATTCAATTCAATTCAATGTTGTCAAATTAAATGAAATTACCTCGATCGCTGCGCTCTTTCTTGAAAAAAACCACCACGTGAGTGCATTTGAGAACGTCCTCCGCGTATTCCAAGAGGGAAACGAATCTGCGAAAAATGCAGTAAAAAATTATTGTCATCATTATTAGCATTTACAAGTTCATTTCGGTACCCCTCTTTGGAGCCGTCGGGAAGGATTCCGTTGGGCACTTGGATGTACAATTTGCGGTCACGAATCAGCGTCTCCCATCGAACTTCCATGTTTTCCGTGAGGCGTAATTTGAAGATCAAAACTGCAACTTCTTGCTGGTTTTCTATTTTTAACCCATTCTCCTGGGTTAATTAAATTAAACATTTCGTTTCATTTCATTTCATGTTTTTCTTTTTGTTTTTTTTTTTATTCTTACCACAGAATTTAAATTATCCGAAACAGGGGGCTCTTTAAACTTCCCCACACCGCTGCCCTCTGCGAGAGAAGGTGACATGGTGGCGGCATGGGGCACATCAGGAGCACCACCGAGGCCCTGGACCCAGGCTAATACAAAAGCGCTGGGTCCTACTGCAAAAAAAAAGAAGACGAAAAAAATAATGACAACCGATCAATAACCTAAATACGCAGTTACCTCTCCTCGTTCGCCATTTTGAATAATTTTTTCGACAGAATTTTAAGGCTTTTTTTGTTCAATTTTGTTTTTTGATCGTTATTGTTTCGAGTGGATAGCGATGGGAAATATTGGCGAGGTCAATTAGTATTTCGATGCGAACGGATTAAATTCCAATTCTTTCAAGATGGCGGACGTTGGGGCGAGGATTCGGGGCTGGTAACACAGTAACTAACGATCGGAACACTTACCAACTACTACTGGAAATACTTAGCAAAGCCGGCATAATAACTTCTCTTTCTTTTTTCTCGTCCGTAATATTGTCTAAATTAAATACTGCTTCATAAGCAGACAGACACATAGCTTTAAGCAGCGACACAATGCGGTCTGACGAACTCCTTCCTTCCTTCAGTCAGCACAGCTCGTTATCAGTTTACTGCAACTGCAAATTTGGTCGATGGATTTTTCTCTCTCTATCGCCACTGACCTCAGATGCCGCCGCTATCGGTCGCGATGACGTCACGTCCAAGCTCAGCTGGAAAATTCCACGCAAGCTGCTCGATTTAACTTGATTTTCATTTTATGAAAACAATTCACGATTTATCATTATTTCCTATTTATTTCCAAATCTAACGAGATTCTTTGAATTTTTTTATAAAAATTTATTTTCTTTTATTTTCATTTTTATTTCATTTTACGGCGCATGCTCCAGCGCCAAACACGACTTGATTTGATGATAATGACGATGACGACGATGGCTCGAACGAAAGACTTTGGAGTTTACGGCATTTTTGTAATTTATATAGGCCAAGGTGTTTTGATCTTTAGACCCAGATTGTGAGTATGCTTTTCTTTTTTTTTTCATAATTTTTTCAAAAGCAGATAAATAAATAAAGACATTTTGCAATGTGTGTGTTTGTGCGAGCATGTAGGAATAAACGTGAGAAAACAACTGATTGAGCTGAATTTATTTATTTATTTATTTATTTATTTATTTATTTCCTTATTTCACAGGGAAGGAAGCAGCGAGTGAAGTGAAGGAAAAAACGGGGATAAACCGGAGCGGAGGCTTGCAGCAACTTGCAGCGTGTAAAGTAAGTAAGAGGTCAATAACTCGGGTGTGATTTCTGGGGCACGTGCCCGGTGACCGGTGACAGCCGAGGGCCCCTTCCTGCCTGCCTGCCTTCCTTCCCCCTTCCTTCCTTCGTCGTTGCTTCGTCGACTCGGACCAATCGGCGAGCGAATTTGAAAGCAGAAATATAAAAGCAGTACACGCGGCTGACAAGTGACTAGTGAGTTGTTGCTTTTCAAGTGATTGTTGCCATGCACGAGTCGGCCGCTTTTGCGTTGCTCATCGTTGTGATCGCTTCTCTTTGGCAGTGCCGATCGGCCTACCCGGATGGGGCGCCCGACCGGGTCTGCTCGAACGGTCTCGTTCCCGGACACGGTCGAAAAGAGCACGACGTGTCTCCGTACCGCGTGTCGGCGTCCAGCGCTCGCTATTCTTCCAACAAACCCATCAGAGGTATATACCGTATATAGTACAACTTATATATTTAAAAAAAAAGATTTTTTTTGTTTAAATTTGTTGTTTTTCTTCAAGTGCGCATCGAATCGCTGACGGACGAAGCGTTCAAGGGTTTTGTCGTGCAAGCTCAGGACAATTACGGAGACGCGATTTTGGACGGAGAGTGGCGTTCGGAAGACGGAAAACCGATCAGGAAGTGCGGTGCCGTCACGCATCGCGATTCGGACGACAAGCAACACGTGACTTTGACTTGGACGCCCAAACACGGCTCGGGAAGCGTGACATTCGTGTCGGTTGCTCACTGAAATTATTAGTTTTAAAATTTAATTAAAATATAATTAAAATTTGCAGCGCCACCATCGCCAAAACGAAGAAATTGTACTACCACAACATAAAAGCGGACGTGGTTGGCGGATCGCACAAATCGCACAAATTTGACGAAGATAATCGTCCGAGACAGGGACAGGGACAGGGACAGGGACAGAGTTTGAAAGCGAGCGAAGAGCGGCGGCCTCGACCTTCGGCGTCGAAACATGAGTGGAGTTCGTCGGCGCCGTCGGTGTTCACTTCGTGGTCGATGCAGCCGCATCGTCCGAACAAATTTTCGTCCGCCGACGAACACTTCTTTCGTCGGTCGAAGGCTCGTCACGACGACGAGCCGCAATTCGCCGAAGCATCACCATCGTTTCGTTTTATCGCTCCTCCTCCTCCCTCGCGCGGTCAAGGAACTCGCTTCCACCAGCACTCGAGGCACTGAGTGTGTTCCACATTTTTTCTTTTTCTTTTTCTTTAATTTTTCATTTGTTCCATTTGTATATTCCGTCTCATTCGTTACAAATAAAATAAAATAAAATAAAATAAAATAGAATAAAATTTAATATAATACAATAAATAAAATAAGATCTGACTTTATGAAAAAAGGCAAAATTTTATTTCAGCACTCGACACTTGGCGACTTCCGTAGTGTGCGCTCCACCTCGCGGACTTCCGTAGGCTTCCGTAGCACGGATCAGAAAATGGCGTCCTCCATGAAGATGCGGCGTGCTGGCGTTTGGAATCCCGTTGCGATTGACGGGTCGGTTTTGAACGACGAATTGTTCGAAGGGTTAGCCGGCATCGAGGAACTCGAAGATTACGATGTTGTAACGACGGACAAAAAGAGAAAAGTTGCCGCAAAGAGAAAAAATGAAGTTGAAATCGAAGACATCCAGCAACAGCAACCGAGCAAAAGTATGTATACCCTATAACATGAACTTAATCATCATCATCATCATTACATTGTTCTTATTCTTGTTTTTATTTCAGAAATTAAGAGAGGCAAAACGCGAAAGCAAAAGCTGGTCGCTGCGAAATGTCGTCGCGAAGTGGGCACGTTGATTCTGTCCGGAGCCAAGGACCATGTGCAAGGAGGAGGAGGAGGAGGAGACATGTCGTCCTGGGACAATTTGTTCGTTCCCGAACCAGTGCTTCGGGCGCTCGCCGCGTTGAAATACGAAACGCCGACGAATATTCAATCGCTGGCTTTGCCGTCCGCCATCAGAGATCGCATGGACATCGTCGGAGCGGCCGAAACAGTACGATAATGACGATAATTTAATTACGTGTGAAATGGACGAAATGTTTGAGTTTAATTTGTTTGCAGGGAAGTGGAAAAACGTTGGCGTTTGGAATACCGCTCGTCCATCACATTCTCCGATTGCGGGAAGAGGAAGAGGAGGCGGAGGAGGAGATAAAGAGGGGTCTGTACGCTCTCGTCCTCACGCCCACCCGAGAGTTGGCCGTCCAGGTGAAGAATCACCTGAAGGCGATCTGTGCGTTTACCGACATTAAAGTGCTAGGCGTCATGGGCGGAATTTCGCGCGAGAAACAAGAACGTCTTCTGCGCAAGAAACCGGAAATAGTTGTGGCCACTCCGGGTCGCCTGTGGGAATTGATGCAGGACAACCCGCACTTGAGCGACGTGGATCGGGTGCCGTTGCTCGTGATCGACGAAGCGGATCGCATGCTCGAGCCGGGACATTTCGCAGAGTTGGCAAACCTTTTGGAGATGATCAACAGGTTGAATGAAATTTGAAAGTTGAATTAACTTTGTTTGATTTATTTATTTATTTATTTTTCAGAGACGAGGAGGTGGCGAAACGCAGGCAAACGTTCGTTTTTTCCGCCACGCTGACCATCGTGCACGACGTTCCGTATCGGATGAAAACGAAAAAGAAGAAACGCGCACTCACGCAAAAAGAGAAATTGGGCGAATTGATGGCGGCGATCGGGGTGAAAGAGCGCGCCAAAGTGATCGACGTGACTCTCAAGTTCGGCACGACCGAGCTGCTTCAAGAAGCGAGAATCAACTGCGCGGACGACGAAAAGGTTGACAAATGAAGAAATTCATTCGTTTGTTAATTGTTTGTTTGTTTATATTCAGGATTTTTATCTGTATTACCTAATCGTGCGTCACGTGGGTCGCACGTTGGTGTTTTGCAACAGCATCAATTGCGTTCGACGACTCAACAATTTGTTCACGCTGCTACAAAGATCTCCCGTGTGTTTGTTCGGTGACATGCACCAGAAACAACGACTCAAGAACCTGGAACGATTCGCCGCGGTCGACAACGCTTTGCTGATCGCGACCGACGTGGCCGCCCGAGGCCTCGACATTCCCCACGTAGATCACGTGATTCACTACCAGGTGCCGACCACGTCCGAGATCTACGTGCACCGCAGCGGGCGCACGGCGCGCGCTTTGAACGAGGGCCTCAGCGTCATGCTCATCGATCCGAAAGAAACGAAAAACTATCGCGAATTCTGTAAAACGCTGAACCGAGGTGAACCGTCATTTGGAAATTAAAAAAATAAATAATTCTAACAATATGTTTGTGTTTCGTAGACGAAATGTTGCCGCTGTTTCCCGTGGACAACGTTCTGTACGGGAAGCTTCGTCGGACGGTGGAGGTGGCTCGCGATTTGGACAGGAAAGAGCACCGGTGGAAAAAATTGCAGAACGAAAACAACTGGTTCCAGAGGGCGGCCAAAGACATGGACCTGGAGATCGATGAGGACGATTTGTATCCTTTGAATTTACCCAAACGATTTTATTTGTATTTTTCTTTAATTCAAAATTAATTAATCCAGACGATTGAATGATCTAGGTGACAGCAGAGAACAGTCGGTGCGGCGAAAAGAGCACAAGGGTCTGCACAATCTCCTCAACTCGTTGTTGTCGAAGAATGTGGTACCCTTCCGAACGTCCGTTCGATATCCGTTCCAATCGGGAAAACTGCCCGCGTTGGATGTAGCAGGTGAGATTTCGGATGAAAACACTGCTGTTGATGCAGATAGATAGATAGATTGATGGCTTCTTCTTCTCTTTCAGCTCCGGAAAAAGCGGCCACGATGATGAAGAGAGAGAAAAGGTTACAGAAGGAAACGTTTAAAGCGGATCAAAGAAATCTGCAAAAGAAAAAAAAGAAGAAGTTTAAGAACAAAGTGAAAAAAGTGAAATAAATAAATTTAATTCAATTGAGTTCTTATTAGTATTATAAACCTGGTGCAGAGAGCCGTCGTTATTGCTAGAACGAGACCTGACGCCAAAATGTAGAAAATTCCCGCCACGTTGGTCAGGGTCAATTCGCTGTCATTGAATTCCTTTTTGTTTAAATTTATTTATTTTATTTAGCGCTATTTCAATGAAATGTAGTACAAGTATTTCGTTTACTTTGTCGGCGAACGCGCACTCGCCCGTGTTTTGCCACCACTTGGTGTAGAGGCGGCCGAGGTGTCCGTTCTCGGTCAAGCACAAGATGGCGATGTTGAGTCGTTCTCGTAGCGGCGACTGTTGGGGCGTGGCGACCCCGTAGCCCTTGGTGTCCAAATTGGGCCCCACTTTGACCGTGTTGCACGGCCGGCGTTGGTTCATGTAGTCGTTTTTCACCGACTCCATGAGAAACGCGAACGTGCCGCCCGAATTTCGCACTCGGTCCGCGCCTTGGTCGTTGCTCCGCACGAACACGTGATGTTTGCGCGCGTTCATGAACTCCCACATGCGCTGGTAGGACGGGTTTTGCGAGTTCTTGAAGAATTCCTGCGTCGAACCTTGCGCGAGGATCCCGTACTCCACCCGCGTCTGTTTGGCCAGATCTTGCGCCGAGTTGATGGTGGTTACCATGCGTTCGACCGTGAGGAAAGCGGCCAGGTTGGCCGTGTACGACGTGACGACGATGAGCGAGAAGAACCACCAAACGCTCGCGACGATTCGACCCGAAACGCATCTAAACTATCAAGCAGTTTAATGAGCAAACGGAAAGAAAGAATGGACTCACTCACCGCGGGAGGGTTTCGCCGCCTTGGTGCACGAGGGCGGCGAACGCGAGCCAAAGGATGTCTTGCACGGTGAGGGCACGTTCGTGTGGGGTATCGTGACGGGTGGAGAAGCGAGTGACGAAAACGAGCACGGTGCTCACGCCCACGTAGGCGAACGCGACGCACATCCAGATCTCCATGGACAACGGTTTGACGAAGGAGAAATCGTTTTTCTGTTGTCCGCTCGGCTTCTCCATCATGACGCTGATTCCCAGCGTCATGAACGGTTTGGTGAAGGCAATCACGCGTTCGCGAGCCGAGGTGATGGTCAAGGGGGCAATGGCCAAATCGGCCTCCTTCCAATTTGCAATTTGCAATTAAGAGTGAGTGAGTATTTGTCTGAGCGTTTGAATTTGAATTGACTTACCCCTGACAGCAGCTCGCCGATCATGCCGTCCCACCCGTACGACGAATTGAAGTCGGGCCCTCCGTAGTGCGAATCGTTGACCAATTTAAATTCGTAACTCATGTTGATTTGTTGCGCGATTTCGTCCGCCAAGTCCGCGCAGTAGCCCTCGAATTTGCCGTTTCGCCACATCAAATACGGTTCGTCCTAAACATACAACAATTATTAAATCAATTTCTTATAGCTATTATTTTCATATCATTTCATTTGATTAATTCATTGATTTCCCTTGCCAAAATGGTCGTGACGATGTATTTCTCTTTGTTTTTATCTCGATGACGGCTTTCGCACGTGTCTAGTCCACTTTTTTCCGACCACTGTCGCACCTACACATTTGATTTGATTTGATTTGATTTTTTTTAAAAAGTTGAGTGAACTCGCCCGCACTGCTTCGCCGTCCCCGCTCGTCTCCAGGACGTTGACGGTTGGGCTTTTTCGATTTCCGCGTTTGTCGAAAGAAATGGCACCCGTCATTCCGCTCGTCGCGATCTCGCATCGAAAGAATTAAGGCAATTGCAATTATTCATTTACGGAGTATTTCATTTACTTTGTTGGCGTTTTCACACCTTGCGTACGACTCTCATCATTTTGTTGCCGTACGGCCACGGGGTGGTTCGATTGTGCTCGTCGCATCGCATCGAGTCGTTTTGAAAAGCAAACGCGTCGTCCTTCTGCGCGCGCAAACGGCTGAAACCGAGCGCGAGTATCTTGACTGCGTCGAACACGAGGGCAGCCGCCAGCTGAAAAAAAGAAAATAACGAAAAATTAATAATCATAATCATAACCGTTCGTTCGTTCGATTGACCGCACCGACGAATTACTGGTGCCGTTTCGGTTTTGGAAACGAGTGACGGCGACGCTTCGCATCGAATCCCATTGCGACTCATCGTCCTCGTCATCGTTCGGCACCAAGAAATGAATGTTGCGTTTGTCCGTGGTGGCGCGTGCGGAGTGCGCGTACACGATGCGTCGAACCAAACGGTGATCGCAGTCGAGGATCACGTAATGTGTGCCGGACGATTCGGTTTGCAGTTGCACGAGCAACTCTAGGGCATCGCTCGGCGCAAAGATTCGCCTCATGAGTCGGAACTTGAACGTTGCGTTGGTTCGCATCAGATCGAGCAGCAAACCCGGACGCACATGCTGGTCGTAAAAATAAGTGACGTCGCCGTCGTTTTTCCACATGATATTCTGTAGGAAAAGAAGTTTGTTCGTGCGCTTGAAACACGCGAGGACGTCAAGGAGCGCGCGAGGAGGATGCGACGGTCGAATGTTGAGGACAAAGTCTTTGCTCGGAAAGGACGAAGTCGAAGACGCGCTCACGAAGGGAATTTGAAACGCGTTGGCGTACGAACGGGAAAGGTACGAAGAGTGCGACACCGCTACGATCACGGCGTAAACTCGACGTGAAAACTGGCGACAAACTGGTCAAGTGTAAAGAAATGCTGTGATTTTGCGTTAACGTACCTGTCCGATGGAACTGATGAGCGTTTTCCGTCGTCGCCATGTCTATTCGAGGGTCTATTTGGACTCGAGCGCTGGGATCGCCGTTGTGCAGTCGAACAGCCAGCTCGAAATACCTGCGAACATCGGGGTCATCTGTTGGTAAAACGGCACCTTGAACCAAGATACGATCAGAAAGGAGACGTATGAGTAGACGACAACTCGCTTATCACCGATGGAAACCAGATCGCGAATTGCGAAAGCGCGAGTAATAAACGGATAGAGAAGAACGAACAGAAGGAGATGATGATGCATCTCGCTAACAAGATAATAAGCTGATGGATGCCGCTCACTCGACTCGACTCGACTCGTCTCGATCGTTGAGTTGAGTTGAGTTGAGTTGGGTGTGGTATTTGAATTTGCTGTGTGATTAATTAAAAATTCATGTTCGTTTATTAGGCAATTATTTAATTGATTACGCGTGCAAAGAAAACAAAAAAATAGTTCACGGATCGATGAAGGAAGTTTGCTACGAGCGTAATTGGATCGTGGTTACCGGTAGTTTATGGAAAGAAAGAAAGAAAGAAAGAAAGGAAGGAAGATTTATTTATTTATTTATTTATTTATTTATTTATTTATTTATTTATTTATTTATTAATCTGTGGTTAGGTATGTCAGGTTACAAAATGCAATTGATTGGCAAGGATGTCGTAGTTATCGACGGTTTGGTGCATCGTTAGGACACGTTGAGGATGTGTCGTCTATTTTATATTTTCATCTAGGTATTCAGCTGGAAAGTGCAAACACAAATTATTCAATGAGAAGTTTGGGCGCGAAAAATTATTTTCAACATTCGCAAAAGAACGGTGGCAAGAAAGACGTCGTTATTGTAGGCCAGACAGCAGAACGGGATACCGGTATGTGTTTTTCATCATTCCACGAATGATGAAAAATAGCCTATGTTTTTTCTTCAATTTTTTAATTATATAGCGAATAAAATGGTAACTGAAAGGAATGCAGTAGTCCCGTATATTTTTATATTTTTTTTTAATTTTTGTTTTTAATTCGAGTTAACCAAAAATGTTCCACACATACGGTATTCCATCAGGCGGATTTTGGCGCCCTTTTTTTTTTCGTTTTTCGTTTTTTTTTTTTTTTTTTTTTTTAATTCTTTAAAAAATAAAAAAAACAACAACTGGATTTTAGACAATTTGAAAAAGTAAAAATGAAATCATTTTATTTTATTACTATAGTAGATTTGTCATCATCATTTTGTAATTTCGCAACAAACATGATACGTCAGACCACTTTACCGGATGTTGGTGCAGCGTGGTTTCGCGGCGCAATGATTCATCGTGCGGCGGTTGCCATATGGCTCGAAGATTCGGATCGCGAATTAGAAAGCATGTTCAAATGAGATGGATAATTGATGAATTTGTTTATTTCTTAAATATTGGAACGAATGTAAGGGTTTGCGAGGGGTGCGACGAGCGAGGAGGCGCGGAACTACATTTTGCGCGTCATTAGTGCGCGGAGGTATACACGGGTTCTATATATGAAAGCGCGTGGCAAGTTGGAACTCATTCTCTTTATACTTCAAACTTCTATAGGACTGTTTCACGTGGGGTTGTGTGTTACTAATCGACTTTAGTCCACACAACACCTGGTTTATCATTCACAGAAAAATATCTAAAAAAAAACAAGTAAAAAAAACATAAAAAACTTAAAAAAAACCCAAAAAAGTGCAAAACTTGAAAAAAATCCGGAGGCCGAAACGAAGCAACTGCGTCGCCATCTTGCATACCGTACAAGAAAAACGAAAAAGTAACGAGAAGAAGGAACCGAAGTATTAGAGAAGTATTTGAAAATGAATCCTGCCGGACCAAACTATCCTTTGGCATCGCTCTACGTGGGAGATTTACATACAGATGTTACCGAGGCCATGCTATTCGAAAAATTCTCCACGGCCGGCCCAGTTTTGAGCATACGTGTGTGTCGCGATATGATTACACGCCGATCGCTCGGCTACGCATACGTCAACTTTCAACAGCCGGCTGATGGTAATTCACAACATTTTAATTATTTTGAAATTGAAATTAAATTGAAATTAAATTTAATTTAATTAAATTTTTTATTTATTTATTTATTTTTACAGCCGAACGAGCTTTAGATACGATGAATTTTGACTTGTTGAAAGGACGCCCCATTCGTATCATGTGGTCGCAACGTGACCCTTCGTTAAGACGTTCAGGAGTTGGAAATATTTTTATCAAAAATTTAGATAAAACGATAGATAATAAAGCAATGTACGATACGTTTTCTGCATTTGGTAACATTTTATCATGCAAGGTAATAATATTTTATTTAAAATTTTAAAATGTAATTTATGTAATTTGTGTACTTGATGTAATTTATTATTATTGTAGGTCGCTACTGACGAATCAAGTCAATCGAAAGGTTATGGTTTCGTCCATTTCGAAACCGAGGAAGCTGCTAATAACGCGATTCAGAAAGTGAACGGAATGTTACTGAACGGGAAGAAAGTTTATGTTGGGAAATTCATTCCACGCAAGGAACGCGAAAAGGAGCTTGGCGAACAAGCGAAACGTTTTACCAACGTGTACATTAAAAATTTCGGAGACGAATTGGACGACGAAAAATTGAAAGATTTATTCGAAAAATTTGGCAAGATCACCAGTCACAAGGTGATGGCTGACGAGAATTGCAAATCGAAAGGGTTTGGTTTCGTCAGCTTCGAAGACCCTGAATCGGCTGAAAAGGCCGTGGAGGAAATGAATGGCAAAGAACTCAATACGAAAATCTTATACGTGGGGCGAGCTCAAAAGAAGGCGGAACGCCAGGCCGAATTGAAACGGAAGTTCGAGCAACTGAAGATGGAAAGAATGAATCGCTACCAGGGAGTCAATTTGTACGTGAAAAATCTGGACGACACGATCGACGACGAGCGCTTGCGCAAAGAATTTGCGCCATTCGGCACAATTACTAGTGCTAAAGTAAATTAAAAGCAAAATTAAATTAAATTAAATTAAATTAAATTAAATTAAATTAATTAATTAATTAAATTATTTCTTTATAAGGTGATGGTTGAAGACGGTAGATCAAAGGGATTCGGTTTCGTTTGCTTCAGTTCTCCTGAGGAGGCGACCAAGGCAGTGACCGAGATGAACGGACGAATTATAGTGTCTAAACCGTTGTACGTTGCTTTGGCACAGCGCAAAGAGGATCGCAAAGCCCATCTGGCGTCTCAGTACATGCAACGAATGGCTGGAATGCGAATGCAAGTCGGTCAAATGTTCCAACAAGGCGGCGCCGGCTATTTTGTCCCGACCATGGCGCAGACCCAACGCTTCTATACGCCCGCCCAAATGGCCCAGGTCAGGGCCAGCCCGCGTTGGCCCACTCAACCGCAACTGCGTCCGGGTGCGCAAGCAACTTCGGGTATGAATTACAATTTAAATAATAATAATAATAATAATAATAATTATAAATAATAATTTAAACAGCTTTCCCGACGATACAAACGGCCGCCACTCCTTTCACTCGCTCTGCACCGAGACCGTCTGCCACGGCCGCCGCCGCGGCCAATCAGCAGGCGGCGATGCGCTCGTCGATGAACGCCCGTCCCATCACGGGCCAGCAGCCGGGACGAGTTACCGGGGTGGCTCCGAGTGCGATGCAAGTGAGTCGCGGTGCCGCCATCAGCACCGCGCCAGTGTCGCAGGCTAGACCGTCGAACTACAAGTACACGCCGAACATGCGCAACCCGCCGCAAGCAGTTCCGGTGCCCCAAGCGACCGTTCAACAGGTATTAATTAAACTAACTTAAATTAAATTAAATTAATTTAATAATAATTTAAAATTGAAGGCCGTGCACATCCAGGGGCAGGAACCGTTGACGTCGACCATGCTGGCCACCGCGCCTCCGCAAGAGCAAAAACAAATGCTCGGCGAAAGACTCTTTCCATTGATACAACGCATGTATCCTGATTTAGCTGGAAAGATCACGGGAATGTTGCTCGAAATTGATAATTCCGAACTTTTGCACATGCTGGAACATCACGAGTCTCTGAAAGCAAAGGTAATGTTAATGTAACCCAAATGTTTGAATTCAAAAGTTTAATTAATTATTTTAAATTAATTTTTGTTTTTCAATTAATTAGGTCGAGGAAGCTGTAGCAGTGTTGCAGGCTCATCAAGCAAAGCAGGCTGCTGCCGCTGCCGCGGCTAAAAAAGATTAATTCGTGATGTAATGTCTGCCTCCATAAAAATTTCAATCTTATCGTTAACAACATAATTTGGATCATTTCTAATTTTTAACACTTCCGATTTAAAGTAGGTTGTTTTTTGTTCCTGTTTTGTTCCTTGTTCCCCCTTTAGCTTTATTAGATTAGTTAACTATTAACAAACACGAGTAACAGTTTTAAGCAAATCGAACCAAGAAGCTGCTGCAAAGAAGTATAAAGTGAATGAAACCGCCACGTGAACAGAACTTTTGAAACTTAGTTTTGTATAACATTTTGAAGAAAAAAAAACGCAAAACAAAAAAAAAGCAAAATGATTTTTAAAACAAAAAAAACGTTTAAAATAATAATATTACTATTATTATCAAAAACTATTATTACTATTATTATTATTATTATTGGTATTGTTTACTCGTTATGAAAAAAAGTGTTTGTCAGATGTTTAACTATTTTTTTTGAATTTTCAATTGAATAAAAACTTTTTTTTGAGGCTATCGAGATTATCGCTCGTACACTTGTACTTTTATATAATACCTGCTTCCAGGCTATGCTTCAAGATGGCGGCTCAACTGTCTTGCCCGTGCGTGGTTGCGTGGCTCATGTTCACCTCTACCACCGCCTCTCTTTCCGTTTTATTCGGCTGGATCGCTTGCTTTCGAGCCGCTTGTTTTTGTCTCATTTTGTCTACCACCTATGTCGGCAGCATGTACGTTTGGCGCCAACCGGACGTATTGTTGACCAGGTATTTAATTGAGTAATAATTTGTATCACTGCCGTGTAATAACACATGGAATTAAGGAACCACGAAGCGGTCATCAAACGGAGGTTCATCAGCGTCACGTTCGCATCGTTGTTTGCGCTCTGTGTTTTCGCTCTACACAGACATCTGACCGCAGATTACGAGGTATTATTAATTAATTATTTATTTTATTTTCTTATTTTCTTATTTAGTTTTGTTCACAGTATTCGTTTTGGAACGCTCTGGGTTTTAGATTGGCGAGCAGTTTACGAGCTGTAATTTTGCCCTTATTTCTCACGATGGTAAGATGGATAAGATGAACACCACAAACGATTCGAATAAATGAACAAGTCTAATTGAATTGATTTATTTCTTTATTTCTACGCAGGTTTTATTTGCTGGTCCTCTCTTGTTATACTGGTTGGACGGAGTATACATAATTTTTATCGGTAATTCATTGGAATTCTATTCAATTCAATTCAATTCAATTCAAATCAATTCAATTCAATTCAATTCAATTGATGTATGTTTCTAGATTTGAGGTATTTGAAGTCGAATCTGCAAAATTATGTTTGGTTACGGAACAATATCGTGGTAGGAGAAAAAGATTGAACGAAATGGTTTCGTTTCGGCATTATTAATTAATACTAACAGGCTCCTTTGTCGGAAGAATTCAATTTCCGCTCGTGCATGTTGCCCATTCTTGTTCCTTGCCTCGGGATCAAGTGGTCCATTTTGTGCAGTCCTCTCTTTTTTGGAGTCGGTTAGTTAGGTGATGTTTGATATTTATTTATTTCTTTATTTATTCATTTATTTTTTTTTCTTGATTTCTTGCAGCGCACGTTCATCACATGGTCGAGAAAATTGTTCACGGGGTTGATTTGAAAGAGGCGTTTCTTACGACGGCTTTTCAATTTGCTTACACGACCGTATTCGGCGTTTACTCAGCGTTTTTGTTCGTCAGAACGGGTAATGAAAGTAATGAAATTTGTGTTGACTCAGATTGATTTGTGTTTTTAAAAAGGCAACTTTTTGGCACCGTTCGTTGCGCACGCTTTTTGTAACAACGTGGGCTTTCCGGATTTCGGGGAACTTCTCGCGTACAAGCAGCCGCTCAGGACCGGGCTCGCGCTCGTCTATTTGGCGGGCATCGTCGCTTGGTATTACCTATTGTTTCCACTAACAAATCCGGAATTATATTCCAATGTCATGTGGCAAAAATACTATTGATAGAGTGAGTTTTTTTGTTTAAATTTATTATTTATGGAATAAATAGATTGTTCTATTTTTTTTCTTTAAATCGACGAGCTCGTTTGAATGATGAATGTGTGACGACTTCGTGGGTCGTGGCTGGCGCTGGCTCTGGCTGGATGCAGCGATGGTGTAACACTGTAACACTGTAACACCGTAACGGGTCGGCGGTAGCGCGCGTGGATCGCGATTAAGTGTGGAATATGATATTTTTGTTGATCGATAATGAAAACTAAATTAGAGGTCAGATTTCTTATGTAATTTGTTTTGCATTAAATGAGTAAATAATGATGAGGAAAGCGAAATTTGTTATTTGTGCTTCAAACCTTGCAACGACATACATGTTTTCACGAACCAAAATCCTCGTGGTTTCACTCGCGCTCATCTTAGGTACGCTTGAATTTGTATTTCCATTTGTATTTGTATTAATTTCGTTATCTTGACGACGAATGCGTATTTCATTTCAGCTAACGTTACTTCACAACCCTACCATGGCTCTTCGCACGTGCAGATAAACGCGCAAATAGGCAGCAGGGTCGATCTTTCATGCAGCTTCGCTACCCACGGTAGAAATTAATTACTACATAACATAAAATGAAATAAAATAAAATAAAATAAAATAAAATATGCGAAAGTTTAATTATTTAATTATTTAATTATTTAATGAATAGACAGGGGCTCGGTCGCGTGGAGGGTGGACGGCGAACTGATCGCTTTCGGGACGACTAAAATGACGAGAAATGCACGAATTCACTTGACGGGCCACGGCGCGATTACGATTCAACCGGTCGAAAGGGAGGACATCAGAACGTACGTCTGCAGTTCGGGAGATAATCGAGAACAAACATTTGTGCTTCGGCAAGAGGGTACAGGTAACAAACAGCAAGATTTGAAACAATAACAATAACAAAAACGAAAAAAAACTGAATAAAATTGATTTTCAGTATACCCAACTGCTCGTCCTCGCCCTCGCCCTCGTCCGAATCCGAATCCGAATCCGAATCCGAATCCGAATCCGAATCCGAGTCCGAGTCCGAGTCCGAGTCCGAGTCCGTACCGGGAAAAGCCGGACAATTGCAGGTTGGCCGATCGACTCGAGAGCAAAATGGACGTGCTCACTCAACACGTGCAAGTGATGAGCGAACGGCTGCAAACGATGGAAACCAAATTGGAGTATTTCGTAAGAAGCGGACGGACGCCCGAAACGAGAGATTTGCAGCGGACGACGCCGACGCCGAGGCCGAGGCCGACGGCTACTTACAGACCGCACGATTACGGCACTCCCGAAGCTAGCACGAGGTACGTGGACGGAAAACGCGTTCGTGAATACGTGTGGGTGATCGACAGGTTCGACGACGAGTACCATCGCGCTCAGTACGACGGCGAGCACGTGCTGAGAACCAACTTTTTGACGGGGCTTCCAGGTTACAACATGTCGGTGCGACTTTATCCCAACAGGGAGAGGTACGGTTACCTGGCCGTGTACGCCGAACCTGCGTCCGGAACGTACGATCACCTCATGCCGTGGCCGTTTCGAATGAATTACGAATTGGCCGTGGTGAGCCACTACTCGGGCGTCAACGACATCGTGGCCGGCACAATCCGACCGTCGGAGGGGAAATGCCCGAGTGAGGCGTTCACTCGTCGTCGCACACAATCCAAGGGATTGGCGTGCGGCTATTCCCGATTCATGACCGCCAACGAATATCAAGATCGGAAGTACGCTTTCCTCGAGAATGGAAAGCTTCACCTACGTGTCCGTCTCTCGGATCCTCAATAAATTAAAAAAAAAATTAAAAAATTAAAAAATACATGTGTAACTTATACTTTCTGCTCGTCTAATCTCATTGGAATAAAAACACACGTTAGCTTATTATTACCATAAAGTAAGGATGGAACATAGTCAATTATTTATTAATAATTTGCAAGGATTCTATTATAAATAGATTTCTGCAAATACAGCAAAAAACTGCGAGCAAACTGAGCTGCCATCTATTGGATTTCGTCAGAACTTCGACATGGAGGCATTGCTTTCGGTGACGTTGTGAATGAATCAAAAGGTATTTATTTCTTAGTTTTTATTTTTATTAATCTTCGCACAAAAGAAGTAAACACACTGGTTGTAATGGATCTATTTTTTATTCCACTAACATAATTTACATGCGACAAAACCGGTCTGCCATCTATTGGATTTTTTCAGAATTACACATGAAAACCGAAAAACAAGCGATAAAACCGGTCTGCCATCTATTGGATTTTGTGCGAACTTTTCAAGTAGGATTAAACCAAGATGGCGCCAGATATTTTGAGAAAAAAATCGCTACATTTTAAACGAGTTTATATCTTGTTTTATGTATGTATTAATATTATCGCATTTGAAACAAACGTTGCCGAAATAACAGATCTAATTGTTATTTGAGTTTCATATAGAATGACGTAATTTTCATGCAGAAAAACCGGGTTGCCATCTAGCGGATTTTGTTTGAACTTTGCAAGTTCGTAAGAAATCTCCGCGATGGCGCCAGCTGTTTTGGAGAAAAACTCGGTACATTTTAAACGAGTTTATATCTTATTTCTACGATGTATTAATATTACAGCATTTGAAACAAACGTTGCCGTTATAACAGATCTAATTATTAATTGAGTTTTTGTAGAATGACGTAATTTTCATGCAGGAAAACCGGGTTGTCATATAGCGGATTTCATTTGAACTTTGCAAGTTTGTAAGAAATCTCCGCGATGGCGCCAGCTGTTTCGGAGAAAAACTCGGTACATTTTAAACGAGTTTATATCTTATTTCTACTATGTGTTAATAAAAGCGTATAAAAACGAAACATTTAATTCATAACGGATCTCATTTTTGTAGGAGTTATTACATATTTGCCTCCATTAGCCGTTTTCAACCCCTCGCCATCTTGAAGTTTTCATTACAAACGAAATTCAATATGAACACATTAATTGGTAAAGTTGCTAACATTTCTTGAAGTTGAGCTTGGAATGCGACGAGATTTCAAGAGAAATGCAACAGAAAGAGAAAGAAAGAATTCAGAGGAAAGAAGGGAAGAGGTCAGTTGTCGCGAACTTTGATGAATTTTATTTAATGAATCTTATTTGATTTTTACTATAGAAATTGCAGTGAAAAACATGGAAATGGAACCACGGTATCAAATCCGACTTGAATCCACGATTCACAGACGGCCATGACGGAAAACCTTGGCAGCAATAACTCCGAGAGTGTGCAATGAATCAGTTTAGAAGTGTTTTCGTTGAGCAGCCGCCATTCGAGGCAGTTTGTTATTCGTGCTGTGTTCTCCCCCACGTAACCTTGAACTTTTGTTGCCCTTTTGTAAAAGTGACCCTCCATTGGTCATCCTTGGCCATTGTTTTATATTGTGACGCTGTTGCTACAGCGCCACCTATCTTGTAATAAAACCATTCTGGTCACCCATCACCAACGATGAAGGTCGCACATTAATTCAATCCAACACCATCACAAAACCATCAGCAGAAAACACTACATTGGCGACGAGGATTTGATCATTATGTACCCACGTACGATACAGTAATGTCTACAAACTTTTTTTTGAGTGTTTTTGCGTGCCTGATGTTGTTCCTTACCACCGCCCGATCCTTGACCGCGTGGTCCCGAATATAGGCCCGAGTGCCTCTCGTGAATTTTTGCTGTTTTATTGCGTTCGTTTGGCTTCCATATGGCCGCGCCTATTGGATTCACCATCAACCAAGTCTACAAAGCAGCAACATCATCCATTTTTGGCGAACTTTGTGTGGGTCTTTCAACGCTTTTCAGCCACGCTGACCACGCCGTGACCACACTTTAGGCCTAAGGGTCTTTCAACTGTTTCCAGTCTTCGTTCGCAAGTCTCCCTGAGAAATGGATCTGCAAGTAACCGTAACCCAGCTTTACAACCGTTACTTTTTCCAGCTCAAATTAACCCTTTTTTCGAACATGTTCGGACTGTCCACTATGCGGCCCACGCATTAGTCCTAAGGGTACAGTGCGTTTTGTGTGCTTTGTGTATTTTCTTGTGCGTCGACTCCACCATGGCAGACATAATCGGTTTGTTACAGCCTTTCTGCCAGGAGCACGACTGGTCACGTTCTTGCTGGCCAATTGCAAAATTTTTATTTTGTGTGTTTAAAAGAAAATTTGATGCGCACAAAAGTTGTGACGTCCATCTCCAGTGTTGGGCCACAACTGGCTTATCGAGCTCGATCTGCAACCCCGTAGAAGCGACGCACCAGCCATCGGGCAACACCCAAGCGTCTGGCAGCGGCCCACAATGCGCTTCGTGCGGAGGAACGGACCACCGACGTGACGACTGCACGCATCGATACGCAACCTGTTACGGCTGCGGAAAAGAAAAAAAAAGGCCACATCAAGTCCGCTTGCATGTCCGCCGGCAGACCCGCTACTACCAATCCACCGAGCCTCCTTTGGAGCTCACATTTTATTAATTCCACTCCGGAAACACTCCAAATCATCGGAGTGGGGGGAGAATCTCCACGATTTTCCCTTCCCCCCATTTCAAACATTCATGTGCGTTCCCGCTTCCACGCCGCGCATTCCGGCTATCACGCCACACGTTCCATCTACGTTCCAACAACGTTCCGTACGTTTCAGCCATCGTTCCATACGTTCTGGCTTCCATTTCCGCATCCAGCATCCGCTCAACCGCATCAGCATCCGCAAATGTTATAATTTAGTAAATCCTTTTTTTATGTAAAAATTCCTTCCACTTTTATTTGTTTTGATTACATGTTTAATCTTCCATCTTTTTAAATTGTTAATTTTTTATCTTCTTACCTTTGTTTAGTTTTATTATCAATTCCTTAATTTGATAATGGGGAATATTGCTGTGTTCTCCCCCACGTAACCTTGAACTTTTGTTGCCCTTTTGTAAAAGTGACCCTCCATTGGTCATCCTTGGCCATTGTTTTATATTGTGACGCTGTTGCTACAGCGCCACCTATCTTGTAATAAAACCATTCTGGTCACCCATCACCAACGATGAAGGTCGCACATTAATTCAATCCAACACCATCACAAAACCATCAGCAGAAAACACTACAATTCGGTGCATTCATTTGGTGGTCGTGTCGAATCGAGTAGGTAGGCTTAAATGTCTGACTAACAACATAAACGTTTGTATTTTTTTTAAGTAATTGCGTTAGATTGTTTTCCACCGATTTGTTAACGTTCCGTCGTAGACATTAAGTGATTAATGTTAGTTTGCAATCGATGTTTTAAAAGGAATTTTGAACTTTAAATTCTTTTTTTTGTGATTGTGACTTTTTGCGACGATTAAAGAAATGTGAGATGTTTATAGTTGTGAACGATCGGGAGAGAGAGAGAGAGAAAAGCGATTATAACGACGCGTTTAATTGATTTTCGCAGGAACCGACTCTGAAGACCGAAGATCTCCCCGAGGAACCCGCCGAGGTTCTCGTCCAGTTGGAAACCGACGCGCAAGGCACGTGAAGCGCTACGAGGAGATCGCGAAGCTCATTCCGGGGCTGGAGGCGACTACTGCACGAATTACGTCGTTGAAGACGAAATTGTTTTCTCCGGAAGGGCTCACGGAGATTGAGAAACTCGTTGTGGAACTGTTGCAGCAAGAAGAAGTTCAACTCGTGGGTGCGAGCAGAGGACCCGCGGGTCAAGCTGTGGTCAAATTGATATTTGAATTTATCCATTTTTTTTAATTAATTTTTTTTGTGTTTAGTCTTTGAATATGTTAATTAATCGACGCCGACGCCGACGCCGACGCCGCAGCGCTTGTTTTGCGTTTTGCAGTCGGACGAAACGGGATTAGCGGGCGCGTTTTAGCAGGACACGACTTTCCAGTGATGTGCAATCAAAGAATATTAATGAAAATGAAAAATAAGTTAATAAATCTATTCGATATAAATTTTTCTTTTTTAATTTTCTTTTCTTTTTTTTCTAAATCTACAGAGCTGGGATCGTGAATTCCTTGTTGACGTCGTTCCTCACCCGTTTCTGACAGATGAGACAGCAACAAATTTTATTTTCGCTACAAAATTCCCAATCCGACCGGAAATACGCGATGCACACGCCCACGATCAAAACCGCTCCGAACAAACACGACCAGACGATGAGTTCGTTCAAACAGCAAGTTGGCAAAGAATTAAATTGGAATTGGGAGAAATAAATGAAGATGCTGCATACCAACCTTTGTTCTTGGAGCGACAATTTAACGCAACAGGTGCAAGGGGCGATTTGCATCGTTGCAGCAAATCTCGGTCGCATTGCACGAGTATACGTTTTCCAAAACTTGCCACGGTATGTTTGGGTCGAATCTGTAGTAGATTGACGCTACGGGTTGAAAGCGAAAGGTTTGAAATTGACGTTTTTTTTGCTCGTTTGAGTTGAGGTTGTTTTTACCTCAATGAGGCAGACAGGTGAGCAGAGGTAAAGCGGGCTTCATTTTGCTCTTTTTTGGTATTTATTTGGGATCGATTTGTTGCTAACGAGTAAGTAACGAGAGCACTGACAACAATGAATTTTTCTCTTTGTAGTTTTATGGATTTATTTATCCAAACGTGATGCGCGGGTAAGTGTTTTATTTTATTTTTTATTTTATAAAATTTTATAAAATAAAATTAAAGGTCACAACTTGGCATCAATAACTTGGACGACAGTTTCGAGAGCTTGCAGTGAATCCGTTTAGATTCTTTTTCGTCAATTTTTGTGCCATTTACCTCGAAATCATGGTGTCGCAGTCTGATTAGCAGCATTTCTCTCCTAACTGCTCGTATATTTGATACATTCAACTCACCTGTCAGTGAATTTGTATACAAGTACAATTCTGCCTATTTATTAATTAATAAATTAATATTAATAATATTACGGTGAGTAGTAAAATGAACATGTTTGTTCTTGAGTTAGGTGTAATTATGAGTTTTTAACTTAATTTTTACGTATTTACTGGTCATGACAATTTGATATGTGCTGCAATTCCGGTCTTAAAAATTAACGGATTAAAGTTATCCAATCTAATATTCATTCGATTTATGTGAGAAAACCGGTCTGCCATCTATTGGATTTGGTGAGAACTTAATAAGTTCGTGGGAATAGTCCGAGACGGTGCCAGTGTATTCTGCGCAATATTCAGTGCCAATTTAAAACTATGAATTTATTTCTAGTTTTGATAAATTAATTTTTGCGCATTGAAAATAAGCGGACTGATGGTAACAAATCTAATTTTTAAACGTGTTACAGCTAAATGACGTAAATAACTTTACAGGTTAAGAGTCGCTCAAGATATAGTCGGCGCTCGGGAAGTTCTACGAGACCTAATACGTGTAACTAAGGAATCGGTGAAACGTGATTAATCTTTTCTATCTTTTTATTTATTATTTGGAAACTAAAAAAAATGGGAAAAACAAACATCAACGCACGGACTATGAAAGAAATTTGAGGAATGTTGTTTGAAATAGTGTCGACGATAGCCACAACGCGCCACTATAGTCGTATGGTATCGGATGACGTCATCAAATGCACCTGAGTCGACGCGAGAAGGAGAAATGGCGGAGAGCAGCACGACATCGAAGCGAGCTGAGTGAAGGTGAGATTTTGTTTTAATTTTTACTTTAGCTTATCTGGCTATACTATGAGCATTTAGTTAAATGGTTTTTGAGTAAAGACAACACCACAAAATATTCAATGAGCGTGTTGACCGCACGCTTATTAAGTATTCAAAATTTAAATGTGCAATGTGCGGGTTCAAGATGGCGAACTCTTTGTTCCGTTTAGGCTTATGTTTTTCTCTTCTCGCGTGCTTAAATTAATTAGTCACTGTTATTTTGAGCATTTGTTTCTGTTTTCATATTTTTAATTTTTACAAAATTTTTACTTTGAGTTTTCTTTGCTGCTACATTTAATAATTTTCTTTGTTCTTTTTCTAGGAGGACTGAGTTTGTGTTTTGAGGACATGCAAGCTGCTTCGACGGCGAAAAAAGGACTGCGTCGAGAGTTGGAAGAGACTTCACAGATATAATTTTATTTGTATAAAAATAAATGTATTTTTTTTCTCCTTTTTTTTCCTTTCCTTTCCTTTCTCTTCTCCTTTTTTCTTTTTTCCTTCCTCTTCTCCTTTTTTCTTTTTTCCTTCTCTTCTCCTTTTTTCTTTTTTCCTTCTCTTCTCCTATTTTCCCTTTTCCTCCATTTTCCCTTTCTCTTTTCCTCCATTTTCCCTTTCTCTTTTCCTCCATTTTCCCTTTCTCTTTTCCTCCATTTTCCCTTTCTCTTTTCCTCCATTTTCCCTTTCTCTTTTCCTCCATTTTCCCTTTCTCCATTTTCCCTTTCTCTTTTCCTCCATTTTCCCTTTCTCTTTTCCTCCATTTTCCCTTTCTCTTTTCCTCCATTTTCCCTTTCTCTTTTCCTCCATTTTCCCTTTCTCCATTTTCCCTTTCTCTTTTCCTCCATTTTCCCTTTCTCTTTTCCTCCATTTTCCCTTTCTCTTTTCCTCCATTTTCCCTTTCTCTTTTCCTCCATTTTCCCTTTCTCTTTTCCTCCATTTTCCCTTTCTCTTTTCCTCCATTTTCCCTTTCTCTTTTCCTCCATTTTCCCTTTCTCTTTTCCTCCATTTTCCCTTTCTCTTTTCCTCCATTTTCCCTTTCTCTTTTCCTCCATTTTCCCTTTCTCTTTTCCTCCATTTTCCCTTTCTCTCTATATAAAAGCAGCTTTCTCTCTATATAAAAGCAGCTTTCTCTCTATATAAAAGCAGCTAAGTCTTTTTTGAAAAATTTGCGATGTAGGTGGAAGATTGGAAATAATTGTTTTATAAGAAATAAAAGAATGCTATTAAAATACTTTATTTAATGAATTAATTTACAAAATAAATTATTGGACTTAGCATAAAAACAACACTTAGAAAATATTTGCAAAATGGGACTTAGTGAATATTTTTCAATATACATGAAATGATAAATCAAAATTAGAAAAATTCACTATCGCGGGATAATCCTATTCGAAGTCGTCGTTGCCCACTTTCGTATTCCTAAAGTGAAAAAGAATTTAGAAAAGCGTGAATAATGGAGGACTCGATAAAGTAAAAATTACATGCAAAATATACAATAAATATTAAACTTTTTTTTTTTTTTCGTAAAAGAACGTCAAACAATTAAACAAACTAAACGGAAATATACGCAAAAGATAAAAAGCAATAATAATATTCGAAAAAGAAAAGAGCATTAATGGCGGACAAAGGAGGAAAAGAAAAGAGCAATTAATGGCGGACAAAGGAGGAAAAGAAAAGAGCATTAATGGCGGACAAAGGAGGAAAAGAAAAGAGCATTAATGGCGGACAAAGGAGGAAAAGAAAAGAGCATTAATGGCGGACTCGAGAGGAAAAGAAAAGAGCATTAATGGCGGACTCGAGAGGAAAAGAAAAGAGCATTAATGGCGGACTCGGGAAAATAAAAGACTGGCTCAATTCTTAAAAGCAGAACAAAACCTAACACAACACAAAACCACGTTAACTAACTATAAAACTATTGTAATTAATAAAGACGAAACGTTCAAAAAACTAAACTAATTTACGACTAACCAAAGACTAAATAAATGAAGATGTTAAGATGTTAAATTCATTCAAATAAACGAAATAAAACTTCCTAATAAAAGACTCTAAATAAACTTGGATTAACAACAACAATAAAAAAAAATTCACTAAATAAAATTCACTTGAAAAAATTAAAGAAAATAAATTTCCAAAAGAACTTACTGAGATACGACGGCTTCAGTGGTCGAATGACGAGTGAAACGTTCACCTTATGAAACCAAGGCGTCCTAATTTGCATACTTATGCGGTGGCGCCACTTATCCAATTACATCCTAGCGGCGACTCATCGATATTCTTCACAAGCAGGAAACGGAAGCCAGTGGTCAGCTCGGCTCGGAGGCTCGCCAGCAACATCTGGAAAAAAATTTAACTTCTAAAGGTAAATGTTTAAAGATAACTTTTCAATATGCAGACCACTTAAAAATTTAATTTCTTTGACAAGAGCACCATGGATAAACGGCCGTAAGAAAAGCCACTTAAAGGTAAGTAAATTATTTTCAATGCAGACTACTAAACATTTTAACAACGCAGGCACATTTTATTTTATTTTAATTATCTTTAGGCACGCGCTTCAACACAACTGGCCAGGACAAAAACTAGCAAAGGTAAGTATATTTAATCTTTTATGCAGGCTCTACTTTATATTAAAACAAATTTTTTTCTCTTTAGAATACGCGGACGAATAGCGACATAAAGAAGCGAATAAAACCACGAGACAAGTAATATTGCACTTTAAAAATTAAAATTAAAATATGTAACTCAAAAGTCGAAAATAAAATTAAAAATTTGAAACACTAAACACAAACTTACGAAATATTTTATTACATAAAGTAAAATGCGCCGCAAATATTTTCATCAAAAAACAAAACAAAAAAAGACACCCAAAAAAGCTTTTCCCCAGGTTTAAGCTGAAAAAGGACAGCTACCACTCATGACCCGGAAAACCCAGTTAAGCCACAGTGCCTTAATATTTAAAGAGCCAGGACCTAGGGGCCCAATCCTAGGCCCTGGAAAATAATATTACCTTTAGTCTTCTTGATGTCTTCAGCCTTGTCCCTGAATCTGAAATAAATAAGAATAAAAACACGAAATAAATAAGAATAAAAACACAAAACAAAAAATCAGCACAAACACAAATGCCCAAATAAATTAAACATAACGGACCTATGCACAAAAAAAATATCAGCTTACAACGAAATAAAATACAAAAAATTATCGAATAAAATTACAAGAAATATAAAATTTTAAGAATCTTGTCGCGGCCTGCCTCAACTGGTGCACGACGTCTTGTTCAAACAAAATGGCAGCATTTTACTCTTAAAAATGCAAACTCTGACACGTGTAACTAAATAAAATGAGAAAAATTAACAAATAAATAAGTTGCAAAGTTTCGATAATAATGATAGCAAAAGCCTGTAAAAATATTATACTTACAGTACTTACAGTACGTGTGCGAGCAGCATTTATGTTCATAATTCATTGTCGTTTGTCGTAGAAAAAATATGTAGGCCTAAATCTGTAAACAAAGAAAAAAAAAATGTAAGCCTAAATCTGGAGACAAAAAAAAAAATGTAGTCCATGATTAAACTAAAACTATACTAAATTTGTTTAAATGAATAAAAAGCTTACCAGTTATTACTAAAATACGCTTGAATCTCGTCGCAATTGTGGTAAAATAAAATGGCCGAACAATGCCGCTATCGTTGCTAATCAAGCATACTCTTTGTTCAAAGTTGCTATGAAAAATTGATGCATAATTAATGAGGTACATACCGTAGAATATGTGCAGAAAAAGCTGCTTTCTCGTTCAGGGTTATTTCAAATCTCGATGAATATTTAATGAGGTAGATACCGTAAAATATGTGTCGAAAAAACTGCCTTCTCGTTTTTTCAAATCGCGATGAATATTTAATGAGTATACGCAATTTCCGGTTAACGTCGCCACACTCACAATAGATGGCGCGCCCAGTTAACTCGAATCAAATAATAGCTCAAATAATAATTAGACCTATAGCAACGAATATTTTTCTTTTCCTTGCGCTAATATTAATACTTATCAAAAATAAGGAATAAATACGTTTTGAATCGCAGTAAATATTGTGCAGAATATGCTGACGCCATCTCTGGCTATTCCTAAGAACTAGCAGAATTTAGACAAAATCCGCTAGATGGCAACCCGGTAATTTGAATAAAAATTAAATTTGTAACTATAAAAAATGAGTTATTTATATGAGAGTTATTTATATAAATCCATTTATTTTTAATGCACTCGTATTAGTACACACAAAAATCTTAGCAATAAATTTGTTTTGAATTACTCGCAATATTTCACTAAAAGCGCCGACGCCATCTCAAGCACTAACTGAGAAACATACCAAAAACTATAAACAAATTCGTTTTAATCACTGAAAACCGATTAATATATTGTTCTATTTACATACGGTATTAAAAGTACAATTTATTTTAATTTCATTAAATTATTATTGTAGCACTGCAAACTGCATAATGCAACACCGATCCGGGAAGACGAGTATTTTTTGCTGTTTTTACACCCGTCAATGCCACACGTTTTCTTCGCAGGAATTCTGTAATAAAAAACAAACAAACAATAATTTAAAAAACAAATCCAGATCTTATCATCGAACAAATAAATACACTGCGGGGCCCTGTTGGTTAAGCGGAAAGTCAATTCCGCTCGGAAACGAGATCGTGATCGTGTCGAAATTATTCAGATAAGTTGTGGTGACCACGAGGTCACAAAAGTGTTTTAATAATTTATAATTCAATAAATAATGATTTTAGTATTCATAATAAAATATTGTCAGATCATTACGGGAAAACTAGCTATACTAGTTTTACCGTTTCTGCGGGACTGACGTGACAACGTCATGAATTTGCATAATTCTCCGAATTTAGGCAAATACGTCATTTCCGGTCCAGCCAGTATTTAAACCCGTGTCTGACCGGAAACCCCCCACTTTATAGATACCAGAGCAACATTAGCATCACCACCTCACCGTCAGGCCGTTTTACCGGATTGATAGAGGATCGATGCCCGTTGCCAATTACATCTATAAATCAGAGTCACAGATATTATCGTAGCAATACTACGATCGTAATATCTCCCGAAGCGAAGCGTTTGCGAACACGTGTTTCGCCAGACGCCATTACCCTAGACAACAGTAGAAGCCACGTGTAAGACTGCCGTGCAGCAACAAATCGTATCCGCCAGCAAGGATCCGAGACCACATTGTTAAGTATCATTATTGTATTATTACAAGTGTGAAATAAAGGGTGTTATTAGTAAGATATTGTGTAAGTTTATTTACCGGAATCAAGGTTACGACACGTGGGGGCCTGTCCGGGATAGTTTTGAACATTCAAACTATTTTAAATAAACATATCTTACGGTTTGAACTTTGCAAACTATCGAAATGACGAAAAGCGGGAAAAATCGAAACCCTTCAACCGCAAGCGCCCGAAGAAAAGCCATGGAATCCGCCAAGGCAAGGGCCGAAACATTAGCTAGTCCAGCGTTAGAAAAGCAGCCACCGGAGCCGACGAGGGAAAAGGCGACTGGAAAGACACCAGTCAACGAAAACCACGCGGAAAAACCACCCGAGAATGTGCCGACCGGAAAAACGCCGGCTAGTAAAGTACCCGCTAGCAAAAACCCAACCAATAAAACGCCGATAAATCAGCGAATCGAAGAAGAAGTCGAAGAAGAGGAGGAAGAATCCGGACAAAGTCAGAACGGGTATAACCTATTCGACAATCGGGATAATCGCCAGAGTAATCGTGTCACGATCACACACGGTTATAATTCGAAGAAATCCCAGATCGATAGCTGTAAAGAAGCGTACGAACTCGCTCGACTGGAGGGAATCCCTTACAACGAAGAAGGGGACCCGCTAGCACAGATGAACATGATCATTCGTCTTGCCAAAGAGCGAGCGGAAAAACGAGCCCTTAGAAGAGGTCGAAAAAACGTAAAACGTCAAAAAACGAATAACCAAACGACGGACTCCTATGATTCCACCCGAACATCCGACGCCGACGACGAAAGCGAGGCCGATTCCCTCAGCTCGAAAGGAATCAACGTTCAAGGATGGGATAGTATAGCCTTTTCGCGGATTGGCGTCCGCGAAATCCGCATTTCGGGGGAGACTATTCTGCGGATTCCGGGTGGACCAAACTCTTCCGAAAAATGTCCGGGGTGGTGTTGGGAGTGTCGATAGACTGTTTTGTGTCAAGGTTGCCAATTTTCATGTAAGTATTGGAAGGTTCATTTCTGTGCATTCTCATATATTTTTTTTCACAGGAGCAATGAGGCGCGATAAAGGGGGATCAAGCGAGAGTGAAAAAGATAAACTCGTTTACGTCTCAAATGCGCGTTCGCGATGGAATACGAACTTGGAATCGACTCCAATACGCGTTCGCGTCGCATACGAACGCATTTACAACTCGTTTTCGACTTTGATTAAAAAGGAACAAATATGATTAAAAATCAACAAAAATATACAAAACTTGATAAGAAATGTATAAACATTGATTAGAAATCGACAAAAATCGACTGAAATCTGACAATAATCGAATAAAATCGGACAATAATCAATTCAGAATGACAAATAACAATTACAATTGGTAAAAATTGACCAAAAATACAGAAAAATCGATTAAAAACCAGCAAAAACAAACAGAAAACGATTAAATCAATTAAAAATCAACAAATAACCAAAATTGCCCTCAACACACCCCAACAACCTTCCACCACTCAAATTACACCGGAAAAAAACAAATTCAAACCGAAAAATCAACAAAGAATGCCAAAAAAAATATTGCAAACAAAGAGATAAGATCAATTCTCGAGGCAAATTCTCACCACAAAACAACGCATCGCCGCCGACATCAACTTTTTAAATTTGAGAAACTCGCGTTTTCACGTGTACCGGTGCAGTACCGGGACCGCGGTACTTGTACTGCGGTATACATTTAAGTGTACAGTGCACAACACTACTGTTTATTTTTAATGATCCAATAAATAAAATTTGAAACAAAGTTGAGTGGAATTGTACGTTTCTCGTATATTAAAGTTTTTATTTTGTTTGTTTCCACTTAATTTTTTTTGTTCCATACTAGAATGGCGATTTGATACTTTTGTAGCTCGAATTCACTTCGTAAACGTGGTCGGTTTTCATCACGCGTCAATGCGCTCGTGCAATAGTATAGGCGCGCATGGCTTGATGCGCACAAAACTTGCAAAACTTGCACGGAATTTGGTCAATTTTTGACAAATTTCAGCAGATTTTTGCCTATATTTGACAAATTTCCACTGATTTTTGACAATATTTGACCCAACAACTGCGCCACGTTCCAGGCGCCGGTTTAGGCATTTTAGACCCGTTTTAGACCGTTTTAGATGGCGAAAACGTTCTCTCCATCATTTTCTACCCCTGGGTGAGGTTTTCAGCGTTCATGATTGATGAAAAAGCTGTTTTCTAACTAGCTGTCCCATTGCTAGTTTTGGCGTCAGGTTTTAGCAACCTTCCGATCCGACTCTGTCGTCTGCACGACCTCCAAGACTGTTTTAGGGTTAATTTGAGTCAAATAATTCATTCTGGGGGTTGTTTTGGGTTTTTTACAAGTGTGTTTTTGTAGTTTTTATTGGTTTCAAACATTGTCAATTCTTTATACAAGTGTAACTTTCATTTCTCTGTATTTTGAGAACTTTGCATTGCAGCAAAGTTCATTTCTTGCCCCTTAATTATTGTGTAATTGTTGGTTTTCAAGCCCGTTTTTTAACAATAACTTTATTTGAAGTGCCTATTGTTTCAGGCACGTGCTTCCACGTGCCTTTTATTGTTGAGCAATTTCTTGGGCAGTTGCGCTCCTGTTGCTAGCATTGCCGCGCGTTCTCCGCGCGCGTACTCGCGCGTTTCGCATCACACACATTCGGGTTCAATGGCCTATCGCGGCGGCACATTGTGTGGCATAGCGCGGCACGTTGCAATTACGTGACGTGGCACGTTGCTGTTACGTGACGCGATAGCCAGTATTTAAGCAGGGGATTCCATCATCGTTTACACAAATGCGCATTGCAACGTGGAGGCGCATTCGAGTCCTTTTCCCAAGCGTTGAAAAAGGACAAAACTCGTATTCGATTCGAAAGCGAATCGAATACGATTTTTGTCCTTTTTCAACGCAAAATTGTATTCGACTCGTTTTCGAGTCGAATACGAGTTTTGCCCTTCTTCAACGCGAAATCGTATTCGACTCGTTTTCGAGTCGAATACGAGTTTTGCCCTTCTTCAACGCGAAATCGTATTCGACTCGTTTTCGAGTCGAATACGAGTTTTGCCCTTCTTCAACGCGAAATTGTATTCGACTCGTTTTCGAGTCGAATACGAGTTTTGCCCTTCTTCAACGCGAAATCGTATTCGACTCGTTTTCGAGTCGAATACGAGTTTTGCCCTTCTTCAACGCGAAATCGTATTCGACTCGTTTTCGAGTCGAATACGAGTTTTGCCCTTCTTCAACGCGAAATCGTATTCGACTCGTTTTCGAGTCGAATACGAGTTTTGCCCTTCTTCAACGCGAAATCGTATTCGACTCGTTTTCGAGTCGAATACGAGTTTTGCCCTTCTTCAACGCGAAATCGTATTCGACTCGTTTTCGAGTCGAATACGAGATAGTCGATGACCCGTTCCCGGACTTTGACTCGTACGACTCGTATTCGAGATGTATTCGAGATGTATTCGAATCGTATTCGAGTCGTATTCGAGATGGTCGATGATTTCCACTCGCTCGTATACGCGTTGTATACGAGCTCGTATTTTGATCGTAATCGTAAACGAATCGTTTACAAGTCGTATACAAGTCGTATACGACGTGTATACACCTCGTATACGAACGAAGTTTGTGAAAACACAATTTCCAAATAAGACGTATGTGACTACTATGTGTTTTCATGTCGTAGTAAGTATCCGGTGGATTTTCCAAACTTCGTTCGTATACGAGGTGTATACACGTCGTATACAACTTGTATACGACTTGTAAACGATTCGTTTACGATTACGATCAAAATACGAGCTCGTATACAACGCGTATACGAGCGAGTGGAAATCATCGACCATCTCGAATACGACTCGAATTCGATTCGTATTCGACTCGTATACGCGTTGTATACGAGCTCGTATTTTGATCGTAATCGTAAACGAAACGTTTACAAGTCGTATACAAGTTGTATACGACGTGTATACACCTCGTATACGAACGAAGTTTGTGAAAACACAATTTCCAAATAAGACGTATGTGACTACTATGTGTTTTCATGTCGTAGTAAGTATCCGGTGGATTTTCCAAACTTCGTTCGTATACGAGGTGTATACACGTCGTATACAACTTGTATACGACTTGTAAACGATTCGTTTACGATTACGATCAAAATACGAGCTCGTATACAACGCGTATACGAGCGAGTGGAAATCATCGACCATCTCGAATACGACTCGAATACGATTCGAATACATCTCGAATACATCTCGAATACGAGTCGTACGAGTCAAAGTCCGGGAACGGGTCATCGACTATCTCGTATTCGACTCGAAAACGAGTCGAATACGATTTCGCGTTGAAGAAGGGCAAAACTCGTATTCGACTCGAAAACGAGTCGAATACGATTTCGCGTTGAAGAAGGGCAAAACTCGTATTCGACTCGAAAACGAGTCGAATACGATTTCGCGTTGAAGAAGGGCAAAACTCGTATTCGACTCGAAAACGAGTCGAATACGATTTCGCGTTGAAGAAGGGCAAAACTCGTATTCGACTCGAAAACGAGTCGAATACAATTTCGCGTTGAAGAAGGGCAAAACTCGTATTCGACTCGAAAACGAGTCGAATACGATTTCGCGTTGAAGAAGGGCAAAACTCGTATTCGACTCGAAAACGAGTCGAATACGATTTCGCGTTGAAGAAGGGCAAAACTCGTATTCGACTCGAAAACGAGTCGAATACAATTTTGCGTTGAAAAAGGACAAAAATCGTATTCGATTCGCTTTCGAATCGAATACGAGTTTTGTCCTTTTTCAACGCTTGGGAAAAGGACTCGAATGCGCCTCCACGTTGCAATGCGCATTTGTGTAAACGATGATGGAATCCCCTGCTTAAATACTGGCTATCGCGTCACGTAACAGCAACGTGCCACGTCACGTAATTGCAACGTGCCGCGCTATGCCACACAATGTGCCGCCGCGATAGGCCATTGAACCCGAATGTGTGTGATGCGAAACGCGCGAGTACGCGCGCGGAGAACGCGCGGCAATGCTAGCAACAGGAGCGCAACTGCCCAAGAAATTGCTCAACAATAAAAGGCACGTGGAAGCACGTGCCTGAAACAATAGGCACTTCAAATAAAGTTATTGTTAAAAAACGGGCTTGAAAACCAACAATTACACAATAATTAAGGGGCAAGAAATGAACTTTGCTGCAATGCAAAGTTCTCAAAATACAGAGAAATGAAAGTTACACTTGTATAAAGAATTGACAATGTTTGAAACCAATAAAAACTACAAAAACACACTTGTAAAAAACCCAAAACAACCCCCAGAATGAATTATTTGACTCAAATTAACCCTAAAACAGTCTTGGAGGTCGTGCAGACGACAGAGTCGGATCGGAAGGTTGCTAAAACCTGACGCCAAAACTAGCAATGGGACAGCTAGTTAGAAAACAGCTTTTTCATCAATCATGAACGCTGAAAACCTCACCCAGGGGTAGAAAATGATGGAGAGAACGTTTTCGCCATCTAAAACGGTCTAAAACGGGTCTAAAATGCCTAAACCGGCGCCTGGAACGTGGCGCAGTTGTTGGGTCAAATATTGTCAAAAATCAGTGGAAATTTGTCAAATACTGGCAAAAATCTGCTGAAATTTGTCAAAAATTGCCAAATTTTGGCGCAAGTTACGTGAGGTTTGCGCGCATCCAACTATGACGAAAAATCCATGCGTGTGCACGCGCGATTTACTGGCGCGTTGGAAGCGTTAAAATAAATTTTTCCAATATCTAACACAATTTGCACCGAATTATGGCAATTTTTGACAAATTTACATGGATTTTTGCCAGTATTTGACAAATTTCCACGGATTTTTGACAATATTTGACAAATTCCAGACAAATTTCAGACAAATTTCAATTAATTTTAGAAATTTTATGAGAAATTTCAGCAAATGTTTGAGGATTGAGGAAATCTTCTGAAATTTGTCAAATATAGGCAAAAAATCTTCTGAAATTTGTCAAATACAGGCAAAAATCTGCTGAAATTTGTCAAAAATTGCCCAAATTCCGTGCAAGTTTTGCAAGTTTTGCGCGCATCAAATCGTATGCGCGCCTATACTATTGCACGAGCGCATTGACGCGTGATGAACACCGACCACGTTTACGAAGTGAATTCGAGCTACAAAAGTATCGAGTCGCCATTCTATGATGGAAAAAAAAATTAAGTGTAAACAAACAAAATAAAAACTTTAATATACAAGAAACGTACAATTCCACTCAACTTTGTTTCAAATTTTATTTATTGGATTATTGAAAATAAACAGTAGTGTTGTGCACTGTACGCTTAAGTGTATACCGGCGATGCGTTGTTTTGTGGTGGGGATTTGCCTCGATAATTGATCTTTTCTCTTTGTTTGCAATATTTTTTTGGCCTTTTTTGTTGATTTTTCGGTTTGAAATTGTTTTTTTCCGGTGTAATTTAAGTGGTGGAAGGTTGTTGGCGTGTGTTGAGGGTAATTTTGGCGGTTTTTGGGTCGGGATTAGTGTTTTCTGCGATTTTTTTTCGGTATTTGGGGTTTGATGCAGCGGATAGCGCATGCGAATCGCCGTCGACCGTAGCATTAGCAATTGCAACGTGCCGCGCTATGCCACACAATGTGCCGCCGCGATAGGCCATCGAATCCGAATGTGTGTGATGCGAAACGCGAGTACGCGCGCGGAGAACGCGCGGCAATGCTAGCAACAGGAGCGCAACTGCCCAAGAAATTGCTCAACAATAAAAGGCACGTGGAAGCACGTGCCTGAAACAATAGGCACTTCAAATAAAGTTATTGTTAAAAAACGGGCTTGAAAACCAACAATTACACAATAATTAAGGGGCAAGAAATGAACTTTGCTGCAATGCAAAGTTCTCAAAATACAGAGAAATGAAAGTTACACTTGTATAAAGAATTGACAATGTTTGAAACCAATAAAAACTACAAAAACACACTTGTAAAAAACCCAAAACAACCCCCAGAATGAATTATTTGACTCAAATTAACCCTAAAACAGTCTTGGAGGTCGTGCAGACGACAGAGTCGGATCGGAAGGTTGCTAAAACCTGACGCCAAAACTAGCAATGGGACAGCTAGTTAGAAAACAGCTTTTTCATCAATCATGAACGCTGAAAACCTCACCCAGGGGTAGAAAATGATGGAGAGAACGTTTTCGCCATCTAAAACGGTCTAAAACGGGTCTAAAATGCCTAAACCGGCGCCTGGAACGTGGCGCAGTTGTTGGGTCAAATATTGTCAAAAATCAGTGGAAATTTGTCAAATACTGGCAAAAATCTGCTGAAATTTGTCAAAAATTGCCAAATTTTGGCGCAAGTTACGTGAGGTTTGCGCGCATCCAACTATGACGAAAAATCCATGCGTGTGCACGCGCGATTTACTGGCGCGTTGGAAGCGTTAAAATAAATTTTTCCAATATCTAACACAATTTGCACCGAATTATGGCAATTTTTGACAAATTTACATGGATTTTTGCCAGTATTTGACAAATTTCCACGGATTTTTGACAATATTTGACAAATTCCAGACAAATTTCAGACAAATTTCAATTAATTTTAGAAATTTTATGAGAAATTTCAGCAAATGTTTGAGGATTGAGGAAATCTTCTGAAATTTGTCAAATATAGGCAAAAAATCTTCTGAAATTTGTCAAATACAGGCAAAAATCTGCTGAAATTTGTCAAAAATTGCCCAAATTCCGTGCAAGTTTTGCAAGTTTTGCGCGCATCAAATCGTATGCGCGCCTATACTATTGCACGAGCGCATTGACGCGTGATGAACACCGACCACGTTTACGAAGTGAATTCGAGCTACAAAAGTATCGAGTCGCCATTCTATGATGGAAAAAAAAAATTAGGTGTAAACAAACAAAATAAAAACTTTAATATACAAGAAACGTACAATTCCACTCAACTTTGTTTCAAATTTTATTTATTGGATCATTGAAAATAAACAGTAGTGTTGTGCACTGTACGCTTAAGTGTATACCGGCGATGCGTTGTTTTGTGGTGGGGATTTGCCTCGATAATTGATCTTTTCTCTTTGTTTGCAATATTTTTTTGGCCTTTTTTGTTGATTTTTCGGTTTGAAATTGTTTTTTTCCGGTGTAATTTAAGTGGTGGAAGGTTGTTGGCGTGTTTTGAGGGTAATTTTGGCGGTTTTTGGGTCGGGATTAGTGTTTTCTGCGATTTTTTATCGGTATTTGGGGTAACGCATGCGAATCGCCGTCGATGCGTCGACCGTAGCAAGTGTGGTTGAAGTGATTTCGTTCATTCGTTATTTTAATGAAAATTAGGTATTTATTGTGACCACACGAGCACGTAGCAAGTGCGCGCGCAAGTTAAATGTGTAGAGGCCTGTGAGAAAATAAAACGTGCGTGGAAGCGGCGTAAATATTCTTTGGTGACTGCCATGGGTTTGTGCTTTGTCGTGGGCGCGATATGTCTGCGATATATATGCGTTAGGGATGAGAACGGGACCAATTTTCGGGTCCCGACCCGTCCCGGGTCCATTACGTTAGCGTAATACGCGCGTATGATTGCATAATTGAAATAAATCAGTATTAAGCCTAATATTAGGCCTAATAATGCTAAAATAAAGTAAAGAAACAACAATATTTTGGTCATACAGTGTAATTTACTTTTAATAATGAGTTTGTTGTTGTTGTTTATTTACTTTATTTTAGCATTATCAGGCTCAATATTAGGCTTAATAGTGATAAATAACAACTGGAATTAGAAAATTGTCTCCGCCTCGCAGTACGAATTTAGCAACTGTAATCCCGTCCCGTCCCGTATCCGCATAGGGCAAACATTACCAGTCCAGTCCCTATCCCGGTCCGTTCTTATCCCTAATATGCGTGATGTAGCGCGTTTGCGCGCGCGATCTAGTGCGTTTGAGCGCGCGATGTAGCACCTTGAGCGTGTCCAAATGTGTACAGGTGCTCAAAAGATGTGCGAGGGCTTCACATGCATACACGAAGCATAAACGTGAAGAAAACAGCAGAAGCAGTTGTGTGTGATATTTATAAAACCACATCACACAAGGGAATACTACTAATGATACAAAAAGCAATAAACTTTATGAATATTGAAATAAACTTACAAAATGGTGGAAAAAACATGGCGTACTGCCTTGAATATATGCCGGGATGTTATCAATCTTCCGGGCCCCATGTGTGTTTGATTTTAGTCCTAATTTTGGTGTATTTTTTTTTTTTTGCCTTGGTTTTTCTCGTTTCTTGGAGAGTGCTGAGGCATGCCGAGGTGTTCTCGGGCGTGTGCGCCTGTTGAAGATCGAGCGTTTCATATTTTGTGTTTAATAAGCCTACCGTGGTGCCTCGAGCGTTTATTAATTTCTCCACTCGAGGCACTTCACTAACACCTCCCCGGTGTTTAAACGAGTAGCGGCGCTTATTTGACCCCGGTGTTTACTGTTTAAAATTGTCGTGTGTTTTCAAAGTTCTTAATTTGTTTAAAAGCAAACAAAATGGATATTTGTTAATTTTTATTTGATTTTATCAATTTCTATTGGTTTCTTGCTGATTTTTAATCGGTTTTTCTCTATTTGTGACAATTTTTGCCAATTTTAATCGTTATTTGTCATTCTGAATTGATTATTGTCCGATTTCAGTCGATTTTTGTTGATTTTTAATCATGTTTGTTCGTTTTTAATCAATTTTTGTCCCATGCCTTACGATCAGTTCGAATAATTGACACCATACTGTGCTGTTACTCGTATTCAAGATGGCGTCGCAAACTCAAGGCCGAATTCCGCTGATTTCATTTATTGCGACTGTTTGCGCTCCATACGTGTGAAAAGGATTATGGGAAAAATCCTCAATGCAGGCCATTTTGGTGTTAAATGAGCGAGGAAGGCAGGAGATGAGGAAAATTTGTAAAATTTCAAAAAAAAGCTAAACAATCAAAATTTACATGAAGATCAATATTTCTGGCTCGAAATGCATGTATCAGCAATTTCGGGATATTTTCGGGGTGAAATTGACTCGTTCGGAACACTGGGAAGGAACCCCACCCCGCATTCCCCATGCGTCGGCGCGCGCGTAGACGAAAATTCAAATCCAGGTGTTCAGACGGCCCCACGTTATTTTCGGGTTCCAAGTTGGGTTTCACAAATGTACCGTATTGCCTCGAATAAACGCCGGGACGTTTATTAAACTTCTCGTGTGTGTTTAATTTTGATCCGCATTTAACTGTTTTTTTTTTCACCGAAAGTTACTTCATTTTTTATTAACATGGAAAAAGAATGAACCTTTACAAAATACTAATAATAACGTTATAATAAGCAGTTACAATTGAAATTAAAACAACATTTTTTTTTTAATTAGAAACCAAAGCAGAATCATCCCTAAATTCTGACACGGCGTTGTCAAACAAACAGTTGGCGCCAAAACGAGAAATTAGGCAACAAAACATTTTGAATGCTACAAAAACACATTAAATAACCATAAAACAAATAAAAATAAATACAACAGCTAAACCAAATTGTAATAAACAAGACAGCAAAGTGCGGGAGTGAGTGACAACGCCGAAAAAACGCCCGAAAACGCCCCAAGAACGCACCAAAACGCCCCAAGAACGCACCAAAACGCCAGATAACCGTGCAACTTGAGGCAAAAAACATGCGAACATAATTTTTTGCTTTGAGTGGCACGATTTTCAGGCTTTTTGGAGCATTTTGAAGCGTTTTGGGGCGTTTTAGAACGTTTTTGCTTATTTTTTAGCATTCTCATGCGAGCTCGCGCGTGCAGGCGAGAAAAAAACAAACTTATTTCTTCAAGAGTTAAAAAAAAAATAACCCTAACCAGGAAATTACTGTAAAAACAACGGCTTGCCTCGAATAAACGCCGGGGCGTTTACTAATTTTCAAGACTGGAAGTGAGGCGAGATGTTGTTTGCTTTATTTGTTAAAACAAATTAGGCGTCACTAATTCACCTGTATTAGGGTTTCGGTTCTGAGAAACCGGACGAGGAGTCACAATAACGGGACACGGGAAATTTCAAAACTTACCGGTTCCGTCAAAACGCCATTGAAACGTTACATTTTTATAGCGTGTCAATGATAAAAATGGTCATTTTGGATGAAAAACGGCCATTTTGGATGAAAAATGGCCATTTTTACTATAAAAAATGGCTGAAAATGGCCATTTTTACTATGACAAATGGCTGAAAATGGCCATTTTAATAAAAAAAGGCCATTTTTACTTCGAAAATTGGCTAAAAATGGCCACTTGAGTCAGTGACAACGCCAAAAAACGCGTGCAAACGCCTGCGAACGCCCCAAAACGCCCCAAAACGCCAGATGACAATGCAACTTGAGGCATAAAACTTGAAAACACAATTTTAAACGTCACAAAAGTTGAAACAAAGATGAAAAATTAATTTTTTGCCTCAAGTTGCGCGATTTTCAGGTCTTTTGGAGTGTTTTTGAGCATTTTTTGGCGTTCTCAGCGGCGTGTTTGCCTCAAATAAACGCCGGTTTAAACAAAAAATGACGTCATTTTTGGTTTAAAATTGAAGTAAAACACAAAATATTTTAGTTTTTAAATGCAACTGGTCTAAATTTTGTCAAATGTTGTCATACTTCTTGAAAGTCATCATTTATTGATAAAAAATTTGAAAATTTACCTAATTGTAGCATGTATTTGTGGTTAGTTTTGATTTGAATTCAAACTGTAATTTTTTGCTTCGAGTTGCGCGATTTTCAGGCGTTTTGGGGCGTTTTTGAGCTTTTTTTGGCGTCCTCAGGCGAGCTCGCGCGTGCACGTCACAAGTAACCCTAATCAGGAAAGAACCTACAAAAACTATGGCTTGCCTCGCATAAACGCCGGGGCGTTTATTCATTTTCAAAAAGACAAATGAAATGGATAAATAAAGAAATTAGCGGGGAAATCCAACATGGCGCCCACTTCAAATCCGCTAGAGCGGCAAAACACGACATTTGAATTTCAACACAAGAATAAAATCAAGAATACACACTGTATTGAATAAAATAACATTAGGAAATGTAATTTCCTACAACAAAAGCACTATTTATTAAAAGAACACTTGAAAATAATCGTTTGCCGAACGGAATGAACTCGGTCAGCAGCGCACAAGTGCGTACCGACAACAAACGCTCGAAACGACAAAACGACCGTTCCGGGACAAAAATAAAGCAAACCAATCGACAGATCACCCCCAAATTAGTCTAAATCAATTCTAAAACCTATCCATAACACAAGAATAAGGTCCAAACAAAAGGTTAGAAGTTTGAACACAACCGAACTAGATTAAGAAATATGACGTCACGCGTCTTACGCAAGTGATCTGTAAATCGACGGATGCACTAAAAATCATCCAAAATCACACAAAATGAGCAAGAATTAAAGAAATAAGACACAGAGAAGTAATAAAACTTTAAATAGCAATGAATAAAGATAATATCAATATCATAGACACTAAAATTCATGAAAACACTGTAACTTTTAATAAATCACAAAAAATGAAAGTTTAATATGTAAAAATATCTAAAAAGCTGAAATTCAAGAAAAGCAAAAATTAAAGACACTTTGTTAACTTTAATTAAGACAATAAATGACATAAAATCCGGACACAACAATTATTCCATTTTGGATGAAAAACGGCCCTTTTGGATGAAAAACGGCCATTTTGGATGAAAAACGGCTAAAAATGACCATTTTTCTATGAAAAATGGCTAAAAATGGCTAAAAATGGCCATTTGATTGAATGACAACGCCAAAAAACGCCCAAGAACGCCCGCAAATGCCTAAAAATGCCTAAAAACGCCCCAAAACGCAAAATGACAATGCAACTTGAGGCAAAAAACATGAGAACACAATTGTAAACGTTACAAAAGTTGAAACAAAAATAAACAATTAATGTTTTGCCTCGAGTTGCACGATTTTCAGGCGTTTTGGAGTATTTTTTGGCGTTCTCAGGCGTACTCGCGCGTACACGTCACTGCCGAGTAAAAAAAACATACTTATTTCTTCAAGAGTTAAAAAGGAAGTAACCCTAATCAGGAAAAAAAATGCAAAAACAATGGCTTGCCTCGAACAAACGCCAGAAGTGAGGCGAGATGTTGTTTGCTTTATTTATTAAATCAAATTAGGCGTTGCTAATTCACCTGTATCTCTTAGTTCGACGTAAGAACACGCGCTTTTTTTAAAATGAAAGCCCAAGTTGGGTTTCATAAACGTACCGTATTGCCTTGAATAAAAGCCGGGGTGTTTATTAATTTTTAAGACCAGAAACGAGGCGAGATCAC
This sequence comes from Strigamia acuminata, assembly GCA_949358305.1. NCBI lineage: Eukaryota > Metazoa > Arthropoda > Chilopoda > Geophilomorpha > Linotaeniidae > Strigamia > Strigamia acuminata. The sequence goes on from OX442320.1 coordinate 12,214,146, forward strand.
GACTCAAGATTAAGCGAGAAGAAATAAACGTGTTTCTTCTAAAGGAAGTAACCCTAATCAGGAAAAACTTACATAAACAATGGTTTGCCTTGAATAAACGCCGGGGCGTTTATAAATTTTCAAGACGGGAGGCAAGGTGAGATGATGATGCGGTGCGACGCGAATAAAAGCCCAAGTTGGGTGTTGCCTCGAATAAACGCCGGGGCGTTTATTAATTTTCAAAACCGGAAATGAGGCGAGATCAAAACGCCATTGAAACGTTACATTTTAATAACGTTTCAACGATAAAAACGGCCATTTTTGATTAAAAAAACGACTAAAAATGGCCATTTTACTATAAAAACGGTGAAAAAAAAACATTTTTACTCTGAAAAATGGCTAAAAATGGCCATTTTGACGAAAAACGGCCATTTTTACTACGGAAAATGCTAAAATTGGCCACTTGAGTGAGTGACAACGCCAAAAAACGCCTGCGAACGCCTGCGAACACATAAAAACACTCCAAAACGCCAGATGACAATGCAACTTGAGGCAAAAAACATGAGAACACAATTTTAAACGTCACAAAAGTTGAAATAAAGATGAAAAATTAATGTTTTGCCTCGAGTTGCGCGATTTTCAGGCGTTTTTGAGCGTTTTTTAGCATTTTTTGGCGTTCTCAGGCGTGCTCGTGTGTACACGTCACTGCCGAAGAAAAAAACAAACTTATTTCTTTTAGTTAAAATGTATTTCAAGCTTTAACAGGGGTTTAAACAGAAAATGACATCATTTTTAGTTTAAAATTGAAGTAAAACACAAAATATTTTAGTTTTTGAATGCAACTGATCCACGTTATGTCAAATGTTTCCATTACTTCTTGAAAGCCAAAAAATTTGAAAATTTAGCTAATTTCAGCATGTATTTGTAGCTAGTTTTGATTTGAATACACACTGTAATGTTTTGCCTCGAGTTGCGCGATTTTCAGGCGTTTTGGGACGTTTTGGAGCAAAAAAAACAAACTTAATTCTTCAAGAGTTAAAAAGGAAGTAATCCTAATCAGGAAAAGCCCACAAAAAACAATGCAAGATCACGCGGTACGACGCACGGACTCCCAGCGCACGGAATGCACGGACTTTCTGTGGACTTCCCGTGCACGGAAGACCGGCGCGGACATTTCCATTGGAGACCAGCGCAGAATTACCTACAGGCAATTCCGAATCAAAGGCTTCTTTATGGTTTATACATTACTTTGCAGTAGGTATGCCTGGCCTTGATTTGAAAGTGCAGTAAATTCTGCTGAATGCAGTGTTTTAAACTCGCAGCAATTGCGATGGTGCCAACTATTGGAAAATAAATTTAAAATGTAAAACCAAAGAATTTGTAAAAAAAATTTGTTTTAATCAATTGCAATAATGATATTCTACTTAATTGTTGGATTATGAAACGTGAAACCAATCCCATGATTAGGAAATATAAATTTTATTAAATTCATCGTGTATCTCACATCTCACATTCACTGCCATTTACTTAGTGTCATCCAAAAATCAGGTTTTATCAAATCCTGAGGTTATTCTAGTACGTCTTAACTGCCCGGCAGGTCGCGCAACCTGTGGAGCAACAATTGATGTAAATAGTGCAAGCAGCACGCACGGGAAAGTGCGCACTGATGGGTCCATGCCAGTGCAAGTACATTGGGTAATGTATTATTGCGAGCGCGCGTGTTTTCACACGATTACAATGTGCTGATTAAACCAACAGCATTATAGAAGCATTATAGACTGATTATATTGTATAATTTTTATTTTAACAAAACCCTGAATTTTATTTCTAATCGGTTTTTTTTTTTATTGACGCGCACAGAAGCGTTGTAGCATGTTCACACAATGTGGAATTTGCAAATTTGAGAAAGCGGCTTTCCCAAGGTTGATAAAACGCGCGCGATCAAGCGGAATATACAAATAAGTGAAATCCGCAAAATCAGCCATGAGACTGCGAACAGGGGGTCAAGGTATAGGCCGCCGTAATGTTAAAAATAGGGTCCCTTTCGCACTCCGAGAAATCCGCATGCGCGCCATAAGGATATTGGACGAGCCAGTCGAAATCCAGAACGAATTCCTGGAAGCCTTCCAGCAGGACCGTCGAAATAATAAGGGTCAACAGTCGTGGGCAATCGCCCAATCCTTTGCTACGAGAGCTGGCCACACCAGTCAAACCCCAAAGGATCCTAACGCAGAGATGATTAGACTGATAAATCAGCGAAACCACCTCAGAAACCAGCAAGGACGGAACAGGTTGGCAATGCCAAGCCTCGAAGATATCCAGACGGTACAAGCCAACGTCGAAGCAGCAAACGAGGCGGAAAGAATTAAAATACAAGCCGCCAACGAAGTCGACCGAGAAGCCGCAAGACTAAAGACACAACTTTACAGCGGGAGAGGGTCGACCATTTTGATCGGACAGAAGAACGGGGTCCTAAATGGAACAGCCATAAACGGAATTTTCCCCCCCGGAACACAACTGACCGAGTCGCAACCAAACTCGACAACACCGACCTTGACCGACCCGAACTCAACCAACGGTAATTTCCAACGATTTGCGCCACAAAATGGAGCTACGTCCCCGAACTGTGGGAATCAATACCAAGCCGATCCCATAATGGAAGCTAGATTGAGAGCACTCGAGGAACGAGCACGCGCCGACTCCCAGGTCAACCAAAATCGAAATCTGAGAAATCGCCCAAGACAAAACGAGAGCCTTCTTCGAAAATATTCCGCCGATCAATGGGCCTTAGAACAAAAGGACCGAAACATAAAATGGTCACAGTTGCGACTGATGAGATTCGACGGAACCTGGAGGGCCGGCAATAAATTCTTAGACGAAGTGGCACTCACCATTTCACGACTCGGAGCCGAACCCGACGAGATGGTAACAAAAGGGCTACCCGAAATGTTAGTAGGGGAAGCCAGAGCCTGGTATGTGGAAGCAAAATTAAAAACTTGGGAACAGTTTGTCGTCGCTTTCAACAGTCAGTACGGCGAGACCCAAAAAGAAATTAGACAGAGAGTCAGTCTCATGCTACAAGCCGCAGGAGAAGAATTACGAGCCTATTTCCGACGAGCGAAAAGTTTGTTCAACGAGTTGGATACGCCACTCGACGAATATGCGCAAAACGTGATTTTCGAAAAAGGGTTAAACGACACCTCAAAGAAAGTACTGAGAGATATGAACGCTCCCACAGCAGATAGTTTCGAACAGCTGCTAAAATTTGTAAATGACTATCACGAAGAAGTAGACGATCGTTATACGGAGGCCCTGACGCCCGAACAGAGGACACAAACGCAACTCCGCATACAGCGTATCCATGCGAAAAATCATGACGCAGGGAGACTGATCCAGTCGCGTAGCTTCCTGAACGGGGAAATCGAGGCCGCACCTCCGAAAAAGGCGAACGATAAAGCCACCTCGAACCCGATACCGGCTCCAAAAGCTTACAAAGCCAGTACAAACTCCGACGCAACTAATCTCGAAGAAGGGAGGGAAAGTGAAGAAAACAACTCCGAGCAAAACTCAGGAGGAGATACCAGCGATAGCCAACAAGAAGAAGAGATTCTCCACGCTAACATGGGGAAAGAAATCGCCCCCAGCTACCGACCCCGAATGAAGACCGCGAATAAAACGGAGCACCACAACCCAAAAAGCGAAAAACCCTACGAGAAAAAAGAGTTCGTGAGACGACCGTACCCGAAAACAGATAACTCCACCACAAAACCTTGTAATTACTGTAACGAGGTGGGACACTGGAGAAGAGATTGCCCAAAACGAAAGAAGAGGAAGGAAGAGAAGGAAGCCGCCAAAAACGACGCATTGTTAGAAAAGCTAACAGCCAAATTCGAAGAACTGACAAAAAACTGGTTAAAGCAGACAGAGAAAAAATAATAAATCTGTCTGCACGCCCGGAAGACCAAACCCCAAAATTTACCAAGAATACGACAATTAACCAGGCAATTAACGAAGTAATTACGGAAGAAGTAGTCAAATTAAAACTCAAATTAAAAGAGAAAAAATCGAAAGAAATTGAAACAAATAATAAAGAAATTAGCGACTCAAGTTCGGAAGACGAATTAAAAGCCAAATGGATAAACACCAATTGGTTAGAAAAACAAATAAAAGAATTACAGAAAAAGGTCGTTTATTTCACTACGGCTTACTTCACCACAGAAAAACGCGAATATAGTGGCCCAACCACTAATACGGCGGACGGCGAAAAAATAGCCGAAACATTCCAAGAATTACCTCACGCCTACGAGGAGGCCCCACCTCGAAAGAAACGCATTTTACATTGTAATTTGGTTAAAGAGCGGAAGGACTCACTCGCAATGTTAACAATCAAGTTTAACGACAAAAAATTCATCGGTTTGTTGGATTCGGGAGCCGACCGGTCCTTTATCTCTTCAGATCTATACGAGTCGCTGGACAAAAAACAACGCGACAAACTACGGGGAATAAGCGAAAATGTGGCCGTAAAAACCGCTGCTGGAGAAGTGCGTCCAGTAGGGGTACTGACAACAAAAGTCATATGGGAGGGAGGCGTAATAACCCACCCTTTCATCGTTTTACCAACCTACGACACGGTCCTACTCTTGGGTATGGACATCATGGCCATAATGGAGATCCAGCCCAACCCCATAACGAGGTCCTGGAACTATATCGATAAACGCGAGGACCCCCGACTAATGACAGTACCTACCGAACTCCTAGATTCAAACGACGAAGAGGACGAATGGAAAGGCGGAAATTTGAAGCAATTCGTACAAGATTACGATTTCAAATCTTTTAACGCCCGACTCCAAGAAGGAAATTTGGCTCACAATTTGGCCATGGACGCGAACCTAGGAGAAACCCAGACTAAATTACTTGAAGAAATGCTACAAAAACATCGAAAAATCCTGACTAAAGAACCGGGAAAGACAAATTACGTAAAACACGAAATAGAATTAAGTACGGATAAGCCAGTACGAGTTCCATTCAAGGGCATGAACCCCCAAAAACGCGAAATCGTCAAGACGATCTGTCAAGACTTACTGGACAAGGGGATAGTGTCCGAGGCATTAGGAGAATATGCGATGAGAATCGTGCTCGTCATGCGTGCAGGATCGGAACCCAGACTGTGTATCGATTATCGACCTCTAAACGCCATTACCGTTATCGACCCCGTCCAGATGCCATCAATCGAAGCTATTCTTCGAGAACTAGCCCCATTTAATTGGGTAACAACGATGGATCTGTCGAAAGGATATTGGCAGGTCGAACTCCGTGCCGAAGACAAAGAAAAAACCGCTTTCTGGTCCCCGATGGGCAGATTAATGTTTAATGTCATGCCATTTGGCCTAGTAAATGCCCCGGCAACATTTCAACGATTAATCGAGAAGGTTTTGGGCGACGCGCTACATAAATACGCCTGGGCTTACCTGGACGATATTATTATTGTTTCCCAGACTTTTGACGAACACATCAGACATATCGACGAAGTAATACGTCGTTTAGCAAAAGCCGGACTCCACATACACCCCGGAAAGAGCCAGTTTTGCCGAAAAGAACTTGCGTTTCTTGGATACAAAGTTGGAGTCAATGGCTTATCCATAGACCCAAAGAAAGTACGAGCAATCACCGATTTTCCAGCACCTACGGACGTGAAAGGGGTACAACGTTTTTTAGGAATGGTAAATTTCTTCGGCCGACTCCTGCCACATTTAGCGGAAGTCGCGGCCCCAATCACCGATCTTTTAAAGACTGTCCAGAAAATAAATCCAAAGGAGGACCCGCCGAAAGACCCCGAAATCAAATTTAACTGGACCAGCCATTGCGAAGCAGCGTTTGACAAAATCAAACAAATGCTAATCGACACCAAAACCATCCCTCTCCCCGACTTGAATCGCGAATTTATCTTACATACGGATGCGAGTAAAATCGGATTGGGGGCTGCGTTGATGCAAATGCACGAAATCGACGGCATACATCAAGAAGTACCCACGATCTTTATCAGCCGGAAAATTCAAGCCGCCGAGAAAAATTACTCAGCGACAGAGCTCGAATGCTTGGCAATCGTATGGGCAGTTCGTAAATTCAGGCCTTACCTCGAGTTTACAAAATTTACCGTCCAGACCGACCATCAGGCATTAAGGTGGTTCATGGGCCTGAAAGAACCTTCGGGCCGGATGGCTCGATGGCAATTAGAGCTCATGGCTTACGACTTACAAATCGAGTACAAGCCAGGGAAGTATAACACAGTCGCCGACGCGCTCTCTAGAGCTCCCGCCTCAGAACCCGACGAGCCAGACGACGACGGCGACGACGATTCTCGGATAGCTTACTGTCCCACCCCGATCAGGAAGTGGGAATTCAGAAAACAGAATGAACTGCCGAAAGAAAAGTTGGAATCTTCCGATGAAAAATACGTCGGATATTGGATGAGGGCATATCAATCGGCAAAAGATGCCAGACCAAATTACGACTTATCCATCGAACCCAGAGTCTCGGATAAATTTGTGCGAGCTTTCGTTACACACGTGAGTAAAGGCACGAACTGTGTCCCACCTACTCGCGAGGAACTCGTCGAAGCTCAGAAGAACGACACCGCCTTCTGTAAAAGGTTCTATGACTACTTGACCAACGAGACTTTCCCTGGCGACGTCTACAGCGAAGAATCCAGAGAAGAGTTCAAAATTAAGGCTTCCGCTTATCTGATAGACGATGGCCTACTTTTAAAGTACCATCCGAACTTTCGGGACGACTTGACAGAGTCAGGGAGTTCAATTAAAGTCGTAATTCCGAGAAAAGTTCGAACACAAATTCTGTGGATGGTACACGGCCACCCTCTAGCCGGACACGCCGGCGTGGCAAGGACTCTCTACCGGGCCAGTCAACTGTACTATTGGCCCGAAATGAGAAGGGACATCGTACGATTCATACGACACTGTCCACGATGCCAAGCCTGCAAGCCTCGGAATAAGGCTAACTACGAGAATTTATCACTTGGACCGTTCGCCCCTTTTGATTGTTGGAGCGTAGACCTTATGGGTCCTAAGATAACAAGTGCAAATAGCCACAAATACATACTCGTGATCATGGATGTCGCAACAGGATGGCCAGAGTTGTATCCGATGGCCCACCCGACTAAGCAGAAAATAATCCAGTGCCTCTACGAAGTCGCGTTACATTTTGGCTTCCCGCGGAAATTAATTTCCGATAATGGCCCACAATTCGCATCAAGGTTATACAAGGATTTCTGCAATCAATTCGACATTCAACCATCATTTACTTCAACGTATAACCCACGGGCTAATCCCGTGGAGCGACTCAACCGCGACATAAAATATGCGCTTGCTATTTTCACAGACGTACATTCCAAGTGGGACGAGTTTCTTAAAGAAATAGCATTTAGCATCCGAACGACCATTTCGAGAAACCGCGGCTTTTCCCCGGCTTATCTCAACTTCGCTCGAGAGCTACGAGTGCCCTGGGATCCACGCATCCCAGAAGGAATTCGAAAAGTCGATCCAAAAAATCCTCACATTTACGTACATCAACTAGAACAAGCAATTTCGGCAACCTACCAACATATGATGTCACATGTGTTTGACATGCGCGAACGAGTGAAAAAGTCTGAAAAGAACACACAATTTTGTAATTTCAAAATCAACGATCTCGTATGGAAAGACACTCACATTTTATCCAGTGCAGATAAAGGGATTCATGCCGGCTTAGCCGACAAACGAGACGGCCCATACGTAATTACCAAGGCCCACGGCGGGAACGCATTTTCTCTGCAACGTTTGGCCGATAATGTAAATTTTCGATCAATCCACGCTCGAGAACTGACGCCTTACTTGCCGGAATTTCCACAAGAAGAATGGGCCGAGGACCAAACGCAGCCATCTCCATCGCCCACAATACGAGATATGTTCGACGACATCGCCACTGTTTCAGACTTGAACGAAAATACGACTCACGCAACTCCAGACAGCGCCGAACTAACTAGCGCCCCAGATGGAAATTTAGGAGGGGAGGAAGCAGCAGTTAACGAAGAAACTCCTAAAACTCCTGAAAAAGAAAAAGAGATTACTAAAAGATCCACACGATCGAGAAGTAAAATACCGAAACCTATAACACGACAAAGTACAAGAAAAAAGGCACCAAACCCGTTTATAAAGGACGGTAAAATCACCGGGAGGACATGATAAAGCAAGAAAAATCCAAAATGGTTGGCATAACCAATCAAAAGCGATAAAACAATATGACGTAATTACCCCGACCTCCTAGGGACAAAAACAATCACAAGGAGACTCCAACAATCAACTACGTATTACATACGAAAGCCAATCAAGATACTTAACCTCGACTACCCTTTCAACTTTGCACTCCGCGTTCTGTCACGACGACAACAGGTGCTTGACAAAAATCGCAACCAACAAATTGAATCAAAAATGCGAAGAAACTGGAAGCAATCACCCGACAACGAAGAGGAAGAAATGGATCGGGACCCAAGCGAAGACGAATGGAACGATCCCGCAAGATGGGACGAGGTTGAACCGGAAGAAAATCGGGAAAAGCCCGATGGAAACGAAAAGGTAAAAATAACAAAGAATTTAATTTGTGGCTAAACCACAAAAATACGTGAAACAAGATTCATAAAAGAAAACATCTTTATGTCAACAAACGAAAAATGACACGAGCCATTATTTAAGATTCAACACGTGTAAAAAGCACATGGTCGACCATGGCGCCATCTTGAATCCAAATTCGGAATTTAACAAAAATCTAATTTTTATGTATTCATTCCTCAGCCGGAACACCAACTTACGTGGGGACCCATCGATCCGCAAAACGTGTCTTCGGGTACACTCTGGAGAAGCGAAATTCCGACCCCATTTCGAAGAGCGTTAGAGGACGACGTCGACACCGGACCATGGAAAATTCGGCTCACTTCATCCCGAGCCCGATCGCGATTTTGGGCAAGTCAGGAGACCCTGATACACTACTTCCCAGAAAAGATGCGCGACGCACTGAGGACTGAAATTCCAGAACGCGACGACGCACCAGCACCACTCCCAAACAAGTTTTTGGAAAAGGACTATCCAAGCGAGCCCGAAGAGTGGGCTGTCCTCGAGAGGTGGCAAAACGCCGCTACAGACGAAGAGCGCCGACAAATACACAGAGACTATTACAACGAAGTCAGACGGACGGCGTATCGAGATCTCTTCAAAATACTGAAACCAGCAGGGTATTCGACAGATGAGATAAAAACTTGGTTAAGCCAGGTTCGAGGAGAAAGACCAGACGTTCCCAACTGGCGACCCGAACACGGATTTATCACCTCACAGAAAGCAATGCACCAGCTCCACTACCTGGGCATCTTTGGGCGCAAGCGACAAAAAGCGGAGAAGCGACTCTCGAGCGAGTTGTTGAATAACACACACGACAACAAGCGACGACGCCTGGATCAGCCAAGCACGTCGTACAACACGCAAGATCGATCGCAGTCACATCCTCGAGTTTATTACCGACACGCTCGAGAACCCTCACCGCGACGAGAACCCAGAGTCGAGAGACCACGAGAGGTTGAGACTTACCGCTACTCCAGGAATCGACCGAACCAACGCGGATGCCTCAGGTTATCAAGGCCACGAGCGGAAACATGGGGACGCTTTGAGAGATCACGTGAAGTCGATGAGGTAGAGACTCTGCAAGTGGAAGTTCGACAAGAAGTGCCAATAACGATCGAACACGAACAATCGGTAGAGCCGATGATCGTACCCGAACAAGAAAAACTTTACACCGAAGCCGATATGGTAGCAGCCGTCCTGAAAGTCAAGAACGAACAGGCGAAACCCGTCTATCGGCCGACCAAATCAATCGAGATGAGTGTAACATCGGTACCAAGCGCATTCATCAAGGCGCCAACAAAACCAGTTAGTAGCGTACCTTCTAGTCTGCCCAGCGCATTCCGAAAGACTGTGATTATCGGAACCCCAACATCGCTGAGTCCCTTTGAACAACTTAAACGACGACAAGATCGTTTTGGACCCATTTTCCCGGCCGTACCGGAAGAAACGCGAAGCGAAATTTCCACGTCGAGAACGCCGATTGTTTGGGATGAGCCCGAACCCGACATTCAACGAGTTTTAATTAATTCAAAGCAAGTGGCCGTGGCTAAAACCGATAAGAACGACCAAACGCCTTCAAAACCAACTTCCAATAACCAGTCTTCGGAGGTTCGAGCCACGATCCAGTTCGACCCAACGCCATACGATTTACAGTCGTTTCTCGACACAACCACGATCGAACAAGCGAAAGAGATGGTGTCCGACGTTGACGAATATCAAGCCAGGACCATGCAGATTGCGATAACAAACATCCAAAGTGCAGCCATAGAGTTCATCAAGAGCCCTGGACGAGATCATCCGTCACGGACAGCGCGCACAACGGTCGTACTCACGGACATGATGTCGCTCGTATTGGCCGCGTCCACATTTAGAAACGCCCGTGTAGCGTTGGCAGCCTGGGCAGTCGTCGCACATGAAAGCTTTCTGTTGCCTCCCGCTCTCATCGAACGATGGCTAAAGTTAGTCCCTTCCTGTATCCAGGTTCGCGCGCAGTTAGTTGCGGAGGACGTCGACCCGGAGCAATCATATCAAGCGGTCCGAACTGTGGCTTTACCACAGAGCGAACCAGTCGTATTAATCAACGAACCTCTCCCTGAGACTCCGGCAAACCAGACAGTCCCGGCAGCCACTCCAGAGGAGACGATAAAGTTCCCCGAAGGACTGGTCCCGATCGAGGGCGTGAAAACAGTCGTCCGAAAATCGAAAGCGAAGCCGAAGATCCTGCGGCCCAAGAAAAGGATGGAGCCAAAGCCGTTGCCTCCAATCGATGCACATCTGAAGACGTATTATCCGAGCTTGACCATGACCAAGGGAACGAAGGATAAAATTAAGAAATCAAGCGATCATGGTCATTCGCTTTATGTGTGGATGGAACGCACCCTCGAAGCGGGTCCGGGCGTCGATTTCATTCAACACCAACGTCTGTTGCGCGCCCACCGTGCCCCAAAGACTCCAGCCGAGGCCCAGAAGATCCACCACACGAATCAGGGCCTAGCTCCCTTCCTTTCACGTATTTGGATACACGAACGAGTCGGCGCCGCATACGAACCGGTTGGCGGCCACGATCGATATTTTATCGGAGAATTTGAAGATCCAAGCGACCGCTCGTCCCGTCTTACCTCTACTCCGCCGATCAGTAAACCCACAACTCCGAAGATGGCTGAACCATCCGTAACTGAAGAACTACCTCCACCTCCGCCTCCGGATGTTCCCCAGGGATCACCTGAGAAGAAGTAAAGTGAAATCTAACTTTGAGTTTTCGCAATGTTTGTTGTTTTATTGTAAATCCCCCAACAACATTGCTGAGGAGGGGACGTGTGGTGACCACGAGGTCACAAAAGTGTTTTAATAATTTATAATTCAATAAATAATGATTTTAGTATTCATAATAAAATATTGTCAGATCATTACGGGAAAACTAGCTATACTAGTTTTACCGTTTCTGCGGGACTGACGTGACAACGTCATGAATTTGCATAATTCTCCGAATTTAGGCAAATACGTCATTTCCGGTCCAGCCAGTATTTAAACCCGTGTCTGACCGGAAACCCCCCACTTTATAGATACCAGAGCAACATTAGCATCACCACCTCACCGTCAGGCCGTTTTACCGGATTGATAGAGGATCGATGCCCGTTGCCAATTACATCTATAAATCAGAGTCACAGATATTATCGTAGCAATACTACGATCGTAATATCTCCCGAAGCGAAGCGTTTGCGAACACGTGTTTCGCCAGACGCCATTACCCTAGACAACAGTAGAAGCCACGTGTAAGACTGCCGTGCAGCAACAAATCGTATCCGCCAGCAAGGATCCGAGACCACATTGTTAAGTATCATTATTGTATTATTACAAGTGTGAAATAAAGGGTGTTATTAGTAAGATATTGTGTAAGTTTATTTACCGGAATCAAGGTTACGACAAAGTTATCTTAGGAACGTCGCTTTTCTTCGATGATTTCGACCTGCTGTTTTTCGTTTTAGTGTCTTGTTTTTTCAACAACCGATCGATGGTTAATTTCTGTAAAACAAAATCAATTAAAAAATTTTCGGAATTTATTATTGTTTAGTAATTTGCTTATACTTTATCTTTTTCCCTTTTCTCGTGCGCTTGTTGTCGTCGCTTTTTCGCTCTCAAAGCTCTTTTCTGCAACCTTTCCTCCGTCATTTCTTTTTCTTTGTATCTTGAAAAAAAAAATCAAGAAATTAAATTAAACATTCGATTAAATTATGAAATTTAAGTGAAATACCCGACGGTAGCATTTGCAGCTCGGGTGTCGTTCCATCCCTTTGAGTTTTATTCTCTAAAAGCGCTCTCTAGCTTGGAAAATCAACTATTTATTGCATCTAAATCTTTCAAATCAATTTACTTGTCGAGCTGTCATCAAAGCGGGATCTTTCATTCGTTTTAATTCATCGCACTCGTCTCATTTTCCTGACTTTAAAGCTAAGAATTCTTCCACAGTTGAGCGCGAACACACTTCGACAGCAGAACAGCGTTCAAACACAGCTAGTAATCATCCCGCGAAGCAAAAACAAAATACCTTAATTAAATACACATAAATTAAAAAGAATAAAAAACAATTTCAAGAAATGCTCTTTTCAAGCACACATTTAGAAATTCGTTGACTAACGCGCATTATTTTGAAAAATCCTGGTATAATCTAGTAAATTGGACGCCAATATTTCCTAAACTCGTTTGAATCAAACTAAAATTGATGAAGCAGCAACGTTACTTTCCACTGGTCGCATTTCGTCGCCGACTTTAACATTTATGGCTCGCAAATCGTCGTAACTCAACCATTTTCCGATCTACAAACGAAATGGAGTAATAAATAACTAGACCTTTGATTCGGTGTGTAATTTACGTCATCCGCATGCGGAATAGTGGCGGAGATGGCCAAAAATCGTATCCTATCCCCGATTTTTGCTCTACTCCCGTCGTGTGTAACATCTTCATCCGGCTAACAACCGCTTCTAACGTGGGTCCACGAGACTCACAATTGAGAAGATGCACCTGAAATATTTGACAAATTTAAGCTGCCGTTGTTGGAATTGGTTCTGCATATTCATTTCCGCACGTTGTCGATTAGGAATAGTTTGACGAGCTGTTTCAATTCTTCGTTGTTGGTCCAACATCGCGTTAATTTGTCCCATTTTTCCTTGAAATGAATAAATGTCAACGATTTATCGTTTTCGTAATGACGATAGTTCACCCACGGGAATTGTTCGAATAATGTCAGAGTTTTTTATGATTGTGTATTCGTTTCCTACGGTGTCGCCCGTCAATTTGGAGCACGTTAAACCCAAATAAGCGAATTTCTCCTTCCAATCTCTGCATTTTTCGCTGCAGAGTGCCTTGACGGGACCCACTAACGAAGAAATTAGTGATTTAGACAACGAGCGGATAATCAGGAACGATTAAACATGCCGTAGACGGTTTTGACGTTTTCGTTTTTCATCAGTAAACGGATGATCGCCAATTCGAATATGACCGTTTTTCCTGACCCCGTCGGCGCCGATACAACGATCGATTGATCGGTGAATAAAACCTGAAGGAACAGATGAGCAAATAAATTAATTGGGGATAATCAATTCGATTCAAATTCTAGTTCATTTACCTCGTCGAAGACTATCGATCGTAATGAAGGGAAAATGCAAAAAAAAATGGCGGCATTGTTTTTAACGTGGCGCCATCTCGGAGTATTCTTACAAATTTGCATAGTTCAGACGAAATCTGCTAGATGGCAACCCGATAATCTGGCATAAAAATTACGTCATATTACAATAACTCAACTAAAAATTAAATTTATTACCAGAAATCCTGTATTTTCAATGCACTAACATTACTGCATGTTGAAAACGACAACCATAACCGTTTTAGATTAAATTCATTAAAGGCAATCTGACTTCTATCAAGCTGACTACGATCTGCCCGACTCCGTGCACAGAGTAGTTTGTGGTTTTGAGAATAGATGGCGGAAATGTCAACTTGGCATATTTTGTTAAAAAACCTCGAGATCTTTTGAAATATCACCCGGATTTCTTAAATTTTTATCGGAAACACATAAATTATTAGTAAAATATTAATATATTTGGTATTCAATGTTTTTTAATCGTTTCATTAAAGGCAAAACGACTTCCATCAAGCTGACTACGATCTGCCCGATTCCGTGCACAAAGTAGTTTGTGCTTTTGAGAATAGATGGCGGAAATGTCAAGTTGGCATATTTTGTTAAAAAACCTCGAGATCTTTTGAAATATCACCCAAATTAATTAAATTTTTATCGGAAACACATAAATTATTAGTAAAATATCAATATATTTGGTATTCAATGTTTTTTAATCGTTTCATTAAAGGCAAAACGACTTCCATCAAGCTGACTAGGATCTGCCCGATTCCGTGCACAAAGTAGTTTGTGGTTTTGAGAATAGATGGCGGAAATGTCTAGTTGGCATATTTTGTTAAAAAACCTCGAGATCTTTTGAAATATCATCCGGATTAATTAAATTTTTATCGTAAACACATAAATTATTAGTAAAATATCAATATATTTGGTATTCAATGTTTTTTAATCGTTTCATTAAAGGCAAAACGACTTCCATCAAGCTGACTAGGATCTGTGCGACTCCGTGCACAGAGTAGTTAGTGCTTTTGAGAATAGATGGCGGAAATGTCAAGTTGGCATATTTTGTTAAAAAACCTCGAGATCTTTTGAAATATTACCCTGATTAATTAAATTTTTATCGGAAACACATAAATTATTAGTAAAATATTAATATATTTGGTATTCAATGTTTTTTAATCGTTCTACCTCCCGTTCTACGGAATCCCAGGAGAGGGCGCACCCGCTGGAGCCGTTCAGTTTTTAGCACACTCCGGAGTCGTTTGGTTAAGGTTAATTTTTTGGTGAGTAACAAAATCGTTTTTTATTAAAAAATTAACGTATTTGTCTATTAAATTTAGTGAATTTGGAGTAGTGATAATCTAAAGATTGTGGTTATGGCCGAGAAAGTTGATTTTGAAGCGTTGCTGGACCACAGTTACGACGTTGGAGCGGAGCACGCGGATAAGCGCGCGGATAACAATGAAGAGGATGAAGAAGATGATGTGCGTTATGAAATTTTGTCAAAAGAATTGGCAGAAATTAAGTCGATGTTGTTAAAAAATTTTTCTGGTCCGCCTGCAACGGCAAATGGGGACCAATCTCAATTAAGTGCAACTGCTGGGAGTTCTGGCTCTGTGCAAGCAAATATAAATGCGCTAGTTTCTGCCCCGCCTGCGATTCCAGCGGCGATTGGGGGCCATGTGCAATTAATGGCAAATACTGGGCTGCCTGCGATCCCAGCGGCAATTACTGGCCCTGTGCAAACGAATGCAAATGCACCCATTTCTGGCTCATCTCCGTCAGTGTCGGCTACATCTGGAGTTTATGATTTTGACATGGGAGAAGAGAAAACAGATCCAAAGTTTGGGCCAGATATGCCGCCTACGATGGCTTCAATGTTTTTGAAGAGACTGTTTGAAGTGCTGCCAGATCGTCAGGTTCAAGTACAAGAGGAGACACTTGTTCCAGGAAATATGCGGTTTTTAGTGCCTCCAGAATGTGAGTCCCATTTGTGGGGCGAGATTAGAAGCCAGAAAATCAAAATTAGAGATCGAACCTTGCGGAAGTCGCAGGAAACCTTGTTGAAAGTGGCGGTGCCTTTGGCGCAGATTTTGGAGAAATTGGCTGGGAAATTTCCTGCAGTTGTTGACCAAGCAGGTGTGCAAGTGGCTGATCCCTTTTTTCAAGGGCAGTTGGAATTGATTTCGACTGCAATAACCTTGTTGGGTGCGGCAAACATGAAGATAACTCGTGCACGAAAACTGGAATTAATGGATGAAGTGCAGCCACGTTTTAGGCCTTTGTGTGGGAAATTTGTGAGTTATCCGGACTCACTTTTTGGACCAAATTTGGCACACCAATTGGAAGAAATTGAGAAGGTCTCGAATATGAGCAAGAAGTTGATCCAACCAAGAAAGAAACCCTTTGTTCCCTCGTTTCGAGGTGCTGGTCGAGGTCGGAAGTTTCGGTCCTTTTTCCGTGATGCTGACGGACCTCCTCGTTTTGAGAGTAGGCGAGACTCTCCACAACCAAGAGGATTTCATCCGTATGCAGGTTGTAATGGTCTTGGTGTTGGCAAACGAATTGGGTCATTAAATCAAATTTGTTGTAGGACAGAGCCGTCCCAAGGAGAAGACGGAGAAGATTCCAAGGAAAAGGAATTAGAAGAACAACAAGTTGATCTCATGTTTTTTGATGTGAATAAAGTGAGTGCACGCCTGATCTTTAGTGCAGGTTTGGTTGCCTCTTATGTAAAGAATTGGAGTTTAATTACTTCGGATAAATGGATTTTAAAGTCCATTCAAGGAGTTGATATTGAACTTTTTGATTTTCAAGAGGCGGTTCCCTCTGTGAAAGAGTATAGATTTCAGGAAAATGAAAAGGGACAAGTTGATTTAGAGATATCAAAACTTTTGGAGCTAAGAGTAATTAAGAAAGTTTTGTTTGAAGCAGGGCAATTTTTAAGTCCAATTTTTCCGGTTCCAAAGCCTGATGGAAGCGTTAGAATAATTTTAAATTTAAAAAATTTAAATGCACATGTTGTTTATCATCATTTTAAAATGGCAACATTTAAGGAAGCTACTAGTTTAATGCAAGAAGGGGTTTACATGTTTAAAATCGATCTCAAGCATGCTTATTATTTGGTGCCAGTAGGGGAAGTGTTTAAGAAATTGTTGCGTTTTTTATGGGACGGTGAGTTATATGAATACCAGGTGCTTCCAAATGGTCTGGCATCAGCCCCTCGGATTTTTACTAAAATAATGAAACCAGTTTTTGCTTTCTTACGTGTGCAAGGAATTTCAACTTTGGCTTTTTTAGATGATGGTATATTTTTTTGCAAATTGCTGGAGCAAGCCAGGTTGGATTGTAGTTTTGCTATATCTTTTTTGCAATCACTTGGATTGGTTTTAAATTGGGAAAAATCTGTTCTCCAACCAGTGCAACGGATAGAATTTTTGGGTTTGATTTTGGATTCAGTTAAAATGCAGATTGCAGTACCAGAGAGGAAAAAGGAAAAAATATTGAAATTGGTAAAGGAAATTTTGGTTGCAAAAGTTTTTTCTTTGCGAAAATTTTCACAATTGGTAGGAAATTTGGTGGCTGTTGAACCAGCCTTGTTTAATGGTTTTTGGCACATTAAGCCTTTAGAGCATTTTAAAAATGCAAAATTAGAGGCGGTAGCTGGAAATTATGATGCTGGGGTTAGAATGACAGATAATTTGAAGTTGCACTTAAGAAGTTGGTTAAGTTTGGAGGCATTTAAACCTAAGGAGTTGGCCATGTATAGTCCTGGGGATTTTGTGTTTGTGGATGCCTCTAACAAAGGTTGGGGGGCTAAATTTGGAGATAATGAATTCAATGGAAAGTGGAAACAGGAGGAGAGTAAATTACACATAAATGAGAAGGAAGTTTTGGCTCTTGTTTTTGCTTGGGAATTATGTTTGCCTTTATTTAAGTCAAACAGTGTGCAATTTTTGTCAGATAGTGAAGTGGTGGTTTCTTTATTCCGAAATACCGGAAGTAGGGTTCCATCATTGCATGAGAAAGGTATGAAGGTTTGGGATGCAGCTTGTAGAAATGGTTTGATCTTGACAGTTGTGCATATCCCAGGGAAATTGAATGTGGATGCTGATTTTTTATCCAGGAATTTTAAATCCATGGACGGAGAATGGAGTTTGACTCAAAATTGTTTTGATAGCTTATGCAAGGAATTTGGTAGACCTGAAGTGGATTTTTTCGCATCTAGGATAAATGCAAAACTTCCCAGGTTTTTTAGCTGGGGGCCAGAACCTGGGGCGGAGAAAATAGATGCCTTGGCACATGATTGGAAAAATATTTATGGTTTTATCTTTCCACCTTTTAGTTTGATACCTCGGATCCTGCGGAAAATCAGGGAGGACAAGGCAACTGTGTTGGTGGTCCTGCCACTGTGGACAGGACAAGGCTGGTTTCAGGAGATGTTGCGATTAATGGTGAAGACTCCAGTGGTTTTTCTAGCGAAGCATGCGATTCGGTGCGAATTGGATTTGTCAAGGAGGCACAGATTAGAAAAGAATCTACATCTGATTGGATCGGTTCTGTCAGGGAAGGTCTCGAGGCAAGAGGATTTTCAACAGACGCTGCAGATTTATTCACGCGAAGCTGGAGACCTTCAACAATCAAATCTTATGCACCAGGAATTGAGAAGTGGAAAAGTTTTTGTTGTGAACAATCGCTTGTTGAGGCCCCGACGGTGGTGGATGTAGTTAATTTTGTGGCTTGGTTGCATAAAAGGGGGCTTTCTTACAATGCTATTGTTACGTGTTTGGCTGCTAATGTAGCAGGGGAGAGTTTTTCGGCTGAAATTCGTCAAGATTTGCAGGTTAAGAGAGTTCTGCGTGGGGTTTTTCAGGTGAATCCGGCTTTGCCCAAATATACACATATTTGGGATGTGAAGCCGGTACTAAATCTTTTGAGATCTTTTTGGCCACATAGTTCTATTGGGTGGCCACTTTTGCAGAAAAAAGTACTGATTTTGTTGGCGTTAACTACAGCTAGCAGGATGGCTACGTTGGCATCTTTAAAACTGACTGATTTTAGAATAAATAATGAGGAAATGGTTTGTCAGCCTTCGGCTGCCCAAAAAACAACAAAGCCAGGACGACATTCTCTACTTGTGATTAAACGCTTTGAAGACGATGGGAAGATTTGTCCTTGGTTGGCGGTCAACGATTTTTTGACTCAATCTGAGTCTTTGCGAGTAGGTGATAAATTTTTTATAGCGCAAACATTGCCGCATAAGGCGGTAACGGTTGACACGCTGCGACGCTGGGCTAAGGGAATTTTAAAACAAGCTGGAGTGGATGTCACTGTGTTTGGGGCCCATTCGGTAAGATCTGCAGCTACGAGTGCTGTTGTTGAACGGGTTCCAATCCAAGATATTTTAAAAGCGGCTGGTTGGGCAAATGAAGCCACATTTGCTAAGTTTTATTGTCGTCCAGTTGTTAATCCAACTGCATTTCAAGCTGCGGTGTTGTCTTATGCTGATGATGTTTAATGAAAATAAAATTGTTGAGAACAAGAATTTATTTGTTGAGTTTATTTGGAACTTCTGTGAACCTGCTCTGAAGTCTCCTGGGATTCCGTAGAACGGGAGGTAGAATGTAAACTCAGCTGAGTGAAGCGAAGTTTACGTAGCGAATGATAGCTGCGTATCATTCTACCGACAGTTCGTAGGAATCACAGGACCCACCCTACTTCCACCCGTTTATTGTTGTTTTAACTGATTTTTTAGGTTCACACAAGTTCCTCTCTGAATACTGAACGGCTCCAGCGGGTGCGCCCTCTCCTGTGATTCCTACGAACTGTCGGTAGAATGATACGCAGCTATCATTCGCTACGTAAACTTCGCTTCACTCAGCTGAGTTTACATTTCATTAAAGGCAAAACGACTTCCATCAAGCTGACTACGATCTGCCCGATTCCGTGCACAAAGTAGTTTGTGCTTTTGAGAATAGATGGCGGAAATGTCAAGTTGGCATATTTTGTTAAAAAACCTCGAGATCTTTTGAAATATCACCCAAATTAATTAAATTTTTATCGGAAACACATAAATTATTAGTAAAATATCAATATATTTGGTATTCAATGTTTTTTAATCGTTTCATTAAAGGCAAAACGACTTCCATCAAGCTGACTAGGATCTGCCCGATTCCGTGCACAGAGTAGTTTGTGGTTTTGAGAATAGATGGCGGAAATGTCTAGTTGGCATATTTTGTTAAAAAACCTCGAGATCTTTTGAAATATTATCCGGATTAATTAAATTTTTATCGTAAACACATAAATTATTAGTAAAATATCAATATATTTAGTATTCAATGTTTTTTAATCGTTTCATTAAAGGCAAAACGACTTCCATCAAGCTGACTAGGATCTGCCCGATTCCGTGCACAGAGTAGTTTGTGGTTTTGAGAATAGATGGCGGAAATGTCTAGTTGGCATATTTTGTTAAAAAACCTCGAGATCTTTTGAAATATCATCCGGATTAATTAAATTTTTATCGTAAACACATAAATTATTAGTAAAATATCAATATATTTGGTATTCAATGTTTTTTAATCGTTTCATTAAAGGCAAAACGACTTCCATCAAGCTGACTACGATCTGCCCGATTATGTGCACAAAGTAGTTTGTGCTTTTGAGAATAGATGGAGGAAATGTCAACGGCATATTTTGTGTGAAAACCTCGAGATCTTTTGAAATATTATCCAAATTTATTAAATTTTTATCGGAAACACATAAATTATTAGTAAAATATCAATATATTTGGTATTCAATGTTTTTTAATCGTTTCATTAAAGGCAAAACGACTTCCATCAAGCTGACTAGGATCTGCCCGACTCCGTGCACAGAGTAGTTTGTGGTTTTGAGAATAGATGGCGGAAATGTCAAGTTGGCATATTTTGCTAAAAAACTTTGAGATCTTTTGAAATATCACCCGGATTAATTAAATTTTTATCGGAAACACATAAATTATTAGTAAAATATCAATATATTTGGTATTCAATGTTTTTTAATTGTTTCATTAAAGGCAAAACGACTTCCATCAAGCTGACTACGATCTGCTCGACTCCGTGCAAGAGTAGTTTGCTAAAAATAATCGATTTGATAGCAAAAACAAAGATTTTATAGCTAAAAAATAGTTTTGATTGCAGAAACATCGATTTTATCGCAAAAAACATCGATTTTATAGCTGAAAACATGGATCTAATACATGTGTAACTTATACTTTCTGCTCGTCTAATCTCATTGGAATAAAAACACACGTTAGCTTATTATTACCATAAAGTAAGGATGGAACATAGTCAATTATTTATTAATAATTTGCAAGGATTCTATTATAAATAGATTTCTGCAAATACAGCAAAAAACTGCGAGCAAACTGAGCTGCCATCTATTGGATTTCGTCAGAACTTCGACATGGAGGCATTGCTTTCGGTGACGTTGTGAATGAATCAAAAGGTATTTATTTCTTAGTTTTTATTTTTATTAATCTTCGCACAAAAGAAGTAAACACACTGGTTGTAATGGATCTATTTTTTATTCCACTAACATAATTTACATGCGACAAAACCGGTCTGCCATCTATTGGATTTTTTCAGAATTACACATGAAAACCGAAAAACAAGCGATAAAACCGGTCTGCCATCTATTGGATTTTGTGCGAACTTTTCAAGTAGGATTAAACCAAGATGGCGCCAGATATTTTGAGAAAAAAATCGCTACATTTTAAACGAGTTTATATCTTGTTTTATGTATGTATTAATATTATCGCATTTGAAACAAACGTTGCCGAAATAACAGATCTAATTGTTATTTGAGTTTCATATAGAATGACGTAATTTTCATGCAGAAAAACCGGGTTGCCATCTAGCGGATTTTGTTTGAACTTTGCAAGTTCGTAAGAAATCTCCGCGATGGCGCCAGCTGTTTTGGAGAAAAACTCGGTACATTTTAAACGAGTTTATATCTTATTTCTACGATGTATTAATATTACAGCATTTGAAACAAACGTTGCCGTTATAACAGATCTAATTATTAATTGAGTTTTTGTAGAATGACGTAATTTTCATGCAGGAAAACCGGGTTGTCATATAGCGGATTTCATTTGAACTTTGCAAGTTTGTAAGAAATCTCCGCGATGGCGCCAGCTGTTTCGGAGAAAAACTCGGTACATTTTAAACGAGTTTATATCTTATTTCTACTATGTGTTAATAAAAGCGTATAAAAACGAAACATTTAATTCATAACGGATCTCATTTTTGTAGGAGTTATTACATATTTGCCTCCATTAGCCGTTTTCAACCCCTCGCCATCTTGAAGTTTTCATTACAAACGAAATTCAATATGAACACATTAATTGGTAAAGTTGCTAACATTTCTTGAAGTTGAGCTTGGAATGCGACGAGATTTCAAGAGAAATGCAACAGAAAGAGAAAGAAAGAATTCAGAGGAAAGAAGGGAAGAGGTCAGTTGTCGCGAACTTTGATGAATTTTATTTAATGAATCTTATTTGATTTTTACTATAGAAATTGCAGTGAAAAACATGGAAATGGAACCACGGTATCAAATCCGACTTGAATCCACGATTCACAGACGGCCATGACGGAAAACCTTGGCAGCAATAACTCCGAGAGTGTGCAATGAATCAGTTTAGAAGTGTTTTCGTTGAGCAGCCGCCATTCGAGGCAGTTTGTTATTCGTGCTGTGTTCTCCCCCACGTAACCTTGAACTTTTGTTGCCCTTTTGTAAAAGTGACCCTCCATTGGTCATCCTTGGCCATTGTTTTATATTGTGACGCTGTTGCTACAGCGCCACCTATCTTGTAATAAAACCATTCTGGTCACCCATCACCAACGATGAAGGTCGCACATTAATTCAATCCAACACCATCACAAAACCATCAGCAGAAAACACTACATTGGCGACGAGGATTTGATCATTATGTACCCACGTACGATACAGTAATGTCTACAAACTTTTTTTTGAGTGTTTTTGCGTGCCTGATGTTGTTCCTTACCACCGCCCGATCCTTGACCGCGTGGTCCCGAATATAGGCCCGAGTGCCTCTCGTGAATTTTTGCTGTTTTATTGCGTTCGTTTGGCTTCCATATGGCCGCGCCTATTGGATTCACCATCAACCAAGTCTACAAAGCAGCAACATCATCCATTTTTGGCGAACTTTGTGTGGGTCTTTCAACGCTTTTCAGCCACGCTGACCACGCCGTGACCACACTTTAGGCCTAAGGGTCTTTCAACTGTTTCCAGTCTTCGTTCGCAAGTCTCCCTGAGAAATGGATCTGCAAGTAACCGTAACCCAGCTTTACAACCGTTACTTTTTCCAGCTCAAATTAACCCTTTTTTCGAACATGTTCGGACTGTCCACTATGCGGCCCACGCATTAGTCCTAAGGGTACAGTGCGTTTTGTGTGCTTTGTGTATTTTCTTGTGCGTCGACTCCACCATGGCAGACATAATCGGTTTGTTACAGCCTTTCTGCCAGGAGCACGACTGGTCACGTTCTTGCTGGCCAATTGCAAAATTTTTATTTTGTGTGTTTAAAAGAAAATTTGATGCGCACAAAAGTTGTGACGTCCATCTCCAGTGTTGGGCCACAACTGGCTTATCGAGCTCGATCTGCAACCCCGTAGAAGCGACGCACCAGCCATCGGGCAACACCCAAGCGTCTGGCAGCGGCCCACAATGCGCTTCGTGCGGAGGAACGGACCACCGACGTGACGACTGCACGCATCGATACGCAACCTGTTACGGCTGCGGAAAAGAAAAAAAAAGGCCACATCAAGTCCGCTTGCATGTCCGCCGGCAGACCCGCTACTACCAATCCACCGAGCCTCCTTTGGAGCTCACATTTTATTAATTCCACTCCGGAAACACTCCAAATCATCGGAGTGGGGGGAGAATCTCCACGATTTTCCCTTCCCCCCATTTCAAACATTCATGTGCGTTCCCGCTTCCACGCCGCGCATTCCGGCTATCACGCCACACGTTCCATCTACGTTCCAACAACGTTCCGTACGTTTCAGCCATCGTTCCATACGTTCTGGCTTCCATTTCCGCATCCAGCATCCGCTCAACCGCATCAGCATCCGCAAATGTTATAATTTAGTAAATCCTTTTTTTATGTAAAAATTCCTTCCACTTTTATTTGTTTTGATTACATGTTTAATCTTCCATCTTTTTAAATTGTTAATTTTTTATCTTCTTACCTTTGTTTAGTTTTATTATCAATTCCTTAATTTGATAATGGGGAATATTGCTGTGTTCTCCCCCACGTAACCTTGAACTTTTGTTGCCCTTTTGTAAAAGTGACCCTCCATTGGTCATCCTTGGCCATTGTTTTATATTGTGACGCTGTTGCTACAGCGCCACCTATCTTGTAATAAAACCATTCTGGTCACCCATCACCAACGATGAAGGTCGCACATTAATTCAATCCAACACCATCACAAAACCATCAGCAGAAAACACTACAATTCGGTGCATTCATTTGGTGGTCGTGTCGAATCGAGTAGGTAGGCTTAAATGTCTGACTAACAACATAAACGTTTGTATTTTTTTTAAGTAATTGCGTTAGATTGTTTTCCACCGATTTGTTAACGTTCCGTCGTAGACATTAAGTGATTAATGTTAGTTTGCAATCGATGTTTTAAAAGGAATTTTGAACTTTAAATTCTTTTTTTTGTGATTGTGACTTTTTGCGACGATTAAAGAAATGTGAGATGTTTATAGTTGTGAACGATCGGGAGAGAGAGAGAGAGAAAAGCGATTATAACGACGCGTTTAATTGATTTTCGCAGGAACCGACTCTGAAGACCGAAGATCTCCCCGAGGAACCCGCCGAGGTTCTCGTCCAGTTGGAAACCGACGCGCAAGGCACGTGAAGCGCTACGAGGAGATCGCGAAGCTCATTCCGGGGCTGGAGGCGACTACTGCACGAATTACGTCGTTGAAGACGAAATTGTTTTCTCCGGAAGGGCTCACGGAGATTGAGAAACTCGTTGTGGAACTGTTGCAGCAAGAAGAAGTTCAACTCGTGGGTGCGAGCAGAGGACCCGCGGGTCAAGCTGTGGTCAAATTGATATTTGAATTTATCCATTTTTTTTAATTAATTTTTTTTGTGTTTAGTCTTTGAATATGTTAATTAATCGACGCCGACGCCGACGCCGACGCCGCAGCGCTTGTTTTGCGTTTTGCAGTCGGACGAAACGGGATTAGCGGGCGCGTTTTAGCAGGACACGACTTTCCAGTGATGTGCAATCAAAGAATATTAATGAAAATGAAAAATAAGTTAATAAATCTATTCGATATAAATTTTTCTTTTTTAATTTTCTTTTCTTTTTTTTCTAAATCTACAGAGCTGGGATCGTGAATTCCTTGTTGACGTCGTTCCTCACCCGTTTCTGACAGATGAGACAGCAACAAATTTTATTTTCGCTACAAAATTCCCAATCCGACCGGAAATACGCGATGCACACGCCCACGATCAAAACCGCTCCGAACAAACACGACCAGACGATGAGTTCGTTCAAACAGCAAGTTGGCAAAGAATTAAATTGGAATTGGGAGAAATAAATGAAGATGCTGCATACCAACCTTTGTTCTTGGAGCGACAATTTAACGCAACAGGTGCAAGGGGCGATTTGCATCGTTGCAGCAAATCTCGGTCGCATTGCACGAGTATACGTTTTCCAAAACTTGCCACGGTATGTTTGGGTCGAATCTGTAGTAGATTGACGCTACGGGTTGAAAGCGAAAGGTTTGAAATTGACGTTTTTTTTGCTCGTTTGAGTTGAGGTTGTTTTTACCTCAATGAGGCAGACAGGTGAGCAGAGGTAAAGCGGGCTTCATTTTGCTCTTTTTTGGTATTTATTTGGGATCGATTTGTTGCTAACGAGTAAGTAACGAGAGCACTGACAACAATGAATTTTTCTCTTTGTAGTTTTATGGATTTATTTATCCAAACGTGATGCGCGGGTAAGTGTTTTATTTTATTTTTTATTTTATAAAATTTTATAAAATAAAATTAAAGGTCACAACTTGGCATCAATAACTTGGACGACAGTTTCGAGAGCTTGCAGTGAATCCGTTTAGATTCTTTTTCGTCAATTTTTGTGCCATTTACCTCGAAATCATGGTGTCGCAGTCTGATTAGCAGCATTTCTCTCCTAACTGCTCGTATATTTGATACATTCAACTCACCTGTCAGTGAATTTGTATACAAGTACAATTCTGCCTATTTATTAATTAATAAATTAATATTAATAATATTACGGTGAGTAGTAAAATGAACATGTTTGTTCTTGAGTTAGGTGTAATTATGAGTTTTTAACTTAATTTTTACGTATTTACTGGTCATGACAATTTGATATGTGCTGCAATTCCGGTCTTAAAAATTAACGGATTAAAGTTATCCAATCTAATATTCATTCGATTTATGTGAGAAAACCGGTCTGCCATCTATTGGATTTGGTGAGAACTTAATAAGTTCGTGGGAATAGTCCGAGACGGTGCCAGTGTATTCTGCGCAATATTCAGTGCCAATTTAAAACTATGAATTTATTTCTAGTTTTGATAAATTAATTTTTGCGCATTGAAAATAAGCGGACTGATGGTAACAAATCTAATTTTTAAACGTGTTACAGCTAAATGACGTAAATAACTTTACAGGTTAAGAGTCGCTCAAGATATAGTCGGCGCTCGGGAAGTTCTACGAGACCTAATACGTGTAACTAAGGAATCGGTGAAACGTGATTAATCTTTTCTATCTTTTTATTTATTATTTGGAAACTAAAAAAAATGGGAAAAACAAACATCAACGCACGGACTATGAAAGAAATTTGAGGAATGTTGTTTGAAATAGTGTCGACGATAGCCACAACGCGCCACTATAGTCGTATGGTATCGGATGACGTCATCAAATGCACCTGAGTCGACGCGAGAAGGAGAAATGGCGGAGAGCAGCACGACATCGAAGCGAGCTGAGTGAAGGTGAGATTTTGTTTTAATTTTTACTTTAGCTTATCTGGCTATACTATGAGCATTTAGTTAAATGGTTTTTGAGTAAAGACAACACCACAAAATATTCAATGAGCGTGTTGACCGCACGCTTATTAAGTATTCAAAATTTAAATGTGCAATGTGCGGGTTCAAGATGGCGAACTCTTTGTTCCGTTTAGGCTTATGTTTTTCTCTTCTCGCGTGCTTAAATTAATTAGTCACTGTTATTTTGAGCATTTGTTTCTGTTTTCATATTTTTAATTTTTACAAAATTTTTACTTTGAGTTTTCTTTGCTGCTACATTTAATAATTTTCTTTGTTCTTTTTCTAGGAGGACTGAGTTTGTGTTTTGAGGACATGCAAGCTGCTTCGACGGCGAAAAAAGGACTGCGTGATCTTTATAATTATTTTCAAATATTATTTTTCTTATTATTTTTACCGGCATAACTAGAGTCAATAGAATATTGAATATTCCATTCTATTGGTCCTAACCGATCGCAGCTCGTAATTATTTTTATAAATGGCGAAGCAGGAGCGTCGTTATCGTTTGTTAACATAGCTGCCTAGCGTTGACGCTCGCTACGGAAAATAAAAGTCGACGAGGTATAAAAATGGAGTGGATGATGCAAGCGTGGATCCAGTCGTGCAAGAAGCCTCTTTTTAAGCCTTTTTTTTAGTCTGACATTTTAAAATGCCATTTCAGATTGATATGTTCCTGACCAAGTCTCTGAAGAAGCTGTACTTGCTTCAGCATCACGTTCGTCTCAAGCATGCGGCGCAGGACAAGGCGAATTTGACAAGGGCCAGAAATAAATCCCATACATCAAAAGGTGACGAAATGAGAATTAATACACGAATGACAGACAGTTTGTTTGATTCGATCTCGATTGCTCTGTAGATCGAGTTGGTATTCGAACTGGATTCTTGGGATTCGACGTACCACACGGGCAGCAGCGAGCACATCGCTCGCACCGTCGACGGCGGCTGCAAAAGCGACGAGAAAAATTTCAACGGTCACGTCATGGATAAGCAAGTGAAGCAAACCGTCAAAGCGCTTCCGTGCTCCACCCGCTACGTCGTGGGATGTTTCGTAGACGGTAGCGACGACGATGCCGAAAAGCCATTTTAATATTCGTCAATTGATGATTGAATTTTACAGGGGATGGTCCACGTGCACGGTATCGTGAAATTGCACTCCAGGTTCGATTATCTCGATCGTTTTGACACGAAACAACGTGAAGAAAACCGATTCGACAATGATGAGAGTATTTCTTTAATTTTGAATTTTTATTCGTTGCATTTGAAATTATTTTTATTTGTCAAAATCAGCCGCGTCGGACAAGCAGGGGTTGACGCAGCGGGTGATCGTTAAATTTGCCAATGCGGATAAGGAGAGGCCAAAAAGATGTCGGATAAGGGTTTTATTCGGCACCAGCAAATCTTGGATGGCGACGAGACGACTACGCTCAAATTCTCATTCCGAAGGAAGCCGGCAATCGTCTTCAGCTCCCGAGACCCTCTCTCTGGCTCGGCAGAGCGCTCTACCGCTGGGGGACCAGATTCACGCGCTGCTTAAAAGTGGTAAAACAAAATTAGCGGCGATATATTTCGATTTTGCCTAAATTTTTTTTCCAATTTTTCTTTTGATTTTTTTTTAGCGAAGGTTATTAATTTGAGCGAAGACCTTTCGCTTTTATCCACCGACGTAGATTCCGAAGTGGTGCTTCGTTTAGTGCATGAATGTTGGGTGATAAAAAGGTGAGAGTGCATTAAAAATAAAAAGTAAACCCAAATAAATAAATAAATAAATAAATAAAACAAATGAAAAAACTCAACCAATTATGCATTTTTGACAATTTTTCTTTGCATTTTTTCTTTTCTTTCTTTCTCTTCTAAATTAAAAAAAAAATTCTCTTTTAATTTTCGTTCTTTTTATAAAAATAATTTTCCATATTGATTTTCATAATTATTTTCAAATATTATTTTTCATACTATTTTAATGAGGAATTTAGATTTGCATCAAGTTTTCTAGTTGCTCCGTTAATTTTTAACAAACGATTTTTCCGATTATTTCAATTGTATTTTTCTATATTTTTTTCACGATCCAGCGACGTCGAGATGAGTACGGTTTAAGAGAAACTTCGTGCTAAGGAAAAATGGATTTATCTAATAAAATGGAATTTGACAAACTACTAATATTCTCTTTTTTAGATGTGAGAGTATTCCGAAAACGGAAATCCAATCTATCCATTGGCACTTGTGTTTTAGGTTTAAGAATTTTGAATTTCGAACGGTCCATTCCCTAGTGACAAAATAACATTGTCGTTTTGATTTGATGATAAATCTCACGTGATTACAAACTTAACCAATGAAATTCAAATCGTAATTTCAGTTATGTTTTGAAAATCGGGGCTTTTTTCATCAGGAGTTCTTAGCACAGGAGCGAACGACGATGACTGTCACGTGAATTGAAACTCATCTAATCACGGAGCAGCATTATCATCATGTGATTTAATTCGCCAATCAAACCAAATAGGAAAAGCCGTTGTTCCATTTGAACTTTGAACTTATGAGAGAATGGACGTGTTTCTGACGAGAAGAAGAAATTAACGGCAAGTAATACTTTATAAATCTATTATCGGGGTTTTTTTCCAGGGGGGGTTCTTAGCACAGGAGTGGACGACCTGCGTTACTTATGTTATTATTTTGAGGAGGTTGTTCGCTGATGTTAAGGGGGGTTGGGGAGAATTGCGAGGTATTGTTAGTTGTTAGCCGGGGAATTATCGTTAGACGAGGGCGGGCCTACGGGTTAGGTAGCACGAGCTTAGTGTAGGCAAGATGAAGTAGCGACCAATTTTAGATGGACCAGAAGGAGCTACGTATCTGGGGATAGTTGGGAAGGGAGATAGGTTAGAGTTAGGTGGCATTTTAAATTTTAAGTTCTTAATTTTTTTTAAAAAATTAGTTTATTAATGTGTTTTTCTTCTTTTTTTCTTTTCATGTTGACTGCATTCACGGAACAGGAAATTGAACAGGTTTGTGTGTTACGTAAGTTTTGAAACGTTAGTGGCGTAAAAATCGAATTTTTTTTCCATGTTTGATGACCTCGCCATTGTAGAAGGAAATTTGAAGTTTGGAGTTTGGACTAGTTGTTGGACACTGCATCATTAGACAAGAGCACTTAAAAGGTAACAAGTCTTTTTTTTTTAATCCATTGGGGACTTTTTCCAGGGGGGGTTCTTAGCACAGGGGTGGACGACCTGCGTAATTTACGTCATTATTTTGAGGAGGTTGTTCGCTGATGTTAAGGGGGGTTGGGGAGAATTGCGAGGTATTGTTAGTTGTTAGCCGGGGAATTATCGTTAGACGAGGGCGGGCCTACGGGTTAGGTAGCATGAGTTTAGCGTAGGCAAGATGAAGTAGCAACCAATTTTAGGTGGATCAGAAGGAGCTACTTATCTGGGGATAGTCGGGAAGGGAGATAGAATAGAGTAAGGCGGAATTTTAAATCTTAAATTCTTAATTGGTTTTTTTAAATTTGTTTATAATTTTTTTTTGTTTTTCTTTTCATGTTCACTGAATTCACGGAACAGGAAATTGAACAGGTATGTGTGTTACGGAAGTTTTGAAACGTCAGTGGTGTAAAAATTGAAATTTATTTTCCATGTTTGATGAGCTCGCCATCGTAGAAAAAAATTTTAAGTTGGAACTAGTTGGAGACACAGCATCATTAGACATGAGCACCTAAAACTAAAAGGTAATAAGTGTTTTTCTAATCCGTTGGAGATTTTTTCCAGGGGGGTTCTTAGCATAGGAGTGGACGACCTGCATTACTTATGTCATTATTTTGAGGAGGTTGTTTGCTGATTTTAAGGGGGGTTGGGAGAATTGCGAGGTATTGTTAGATGTTAGCCGGGGAATTATCGTTAGACGAGGGCGGGCCTACGGGTTAGGTAACATGAGTTTAGTGTAGGCAAGATGAAGTAGCGACCAATTTTAGATGGACCAGAAGGAGCTACTTATCTGGGGATAGTCGGGAAGGGAGATAGGATAGTTAGGTGGCATTTTAAATTTTAAGTTCTTAATTTTTTTTTTTAAATTTGTTTATTAATGTTTTTTTTCTTTCTTTTTTTCTTTTCATGTTGACTGAATTCACGGAACAGGAAATTGAACAGGTACGTGTGTTACATAAGTTTTGAAACGTTAGTGGCGTAAAAATCGAAATTTTTTTTCCATGTTTGATGACCTCGCCATTGTAGAAGGAAATTTGGAGTTTGGACCATAGTTGTTGGACACTGCATCATTAGACACGAGCACTTAAAAGGTAACGAGTGTTTTTTTTAATCCATTGGGGACTTTTTCCAGGGGGGGTTCTTAGCACAGGGGTGGACGACCTGCGTAATTTACGTCATTATTTTAAGGAGGTTGTTCGCTTATGTTAAGGGGGGTTGGGAGAATTGCGAGGTATTGTTAGTTGTTAGCCGGGGAATTATCGTTAGACGAGGGCGGGCCTACGGGTTAGGTAACATGAGTTTAGTGTAGGCAAGATGAAGTAGCGACCAATTTTAGATGGACCAGAAGGAGCTACTTATCTGGGGATAGTCGGGAAGGAAGATAGAATAGTTAGGCAGCATTTTGAATTTTAAATTCTTAATTGGTTTTTTAAAATTTGTTTATTAATTTTTTTTTCTTTTCATGTTGACTGCATTCACGGAACAGGAAATTGAACAGGTATGTGTGTTCCGTAAGTTTTGAAACGTCAGTGGCATAAAAATTAATTTTTTTTTCATGTTTGATGGCTTCGCCATTTTAGAAGGAAATTTGAAGTTTAGACTAGTTAGAGACACAGCATCATTAGACATGAGCACTTAGAAGGTAACATTTTTTTTTCTTAATCCATAGGGGATTTTTTCCAGGGGGGTTCTTAGCATAGGAGCGGACGACCTGCATTACTTATGTCATTATTTTGAGGAGGTTGTTCGCTGATGTTAAGGGGGGTTGGGAGAATTACGAGGTATTGTTATTTGGGGAATTATCGTTAGATGGAGGCCGGGTCTTCGGGTTAGGTAGCAAGAGTTTAGTGTAGGCAAGATGAAGTAGCAACCAATTTTAGATGAACCAGAAATGGCTACTTATCTGGGGATAGTCGGGAAGGGACAGTTAGGATTTAGCTGCAGTTTTTATTTTTTTATTAATTGGTTTACTAATGTTAGTTTTTATTTTCATGTCGACTAAACCTGCGGAATAGGAAAGTTAAAAGGTAAGTATTGTATGATGTAAGTTTTGCAACTTTTTCATGTTTGATGACGTCGCGATGTGTAAACTGAAAAGGAAATTTAACGTTTAAAATGTTGCTGCTCGTCATTATTAGAAATCAACACTTAAAGGGTTCTTAGCAAAGAAGTGAACAACCTGTGTTTATAAAATTAAAAATTTGAAACACTTCCGGAAAACCTTCGCCATTTTCGCAATAGGTGGCGTGCCCAGTCTAGCATGGAAAATCAATTTATTGCATCTAAACCTTTCAAATCAATATACTTGTCGAGCTGTCATCAAAGCGAGATCTTTCATTCGTTTTAATTCATCGTACTCGTCTAATTTTCCCGACTCCAAGAGCTAAGAATTCTCCCACAGTTGAGCGCGAACACACTTCGACAGCAGAACAGCGTTCAAACACAGCTTGCAATCATCCCGCGAAGCAAAAACAAAATACCTAAATTAAATACACATAAATTAAAAAAAATAAAAAACAATTTAAAGAAATGCTCATATGAAGACCACATTTAGAAATTCGTTGACTAACGCGCATAATTTTAAAAAATCCTGGTATAATCTCGAAAATTGGACGCCAATAATTCCTAAACTCGTTTGAATCAAACTGAAATTGATGACGCAACGTTACTTTCCACTGGTCGCATTTCGTCGCCGACTTTAACATTTATGGCTCGCAAATTGTCGTAACTCAACCATTTTCCGATCTACAAACGAAATGGAGTAATAAATAACTAGACCTTCGATTCGGTACGCAATTTATGTCATCCGCATTCGGAATAATGGTGGAGATGGCCAAAAATCGTATCCTATCCCCGTCATGTGTAACATCTTAATCCTGCTCACAACCGCATCTAATGTGTGTTCACGAGACTCACAATTGAGAAGTTTTCCCATGAAATATTTGACAAATTTAAGTTGCTGTTGTTGGAATTGTTTCTGCATATTGATTTCCGCGATTCGTCGCCAGATGACCACCCGATATTCTGGCATGTTAATGGCGTAATCTTACAATAATTCAAATAAAAATTAGATTTATTACAAGAAACCCGTTAATATTAGTACATAATAAAAACCTGAAAATAAAATAGTTTTGATAAATCGGAATCATACTCCAAAAGCCCTGGCGCCATCTCGGACAATTTCCAAGAACTTGCAAAGTTCAGACGAAATCCGCCAGATGGCCACCCGATATTCTGGCATGTTAATGACGTAATCTTACAATAACTCAAATAAAAATTAGATTTATTACAAGAAACCTGGTAATTCCATTGCGCTAATATTAGTACATAATAAAAACCTGAAAATAAAATCGTTTTGATAAATTGGAATCATACTCTAAAAGCCCTGGCGCCATCTCGGACAATTTCCAAGAACTTGCAAAGTTCATACGAAATCCGCCAGATGGCTGCCCGATATTCTGGCATGTTAATGACGTAATCTTACAATAACTCAAATAAAAATTAGATTTATTACGATAATTTCGTGTATTTTCATTGCACTAATATTAGTACTTAATAAAAACGTGGAAACAAAATCGTTTTGATAAATCTGAATAACTCCAAAAGCCCTGGCGCCATCTCGGGCAATTTCCATAAACTTGCAAAGTTCAGACGAAATCCGCTAGATGGCAACCTGATATTCTGACATCGATTTTATAGCAAAAACATCGGTTTTATAGCAAAAACCCCGATTTTATAGCAAAACATCGATTTTATAGCTAAAAACATTGTTTTTTTTTAGCTAAAAACATTGTTTTTTTTTAGCTAAAATAATGGTTTTTAAATAAAAATATTGATTTTATAGCTAAACACATCGATTTTGTGGCTAAAGACATCGATTTTATAGGAAAAACATCGATTTTACAACTAAAAACATCAATTTTACAACTAAAAACATCGATTTTACAACTAAAAACATCGATTTTACAACTAAAAACATCGATTTCACAACTAAAAACATCGATTTTATAGCTAAAACATAGATTTTGATTGCAGAAACATCAATTTTATAGCTAAAAACATTAATTTTATAGCTAAAAACATTAATTTTATAGCTAAAAACATCGATTT
This sequence comes from Strigamia acuminata, assembly GCA_949358305.1. Classification (NCBI taxonomy): domain Eukaryota; kingdom Metazoa; phylum Arthropoda; class Chilopoda; order Geophilomorpha; family Linotaeniidae; genus Strigamia; species Strigamia acuminata. The sequence continues at coordinate 12,248,297 of OX442320.1, forward strand.
TATAACTAAAAATATCGATTTTATAGCTAAAACATAGATTTTGATTGCAGAAACATTGATTTTATAACTAAAAACATCGATTTTTTAGCTATAAACATTGATCTTATTGTAGAAACATCAATTTATAGCTAAAAACATCGTTTTTTTTTAGCTAAAAACACCGTTTTTTTTTTTAGCTAAAATAATGCTTTTATAAATAAAAACATCGATTTTATAGCTGAACACCTAACCTATGAGTAGAAACATCGATTTTATAGCTAAACGCCTAACCTATGGGTAGAAAGATCGTTTTTATGGGGAGAAAGATCGTTTTTATGGGGAGAAAGATCGATTTTATGGGCAGAAAGATCGTTTTTATGGGCAGAAAGATTGTTTTTATGGGCAGAAAGATCGTTTTTATGGGCAGAAAGATCGTTTTTATGGGCAGAAAGATCGTTTTCATGGGCAGAATGATCGTTTTCATGGGCAGAAAGATCGTTTTCATGGGCAGAATGATCGTTTTTGGGCAGAATGATCGTTTTTATGGGCAGAAAGATCGTTTTCATGGGCAGAATGATCGTTTTCATGGGCAGAAAGATCGTTTTCATGGGCAGAATGATCGTTTTTGGGCAGAATGATCGTTTTTATGGGCAGAAAGATTGTTTTTATGGGCAGAAAGATCGTTTTTATGGGCAGAAAGATCGTTTTTATGGGCAGAAAGATCGTTTTTATGGGCAGAAAGATCGTTTTTATGGGCAGAAAGATCGTTTTCATGGGCAGAAAGATCGTTTTCATGGGTAGAAAGATCGTTTTCATGGGCAGTAAGATCGTTTTTATGGGCAGAAAGATCGTTTTTATGGGCAGAAAGATCGTTTTTATGGGCAGAAAGATCGTTTTCATGGGCAGAAAGATCGTTTTCATGGGCAGTAAGGTCGTTTTCATGGTTAGAAAGATCGTTTTCATGGGCAGAACGATCGTTTTTATGTGCAGAAACCGTTTTTATGGGCAGAAACCGTTTTTATGGGCAGAAACATCGTTTTTATGGGCAGAAACATCGATTGCATAGAATTTTTTAGCTCATTTTCGATCGACTGAGCTCATTTCTGGCACTTTTTCAATTTTGGACCGATTTTGGCCATTTCTCCATACATTAGCCTTTGCTTTTTTGACAAATTTTAAAAAGTGCCAAAAACATGCTTAAGACGTATAAAATGCGCTAAAAAGTCGATTCCCGTTGGCGGAATTTGCATATCTGGCACCGTTGCAGAGATACACCACTTTTTCTGTTCAAAAAGTCAGTTTTTTGCTTATATCTCTGCAACAGTGCCAGATATGCAAATTGCGCACACGGGAATCGATTTTTCAGCTCTTTTTACGTCTAACCAGCACGTTTCTGGAACTTTTTCAATTTTTGGCCATTTATCCATACATTAGCCTTTGCTTTTTTGACAAATTTTAAAAAGTGCCAAAAACATGTTTAAGACGTATAAAATGCGCTAAAAAGTCGATTCCCGTTGGCGGAATTTGCATATCTGGCACCGTTGCAGAGATACACCACTTTTTCTGTTCAAAAAGTCTGTTTTTTGCTTATATCTCTGCAACAGTGCCAGATATGCAAATTGCGCACACGGGAATCGATTTTTCAGCTCATTTTACGTCTAACCAGCACGTTTCTGGAACTTTTTCAATTTTTGGCCATTTCTCCATACATTAGCCTTTGCTTTTTTGACAAATTTTAAAAAGTGCCAAACACATGCTTAAGACGTATAAAATGCGCTAAAAAGTCGATTCCCGTTGGCGGAATTTGCATATCTGGCACCGTTGCAGAGATACACCACTTTTTCTGTTCAAAAAGTCAGTTTTTTGCTTATATCTCTGCAACAGTGCCAGATATGCAAATTGCGCACACGGGAATCGATTTTTCAGCTCTTTTTACGTCTAACCAGCACGTTTCTGGAACTTTTTCAATTTTTGGCCATTTCTCCATACATTAGCCTTTGCTTTTTTGACAAATTTTAAAAAGTGCCAAAAACATGCTTAAGACGTATAAAATGCGCTAAAAAGTCGATTCCCGTTGGCGGAATTTGCATATCTGGCACCGTTGCAGAGATACACCACTTTTTCTGTTCAAAAAGTCTGTTTTTTGCTTATATCTCTGCAACAGTGCCAGATATGCAAATTGCGCACACGGGAATCGATTTTTCAGCTCATTTTACGTCTAACCAGCACGTTTCTGGAACTTTTTCAATTTTTGGCCATTTCTTCATACATTAGCCTTTGCTTTTTTGACAAATTTTAAAAAGTGCCAAACACATGCTTAAGACGTATAAAATGCGCTAAAAAGTCGATTCCCGTTGGCGGAATTTGCATATCTGGCACCGTTGCAGAGATACACCACTTTTTCTGTTCAAAAAGTCTGTTTTTTGCTTATATCTCTGCAACAGTGCCAGATATGCAAATTGCGCACACGGGAATCGATTTTTCAGCTCATTTTACGTCTAACCAGCACGTTTCTGGAACTTTTTCAATTTTTGGCCATTTCTCCATACATTAGCCATTGCTTTTTTGACAAATTTTAAAAAGTGCCAAAAACATGCTTAAGACGTATAAAATGCGCTAAAAAGTCGATTCCCGTTGGCGGAATTTGCATATCTGGCACCGTTGCAGAGATACACCACTTTTTCTGTTCAAAAAGTCAGTTTTTTGCTTATATCTCTGCAACAGTGCCAGATATGCAAATTGCGCACACGGGAATCGATTTTTCAGCTCATTTTACGTCTAACCAGCACGTTTCTGGAACTTTTTCAATTTTTGGCCATTTCTCCATACATTAGCCTTTGCTTTTTTGACAAATTTTAAAAAGTGCCAAAAACATGCTTAAGACGTATAAAATGCGCTAAAAAGTCGATTCCCGTTGGTGGAATTTGCATATCTGGCACCGTTGCAGAGATACACCACTTTTTCTGTTCAAAAAGTCTGTTTTTTGCTTATATCTCTGCAACAGTGCCAGATATGCAAATTGCGCACACGGGAATCGATTTTTCAGCTCATTTTACGTCTAACCAGCACGTTTCTGGAACTTTTTCAATTTTTGGCCATTTCTCCATACATTAGCCTTTGCTTTTTTGACAAATTTTAAAAAGTGCCAAAAACATGCTTAAGACGTATAAAATGCGCTAAAAAGTCGATTCCCGTTGGCGGAATTTGCATATCTGGCACCGTTGCAGAGATACACCACTTTTTCTGTTCAAAAAGTCAGTTTTTTGCTTATATCTCTGCAACAGTGCCAGATATGCAAATTGCGCACACGGGAATCGATTTTTCAGCTCATTTTACGTCTAACCAGCACGTTTCTGGAACTTTTTCAATTTTTGGCCATTTCTCCATACATTAGCCTTTGCTTTTTTGACAAATTTTAAAAAGTGCCAAACACATGCTTAAGACGTATAAAATGCGCTAAAAAGTCGATTCCCGTTGGCGGAATTTGCATATCTGGCACCGTTGCAGAGATACACCACTTTTTCTGTTCAAAAAGTCAGTTTTTTGCTTATATCTCTGCAACAGTGCCAGATATGCAAATTGCGCACACGGGAATCGATTTTTCAGCTCATTTTACGTCTAACCAGCACGTTTCTGGAACTTTTTCAACTTTTGGCCATTTCTCCATACATTAGCCATTGCTTTTTTGACAAATTTTAAAAAGTGCCAAAAACATGCTTAAGACGTATAAAATGCGCTAAAAAGTCGATTCCCGTTGGCGGAATTTGCATATCTGGCACCGTTGCAGAGATACACCACTTTTTCTGTTCAAAAAGTCAGTTTTTTGCTTATATCTCTGCAACAGTGCCAGATATGCAAATTGCGCACACGGGAATCGATTTTTCAGCTCATTTTACGTCTAACCAGCACGTTTCTGGAACTTTTTCAATTTTTGGCCATTTCTCCATACATTAGCCTTTGCTTTTTTGACAAATTTTAAAAAGTGCCAAAAACATGCTTAAGACGTATAAAATGCGCTAAAAAGTCGATTCCCGTTGGTGGAATTTGCATATCTGGCACCGTTGCAGAGATACACCACTTTTTCTGTTCAAAAAGTCTGTTTTTTGCTTATATCTCTGCAACAGTGCCAGATATGCAAATTGCGCACACGGGAATCGATTTTTCAGCTCATTTTACGTCTAACCAGCACGTTTCTGGAACTTTTTCAATTTTTGGCCATTTCTCCATACATTAGCCTTTGCTTTTTTGACAAATTTTAAAAAGTGCCAAAAACATGCTTAAGACGTATAAAATGCGCTAAAAAGTCGATTCCCGTTGGCGGAATTTGCATATCTGGCACCGTTGCAGAGATACACCACTTTTTCTGTTCAAAAAGTCAGTTTTTTGCTTATATCTCTGCAACAGTGCCAGATATGCAAATTGCGCACACGGGAATCGATTTTTCAGCTCATTTTACGTCTAACCAGCACGTTTCTGGAACTTTTTCAATTTTTGGCCATTTCTCCATACATTAGGCTTTGCTTTTTTGACAAATTTTAAAAAGTGCCAAAAACATGCTTAAGACGTATAAAATGCGCTAAAAAGTCGATTCCCGTTGGCGGAATTTGCATATCTGGCACCGTTGCAGAGATACACCACTTTTTCTGTTCAAAAAGTCTGTTTTTTGCTTATATCTCTGCAACAGTGCCAGATATGCAAATTGCGCACACGGGAATCGATTTTTCAGCTCATTTTACGTCTAACCAGCACGTTTCTGGAACTTTTTCAATTTTTGGCCATTTCTCCATACATTAGCCTTTGCTTTTTTGACAAATTTTAAAAAGTGCCAAAAACATGCTTAAGACGTATAAAATGCGCTAAAAAGTCGATTCCCGTTGGTGGAATTTGCATATCTGGCACCGTTGCAGAGATACACCACTTTTTCTGTTCAAAAAGTCAGTTTTTTGCTTATATCTCTGCAACAGTGCCAGATATGCAAATTGCGCACACGGGAATCGATTTTTCAGCTCATTTTACGTCTAACCAGCACGTTTCTGGAACTTTTTCAATTTTTGGCCATTTCTCCATACATTAGCCTTTGCTTTTTTGACAAATTTTAAAAAGTGCCAAAAACATGCTTAAGACATGTAAAATGCGCTAAAAAGTCGATTCCCGTTGGCGGAATTTGCATATCTGGCACCGTTGCAGAGATACACCACTTTTTCTGTTCAAAAAGTCAGTTTTTTGCTTATATCTCTGCAACAGTGCCAGATATGCAAATTGCGCACACGGGAATCGATTTTTCAGCTCATTTTACGTCTAACCAGCACGTTTCTGGAACTTTTTCAATTTTTGGCCATTTCTCCATACATTAGGCTTTGCTTTTTTGACAAATTTTAAAAAGTGCCAAAAACATGCTTAAGACGTATAAAATGCGCTAAAAAGTCGATTCCCGTTGGCGGAATTTGCATATCTGGCACCGTTGCAGAGATACACCACTTTTTCTGTTCAAAAAGTCTGTTTTTTGCTTATATCTCTGCAACAGTGCCAGATATGCAAATTGCGCACACGGGAATCGATTTTTCAGCTCATTTTACGTCTAACCAGCACGTTTCTGGAACTTTTTCAATTTTTGGCCATTTCTCCATACATTAGCCTTTGCTTTTTTGACAAATTTTAAAAAGTGCCAAAAACATGCTTACGACGTATAAAATGCGCTAAAAAGTCGATTCCCGTTGGCGGAATTTGCATATCTGGCACCGTTGCAGAGATACACCACTTTTTCTGTTCAAAAAGTCAGTTTTTTGCTTATATCTCTGCAACAGTGCCAGATATGCAAATTGCGCACACGGGAATCGATTTTTCAGCTCATTTTACGTCTAACCAGCACGTTTCTGGAACTTTTTCAATTTTTGGCCATTTCTCCATACATTAGCCTTTGCTTATTTGACAAATTTTAAAAAGTGCCAAAAACATGCTTAAGACGTATAAAATGCGCTAAAAAGTCGATTCCCGTTGGTGGAATTTGCATATCTGGCACCGTTGCAGAGATACACCACTTTTTCTGTTCAAAAAGTCAGTTTTTTGCTTATATCTCTGCAACAGTGCCAGATATGCAAATTGCGCACACGGGAATCGATTTTTCAGCTCATTTTACGTCTAACCAGCACGTTTCTGGAACTTTTTCAATTTTTGGCCATTTCTCCATACATTAGCCTTTGCTTTTTTGACAAATTTTAAAAAGTGCCAAAAACATGCTTAAGACGTATAAAATGCGCTAAAAAGTCGATTCCCGTTGGTGGAATTTGCATATCTGGCACCGTTGCAGAGATACACCACTTTTTCTGTTCAAAAAGTCTGTTTTTTGCTTATATCTCTGCAACAGTGCCAGATATGCAAATTGCGCACACGGGAATCGATTTTTCAGCTCATTTTACGTCTAACCAGCACGTTTCTGGAACTTTTTCAATTTTTGGCCATTTCTCCATACATTAGGCTTTGCTTTTTTGACAAATTTTAAAAAGTGCCAAAAACATGCTTAAGACGTATAAAATGCGCTAAAAAGTCGATTCCCGTTGGCGGAATTTGCATATCTGGCACCGTTGCAGATA